>CM060838.1:26550000-27267500 GCA_030762175.1 Metallyticus violacea
GAGAGAACAATACTGTTATAATCGGGAACGATAAGAAAACATACTCGCCTAAAACTATTTTAAAGTTTAATGTAAAGTGGCAAAAGTAATAAAAGGCTTATACTTTTAGTTTACTACAAATTATATTTTTTTCTCAGAAAGTCCAAAGAAACTGCAAGAAAATAAAAGCTTTTTAGGGAAAGATAAGTATTTAATTTTTTTTCACGTTATTATTATGATCTTGAAATCATACTATGCTGCTTTAATATCTGAATCTGCCATGTGAGTTATTTTCTTGGTCAATTTTTACATTGACTTACCAAACATTTTCATGATTTATCATTCTCTTGAGCTCAAAAAATATATTTTTTAAAATTTCTGTAATGGTATTCAAGTGCATTTACCATTACCCTCATCTTTTGCCTTTCATAAAGCGTTTCAGTAATTTTATCTCTATTGGTTCTCCAAAGAAAGCATTTCTCGTGAAAACGTACGTGTATATATATAAATTTGAATATTTAAAAATTACAGGATTTTTATTTCCTTTTTTAACAATCCCGAACATGTTAGGAAATAAATGACAAGATTTTGTACACCAAAGACAAAAACCAAGTTAACACTGTACTATTTTGCTATAACTCTGAAGCAGATATCCGAATTCTTATAGATATTGGTGAAGTTTTGGTATCGGCTTTGTAAAAACAACTGAAAATTCTTGGAAATTCTTATTCATATTGGCAAAGTCTGATTACCCCATTTCGCAGAAAAAAGCTTTCCAAAATATTGTTCAGTTTTACTCATTTATATTCCGGACAACGTTTATTTTTGGTGAGCTATATTTGAAAGTTTAATAGTATTAGAAACAACTTTGGTCACTTGAACTACTAAGAAAATGGAAGCATTTCAGGAGGAATTTCTCAGTTAAAACGAAAGACTTTTCCAAGATGAATGACTGTTTTTCAGCTTTTACCACCAAATTATGTTTAATTCTCCGAACCTAGCTTGTTACTTAGTATGAACTTTTATTATGTTCATGAACTAAATTTCCGCTGCCTTGGCACTAAACTGTGCTTCCATTAAAACAGAGCGCGAAGTTTAAATTGCATTGTGTCTTTCGGCAGTCATAGCTCTTTAATTGTACGTAACTTTCTTAGTTAACAGTTCTCCCTTGTACTGCCGGACTCTACCCCCGCTTAGACTGTAGGAAATGTGGGTACCAGTATGTTCTAAGATTACTTCCACCCTAATTGTGGCATAAACTTTGAGAAGAAGTTGCCGGTATGTGGATCGTATGGCTGCATCGTGATAGTTGAGAACAACCAAGGTTTCTCGCTATTTCTCCAATTCTAAATGCATGTTGCTTTGTAAACATAAGCTTTGTAAATCCCCATTGCAAATGTTGTTAATAAAACTAGTGGTTTTTCAGTCGCCGCTATGGACCCTTTACCTAGCGATAATGAATCAGTGGTCGGGGCGCACAGAAGATGGGGTTACAGCGCAGCGCCCCGAGAGGAGAGTATGGTAGGTGGTATCATGCAGGAGACGCCTTGAATCTAATGAAGCCTAACGTAGAGTGAACCCTCCTACTAACTACCTGTACTATACCTGTCAAGGAAAATCCCCTTACAAGTTAGGGGTGGAACTCGAACCCAGAGAATAGAAGGCAGGAGCTCCAGGGCTGGCCAAAACAAATATTTTATATGCTTTATAACAACGCTATAAAATGAAATTATATGTTTTGTAACGAAGCCCAAAACAAAAAACTGAGTAATTTAAATAAAAAATATACAATCAACAAAAACGTCAAGAGGTAGCATTTAATCTATAAAACGGGTGAAATAATAGTAATAAAATTTAATTGGACACAAGAAATATACTTGAGTTTACATAATTATATAACGCAGGCTCTCATTAAGCTGAATTAAAAATGTTTAAGCTTCTGTATATAACAAGTACAATTTTACCCGGATAACTGCTTCAGAGAGTAAAATATTCCTGTGTTGCATTCGAACGACGAATCTGAAAAGGTTACGTTTAAGACAAACCAGTCAAACAATTATAACTGTGGCACTAGATCATCTAATTTAGGACTCATAATGTAGTCTGAAATCGTCTCAATGTCCGAAAAATGACCAAGGAGCATTTTAATTATAACTCTCAATCTGACAATTTTGAAGAACTCATTTGTCTGTCTACTGTTAAAGCTAATTTCCTATGTTATTGTTTTAAGGAATATAATGACAACTAAGTACGTTGTTTCGTCCATTGTGAACTGTAATGTTGTTTTAGAAAATCTAAAGTCTCTTTCCTTTTAAATTTTATTTTCTCAGGTTTTTATGTATGCCACAGACGTTCGTAGACTGATGGCTCAATCATTTTTATTTCTGTGCATTTTTCTGTTTAAAAATATCCGTTTTTTACACTTATAGTTAAGCCATGACAGAAAATGCTTACAAAATATACCTTCTATTGAAACGAAGGGCAATTCTTGCATATGTTCCATCATCGTAACCGACACAATCTTTGCCAAGTTAACTTGTTGCTTAAGGGTGACAGCAGACTGTCAAATAAATGCTTTATGTAAGCATAAATTATATTTTTCATTTACCTAAATTTTTCTTTATTAGTTTAATACGGTTATTTTTAAATTGTTCTGATTTTGGTAATTTTCTAAATAACAATGGAAGCATTCCCAAACATGGACCATAATAAAATTATTTATATATACTCTACGTATTTGATGATTTTAGACAAAAGAACATATTTCATAATTTAAAACAGCAAGTTGTATTATCATAAATGCAGAACAGAACTAATTCAAACATGAAATATTTAAACTGACTGACACTACTAACTTTAATATTACAATTTTTAGTCATCACTGCTGCATTTTTAATCTTCCTCTTCTTTATCGTCTTTGTTGGTATGCGTGTTACTGGTAGCTTCCCGATTGAAAGCAAGAGAACTGCAAGATTTTATTCTTTAAATAAAAACCGACGTGAAATTAAAATCTACTGACTGGAAAATCTCATCTGAACTGAAGCATTAGCTGGAGATATTCGCGTGCTTATTTCTTTCATGGCTAAGTGACTCAAAATTGGCATCTTATTCAGCTGTATCTTACAGAAGGAAAAGGTAAAAAAAGAAAGAAAAAATCCTCTTGAACAATTACACAATACCTGCAATGATACAACAACTTCAGAGAAAAGCTTCAATTCTGAAGGAAAATCTGCAGCAAAAGCATTTGGAGCTACTTGTGTGGGATCTAGATATTGAATTTATTTCCCAAAATTAGCAATTGCATGATGTACGCTCATGTAACTATCAAGTTTTCTGCAATGAACATCATTTTCTTGCACTAATGAGAGAATGAGCTAAACTTAACTTGCATCTACAGTATGAACCTCTTTGTCTTCTTACAGATGGGTGGCTATAGTGTTAAACTGAAGCTAAAGACATTCTTCGTCTCTTGTAATTATTAATTTCTTAAAATTTGTAATAACTGTACTTCTTTCTTGCGTTTCTTTTTCTATCCACCTCTTTAATGGACTTTTAAGTATTATACTTTATGTTTCATTTTTGTTAATTTGCTTTATTGTGCCTTTATAGGTAGGATTTATGTTGACATACTCCATTCTCTATTAACTATTTGGTGCCAACTTTAGGTGTAAAATACTTTTAATAGTTTATGGTTGCCCTGGGTATAATTGATACTGTATGACCAGTAATCATGAAGACGAGGTTTACCTAGGCGCTTCTATAGTCTAGTGGTAGAAATTTTCCTTAACCTAAGAAGATGAATATCAGATAGCTTTAAGGGCCAAGGTCTCCGAGCTCATTTGCGGCATCATTAGTTCATTTCGTTTCATTCATAACTACAGATTTACATCTACAGTATTATGTCCAATTTATAGACGTCGTAAGAAGAACACTGCAAATTAAAACAATAATAAATTAAACACATTAAAAAGATTACGACATATATGTCCAATGTGTATTGCAGCAGAAGAGAGCAGTTTTGTAAAAAAAAAAAAACTATGGAAAATAAATAAATAAAGAAAAGCTTTCGAAAATGGTGGTGTTAACATAAACATTTCAGGCGCCCTGCTAAGTTAGCAGTCAATGCCTCAATGTGAAACTCAAGTTTTCATTTTAATCCCAAGAGTTGACGCTTTTCACTTTTTAGCTGCTCTCTTGATTTCAAGGGGGAAAAAGTACGAGCGTCCTCTTACGGTAAAGTTCTGAAGGTAAGTTTGGGCGTATTCCACTTCCCGTGGGAAAAGAGGGTTAGTGTTTGTACACTACTCCCAAACCTTTGGGAGTTTCTCCTATCACTCTCACTACGGGTCTGGATCGACAAAGTTCTCCAAAGTTAAGAAGGTTCAGCGTACTTTTGATGGTACAGTCAACACCATAGTGTGTGAAGAGCATATCTTAAAGGGTGGGGGTATTTTTGTTTTCTGCTTCTGATCTAAGAAGAAAACAAAATGCCAACGAAGGCAATATATTTACTGCTTTTTAACCAGAGTATTATGAAAAATCTACTAGCTAGTGCAAGAACCGAACACCACTTCAAAGCATTTTCTAGTCTTGTTGTATCTAGGTTAGTTAGATATATATCACAATTTATTATATTTAGACGCGATTTTAATTAACTCGGACTATGCGGTTAACTAAAACCTTGGGTCATATGTAGGAATGGAAATAGGAATGCAGTTAACAAAGTCGTATGCTATACACATCGTGTTGTTTATATCAAGTCAGAGCTTCCTTCAAGTGATTCTTTTATTTTCTACATCCTTGTTTCCCAAAGAGCAGTTCGCAAACCCCTGGGAGTTCCCGAAATATTCCAAGAGTTTTGCCAAATTTTCTCTCTAATGACGAATTTTGAGTTATTTTTTTATTGCAATGTTATCGTTATTACAACTTACACCTGGAGTGTAACCACCACAAGTTAAACATATTTTTTCAGTACTTTGAAATGAGATTTGTGTTTAGACATTGAATGGCAGGGAACTGTTTTCTTAGTCTGTTATAAGAAGATGACTTTGATATTATAGACGCGAAGATGGGTGTCAGGCGAAGGAAATTGATAAAGTGTTAAAGCACTTTCAACTTGTAAAGTAATCTATTTACTCACATTTTCATTTGAAATTCAGTGAGAAAGATGCATTGTTTTATTTAAAATATTGAAAGTACCCTGTAACTCTGTAACTTAAGCCCGTGTGGAATTCTTCACTGCATAAAATATTAACAAATATCAAAATAATAATTCTTAAGAGTCTGGTTTAGATTAAAATATATGAAATATAAAACGCGATTTAAAAATGGAAATATACTATGGAAGATTAACTGATAATATCTCTTTAATTTTGGGTTTAATATCTTAAAAGTACAATTATTTGAACCTTAGGTAGTTTCAATATTTTAAGCGTTTCTGCGTCATTTTTGGAGCGGAATCCTAAGCCTATTTATCTAACTACGGTAACTTTAGGATAATTTAAGGTTATTAAATTTTTGAACACATATTAATAAGGGGTTGGCTTAGCTCAAAACGTTATGAAAGGGTTTCCCAAATCGAAAAAGTTTGGGAAGCACTGCTATGTATGAACCTGCAGATACAGCAGTTAAGTAAATAACAGCATCTTACAGCCAGCGTAGCCGCACCAAATAATGCTCAGACTTGCATTTCCTAGTCATAAGTGCTTCAACATTTCCAATTACCTCATAGGGATAAAATCTCTTTAACGAGCGCTCCAGGATATATAAACTCAGAAGTAAATGGTTGTAATCGATAGGACAGGGTAGCTCAAATAGTAATAGCATCGCAAGGTAAGCCGAAAATCCACGATTTAAGTCCCACGCGTGACCTCAAAATTATCTTATCTAAACCTGATTTAAATTATTTGCTTTTTCACATATGTTTACAAGCATTTAACATTTTTAAAATATATGCAAATTGTGAAAATACTGTGTAATTATTTTATTATATATGGATATTTAGATTAAGCCTGATTTTTGTGTAGGCAGTTCATATAGCATTCGTTTCATTTCATGGATTTGCAGGCGGAATCACGGATCGCAATAAAGTTAATATTCGTAACGCCGCACAGTCCAAGCGCTAGAGCGGCGCCAGGAGAGGAAAGGGCAAAATCATCTCCTCCCAATAACTGCGAATGACGTACCTTTACTACCTTCACTACCCTTAATGCTTAGAAAAGTCTCCTGTAAATTATGCTTAGGAACTGTTTTTTTTCAATGCAGTTTAGTTCATTAACGTTAGTTTGAAAAATAATGGAGAGTCTCAGAAGGTAAACCAAGTGACGCAATAAATATTTATATAACTCATGACGCTGAGGTACTGTTTTTTAACGTTATTCATTTTAAAAACATTTCCTCGCAGGTACGTGAAATCAAAGCTGCCACTAACTCTGGCGAAATCAAACGTAGCATAGGACATTTACCCAGAACAATGATATAAACAATCAAATTGTGAACGCCTATGGGAATTTCTCCTCCAGAGATTTTAATTTTAAGAGAAGTTCTTCAATAATGTTTTCTTCACTGGTAATTCCCCTAAAAATATAGCCAGTTGAGCCTTATCAGTTCGTTCAACGCAAGAGTAAAACAAGTTAGTGTTTTAATTCTTTCCTTAAATTGTTTTTCCATATTGCCTCCCAGATCTTCGATGCGCCTCGTTATAGTATCACGCGAAAGACAGATTGAAAATTCGCTAAATTTGTACACATTTCCTCAGCGGCCATTATAACTATTATGTGATGAAATCGCCTTCACTAAATGACTTCATTTTTAACCGATAAGTTTGTGATTTACATTTATCTAGAAAGAAAATTTAGATTAACAACGAAAGATTTTAAAGATTAAACGTACCTGACAGAGAATATGTTTACTGTAGTCGTTATTGCGGTATCTATTAAAATAATTTTCAGTGTTAACTGGAGATATATAAATATTTATTGCAAATAAAACAATTAACTTTGTCGTCATCTTGGACATAAAAGTATTTTTATCGCATACAACGTGAAATATCGATATTGAAGACAGCATGTAAAAATGAACATCAATAATCACGCTCCAACCCAGGAGCCTTTCACTGCCTGTTTTACCTAGACTGATGGTAGGGGTTAAACAACTGATCTAGGGAAAGACCATGCACATATCATGTGTAGACATCACTAATTTAATCTGTAAACATAGAAATAAGATATTTTTACAGAACAGAAACTTATGATTTTAGCAATTTAAATGCATTGAACAATCCATACCTAGTGACACTGACTAATATTGAACAAAATATTATTTAAATTATTATTTTAAATATAGTTCTAACGGTCTAGCTGATATCATTCATCAGTAACTCGAAATGATATCCTTAAGCTCACAGACACTTCGGTGTGCATGTGGCTCTCAGATGTCCTTCGCCGTATTTTTGTGAATATTTTGTGGTCTCTTCGCATGTAGTTCACTCCGCAGGTGACCGCACAGAAAATACGGAGATCGAACATGCCAGAAAACAACTCCATAGTGGCCGATCCATCTTTCTGGGTAGGTGTGACTACATAATTTATTACACTACCTTTGTGGTGCGGCGACGATTCATCCAAATGGAGCTAATAATTTGTGACAGGTTCCAGGCCAGCGGGAGAATAGATCTGAAGGTAAAGGGAAGCAAATGAATCTCAGTAGATTATCCGGAAAGAAAACATAAGTATTGTTAGTAATTGACAAAGAGAGAAATATATTCATAAAAAAAAAAGAAGAAAGAAGGCACTGCTTAGATAAGAGCACAAGTGTGGAAGTTAAGAGCAAATACTCGTTGGTGGATGTTTACAGGATGTTAGTGCAGGAAAAGATGTAGAATATAAAATGTTGAATGCAAGAGAACTCAAAACTGAGGGACTGAGCGAGGTGACTCAGGCGATAATGATTGGAACCCGCATTCATAGGTAGGCCATGCAGAACTTGCGTTTTTTCGTGGTTTCCTTTGGTCGCTTAGGCAATGCTAGGGTGAATATTTCCTCTCCATGAATTTCCGCTCTTCATTTTCATAAAATTATGTATTAAAATAATAGAGAAGTACAAAACTAATCAATAAATTGTACTAAGAATCAGTAATAATGTAGAAATAGTTAAAATCTATGTAACACATAACATAGATACCTTTGTAGATAATCTTATATTTAGGCACACAATTTAAATGTTACCCTTCTTTAGTTATAGTTAGAAATAAAATAGTATTTTAAAAATAAATTTGTATAAGAAAAAAACAACAACAATGGGTATAAATCCAGTTTACAACAACATAAGCTAAAAGCAATAATAAAAAAAAAAAAAAAAACAGAGGCTTTGGCGAAGGACGAAGTCCAGGATTTCCCCCCCCCCCCTCCCATTTCACATTATTTTCATTTCGTTTGTTCTGTTACAAGGTGAAAGTGCCAGGGCGAGGTGGGTTGGCACGGTGTGATGGTGGCTTGCACTTTTTAAAGTTTCTTCCGTGGGACTCGGAACACTTGGGGGGAGGATACCGACATGGGGGTTTTCTATCTAGAAATATCTAGAAACGTCTACATCTCAGAGGTCATTGCCCTTGGATCCTGTTCGCCCGTTGTCTTCTACGCGGAGGTGACCTCATTAATACAAACGTCTAGCCTAGCAAGACTGAAGTACCTAAGTATTTTTCTTCGCTCCTAATAATCTAATAGTCCAAATATTACCACACATGATAATGCTTATTCTGTTACTATGAGAATTGTACAAGCTTTACTTAGGCTCCAATTTGGCGGCATTGTGCTATCTTGGACATTTAAAGTCAAGAGAAGATTGTTTAAAAATATTCAGATTTCTTCTTAATTCTAACAGAAAAAATCGCTGTCCTTTTCAGCCTGTGTAACTAATCTTGAAGACTATTAACATTAAATATTACACAGGATGATTATAAAGTCTCGATCCATTTTTGAGAAAACGGCTCATTTTATGTTTTTAATAAATTATCTGAAAGATGCCATGACTGAAGAAAGATTCCTATAGTGTGTGCGGTTTGAGCGGGTTTACTTATCAGGAGGTTAAAGCGGACTTTGAACAAAAATTCCATACACCTGCTCCCATTAGGGCAAAATCAGACTACGGTTCAGAAATTCAAGACCACAGTGCAGTGTGTAGGATGTGAAAGGTTCCGGTAGGCCTGTGTGTCTGCTAAATCTGTGCAACCGCAGAGTTGGGTGTACCACAACCAACAGAGTGGAAAATTTTCCATTACACCTTGAAAAAACGTTCATACAACCTCCAAATCCAAAATAGGTTGGAAAGGGAGGACTAGCTTGTCACTTGCTGACCTGTTGCAAACAGTCGAAGAGGATAATTTGCTGCAGAATGTGCTGTTTAGCGATGAACCCACCTTCCATACATATGAATGGTCAACCGGCACAACTGCAGAATGTGGACAGGTGAACAACCAAATGAGATCCTCGAGTGGAACACCCCAAAAGACAATGTTGGTTGGTAATCACAATGTCTAACGTGTATGGGCTATTTTTCTTCACAGAGCCCACAGTAACAGGCATTTCCTACGATCACAATTGCAGAAGGATAGTATCTTGGAAATGGTGGTTTTCCAACAGGATGGAGCACTCCCTCATTTTGCACGGATCGTTCGTGAGTAACTGGAGACCACATTTCCATTTAAGTAACTGAGCTTCACACCGCATTTGAGCTCCATGTTCTCTTGGTCTCACACCTCTTGGCACTTTTTGCTTGGGGATATGTAAAGTGGCGAGTGTACAAAGTAAAACTGAACTCCATCGACTATTAAAGGAGTGCATCAGGCTTGCGGTGCTCAACAGCACCCTCGTAGTGCGTCGCGGGGAATTAGGTGTGGAAGTGCAGGGTGGTCAGTTGTAATAACTTATATGGATAATGTGTCACTATTTGTTAGAGTTTACATTCATTGTATTGTTTTGAATCTAATTTCTGTTATCACAAAAATGGATTGAGACTTTATAATCACCTATTTATGAAGAATAACGGACATTTCTATATTTTAATAACCCCAGAAAAGGGGGGTCTTCAAGAAAGATATATATATATATATATATATATATATCCAAATATTTCTGAAGCATGTGGCCTAGCGGCTAAGTTCACAAATGAGCTAGTAAAGCAATTTGTGGAGCCGCCGGAAGCTGTTGTTAACATCGTCCGGGACATGCTCCTAACCATTAGGGGGAATGTAGGGGTTTTGTTCTTGGTTATATCAGCAGATACTAACTTCTGCCTCCAGCGCAATCCTACTGAACGAATTTATTTGAAAGAGAAATTTGTTTGCTAACTAGGAAATGGAAATCATTTTTCTCAATCACTCAGTGTTTCCTTTAGTGATCTCATACGTGTGTAGTGTAAACAAACTGAATTTAAAGAATATTAATTGACTGTAATATTGCTTTATTTCAGGCGAATTAAGGAATTAATCCTTACTAAATGTACGACACGGAACTCACAACTTTACTTTCCAAAGGAAGCCATACTTTGGATTTTTACGTCCGAAAAAATCCATGGACCTTCGTAGGGATTGAACCCGTGTATACAATGACGCAAACGAATCTTTTTATATGAATTAACAATTTCGCTTTTGCAGAAGTTACACGCCTAATGGTTACAAAAATAAAAAATTAACACAATTACATTATTATAATTATTAAAGGGTGTATCAAACAAGCTCCAAGTTTTAAATCCAATCGGTTACTTTTCGCATTCGTTTTGAGTAATTTTGGTTTTTCTCTGTGAGCTGGAAACCAACTTGAAGCAAAACCCCACTCTGGAGGACCAGGAACTGCCAAGGCTATAGAGGACTACCTTTCCTTGATTTTATATTGGGATTTTCCTTCCGTTAGCTAGTTATAGTCCTCCAGGTGATTTTTTTCCCAGTGCCCTTTATATCTGTAGAGTATACCCCTATCGGACACTTGGGGAAATCTAGTAACTCCACTCCAGAGACAAAACACATAAGCAAAGACTATGTGAAAGTCTACGACAAAATAAAAAGCAATAATACCAAATAGAAACCTGATCAATGTCACCAAAGCATTAGTATATAGCAAAATATACATGAATAAAGCATGAGATTCAAATAGGAATGTAGATTATTGCCAATATGGTTTGATATATGCACAAATAAAATAATTCAAAAATCGAGAGAGAAAATTTAACCTAGGAACAAATTTTTATTGCATAACGGATGCGACCTTCATAAAATTAACCGAAATAATTAAATACTATAATATGAGACAAACAATTAAAAACAAGAATATGGTTACGATAGGGAAGTACAACATGTAAAAATCATTGTTAGTGGTGAGAAAATAGAGCAAGTTTGTAATTTTAAATATTTAGGTTCAAAAATATAAAATAAATCTTTGCAGCTATACATACATAGATGAATGTATATACATGTACCCTGTAACAAAAATACTGCAAAAACTTTTGGGGCGAGTATTTCACATGAAAATAAGGTAAAAAGTTCTGTAAACATGGTTTGTCATTTACGCAGTTCCTATTCATGAATTAAGCAATTTTCAGTTTAACGCGAGCGGCACTTATCTGTAAGTTTTACACGCGGCAACTAAGATTATATTCGACGCAGCTAAGTCTATCGTACGCAAAACATCAGAGGTCACGAAAGATTTAGAACATAATAAAATACCAATAAAGCATCAATATATATATATATATATATAGTATGTAAATTCGCATCACGTCCTTATTTCTACTATTGAACCCCTCTCCCAATTCCTTTGAGTTAGCAGAATTCATCCTAAGAAATTGTTGCCATTGAAGCGTAGGCAGCAACACCGAAGCGATCATTCATCAATTTACCAAACCGCTTCAAAATTGGCATCAAAAAGTGAGACTACTCACCGTTGACAACAAATCGCTTCAAAATTGGGGAATTCAGCCGAAACCTACTACACTGCTTCAAAGGGTGTCATGAAAAGCATATCCACCTGCTCAAGTTATGAACAACCTTCCATAGTTAGTCACTCAAATGTAACTGAATTGCAGCACAAGTCAAAACACCACAATCGATAAATACACACCACCTCCATGTCTAGTGGTTGAGCGTTTGTGGGTTCGAATCGAGTCAGATTAAGGTATTTGGGTAAAGATTTTACTTTTTTTCGGAGTTTTTGCTTACCTCGAGAAGGCGAATACCGATAGCTTTAAGGCGCCAAGGACTCCGAACTCATTTGCGCCTTAATTAGTTCATTTCATTCCTCCCTACTTACACCTATAGTATTCATTTCACAAGCTACAGACATCACGAGAAGATTAATGCAGTCAAAGCGATCATAAATAAAACACTAAAAACATAAAACATATGCAAAACGTTTCCATGGCAATACAGAGCGATCTAGCGTGCTTCAGCACATTGATTTGTATCAATAACATCATTCGATTGTCTGAAACGTTTATTATTATTATTATTATTTTAGTTATGATTGTACCTCGAAACGCTTTGAATGTTATCTTTAATTCACAAACCAAGCTTTTCCAGACATGCATTTATATGATATGTTTTTCCTGTTTTGTTGTGAGGGAATTACCTCCAAAGCTTACCCCAGTATTTTGTTACAATCTATGTGCGTATATATACAATAAATAAATTGCTGTATAATAGTCATTTGAATACAAGAAAGAATATAAAATTAAGAATACACAATATAGTAAGAAAACCAGCATTAAAACATGGGTAGTGAAACAGAAGAAAAAATAGAGGTAAGGGACGGCACAAACGAGTTTCTTAAAATTAGTAATAGGAAGAAAAAAAAGCGCATCAAAGCAGAAATGTAGATATGTTAAATACATTAATGCACTGGAAAAAATACAACGATGTTAAGTGCGTGTACTCGTTCTACATATAAGAATGGTGACTTGAAGATTCTCTGGTCGAGCGCCAGATTGATGGAGGGGGAATAGGAAGACCTAGAAAGACGTTGAGCTACCAGGTAACAGATTGGTCTAGGAACAGAGCATGCGAACCTACCCTTATTACGATAGAAGAAAAAGGATAAAAACTGTAGCTTATTATATTAAAATGCTGCTTCTTTCATTACCTTTAGCACTTAATAAGTCTCCATTTTTCTCTGTTTAATTTCCAAAGTAATTCACATAACGCCGATGTTAGGAAGAGTGTAGTTTACAAAACGCTGCTTTGAGTTGCTGTTCTGAAAAATAGTTAACAAAAAGAACAAAGAAGAAGCGACCATCTGTCATTCTCATGAATTATTCGTTATATCTGAAAGCTTGCTCCTTTAACTAAATATTAATTTAGTTACTTCAAGCAATATTTCTGTTCTTTACATTAGGTATGAAGAAAAACGACAACACTGTAGCCCCTAATCGAATAATGTGTTGCTCTTCTGTTGCAGATTCCAGCGGAAGGCAGTTACAGCGCAGGCGTAGACAATGTGGGAATGTTACGGTACTCTGTAGCAGTGTTTGCTTCCATGCGCCCAAGAATTCCTTGCGAATTTCCTTAAATACCTAAAGAACTCCAGTGACGAGGAAAGGTACGTCAGTATTTGATGTGTGTGTTTGTCTCCGCTTTAGTTGCAACACCTATGTGCGAAGATGTAAAATGGAGAGGATACCACCCCTGTCTGTGTGACTTACTTTCCTTCAGGGGATTGTTCAATAAACGAACATCATATATATCCCGTACCTTTTTAAAACCAACCTTGTCTGTTCAGTTAGAGATTTTCATTTTTTCTCTCTCGGGGAAAAGACCATATCAAGAACAAACAGCCTTGTTCTGTTTATTTCTATAAAGCTTGAAGATAAGTAGGAAAAATACCACTATCCTTCAAATTGCTGTCCAATATTTGTCATTGTCCCAGAAAGTTATTTCGAAACTGCAATAATTATTTCAAACATTAATAAATTATTTCTTAAATGAAGTCATAACTAAGTTACTGGAATGAAGAGTACGTAATCTTTCAAGCAGAAAATTGAAGTAATTTAAATTTAATCTGTTTTATGAAGTAAACACAAATATTTTAGCATTAGATTCTAAAGAAAGTACTTAATGTACAGATACCCCACAGTAGTTGTTAGACGTAGAAACTACAGAGAATTCTTGAAAACTTAAAACGAGGGAAGACATTGACTTAAGGCACTATGTGCTATTTACAAAAATTTTAAGATTATGAGGGGCATTATGCTTTTGGCCGCGTTTATCCCGTTTACGAAAAGACCCTCCCCAAAATGGAGTAACAGGCTGCTAAGTTAATCTGGTCGAAGTTAGACACAACGGAGCAGAAAAAAACAAACAAACAAAAAACGGAACGTTTCTATCTGTTGTGGCAAGCATTCCCAAATCAGCTGTCCATATAACGTAGTGTAAATTATATAAAAGTAAATTATTGAATAATAATTGCTAATATAAGAATTAGAAAGACATAAATGACTTTTACCATAAAAATTCACATTTGGGGGCTTACGTTAAACTTTTTGTGTATATTCTGGATCAATTTTAAGATATTGACACAATCTGGATAAATTTTGCTTTCCATGATGTTTATTTCTCAAGGAACTGGAAAAAATACTTCGAAATTCGTTTTTATAAAGTAAATATAAATAAATTTATGTCTTGGATTTATGTCTGTTATCCCTGAACCCTGCATTTATTACGCTGTCTCTTGATTACTCCTTCCGTTTAGGTCGCTACCTCGTAGTTTTTTCTTACAGAGTCCCTTGTGAAGTGTTTAGTCCGGAACAATGGTGCACATCTACCGCTAACTAGTGCTGCAGTATGCAAACTCCAATCTCCACGTGTTGTGACTGTGCTGTATTATCCAGAGGGTGGGTGCATGACAAAGTAGTGAGGTAGTAATGTTGGGTTGTTGTGCGGCGAAGAATTTGCCCAGCATCGAGTCGTCAACCTCGGCCTCGTTGCAGGAGGACAAAGAAGACGAGGACATGCAGAAGAACGACAAGAGGAAGCGAATCCAGTACGTGGAGGTTGATGGCGAGATGGTGGTCGCCGACAGGAAACCCAGGGGCGGCTTCCTGTCTAAGCTGTCACCCAGGAACCTATTCAGGAGCTGCAAGGGTGGCAAGAAGCAGGAGTTTCACATGCCCAAAGTGGAAAGAAGTGAGTACCAAATTTCTTTCATTTTTACACTTTGTTAATGTTTTGAAAACGAATACAGCAAAACAAAAGTATAAAACTACACTTTGAGTTTACGAGTATGAACTTTTTAACTTCTTGAGAGCTAGTGGGTCTTAATTATAACAATAACATGTATGTAGAATGACAAATAATTCCGGAATACTTAGAGGCTGATAATCTGGACAAGTAAACATGCGCAACCGGATTTGGAACCGGCACTGTAATGTTTGAGTAGCACCAAGTGAATCAGACAATGCACAGAGTTAAAATATCTGTCACTAATCCAAACATAAATAATGTGATGCTCAGGACGGTAATAAAAGAATAGTAATTTTGAGCTTCATTATTGGGTTGATGAATAAATCTTACAACTCTTTGAGATTAACAAAGGAGCAAAGGCAGTGGAGACGCTCGAAATCATTTATACCATGTACAGTTTAGAAAACTTTATACGCCGAAAGTACGGGAGTAATGCTAACAGATTTTGTGAAACATTTTCTCATGCGAATTCGCTTACAAGAAATAGAATTATTAATATGTGTCCAATGACAGAAGGATAATACCACATTGGGAAACGAGTATTTAAATAATGTAATTGGCCGCTCCAGGGAAATATAATTTTCTATGCTCTAGCTTTTGCACTGTTCACTTAAAAATGTATAAAATATTTTCAATTACTTTTATGAACTGGAATTTTTGGAAAGTGTTACTAAAATCTTTAGTAAAATCTCTTTGTGGCAACAGACAGGACTTGCAAAGTGCCTTATGTGAGCGGCTCTGATAACACATCTGCTTCGAGAATAAATTCCTCTGTTCACTTTTGAAGCACACGTATTCGCTACTCATATCACCCAAAATTCTTCCCTCCAAGGAATAATAGTTTCATCCAAAGAAAGTTGTTGAATTAGCTAATAAGTTTATTTACAAACCTTGACTTTGTCCACTACAATGTCGCTCCACAGCTCAGAACCGTAACTGTGGCAACCTAATGCTTCCAGCCAACAGAGCTATCGCGATTGGCGAAATGGATTAAACTCTCGATCTTTTCAGCATAACTAATAATAATTACAATTTTATTTCATTTTTCTTATTTCCTTGGACATATCCTCTGGCTTCCTTAGTTAGTCCCTGCTGTATCTCTTTCTCTCATGAAATTATCGATGACGAACATCCTCAGCGGAACCAAGGATATTAATTGATTTAAATACAATTTGCACAGTAGCAAGGAAGGAAGCTGTACCAATGCTTGAGTATCTCCAAATGTTGCAGAATGACAAAGAGGAAGTGGGGAATTCGGTCAGATGTCGGAGAGAGGCAGGGATGGTTCTTCAGGAAGTCAGTCAACTTTTACGAGAGCAGTCGAGAGATCGATATGCGAAGATGACAACCGGTTTTACTCCCTGGGGAAACGTTAACTTATTCTCTCCTACTGCTCAAAATGGAAATTCGACTTTTACAACGGGGAGCGTCCGCACAGCTCTTGTGCAAGTATTGAGATTTCAACTGACGAATTCTGCGTTTATATTCATTACTACTGTATTCTTCACGAGACAATATGTTGCTATTAAACTGTGGGATGTAAAGCTACAGGCCACTATTGGAAGAACCGCATGGAGAACAGTCTCAACTTTAGATGTTAGGATGCCACAGCTTTAATTAACTGTTCAGTCTTTTGAAAGTATTAAACTTTACTGCTGTTTTAGCAAAATTGCTTAAAACCCTACCCTTAAAGCGGGCCTTTAAAACGAATAAACATTTTCTATTTTCCTCCGAGATCAGTTCGAACAAAATATGTTTTTTTCCCATTAAATAAGTTTTTATTTACCTTTAAACTTTCTTACTAATAATTAAGTTTCAACATTTGCATATATTAATATATTAAATACAATGCAGGCTAATTGTTTTGTGCAAAAAGATTTCTGCAGAACGAGAAAGTACTGTACACGAGAGGAAAGGATTTACCGGTCAGCGGGTTGGGGGAAAGGGGGATTCTACAATACACATTGGGGTGATTTGGGTTATGGGCCACCTTAGCGCCGCTCTATTTACAAGACTGCATTTACGGCGTTGCATCAAATAGCCACGTGACCTTATGCAATAGATTGCTACTTCTAGCTGCCCCAAAGAACGAACGTTCTGACGCTATAAGGACTTCCTAAGAACCTCAACCTGAAAGAGGAAGTATATGAACGGTTCTTTGAATTCCATGCATCTGAAGGTGTACGATGGTGTGCTATGGAAGATATGCCCCGATGCAAAGTAAGTTGACATAAGGTACTATTGCAGAGAGGTTCCTTTTTTCGCCAACTGTTGGTACCATTGTTAGGCATTCAAATGTGTGCACTATATCATGCGATCTTATGATAGAAACGAGAGCCCCCCCCTTATTTCCGTGTTGTAATAACCTAATAGAATGCTCTAGAAAAGTGTTTTACAATAAAAAAGAAAAAGATTCTCTTCACTAAACGAATTATTTCGTTTTAAATTTTAAAAGCACAATGGCGAACACTGGAATGGACAGTTGTGGAGGTAATGTGTAAATTTAACGCCTTTGTAGAAGGTTAATTTCGAAAGTACGTGGAACAAAACTGATAATTACCACTATCACGATGAAGGATATAACAGCAAAGCAATATGTACGAGGGTAGTTTAACAAAAAACTTGGTTGGATTATGAAGTAATGAAGTGCAATAGCAGCATTTGTATGTGTGGTCATAAAGTTTGCTTTCTGTGTATCAATATTCCATGGTCCAAAGCCATTCTGATTTAATACGCTGTTTCGCAGATGTTAAACACAAGAGTTTCGAGCAACAGTGAAACATTGCCAAAATTAGATTCATGGAGTAATTCAATGTTTTTTTTTCTGAAAGAGAAAACATCTAAGGAAATTCAGAAAATGCAGGATTTTGCCTGCATTAGATGACGCGTACACTTCCTCTGAAACCGTTCGACTTTGAGGAAATGAGTTGAAGCGTGGCAGAACAAGCATCGAACACGCACCACATACTGGAGCTCCAAAATCAGCTGTGAAATGATAAAAGTCCATAATATTGTTTTATCTGACAGATGAGTGCAAGTACGCGAGTTAGCATAGGTCATGGGTGTCTGAACTGAGTGGGATCATTTTATTTCGCGTAATAAATTACACATTAAAAATTTACGCAAAATGAGTGCCATATCTGCTCACTCCGTAGCATAAGAGAAAGCACATACGAATATCGGCCGACTATTTGGAAATGTTTAAGAAGAATTCAATACGGCGGTATGCGACAATGGACGAAACGTGAACTCATTACTATGCACCGGAAACGAAATAACAGTCTAAACAGGGGACAGCACACGGTGAACCGGCTCCGGAAATGGCCAAATGCTTTCTATCTGCTGAAAAGATGATGGCTTCAATTTTTTGGGACTCTCTTGATGATTATTTGGAAAATTGGAAAACCATTACTGGCGAATACTTTGGAGAGACTGAAAATAGCGAAAAGGAAATGGTTGTTGTTTCACCAGGACCATGTACTAGTGCTTCAAGCCGCGTAGCTCAAGACAAATTGACCGAATCACGATTTGAAATACTTCTGCAAGCACCTTAGTCATCTGATCTCGCTCCATATTGTCATCTGTTCCGGAAACTCAACAATTTCTCGGCTAGACACAACTGTAAGTCAAATGAAGGAGGTTAACGGGTATTTTGAAGAACTCGAAGTAAGCACTTCCTGCAGAGAATCAAAACTTGGAAAAACATTACAGCAAGTATGTCGAACTTCGAGAGATCTATGTCGAAAAATAAAGTACATTATAATACTGAACTTGATCCCTTTAATACCAGAAAAAGTTGGTTATCAAGTCACCCTCTTAAATAGTGGTGGAAAAATCATATGCTTATTACAAAACGCGAAATTGAGTAAAATGTTTATCTTAGGTGACAATGGCAATGTGAAATTCATCTTCCTATCATACGTTGGGACGGGACACATTTCGTAAGAATTTTTCCAAAAATCCAGCACCAAGAGCTTGTGTTTTGACATTTCTTTTTTGAGCAATAGCATTAGTTTTCTGGTCATTTTCACGCAGGTTGAGCACTAGTTGGAGAAGAATTGCCTGTCTAGAGTGACGCTTCAGAAATGGAGGTAACTTACGGGTCCATTTTCCAGTTGCAATCATGTGAAGGGGGAAATAAGAGTCAATGTCTAATATTCCTGTATTCGGCATATATAGTCAGTCAATTTTATTTGTTTTGGATGTCAGTACGGCCCCACAAGACCATACACGATTATATACCACATTAACACCCTCCTTCTTTGAAAAAAGGGGGATATGTGATAAATGATAAAACAGCTTCAATCACGATCAGGATTCCGTCCCGAGTTTTTGATATTCGGTTTTGTAAACGGTTATCCCTCATTAGACGCCAAGACGGTCATCAGTGAAACTGATCACCAATGATTTCGGACGAGGCAAACTTTAATAATTAGCTCCGTTATTTAAAAATTAATACACAAACGTTTACCTGAAAAATGTCTTCTATTTTGTAAAAGATTAATAGCATATAACAGTCCTCCTTTCTTTGGCATTATCACTACAAAGCTTTCATTTTTAATAACGTAAGTATCATAAAATAAAGAGTTCCAAAAGCTGCATAATATACGAAGAAATATGCTCTTTAAGCCACTAGCATATTTACGAGAAATTTTGGTCCACTTCTGTAGCCACCACCAGTACTTAGCTGGCTTACATTATAAAGAAGCAAAGCGAAATTTTATAAACTTAACTTTCCTGTCTCTCATTTTTTTTGATTGGTTTATTTATGGACGCGCTTTAACATCTCAGATCATCAGCGTCCCATTCAACTCAGGGCGTGAAACGGCCGACAAATTTTGCTCAGAGGCCTCTCTTTCAGGCTTGAGGTTCTTTTTCGTGCACGGGACCCACGGCTTTACTTCCCTTCCGAAGGAAGCCATACTTAGGATTTTTACGCCCGAAAAAAATCCATCGGTCCTGACCGGGTTCGAACCCGCGATCTTGGGTTTAGGAGGCCAGTATGGTAACCACTACACCACCAGGACCGACCCTGTCTCTCATGAGGTGACAGTTTTTGAAATGAAAGAAACACTTTTAAAGTGTTGTAAATAATTTCCACACGTACATGAGTAGTCAAGTATTAAATTTGTTTACTCATGTCTTTATAGCGTAATTTGGTTTGAGTATTCCATCAAAGTAGACGTCAATTCTGTTCCGCCTTGATTAGCTGTCAAAACCCAAAGGAAATAACCCACGTAGGTAACATTAAAATCAGCGCTGGGTGCACTAATGCATATTGAAAAGTTCCAGCTCCGAAATATTGGCAAAAATTAGAAGAGCTATAAGTTTTCATCAACTCTGCATGTTAGATTCTCGTTCACTTACGCAAATGGACATTTAAAATTCCCCCGCCAGGTATCGATCCACCGCGACTGCTGGGACGCCGCACGTTCTCCTGTCAAGTAAGCTCTGTTTAAAAACAACTTTCATCTACACTATCCTCACTTTTTACCACAAGAATGCATTAGATATTTTCGCTTTATTATCTATCGTATAATCTGCAAGCACTGGACAACAGTCGACATTTGTAAATAGAGGCTTGCTCCTGATTTTATTATTACAAGTCAACCGCAATCATGATCTATTTCATTATGTCGCCTACTAGTTAACAATATAAGTAAAATCAATAAACAAAACATCAGGACAAGAAGGACAACATATTTACACGTTTCAGAACTTCCAAAAATGAACTGGAAAATAAATTACAGTCGACCCCAAATTCGCTTAACTCAAAATAAAGCCCACGAAGCGACAAAGCGTTTATTCCCCTGGGAAATCTTTCTCTTGTTAGAAGCTTAAGTTAAACATGTGCGCGGATCTTGGGTATTCGAGATGTTCTGCCACTGCAGCAATAGGCGAAGCAACCACATTGATGCAATCATTTTATGTGGGTAATCAGATAAATGATGTTTATCGTTCCTCTCGTTTTTATAGGGTTAGTACGGTCGAGGTGAAGGGGAGTAGGGGAGTTCCCTCTCTCGCCAAATTTTTCCTGCTCGTAAAATAAGAAAAACTCTTTCTACCGGGAAAGGCATTTCCCCCTCTAGACTTTCAAACCATAAAATGCCAATAAAAAAAGTCTGCAAAAATGTGACAGTTTCAGGAAATTACTGCAACCACATGGATGGATTTCCCGTCTATCTAGAAGATGCCTGTTGCATTTTTCTTAGGATTACTGACCAAATCTAATGCAAACCTATAAACCAATCCTGCCTTAGCTGGTAGGATGTGGGCTAAAAGGCAGCATGAAGACATCAGTTCTGTTTCGATCAACTTGGTTGAGTTTTATACATTTTCCTCAGCCTTTAGGACATTGGATAAATGGAATAATTCAGGCTCATACAGCACGAATATACAAATAAACGGCATGATAATCTAGAGTCTAGACAGTAGCATAAGAGATAACAAATGGAATAACAATTGTGAAAGATTTGACATGGATAGAATTATTAGGATGATGCAAGAATGTCTCGCTGTTCAGTAAAAAAACGTATTTTTAAAAATTCTGTTCTTAACGTTACAGCGAAAGTGAAGGAATGGCAGGTACTTTTCTGTTAACGCGCCGAACGGAAGATATAGTGAATTCGCCACAAGCCGTTATGATGTCATCAGTTAATTTTGTACTTTCATCTAACTAATTTAAAATGTAACCAGTATGTAAATATCATACATTTTGCAACAAGGTACTCAATTAGCCTTAGGGAGCGAGGCTACCTTTAGAAAAGGACAAAGCTGGACTATATTCCTTTCACATTTCCTCCATCATAATCGTGTTGTTAACACTTACTAGCAAGCGATATTATTTAAGCTTTTGGAATAACATGTTGAATTGTGCATTGAGAAAAATAATTATTCTAAAGAACTTGACATGGTTCTCGAGCATATTGGCGATGTTATGGTAACGGCCGTTATGAGAAAATTGTCATTTGTACAGGAAATTTATTTCAAAATAGTAGATGTTTCGTTATAGTTCTCATGTGTATTTATTGCTGGTATTAAAACAGGATTCCGTGAAAATCCGAATTTCTTTGCAAAGATAAAATGTTTAGGTTAACATTGGTTTGCAATCAGACGCGTAAGAGCGTCGTGTTTTATTTGACGGCACTCATAACGCGCACGCCGCAACTTGGACAGTTTGCTGTGATCCATAAGTTGTTGGATTTTAGCCGCCGCATTAAAGAAATGCCTGGCGCTTAGGTTGCAGTGTGTTAGGAGCACATAATTTGGACGCGTAACAAAAGCATGTCAGTCTGAAAAGTAAACAGAGAATAGACTGTAGAAAACACACTTCACTTTATTGAACTTTATAAAGAACAAATAATGTGGATTTTAATAGTGTTTAACGCCCGTTTTAACTATTGAGACATCGTAGGCGGTGGACGCTGGTTATACATAAGTTGAAATGATAAACTGGGAAAGGATTTTTTTTAAAGGAAGAAAGCGGCCTAAGTTTATGGTACTTCCCCGGCATTTGCCATTTATGAGGACTGAGGAAAACCTTTAAAAACCTCAGTTCTGGTGGGAATCGAACACCAGACCTTCCGCTTACGATTCCGCGCCTTAACGGAATGCTCATGCTGTGGAATGCAAAAATATCTCGGCATTACCACAAAATATTAAGAAATGACACTTGGACAAACTTGGCTACAAAATTAAATACAACAACTGAGGAATGCAGTAAAAAAATGATTGCTTTGATTTCCTCACTTAGAAGGTAATTTGTAAAATTGTTAACGTCCATTAACGTTTGATCTTCGAAGTTAGCCAGCTAGTTCGAATCACCGTATTTAGTTCTGCAAGCATGTAATTGTGTTTGTCACCGTCGCGTGTTTTTCCGCTTTTCTTGATTAGGGTTAGGGCTCCGGATTTCCAACACCCTAAGTTAATGAGGAACAGATATACAGGATGAATTGATAGTTAAGTTGAGCTGCTGGCACTCCATTCTTGTATATTCTCTATACCATTCTTATTACAATTTCAAATGCCATCTGTAGAACGGTATTATGATGGCTGGCCAGGGAGAGGAGCTTTGCATCTTAACCGGCTCACATCTCTCGATAGACTGACGCTTTGCCTTACCAAAACCTCCAAACTTGCCTTACCTGTATAGAGTCGATCTTGCGCTGGGCGCGCCTCCTTCCACAAGCGGTAACGGAGAGAGTCGAGCCCAAATTTTAGTATGCAACAAATGCAGGCAGATAGAACAGTCGTAATACACGGAAACAAGCAATCGTACGCCTTAAACTAACTTTTTGGGTTGTATGTTAATAGTTAATCACATTCAGTATACGATGAAATTAAATTGGAAACTGTAATATAGCAATACAACATGTAAAGTAAATAATAATCAAAGGGGTAAAGATATACGCTTTTGCTTTTAACACTATAATTTTTGCATTTTTTTTAAACTTAGCTAACCTAACCTATCATAACCTAGAATAGGCTTTTTATTTTATCGCCTGTATTTTAAACTTAAGCTGCGCTTCGCTAAACTAAGCTATGCCAACCTAAGCTAACCTAACCAAAATGTGCAATCTATGCATTGTTTTAACGCCATAAATTTTAATATAAAAAGATTAAAAAAGCAACATTCATTATATTGGAACAATGTAGGCAAATTATGAAGATTAATAAAAAGAAAGTTAGCTCCTGGAGGGGTTCAAACCTACAATCTTCCCGCTAGTAGCACTACGTTCTTACCAACTGAGCTATCAGCCCAATATGGTCAACATGGTAAATATCCCACAATGTATGTTAAACTCACTTTACCCGAATTGGGCTCGATTTTCTCCGTTACCGTTCGTGAAAGGAGGCGTGACTCCAGCACAGGATCTGTCGGTGTGTAAGGAAAAGTCAAACATGTAACTATACGCATGCGCATAACTTGGATTTTTCTATGTTTCACATACGCCAGACGAGCGGGGAATTAGCTAGCGATGTTGACTTCAAGAATACTTTACTGTTATAATAATCACTTCGACAATGTTTTATCAGAACACATTATTAATGCATAAATTCCATTATTAAGTCATCAATATGCCACAATATTGCTGCACATTATTGTGTCTTTGAACATATACTTAAGTTGTAACTATGCTGTGAATATTTAGGCACTGAAAAGTGTAGAATACAAGGGCAAATCAACATTAAAATGGTATATTGCCAAAGAAATAGAAAGTCTTAACTATTTTAAGAAAACATAGAAACTTTTCAATGTAAAAACTAATTTTATTCAATGAATATACAAGTATAAAGTGCTCTTTCATAAACACATTTTTCCAATGCAATTAAGGCAAAAATGTAATTAGTTACTCTAAATTTTAGCAAAAGTTCTTGATGATTTTTTCTGCCCTTGTTAACAGCGTGTTTCACTTACAAACTGACAAATTGGGACATAACAAATCGTCCAATATGACAAAAACAAACAAACGTCTAAAGTTATTGAACATGTTCCTGACACAAAGCACTCAGTGCCTCAAGAGGTGGATTGAGTGACATGAAATTCCTGTCACTCTTCTTAGTTCCCCACTCAGCTCAATTGCAGACTGTTACTGATAAATTCCACGTGGATTTCAAATACAACTCTCAACACCTTGCAAATGGCTGGTCAAAAAAACAAAAGGGAAACATTCATTATAGAGCTGTATGAAATATGAAATTGCCGCACTAACGTTAAAACATGTGTGTATTAATAATAAGCTACTCGGGAGACAATAATTGCTAACTGCAAAGTCGCTAACAATACAGATACATGTGGACAGTGCATAATAAGACCATGAAATGGGTTTTAGAAAGGGAAAACATGTCGGGACTTATATGCTTGATGGCGTCTGTAAATGATAAACTCTTTTATAAGATTAGAGGTATATATTTTTTTAAATTGTCCAGACTTCTGAATAGTAACATTACAACATTTAAGGTAGTTCTGGGCATCCATAATTTAAATAAGTACGGTAAATAGGCTATTACAGATGCTATTGCCTCTAATTTCACAAATAGAAATCCATAGCTCACAAATTATATTGGGCAGAACAAAATCACCACTGATGGAGGCTGGTAACATGAACTGAAATATGCTGTTTGAATCCCGCCAGGACGGTCCTCAAGACTGAGTTTTTCTAGGTTTTCTTCAGTACTCATCAATGGCAAATGCCAGGTAAATACCATTAATTTAATATTGGAGGGCTTCCTTACTAAATTCGAAAATAATTTTACCCCAGGTATCATCAATGTCTACCGCCTGTAATACCAAGGAAGTAAAACGGGCGTCATACACTATTTAAAAAAATATATCAACAGATACATGTATAACAAGATTTTGATATGTAATCAAAAATATAGTACGTAATTTGATCACTTAAGACGTTATTAAAATTATGGCCAGAAATTGTCTATTCTTATCCAGTTTACAGTCTGTAAGCTACAGAGATGAAACTGTTCAGAAATAAAGAAATCCTATGTGCACGTTACGAATGTCTTAGAACAAACTGCTGTTAAGGAACAAGGAACTAATAACCCCCAAAAATGCTGAAAAATAAAAATTAAATTTTTAAGCTTAAATCAAGAGGAAATAGCTTACGTAGCTATAGACAATGCTTTCAGAGAGCGTCTTAGAAGAGTATATGAAGGTTTACAAAGAGATATGTAGTGGTTAAAATAACAATGAAAAAAATAGCAAACATGACAACCTTTATGCAGAACAAATATGTCACTTTCTTTGTTTTAATCTGAAAACATCCATTTTATTATATTTTTGGCTCATAATAAATTTTAAGTTTATTTATACAACACAGTCAAACTAGCCTAACTAGTTGTATGTGTATTTATAATTCTATCTGCAATCAAGCAATTTCCATAATTGCTGACATAAAAAGAGAGGTGAATCAAGCAAACATGTCACATAACTCGACATGTGGGTGGGCATTTACACCAATTAACTTGTCATAATTAAATATATGCACTGGCCATCGTTAACGGATCCACTTAGCCAACTTAATAATTGGAACCGGAGTGCATTAATCAATTAGAGACCCTTTCATTCGATATGTTGAGGTCTAAACGAAAGGACGCATAAAATTATCTTGTTAACAAGCGGGAGGGGAGCTTGTTACGAGCTTGAACAACCCATGCTATCGTCCAGTTTTCGTGCAAAATACAGTTGATAATAGGCACATGTGCAGTGAGAAGTTGACAGTTTTAAATAGAGATTACACGTTTGAGTTAAACTTTCCTGTTTGTTTTCTCTGACTATAAATATATAACGGGTGAAAGTGGTATAGTCAAATATTTTTAAATTAAATAAAGTGGAGAAAGAATAATCTGTTTACTTTTAAAAGGAAATACATGTAAAAACACACTAAATAATTTTATATTTCAGCGAAACCTTTTTTCAAGAGAAAGCACAAGGAAGATATTTAGAAATGTCATACTGGATGAACCATCTAAAACTTGCACCGCAAATATTTCTTATATGGGAGGTGCTATTGATGTGCTTCTTTCACATAAATGAAGCTTAGAGTGAGTCTCTTAATTACACAGATATTATAATTATTAAAAATATATTTCTTGAATACAGCTACATTTTTTCAAGTGCCTATTGACACCAAGAAAATAAAAACCAGAGACTTGAATGCCAAGATGATGTTTACACAGTTGCAGCGCAAGTAGTTTATGAACTATAATAATATGAACATTTAAAATATTTATAGTTGTCTGCCTCATTTAACTGCTTAGTTATTAGGCTATGATGTTCGTATTTTTGTTTAAATTTTGTTTTCTTTACGCTGATTTTATTGGGATTTCTTGCCAGTATTTTATGATAGTGCTTGAAGCAGGGCATGATGGAAGATGGTATTTACTAATGCTTAAAACGTCGACATGGAGCATGTAGAAGAAATGATGTTCTTTCTTGTAATGTATGTGCTGAAATATATCCCAATAGAGGTACTGTGCTTGTCTTCACCGATGTTGGATTGAACGAAGGGGGCCTGTACGTTGGCCTGCCGTTCACTAGAGTTGATCCCTTTAGACATTTCTCTGGGTGGAAAGCTAAAAGACACTACCTGCATCAGAAGATATGAAATGCTGTATCAGAGGCGCCTGTTCTGAAAATACTGCTGAAATGCTACATGTGCAGCAGTCTTTACATGACAGACTGGAAGCTTTTATTGTAGCTGGTGGTCATCATTTTGAACATATCCTGTAAAGACCAGTTTTCGTATTTCTTAAGAGAGTGCTGACATATGGTACAGTAGAAACACGTAAGTACGAAATGGAATATGTGATTCTGGAAATTCAGAAAGGAAAAGAACACACAGGCACACCACATAAGAAAAGAAACATGAAATCGTAGCCCAGTAAATAAGCAGTTAAATGGAGCAGACAAAAGTAAGTACTTATAATGTTCATATTAGATAACTGTAAACTACTTGCTTTAGAATCCCGAAAAAAATACCATTCACATTTTATTTTCCTCTAGTTTTATTTATTTTTTTTTTTTTTTTGATATTCATAGGCATTTTTACATTTGAAAAATGTATTTTTTAAAAAATATCCATTTTGACAATTATTAATATCTGTGTATGGGTTGAAATTACGGGCCCTTGCCTAAACTTCAGTTCTGCGAAAAGCAGCATATCAATAGTACCTTCCAATTCAAAAATATTTGCGGTGCAAATTTTAGCTGATTCATCCTGTATATGTACACCTAATATATATATATATATATATATATATAATTTTTCGAGTCGTGTATATATATATATACACACACGAGTCGAAAAATTTGGAATATCTATGTTAGTTTAATGTAAGCATGCGAAGTACAGGGGAGAAACACTTTTACCCACTTTAGACGACATAGTCAATGTTAGCAAAAAATGTTGATATGAAAATTTAACTCCCAACCACAACGCTAAGCTATATCTACACAAGTACGAGTAATTGCTCTAATTTACAAATGTGATGTAGAGCAACTAGGCAAGGCGTACACTTGGCGATGTCGATCCGGGTTAACAGCATTCGATATTTCCTGCTCTAAGGGTGCGCTTTTATTTTCCAGCACTGTACGAACATGAACTGAACTAAGAAAGATTATCTTCGTTACCTTTTAAATGAAAATGGCATCCCAAGGAACATAAACAGCCTACAGGGCAAAAGCGCCTAAGAGTTAGGCTGCCCAGCCAACAAACGTGTCAAACACCTGCTCTTTTTCATAACGAGAAGAAGCTAATTGCTTTGATGCCATCAATGAATCCAAAATGACACGTTTCTGGGTATAGATTATACATGAAAAGCAATCTGTGACTTATGAAATTCACTCGAAATAAACTAATGAAGTATGAAGTAATAATTGTGTGTATTTCATCCGAAAAGATGGCCGTCAAAGTATCACACAGCATAGGATAATTGGATAATAGGATATTTGATGTAATTTCTGAATATTGTCTGGGTTTTTTTTTTAATCGAGGGATATAAAATGGATGACATCTTAAAAACTGCCCAAGCATACTTTTTTTTTTTCAGTCCATCAGACACTGCAAAAGAGATGTGGAACTTAGTGCGTTTTGAAGGACAATACAGTATATCAAAATTCACGAGATTAGAATATAGTCTGTTATTTTGATTGGACACTTAATTTAATCAACACTCTTGTTTGAAGGATTTCAGACAGGCTCTTTGAGCACGGTAGGTCGTTAACAACTTGTATCTGCAATGTTGTTATACTGCCGATGGGCAAGGTTGCGAAAATTGTCTAATACATGTGAGACTAAATGTAATTTTTTCTGCTTTATTTGCCTATTTCGAAGTAGTTACTAAAGACTCCAGCTTTTTAACTACTTATTCAACTAGAAACTAAATAAATAAGATTCATTATATCTAAAAAATAAAAGTTATTCTAAAAGTAGAAAAAGCTAATAACACCAGAATTAGGGGTAATCTCTCTATACTATTTTTTCTTCAACTTATTACATAAACTCTTTCCAAGCATGTAATTTGCTGTCCTGACACTTTCAGTGCCAAGTCTCGTCTGTTAACAGTTTTTCTTTTGTTCGTTTCATCCTCCATTACTAAATAAGGTTACTCCTAGATAGTCATATTTATTTAGCACGTCAATTTTTTATTCCAAGTACCATTTCTCATCTTTCCAGAACTTTGAATTCTTCTGCAATTCCATAAGCTTACATATCTATATTTAATTTTAACATAAATTCTTTACAAAAATTAAATATTGCTTTAATGTTTTAATTAATTTTGAATTAGTCATTATCTCTGTACTCATATCCAAAAAGCAACACGGGGCTCTATTTACCAATAATCGATTGGCTTTATAAACCACCTCTAAAGTATCATCAATAAACAAATTAAATAATGTAAGAAGCACTTTTAAAAGGAAAACTCTTAAACATGGGCGGAGCCCTTGAGGGAAATGAAAATGTAAATCTTCATTGAAATAATATTATTTATGAGTGATATGTCACTTAAAGAAACGCAATCTTAAAAAAGAACAACTAATATAAGAGAAAATGTTTAAATGTGATTATAATAACAGTATTGATGGTTCGTTGGCAACAAGAAGCAGTGACGATGCAAAGAAGGCATAACGGTTGTCACATCCTGTTTCATTGTCTTATTTCTATGCATGATAAACAATGTTTGTCGAATAATTCCCCAGAACACGATAAATTATATATAAAGGGCGTAAATGCACCTCAAATAGTCCCAGATGAGAGTATATCCCTTTGATGTCTCCATTTTGCCAGTCTTGTTATTTGCCAGGCTCCGAACTGTTTCCACCTAAAGGCACTAGCAATGTCAGCTGCAGAAACGCCAGTCCTCCCCCACCTTTGTGTTTTACAGTGGTGAAGCTTCAAAGGTTTCACCTTGTTCCCCACATAAACGCGCTCTCTCTTTCTCTCTCTTTGGTTGCGTACTTTCTCCTGCATCATCGAAAGAGTAAACACTTAAAAAAAACTAACTCGAGATGGAAAAATTCTACGTTGTTTAACTTGGGAATATTTGAACAAAGGTAACTGTGGAAGTTCAAAGAAATACTGATGTGCAAGCTTGTTTACTAGTGTATGATTGTCCACGGCTTTTTCTCGAATACAAAGAGAAAATCTTTAATTGAAGGGGGGCTTGAGCTGCAGTCCCCCCGCTCCCCCCCCAAAAAAAAAACACACACACAAAGTTCGTCACTGAACTGAAAATTGCAAAGAGAATAGACGATTTGTTGCAATCGGTTGTTGTCAATATTGACGATCAGATCAGTCAAGTCCCTTTACAGACGAGGTCAGAAGTTGACACAGTTAAGGCAGATTCAGTTTGTCGAAGAAGAAGCTTTTGAAAGCATCTTAATAGAATTTTTTAATATATATAAATACTGAGTGACCAAAATGGTGGTGGATTCGGTTGTATGAAGGAAAGAAATACGATAATAATAGAACTAATAGTCGATCTTGCAGCAATTCTGGTGGTTATATCAGAAACAGCAACCATTGTTGCATAACACGATGGCGGACACAATTGATTTTGCTGTGCAAGAACGTTTACAGCTTATGCGCGGGCCTACGAAAGTTGGATCACCGGATAAACAATGAAGAGCATGATGAAGGACTTTGTGATGCGTTTTGACACACCGTCACCGTCATGTCAACGTTATTGTGTGGGGGAAGAAAGCTTTTGCTTTTTTCACGAAATGTATTCCCCATTGTGACTCAAAAAAGTGGACGAAAATCTTAAATGTCCTGCTTCACTTTTTGTTCAAATACAGCACGAGACACGAGTTGTCGTAGAAGCAATGGCTTAACAATCACCAATTAAATTAATAAGCGAACGTTCTTCAGAGATAGGCCTTCCAAGATCTATAATGCAAATCCACATACGGAGAGACTTAAATGTTTTCGTCCAGCCGCGGTTAATGAGATTGCAGATACTGAACTGGATCGACATGTGCATGCATGTCAGTTAATGCTTAAACACTTTCCGGGCCCAAACGACTAGAAGAACACCAGGTTCTCCGCCACATGTGTGCGATTTATTGCAGTTGTCGCAGTCGTAATGTCCTTTTCTAGACAAAAGAAAATCCACCCTCACTTCTTTACAATTCAGCTAGTGCTGTAGTGTGGACAGTGAAACACATTCTTGGCCGTTATTTCTTTGATGATGCTGTTTTTTTTTTTTTGAGTAGTGTTTAACGCCCGTTTTCACTACTGAGGCACCACAGGCGGTGGACACTGATGATACATGAGATGAAATGATAAATTGGGAAAGGATATTTTTTTTTAAGGAAGGAAGCGTTCCAGGCCTAAGTTTAGGTACCTCCCCGGCATTTGCCAGTTATGAAGACTGAGGAAAACCTGGAAAAAACCCCAGTCAGGGAGGACGGTCCTGGCGGGATTCGAACCGCGGACCTCCCGCTCACGAGTCCGTGCCTTAACGACCTCGGCCACCCGTGGCGGTGATGATGCTGTTAATCAACACATTTGCCTGACGGAACTGACACGAAAAGAATCGCCGACACCACTAGGTTTCAACAGGACGTTTTGAACGGATGATATTTTCCCAAATCGCTTGCCTGGACGTGGTTTAGAGCAGTCTTTGACACCACGCTTTGATCTAAACAAGCCCTAATCTCACCACACCTGACAATGCACTTTGGGACATTGTGAAAAGCAGAGGCTTGGAAATGTTGATACACCAACAACGAGCAACTGAAAGACACAGTTCGTACAGCGTTTGAAAAGTATCTATCCCGATATGCTGATGCCAGTAAACAATCTTGGAGGCGCATAAAACTATGCTACAAAAATAGAGGAACCCCATGGACGTTTTGGCTGTATCAGAGGTAAGCTGTACATAAGCATATCATTTCAAAATCAGTGTAAAGAGACTTTCTGGCTCCATTGTAACTTCTTAGTGCGGTTATTTAAAGCCTGGACAAAAAACTCGAATGTTAGATTCGCCTCATGGATCATCCATTCAGGTTATTTTCTATGTTTCTAGGATAGAGAGGTGTTCATAAACACACATATGTACGCAATAGTCCAATGGTACAACACGATATAAGCCAAATATCTATGATCCGATTCCCTACTTTGATCTTAATTTTTTTCCTATTTTATAAATATTTCACTTCTTTATTTAAACATAAACAATTATTTTTTGTGATACAGATATTTTCATGCCCCGGAGTGTGTAAGTAATTCATAAACTACTAAAATAAAGCTGTGTAAGTTACCACAATCGTTTCTTTAATAATTTCATTGGGAAAAAATGTATGTCATCACTGTACTTCTTTCTTAACAATACATAACAGCTCTGTTCAATATCGAAAGATATAATTTAAAGATCATTTTAAATGACTATTTTACAAATTTTTCTTTTAAATTCTATACTTGTCAGGGACGAAAGGTTTATTAAGGCTACAAGGCGATATCAACAATGTTGAAACGCTGGCGTAGCAGTGTTTTTTCATGTTAATGTCAGGGAGAGATGCAGGGGATCTTTCATAAAGTTTACCTTATTGGATAGGCTAGCCTTGGTCTCAACCCATTGAATTATGTCTGCCTACTTCTGGGATTTTGTAAAAACTGAAGCCGAACAGAAGGACCAGGATGCAGACGATATCAAATTAAAATTGATTATTTCGTTACTTTTACTTGTATTATAGTAATATGAAATTATTTTGTTTTTACCATAGAGAGAATTTATTATGACATTATTTTAAAGACTCGTTTTTTACACTATATTAATCGCACTTTCGTTTACTCGAAACCGCGGACTATATAATAGACTGTTAACCATTTATAACCCTTTTCCTTTTATTTCTATGCACTAATTGTGAGCTACCGCGGAGCGATGCAGTATATTACTGGAATTATAGAGAAAGGGAAGTAAAAAGTTCAGTGAAATGTCAAGAATGCATTTCAAGAGTGATTGCTGTATATGTAAACAAAAGGAACTGGAGCATTGAACCTATATACATGGAACATTAAGTTTTTTTAATATTTAATGTGATTCAATTTAATTATCAATAACTTTATTTATAGTCACCTTTTAACATGAAAAAGTTTATGTTGAAATTACAGAACCGTTTTCTTGGCATATTTAGCTTAAATTAGACATTCCGTTAATGTTCATATCCCATATCTCATTCTATCCTACAAAAAGACATTATTCGCCTCTTATACTAATACACCTGTATGGAGATAATTGCCGTTAATTAAAATGGATAATCTGCCAGTGAACTGGCAGATTAGAGCTGCTAGTGCAAAGATTACATTAATGTATCAGATGAGGTACAGAGAGAGTGACAACAATAAAATAAATGCCTGAAGTTGAGAGTATATATAAAATTGACGCAGATGTCAGAGATGAAAATCCTACAGAGCTTACCTTCCTACTCACAAAGACGTTGTAGACTACGCCTGGGTTCTTTGATGTACCAAGCAGCACGCTCCCCTCCCACCTCCTACCGCTCCTAAGTGAAGCATGATGGCAAAGTACTTCAGGCGAATGCCGTCCGGACAAAATCTGCTCTTTGAGATATCCGACGTGAAAGGGTAGACCGAAAAACGATAATCTGTATCTCGGATGGCACAATTTTACTTGCTGAAAGAAGCAATTCTTCTTTATCGCTACTCTTAGTGCTAGCGTTGGCCACGTCTATGAGGATCGTTCAATTACTGAATAAGTCAACAGTCAGTTTTTTCTTCCGTCCTGACCCATGTTGATCATTCTGGCAGATAATTACCTAATATAAATATTTGTATGGTTAACTATGCTAGATCCGTGACGTAAGTTACTGTACAGCTCTTAGATATTCCTGCTCTTATCAGTAAAATAAAAAAGAATTATGTATTGAAATATTATCAGTTAATATGATATCAAGCGAACAATGTCGGGGGAGGAGATGTAACTCTCAATTTAGCAAAGAGTACCTCATAGGAAGGTATTTCTATTAATGTCGACATGTTCACAATCTTCTGGATTTCAAATCTTATGTAATTTGCAACTTATGTAATATTTCATAAAAATGCCTCACGAGTCAATACGTTCTAGTTCTTTGTCACCATTTTGATTATTTGATTCAAAAGCTTCTATTTCAGCTCTTAGCACTTCAACTTTTTAAATTTTTATGTTCTGTAAAATTTCTAAAGCTAAAGTTATATACTTATTTTCAAGAAGCTGGTACATACTGCAGAAAAAGATTTCTATGCTGCTAATTCATGTTTCACTTCCTTGTGTTTCAGCATTTTTTCTTTATTTGAGGTCCTATGATGTAAAGAGGAGGCAGTATCACTTTTTTTGGTTCGACTACAGGTGGACAAACTGTCCTACTTTGCTCAGTCTCTCCAAATGAAACAGTATGCAATATCTCCACTGTCCCACACATAAAGGACAATGCTTTGTATAACCTCCCTATATGCGAAAAAGTACACCTACAAAGCATATGCTATACAATGTGGATTTATTTATTACAACATCTATTAATATTATTTCTTACACCCAGCAACTTAAACCTCATATACTGAAGCACTTTAGACGACTGAAAATACATATAACGATTTTACACGCAAACAGCTTGCATTGTTGCTAGATTATCCACATTATGCGATATATAATCTCACATGCATCTCGAAAATGGTGCATAATGGTGAAAAACGAGTGGAATTTTTGTAATTAGCATGCCAGATTTGGTTAAGAACACATGTTTGCTCTGAGATACAAAATGGCTGTTTCCTAGTGTTATTAGAGGAATAATGGCATCGATCTGGTCAAGCAAATACGAATTTAACCAAAACGACCCATATCAAGACTACTGCTTAAGGTACTCTATATACACTTTTGCTCAAAAGCTTTGAGATAACAATTTTAGGTGTTCTTGTAATATCGTATATTACCCTCCTTTAATAGACCGCATTCATCATCTCATAAAACACAGTAGCTATTCTCATTTGTATTAGAGACGAAAATCTAAAAATAAAGTTTGCGAAACTCGGTTTCGAATTTGTTAATGATCAAAACAAAGTGTAGAAAACTTTTAAAATGTTTATGAATACTTTAAACTTTTCAAGCTTTGCAGTTAGCTACATGATACATAATAATTTTCCGAAATTATTAAAGTATTATAACTGACAAAACACAATACTAATACGTCTTTTCCATTTAACATGGTTACCATCATATCTAAGGTAAGTAAAAATGTACAAAAATTCACTAGTTGGATGCGGTTCGACAAACATCCCAAGGTCAGAAACAAACTGTCTCGAAAGTTTCATTGGGGCCGTGCAGGGGTTAACTCCAAAGTTACAAAACACTATAGCTTACCTTAAACAAAGAATTTATTCCGTTAAAGACTTACTTCAGTGATATTAATTAATTGATTTAAAATACAGTATTAATTCATAAAATTATCTATTCCCAAGATATCTTACCTCTTCCACAAAGCTCTATACAGTGAATGATAATGCGTGAGTTATGACCGCGTCCCAGCCAATGGTATTTGTTTACATTTGACTGACTATGAACACGTGTCATATCGCAACGTAGCTATGACGCTAGATCATGTCGATGCCTCTAGCTTCATATTAAAACCTATCCTCATACTATGTGCTTTCTCTTATATCTTAATGACAGGCTATCATTATAGTTCTCCGTTTGTCGTCACAGAAATGTTTTAACATTAATTTAAATACTGCGAAACTCCTTGATGCAGATATTGTGCCCTCAGAACTTGTGTAGTGCTTTCGCGTTTGTGAGTTGATTGCATTTGTTGTACCGTCCATTCTTTGTTTCCTTCGTACAGATTTAGAACTCCGAACTGTTTGATATGGTAGAGATGAATATCGCACTCTTCTCTTTTGATTTTCATGATCCTGATTCTCTTCCCTCCTCAGGGAAACCAGAAATCTCTTTCGTTACAATTTCCATATTGCAGAAATGTGAGTTTTAGTATCAACGCAGAAATAAATGAGATAAAGCAATACTTACATACACAGCTCTACCGTTGTACAAAAACTTCTGAAATACATGATATAAAAAGTTTATTTAATTTTCATAAAAATATAATCAATATCATTGTTGACCAAGTTGCTTTGGCTTATTTTTCTCACGGAAATTTACACGAAAATAATACCAAACTTAAAGTCAACGAAGTGACTATATCCAAATTATGATTCTTAAGGGCTGTTATTGTTATAGGATTGAGTTTCTGAGGAAAAACTAGAGATATAAAAACAGAACAATGTTAATAACAGTTTTCGATTAAAATTATTAATGAAATTAAAGCTACCCTTAACTGGAAAGTATTTTTTTGTAATAATCCATTTATGAATGGTGTTTAACGCCCGTTTTTACTGCTAAGGCACCACAAGGGGATAATAATCCATTTAACACAGGACAATAAAGAAATTGTTCAATGGTATCTAAGGTCCTCCTTCATTGCTGACTCATATTTATATAAAAGATAATTCAGCTTCGATAAAGTAGTATCTATTTAAAACGCTCACGCTCTCTCTTTCTCCCCCTCTGCGCTCACGCGCGCGCGTCAGTTAAATTGGTTTGCATAAAGGTCACAAAAACAAACATTCAGAAAAAAATGAAGTTATTAAATAAACAAAACAAAAATTCCGGCAGTGTAGCTCGCAAAGACTTGTTTTATAATGATAGCTTCAATGCTATTTTTTGAAACTGCGCACTAGTTCACCATGCAGATTTTTTCAAATGTGGTTTACACATTTGAATTGTTTAGACAAGAGGCGATGGAGTTCAACAGAAGTTGGTCCAATTTGATGTAAAATGTGTGTAGATTAAGGGGTTGACATAAAACGCTGAAACCACTTCAAAATTCCGAAATACAATTGAAGATTTCTAATACTTGACACTATTTACAGCCTGAGACCTAAACTATTAAGCTAAGTTTTCAATAAGAATAATTAAAATAACAATAATAAAAAATAGCAATGTACCGCTGCATTAATTAACTGTTAGAAAAAGGTCAGATACTGCTGTAGTAGGTGAATAAGGGTGTGTTTTACATGATGTGCAATCAACAAAAACGGATACTATCACGCACATAATAACACGCTGGGAGCTGAAGGGTGTGGTGTCCACCTGAGAGGCAAAAGAAACGCCACCAATATCCTGTGCTGTGTGTGTAACCTAATTAAGATATAACACCGACCCTCCTTCTGACGTAATGCCGGTCAGGGGCTGAGAAACATCGATACCTTGCCAAGACCAATACATAGATGCATGTCGCGCTGACTAGCAGAAGTGACGCAATACCTCATGTGGAAGACGAAGTAGATAACCAATCCCCGAACACTATTCCCTTTGCATGCAATATCTTCCCTAGCGAGCGAACACTTATCTCGGAAAACGACACCTAAGACGATTAGATTCCGAATCCATGAATAGGATACCTTTGTCTTGCTTATCTATCGCTTGTTGGATTTTTAATATTAACACGAGCTAAATGTTTAAGAACTATAAGTCAAATTGAAAGCAAAGAGTGCTGACGCACTATATCACAAAATAACTGCTCTCGTTTACAGAATTTCACAAAATGCAGTCCCCAACACTAACAATGATTAAGCTACTGTTTCAATAGAAATTTCCTTTGTGAACTATACAGAGCCCCCTTTTAGACGCGTGGCCGGCTTAATGGGGATTTGCTTGGCACCGGGAAGCACGCTGTTTGCCGGCGGAGTCGGATATTCATAGCCCCTTAAATTCAAGTGCATATATTTCTACAGCACACTAAACACAATTTTGGGGGGCATTTCGTGTACAAGATCGGGATTTTCTGTACTCCAGTGTCTATTGTTTGTGTCGCTACATGGCCATGTAAATAAAACGTAAAAATTAAATGCGAGTCATAGAGCGAACAATAACATAATCCAGCACCCAATTGCAGAAATTAACTCCACTTATATTATTGCTCAGTTGAATTTATGAACTACAGTTATCTTATAGAGTCTTGATTTTAAAAATACAGTGGCGTTTCAAGCCACTCAATAGCTCAAGAAGATACTTTACTTATCAAAGTACACAATATGCAGGTATGAGGTGACTATGGGAATTTGCTACCTGGGGGGTCTGAAAGTGAAATAGCTGCTACTGACAGTTCTGAGAAAGTGTTAAGTGTAAGGAAGAGGAACAGTGAAATGAATTACAATAATTTTAGTGATTGAGCCACATTCTATTTCAGTGCAAGAATGACCAGGCTAAAGGTCAGAGTATGGGGGAACGAGAATCCGTTCCCCCGTATTCTGTGTAAGTGAACGGCTCATTCTTCTTACTGGGGAAACGAGTATTGGGTATGGTTGTTTTCAGTTGGGCGAGACAGAAGAGAGAATGGCATTATACCAACAAGACGGTATGGTTGTTTTCAGTTGGGCGAGACAGAAGAGAGAATGGCATTATACCAACAAGACGCAATGGCATTACTGCCTCGGCTGCTTAATGCACAGCTAAAATGTGTTTTGGATGCGCCGAAGGCGACGAAAGACAGCCTGTCACTTCTTTTTATGAAAGTAGTACAGAATTCTGTCTTTACAGTTCCACTGCTCAGATTATGCAACAAGTGCAAAATTTATCGTTGTTGCCATCAAGGTAAATGATGTGGCACTTAGACGTTAGTGGTGTATGAGTTGGCAGCGATGTGTCATGTTGTTAGCACATATGTGTTGGCAATATTATATCGTATTGTTAACACTGCAATATGCCCTGGAGAGTAATTAGGATTCGTTTCAAGGAACGTATGAATAGAGGGGGACTGTGGCGTTAGTGTAGACACACATGGCACCATCTTTTTCGAGAATGAAGTGATGCTTTCTTCTTCTCTTCCGGGTCTTGGTAGGAAACGGCCGTGCCACATATCGGAAAGTCCATCTAAAAGGATGCAAACTTGAGTCGGTAGTTTTTTCCTTTTGTTTGATTGATTGATTTTGTTTAACACTCGTTTTTATTACAAAGGCACCACAGGCGATGAACATTGATGATACATGAGATGAAATGATAAAATAGGATAGGCTTTTTTTTTAAGGAAGGAAGCGTTCCAGGCCTAAGTTTTAGGGTACTTCCCCAGCATTTGCCATTTATGAGGACTGAGGAAAACCTGATAAAAACTCCTCAGTCAGGGAGAACGGTCTTGGTGGAAGTTGAACTCCAGACCTCCCGCTCATGAGTTAGCGCCTTTTGACTTCGGCAACCTCAATCAGTAGGTATAAATAAGGTATTAAAGAAACCAATCTTTTTATGAAATTGCTTACATATCTTGGTTAGTCGGTTCTGGTGGTGTGATGGTAACCATACTTTCCTCGTAAAACCCAAGATCGTGGGTTCAATCCCAGTCAGGGTCGATGGATTTTTTCGGGCGTAAAAATCCTAAATATGGCTTCCTTCGGAAGGAAAGTAAACCCGTGGATACCCTGCCGTAGATTTACGGCACGTAAAAGAACCTCAGAGCCTGAAAAAAGAGGCCTCTGAGCAAAATTTGTCGGCCATTTCATGCTCTGAATAGAATGGGTCACTGATCCTGAAATGTTAAAGAGCGTTCATAAATAAACCAAACCAATCAATCAATATCTTGGTCATGAAATTGTTTAGTCCTTTATTATTATTATTATTATTATTATTATTATTATTATTATTATTATTATTATTATTATTATTACTTTTACTTTTTAAGCTATTTAATATAGGGATGAGTTAAACTGATGGAGATTAAGGTCTCAGTTTGCCTTCATGTCGCGTAACTAAGGCATGTAATTAATTACTTAGAGGGTGCCCCTTTAAATTAATTAAATTTGCGACACATGGTAAGGGAATAGGTACATTAATTATTTAATTCGCTACAATATACTGGAGCGTGTGAGGAAAGAATTTGAATATACGAGTATCCTTGACATACCCAGAACTTATATCGAAGTTGTGGGGTTAAAAACAAAAATGTTTGAGTAATCCTTTCTAATGCATAAGATCATAATGTAAATTTATAACCACGGAGGTTATTGTGAAAACTGTATTCATGGAAATAATTTTAAGGGATTACATTTACCTATTTTATATGCAAAACATTTTGCTTGAAAAATTATTACAGCAGTTGCTTTAGTTGTTATCCATGGCCGTGCCTGCCGGAGAAAGCAAAAGGGATATCATCAATGTTTACTTAGTTTATGTTAAGTGCGAATACATAATTTAATTACATTTATTTTTATACGGTATTTATTTTTTTACAGTATATATTAAAGTAAGCAGAAAGGTATATTATTATGCGTTCAATTATCCCGATATCCAAAACTATCAAGATAGATGCAAAATACTTCGTTTTAGATAAAACAAAAAGCATCAAATGTACACGAATTTATCAAAGTTTTCTTGGAACCAGACAGATGAGTAATAAAGGCAAGTACCTGCAATTTGTCGCTGAATTATTTTCGTTACTATCCTGTTTATTTGCTGCAGTTTTTGCGACACCAGAGTCACTGATCAGTGTTACAAGGGAGCTGGGATTGTTTTCATGTTCGTGTCAGAAATGTTCTCAGCGCCACATAAAACGGAATTACTTTTGAATCTGTGACAGCAGGAAGCCCATTCATGTTGGTATATTATCTCTTTTTGCTTCTATTGCGGGACGCTGGGAGATGACATACCTAATGAAACTGTCCACAGCTCTCAGATAACTCCAGTACTAAAACGTCACGTTGTACTCATTCTTGAATTAACTTCACCGCGACTGTCGTTTGTACTGCCTGCAGAAACTCAACGAGATTTTTCTTTCTTTCGTTCCTCGCCAAATACCGAATAATTTATTGTCTCTACAAGCGAGGGATCACTTTGACTTCATTTATCATGTCACTCACAGCATTTCCTTACTTCTCACAGCTATGCTAGATGGCTTTTATATAAAAATCTCTTAATCCTTATAGCTTGTTCACACTTTTTCAGATGTTATAGATCGCCATTCCAGTTTTTCCATTTCTAACTTACTCTTAGTTAAAATAATAGGTATTTAAATAAAATATAATGTATTCCTGAATCCAAACTATTAGCAGAAACATTATAAAGCATACCTTCATGCTTCGTGTTCAGTCTTTCTGTTTGTATATAATAACTGATCAAGTCAAAGTTACTTTTGGCCAGTTCAACATTTCTTTGACCTATTGCCTTTGTTTCAGAAATGCATATACATACCGTTTATTTATACTCTTTCATTTTATTATCTAATTAAAAAATTCACAATTTTGCCAGCTTTTCTGTGTTTTTGGTACTTGACAAATAATCGTCGTTTTTATTTATTTAATGGAAGTTTTCTCCCTTTTTTTTAATTCTATAATCTGGTCTTCTCTTGGTTCACGTTTAAGCTCCATTTTTTACAGTATTTGTCTATTCCAAGCAATGGTTTCAAACCATTGCCTGTGATCGAACCTACTACTAAATTGTCTGAGAAAAATAGACCAGTAATCTGGATCTTATTAATAATTGGCAAAAAATTATTGATCCTCCCAATCTCTAATTGATCTTTGTTTGCTGTCACCAATTCCTCTCTTGTTATGATTGCCCCAAATTTTATTCTCTTTTAATCACGGTGACACCCTAATTCCAACAATTTCCCTGTCATGTTTCTCTGCATTTTACATTGAATTCATCATGTTTGAGCTACTCTTTTCTTTGATATAAACATTTCTTTGGGACACTATTTTTATATCCTGTTATGGATGCACTCGTTGAAATTTGTAAAAGTTCCTCCCATCCATCCCCACTGAAATATAATTATAATGTGTATTTATGTAAGCCCAATCATCACATGTTGGCATTGTAATTAATAATATAAGTATTTGTACGTGTGTGTGTGTGTGTGTGTGTGTGTGTGTGTGTGTGTGTGTGTGTAATAAGCTTTAACTTCAATGAAGGAACTGTACAAATGAGAAAGGCTCCGGTGTTTTTTCGTTGCGGTAGTTTGAACAGGCAAGAAGGCCATAAACCCGACACAATAGGGAGAAACCCAAGAGTCGCTTGTGAAGTGTTTTTATTTTTTAAAAGGACCATCTTTGGAGGGTTAATAAACCTGAATGGCTATTAAACTCGTTAAGGTCTCTGGATCCAAAGGCGTTCTACTGGTAGCCTTTAAACTAGCCAAAGCCAACCATGTGTTTTACACTTTCAAAATTAGCTATTGGCAAGTGCGGTAGGTAAACTTAAACCAGCCAATGGAAAATGTATGTTTGAACCTTTAAAGATAGGCTCGAATATTGCGTAACCGTATGGCAATCGTTAAAACCAACCATTATTTGATTTGAATTTAACATATAAGGGAGCGCTTGTTCGGCAGGGGCATTCAGCTCGACCCAGTTAAGCTGGGGGCACATAGCCCAAGCCTACTAAACAGGTTTATAATTTGGCGCAAACGTGGGATCACAAACAGTCTCATAATTACCTTCTAATGTTTGGGGTCGACTAAACCGCTTCAGATTTGAGTCTCATATTCGACCTTCATGAAGTGCATGAATGTGAAAGCAATTTAGCACTACAGTTTGGGATGGGCCTTGGCCTGCCGCGGCGATCTCTGCTTCCTCAACCTCCATTTTAGGACTTCATTGATAGAGGGCAGTATTGCAGGGGGGAGGGGGGCATGCGATCAGTATGCCGGCACCCTGTAGGGCACAAACATCTACAATCCTGAAACATTTTCCTCATTTTCCTGGCGTGTACCCTTAAAATGAAAAATGGCTGTCCTTTGCCACCAGTATGGGGAACTCCAGAGTTGATTGTCAAGTGTGTCGGCGAATATTCTGAGCTCATTACTGTGTATGTGCTTCTACATAAACATTAAAAACATTGCAATTTCTTATGTTTAGAATGAAGATAGTAATTTGTCTAATGATCATTATCGTAAAGTTTATGTATATTTTCAACTAATTATCCAGTCACTCGATGCGATAGCATTCTCACATGTGTAACAATGATAAAGTGCCCGCCCTGCTCTCCTAGTGCTCCCTAACCGAATGGGTGTATTATGCATGCGTTCACTCAGCGGAATGAATGTGCACGTTATTTCTCCTCTCCATGCCTAACAAACTGGCTGTCAGAATAACAACTAAGGACATAATACAATTATTCAAAGCTGCAAACCTTAAACATGGTTATAAAATATGTTGGTGGAGATGAATGTACGTTACTGCTTAGGTATTTACTTTCTTTCTAAGTTATAACACGGTTGCTCTCTGGTGCTATATGCCACAAAAGCATTCCAGCGCAGTCCTCGGGGCCTGCACTCCAAATCTACCATCTTGTTTTACTTCATATGCGTATTTCATATTCGCTTTGGATAACAACGTTATTGTTTTATTACACAAAGAGCTCCTTCATTCCTTTGTCTGCTCAGCAACCAGGTCGGGGGTATTTTTAATGACCGATGAGCTATTTTTCATCCTTTATGTTCAATTAACCGCATGTAGTTTTCCAAGCGGTGCATGTATGTGGTGCCCAACAAAAGGCTTCATTGTTTAGAAAATTTAACTACCGCTCTTTGCAACTCCTAAAAGTGTAAGATTTATTATGATGTATCTCTAATGAGCAGCAAGTACAGGATTATTAATCAACATCTGCTTGCTTTACACTAACATACTGAGCCAGTTTCCAAAACAACAACTGTAAAAAGTGACATAACGCGTAAGGTTTTGGAGAATATTTAAGTGTTTTCAAGTCTAAGGCATTTTTGTCTTTAGTTTTATTATTGTTAATGTTCTATATAAGAGACTTATTTATATTTAATTTAGGGTTTTTTATTTTAAATTATTAATTTAAGCTAACAAAATATAAGAAGGGTTTTTACTTACTTTGGTGGCGGTTTCATCACGTCAAAACAGAAAAAAGTCCATATAAACATATGCCCGGAAATCTTTAGTTTCTGAGTTATTAATAAAAGTTTACCAAAACAAGAAAATAAAAGTACATGAAGACATATGTTCTGAAAGCCTTAGTTTTTGAATTATTATCGAAAGTTTACTTCATGTTTCAATCTAACAATAAAAATTCGTAACCGAAAATGAATTCATTTTGTTAAGCAATCGAATGATGTTATCGATACAAGTCTGTTGATAACTCGGCGCATCAGCATTGTATATTTATATGCCAAAATATTATTTGCAAAATACTTCAATAGCACTGTTGAAGGTTAGCCATTTATGTGATTTGGTATTAAAGATGTTATAGAAATAGCCATTTTAACTCAAAACTAATAATTTCTGGACATATGTTTATATGGATATTTTTTCTCGTTTTGGTAAACTTTCATTAATAACTCAAAAGCTAAGCACTTCCGGACATATGTTAATATGCTTTTTTTTTTTTTTTTTTTTTTTTTTTTGCTCTGGTATGAGGAACCCGACAACGAAGTTTGTAAAAGTATTTCCGAAATATTCTGTATAGATATTTTTACTAAAAAGAGAGCCATAATTATCCCTAAATATAAAACAATATTAACTCAATCCCCAGAACTAAATACAGTAAAGTAGTAAATTAAGCTAATTTTAAGCTAAAGGGCCCATAACTCTATTACAGAGATTCTCTCTTTTCAAATGCCCAATAATTCAACAAAAATCGTCTTAGAAATCAAAGGGGTCTAATACCCAGGGGAGAAAACGCCTACGAAAACTCCTATGGAATTAGGGTCTCCTACTGCATTATGTTAGTCTAATAATTCATAGTTCTTCTGCGACTGTATTTCGAGCAATTACGTCACAGCTATAGCAATAACGCTGTTTGTGTGTAACGAACGGACAGACGGGGATTTATTTTACTAAATCTGTTAAAGTTTACGTTCTACAATGTACTAAATCTCTTTATGTTTACAAAAATGTTGTAGTATCTTCAAATGCTACCGAGAGAAGTAACTCAGGCTGTAATGCTCGACTAGCATTGAGGAGGTCAAAGGTTCAAATCTCCTGGGACAGGACAGCCCTGCCCTGGTTTTTTATTTTGTGTGATTTACCCTGGTGACTTAGGCGAAAGCTGGGATGGACCTTTCCTTTCCACGAATTTTACGCGCTCCAAATTCACATCATTTAATTCATTGGTTCTGTTACAGAACCGGCAGTGCCAGGGGCTAGGTGCGCTGGTGCGGTGCGACGGTGGCTTGCGCTTTGAAAAGGTTTCGCCCTGGTAGGTGGTAAGGAAGTGGACCTTTCGAGGGAGTACTCTACCAGCGACGGGATGTTTTATTTGGAGACAATGTTAGGGAACCCGTTTAAATCCGTAGATACTGCCCAGTCAGTGTCCCCCTCACTTAATCCCTTCCTCTCGGAGATGTTCCCATTAGGAGCGTAGTCACAAAGGCCAACCGTCCTTTGTGCAAGTCTTAAGTACTGAAAAGTCTTCCTTTGTAATTCAATAAAATTTTCAAATGGTTATTCATTCGGATAACCAAACATAAGTCGCGAATAATAATACAAAAAAAATAATAATTAGTGATTCAGCCGAGAAGCAATACTTTTTCAATGTTTTGTTTTTTTAGAAGATTTTTTTTTTTTTTTTTTTTTTTTTTTTTTTTTTTTTTTTTTGCGCCCGCTTAACACCATGATCCGTACCAAGTGATACTACACTCAATTCAGATATTCGAGTCTTTGAATGCAATGAAGTTGCAAATAAGTCAGGCGTTCGGGGCGCCACCAAGACCAATCTTTTGGTTCCTAGTTTCGGACGCATTTTGTTATGGCATATCTTTCTTTAAAGCTTTCACTTTCATTTGGTTTTAACTATCTTCATTCTTTATAAATTCCCATTCTATTACATTGCATCTAATATAGTTACCCCCATTTACATGATTCTTCTAATACTTTCATTTCTGTTGGTCCTGGTGGTGTAGTGGTAACCGTAGTTGCCTTCTATCCAAGATCGCGGGTTCAGACACGGCCAGGGTTGATGGATTTTTTCGGGCGTAAAAATCCTAAGTATGGCTTCCTTCGGAAGGGAAGTAAAACCGTGGGTCCCATGTCGTACATTTACGGCACGAAAAAGAACCTCAAGCCTGAAAGAGAGGCCTGTGAGCAAAATTTGTCGGCCGTTTCACGCCCTGAGTTGAATGGGACGCTGATGACCTGAGATGTTAAAGAGCGTCCGTAAATAAACTAAATAAAAATACCTTTCATTCCTAATTAGCTGAAGTCTTCATCTCCAAAGATTTATTTTTGTTTTATTTTAATTGTTCTCGTGAATTTATACGTTTCTGAGCTCTCCGACTTTTTCTTGATTATATCCTCATTTGAAAAATACTTAAATTGTAAAAATAACTAATATCTACTTGATAAGTTTATTTTTGCATCTCTGACAATGATATATTATTGACTTTTTGTAGATATGTTACAAGATAGGCTTCTATTAATTTTCTAAATATGCAGCTACAACTCTCATCCTTGGTTATCAAGAACTTTTTCGCAAAAAATTGTTTTAGTAATGAAAATACATTTTGTTTCTCCACAGAGGCAACAATTTTTCTAATCCTTTAATATTTTTATTTGGGTAATATACTCGTTCAATTGAGCCTATCTATCTTACGTCTGTGTAATATTTAGTCTTTTCCATTATTCTTCTTATAAATGGATGATGAAGAATTTTATCACGCTATTGGTGAACATATTTATAAAAATATGTAATGAAACAGACGGTATTGTCCTTTATAGTTAAAATGGGACATTTTCAGATCTCTTACTTTTTTATTTTCCTAACGTTTATATAAGAGTACTCCCTGCAGTTTATATTATTTGTAACGTCTGTTTCATATTTAAACTCGCTGGCATCATTTTAATTTAAAAAACAGTGTAGACTTTACTTAATAATCCTTCAGAATAATTTTGCTATTTTACATACTAATAAAATTAACACTGCCTTAATTTTTTTGGCGGTGTTCTTATATCCCTTAAAAGTTTCCAAGTTTTACTAATGTTTGTGTTTCAAATTTAATTACCTGTCATTATAAAAACATCCCAAAACTTTATTATTATTATTTTATTTTTTTGCAAATTTCGCTGTTCTTTGCATTTCTTTCCTATATTGAAAATTCCATTTTAGTTCGGTTATATGTAACAATGACCGTATTTGGTAAGTGTTTTCTTTTTATATCCAATTTTCAGATTTCTTTAATACATCATAATCATACAAGGTCTTAGTTTTTATTTTTTCTCTCCAAGAGCTTATTTTGCTTCTGTTGATTATTTTTAAATGTCATACCTTTTCTGAACTAAACTCGTTCTATAGTACTTGGTTTATATGTTAATCAGAAGTTACATAAGAGTTTTGTCGATTACTCTTTTAAACTTTCTAAATTGAAAGTTATATCCTCAGAAAACGTACTTTCTTATATTTGTATGATTAACTTTTGCATAAACTTTTAAATGGAAAGCACATTTTTTATTCGTGTAAATGGTAGTCTTTTCTACATGCAGTTTCTTTTTTACACCTCTTTTCTTTAATTTGAGACAAATAACTTCAAATTTAAGTTTCACCTTCATGTATTTATTTATGCTTGTAATAATCAGACGATGTTTAATAAATTCATGGGTCCTTTCACCACTATTGTTCACCGTATTTTTACGATTGAATAATTTAATTTACTCCCTGTTCCAGCCATCAGTACCTTCTTTATTTGCAGCTTTAGGTAAGGGAATCCATGTGGCCTTAACTTCAACTTTTTCTGCGTCCTCTCTAGGATTGTCATACTCAAGGGATGCATTCCACGTGATTTTTGTAGACGAGAATACAAAGCATTGTTACAGCTTTAAGATTTTCTTCTATTGATGTACCTGAACGAGGAAAATCCACTACTGACCTATTCTGTTCATTCAACAAGTAAATACTGTGTCCAGATGACATTTGGAAAATTTAATTAAAATTCCATTAATAACTCAAAGCACCACTGTAATTGTGGTGATGTTCTGCACTTCTGCAAATATGTTTCTTGTCGTGGTGTACTTGTCCATTATTCCAGCTCTATAAGGGATTTTTACCGGCTATCACTCACTCAAATAACACAACCTAAACAGCTACCACCGCTCTATTCAAGTAGCTATTATACTGGTGAATAAAGAGGTGCATATTTGCAATGTCACTGGTCTATGAGCCAGCCAGTACTTTTAAAGGGTTCAGTAACCCCATACCTTAGCGTCTTGTCGAAAAAACAAATTCCAAGTAGGATATCCTGATGCTACTTGGAATATAAAGGATATCCTGATACTACTAGTAAATTATTGACTTAAACTTAAAAGATAGTGGAATTGAGAAAACCTGGACATTTTCGGGATGATAGGAAAATTACAGCAGCAAATAAACAATTCTTAAGAGCACAGATCAAGAATACACTAAGGGCTACATATAAAATTACGGAGACATAAACTACAAAAAAGAAAAAAAATATTAGGGTTTCAAAAACATTGTTCCATGTTGGAAAACACATCTATATAACATATATGTTTCCTTATCACTTTATACACTTGGACAAATTTCCATAGTATTCATATCGAGTTCCATGTAATTGTAAACTTTTTTAACAATCTAATGATATAAGTTATACTTATTTATATAACTTTTTAACAATTGACTTAATGAGAGTGAAATTTACATTAAAAAACATCTCAAGTAAATTAAACATAAACTTGCGAATTTCCTCCTTGCACAAACTGTATTTAAATACTCTATCACGATACTAGTTGCAGTTTGAAGAGATGGCGATCAGGACACAAACTTAAGTTCTCCGTGTTATAATCAATATGCACTTTGCAAGCATTGTTTTCCTATCATGAATATAAACTTAAAATATGGTACAAGTAAACGACACATTGATTTCCTGCATTTGATATGCTAGTACAAATTGATTTATTTAAACCTTCGCTTTGTTTTTTAACAGTCAGTTGGTTTTCTTATTTTGAACATGGTTTAGGCTAGGAATCAGTCATGCAGGAAAAATTTGAACCACGGGTCTTCGAATTATTGTACCCTTACAATGTCAGCCATTGTATTCTTCGCGACCAGAGCAGTAAATCTGTCCTATCTTAGTTTATACCTCCAAGGTTATCTCGTTGCAGGTATTTTTATCCTATAGAGGTGACTCGAAACCTTCGAGTACTTGTGGCAAAGCTTTAAAGTTAACCAGGATATTAGGATAAATACAGGGCTTCCAGAAGATGTCCTTAAGGCTCGCTTGGAGTTTTGGACTTTCCACAATGACTGAAGTGTTAATAAATGACATAACAAAGAAACCATTCACAATAATGCACACGTGTTGCGGGATCACCTTGTCGTAGACAATGGACACGTGTACACTTATAACTTTTAACAATATTGTTATTTTATGTGCTGATGACACTGAAACCCCAACTTGTGCGAATTTTGGCAGTGGTTTTTTTGGCGAACGTTCAAGATTTGTGCCAATTTCGTTTAATTTCTCATCTGTTAAAACGGTAATTCTTCGCATGTGTTTCTGTTTTGCACTAAACCAGTAGTATAAATTTATTCAAAATATCATCAATGACAGGCCGGGAGGAGACAATTGCCCAGGAAAATTTCTTCTGTACTATATTTGTTAATTGAACTTTGACAGCCAGCGTTCAATATTATAAAACAACAAATCAATCGGGTTTTCTGCATTGATCCGTCGAATCTAGAAATTTGATGGTCTTAAAGGAATAGCGCTTGTAGCTTTACTCTCAGAGTCCAACCGTTATACGGTTTATGGTATCCACTTTGGAAATCGGATTTTAATATCACTGCTACTCTCTGAATCGGGGGCTACTATATGACATTCTTTGGGCTGGTATTAGAAAATAATCATATCTGAATTGCTAAAACCAACAGGATCAAACTTTGCACTCTCCGGTTTTATAGTTGATAGCTAAATGAAGGCAATTATGGAAAATCCACGAGACACCGAGGTGTTCAGTGCAAGGCTTCTAAACAAAAAGCAATGTCGTCCAGATTTTCCTCTGGGATTTATTTTTTATCCTATAAAGTGTGTATTATGTTTTAGGAACAGCTATTCATGTGTTAGAATCTCATTTTCTGTGGTAACCGTAATGTTGGGTCTTCTATGAGAGACAAGAAACGAGTTTCTTTCTTTTTCTTCTTCTTTTCTTTCTTTTTGTTTTAACTGAGTTGAACATAGCTAGAGGATATACATGCTAAGCAGCACTTCTGTTCGCAACGTTGGAGAGATGAATGGAGTAACGAGCGAAATGATAAAGTTGGGTAGAGCAAAATTAAAGAGCATTTTGAAGCGTCCCCGAAAAAATAAAAAAAATCCTCATATTCTCGCTGAAAACTGAGAGTGGTAATAGCCCGCCGCCTGGAATGGTAGCAATAAATTTTTGACGTAGCTTGAGAGTTTAGCGAAATCTAAATTACATTCCTTGGCATACCATATAATATTTAAAATAAAACAAGTGAATGTCACGTTATTTTGTTCAGAAATTAAAATCAAACTTTATGCAATTTACTAGAAAACAGCTGTAGTTCAAATACAAACGCAAAGTTTAAAATGATGGTTTACGTAAAACAAATTTTAACTTCTGGGTAAGCTTGCTGACTTATGTTGGTGTGTGTGTGTGTGTGTGTGTGTGTGTGTGTGAGAGAGAGAGAGCATCTAAACGCATAGCTCATGACAAAATCCTAGAACTGTTGAATAGGTTCTAAGTAGGAGCAGAAGAGCTCTAATGAGTGAAAATTGTCGAGTTCTGATTTGTGTACAAATAAACAATTATCTATTTCGCTAATTTCTTCTTTATACGTGTTGCCGATAGTTTTCTTATAAATAATAAGGATTATAATGATTGTATTCCATTGTGGCCACCGATGCAAGTAGTTCTGCATCTGCTTAAATCATAGTTTATATATTATATATAGACGCGCCCGCGCGCGCACACACATACGTCGGTCCTGGTGGTGTAGTGGTTACCATACTTGCCTCCTACACCCAAAACGCGGGTTCGAACCCGGCCAGGAGCGATGGATTTTTTCGGGCGTAAAAATCCTAAGTATGGCTTCCTTCGGAAGGGAAGTAAAGCCGTGGGTCCCGTGTCGTACATTTGCGGCACGAAAAAGAACCTCAAGCCTGAAAGAGAGGCCTCTGAGCAAAATTTGTCGGCCGTTTCACGCCCTGAGTTGAATGGGACGCTGATGACCTGAGATGTTAAAGAGCGTCCATAAATAAGCTAATCAATCAATCACACACATACAAATATATATACACATGTGTGTGTGTGTGTGTGTATCACATGTAAGCCCTATAGAACTTTGACATTAAATTTATCTTCAACATTTTGATAATGAGATTTTCCTTCGCCTTTACTCTCTTTCTCTCCTCAAGCAATTTCCAAGGATATAGAAGTCAATTGGCACAAAATGTACTTTCCTTCTCCTAGATGTTTGATATTTGAGCTAATGTCATATTTTCTGCCACAGATTATTATTGTTCGGCCAATGTCCGGGTTTTGTGTGCGGAAAGGACTCAACCACGATTAACATATTAACACGCAAGAAATATGGGCATAATGGCATACAGTTCGGTGTCATAATGTATAAAGAAATATATTAAGGTCTAATAGATGTAATACTTTTGCAATTCTTTGTGCTCATTTTAATATTCGGTCCGCCAACCGTTTATATTGAGCACAGTATCAAGTCACCCTAACGTTAATGAGATGAGGAATTTACATACACGAGCTCGTTTCCGCAAACTTTCTTACGCTTTTCGAAAGTGCTGCTCCAAGTTTTCTGCTCTGTAGTTCCATTCATCAATTATGACAGCCCAAGAGTGCCGGAAGTTTCAGCATGATCGACTAAGCCAATCCCTAATCATCCTGGAAGTGTGCATGTTACTGTTATCGATTGGTTACTTCGACAGGATATAGAGACCGAACGTTCCGTACTACCATACAGTCCTCCAAGACGTCTCTCAACGTTCTTGGAGCCACACTCATCACGCCGGCAGCAAATATCCAGCACCGAGAAAGCGATACTTGTTTTATTGCTCTTTGCTTCAGTCACTGCATGTTGCGGGCTGTAGCGAGTTTTATCCTCGACGAACAAATCCTTTCCTCTCAATCCAATTACCATGAATTCTTTTCACCTTAGCAGGAATCCGACTTTTTGGATTCTTACAAGTAAACATTCTGTTGGTGCGAGATAAAAAAAGTGAATCTTTTTCCTTTACCAAAATAAGTGCTCTTGAAATTTGCCGTTCGAGCGCAACTATTTTTAAAGATAAAAAGGAAATATGCTCGGGGAGATGGAATATTTTTTCTAACTATTGTGAGGAATTTAAATTTCTTACCGGAATGAAGTTTCATGTCTGTGTACTACACCAATAAATTACGACTTAACTCTTTCTCTGCCAAGAAACTTTTCTTGTCCCCCCCCCCTTTCTTTGGAGATGGAGATATATGATGACCCAGACGGTGAATTACTGGATTCTCCTTCAGAAGAGCACTTCAATTATGAAGAGTTTTCTCTCGCTCTAGTTCGGTATGGTCAATACTAAGTTATGTCTTTTCCCACTGCTTCTGAAACGTAAAGTTCGTCTGCTATTTCAATCTCCCTTTCTGCAATAGTAGTACTTTCATTATTTCCTCCCTCAAATTTTGATATAAGTATTTGTCCAACAACTATGAAAACTTGCAGTTCACGAACCTAGTCTATGCCCACACTTCACACTGTCACATGATTGCGCTAACACTAATATATGAGTACCTCCTGAAAGTTTAAAAAATACTTACGAAATTCTTCTCGTGTTTTCTCCTAAAGTAATTTTATTGAGTTGCCTAACTTCTCATATAAGTTTGTGTAGTAAGATGTATTTTATAATATAAGAAAAGTTCATATTTTCATCTGTCACATCAGAATGTTAGGTTCACTTTTTCTTGTTATGTATCCCAGCAGTGTGGAACGACACGAATGTAACACCTGTAGCTTCCTGTGCCCCGCCCACTTTTGCAACAGTCTCTTTTGGGTTTCCAGATTTGCGTCCAGTTGTGAAGTCGTCTTCTCCTGATTTGTTTCTTCCTAGGACCGCAGTCCTTTTCTTTGCCTATGCCACGGCTGGACTCCATCTGCAGCAATACGATCGTGCGTGATTTTGGCATAATTATTTACATTTACAATAATGTTAAATATTAAAGCAGGAATTATAATTTACCCCCTCCTTTAGTAACCTTTGAGAATAATTTGGACCACCTCACTAAAAACAATACTTACTTAAATATTCCCCATTCAATGTGCGACTCGGGAAACATGAGCATGATTGCATCAAGGCTTAAACATGTGTGATAAAAGACTTTATAAAAAAACTAGGAAAATAACTATTAAATATATTTTGTGTAAAAGATTAGCAGGGACTAGAATTAGTGTACTTCTACCTTACATATGTCAGTAGATATTTCAATTATTGTGCACGAATGGGACACATAAAAAGAAGAAGAAAAAAAAAAGCATTTTAATACACTTTAATGCGAAAACTCTTTTCACCATTTTTATGAAGCCATAACCTTGCTTTCAAGCACAAAATATGGTTTTATTTAACTCTTGGGGATGGCTATATACGGAAAAGAAAGAAACGAAGACCTGATGTGGCAGACCTTAACAGATCCAAGGCGATTACCTGTAAATCCGATGACAGTATATTGCTCATCTCTGTAAGTAAAAGGCTTCTGAGCGCTTTCAAAACGTCTACCTATAAAGGAAATCTTACAAGTTAGCAGGTCTCATGTGGATTGTATTTCTGCCCGCATGTAAAACAAAGCAAAAAGGTTCGGGTGAAAATTAAATTTCTTTAGGAAAACAAGCTGTATTATTTGGTAAAAGATTATTTATACTGACCAACTTTATCGGTGAATACCGGATTTCTATTGTAAATAATTGATTAACCTTATTTTTGTAACAGTTTTCTCTAAAGTGTACACTAGACGACATTACTAAACAAATAAAATAGTATTTAGTAGTGACCATTTTGATACAGTGTCCACAGACGGTGGACACTGGTGATACATGAAATCTAATGATAAATTGAAAAATGATATTTTGAGGGATACAAAGCGTTTAGTCTAAGTTTGAGGTGCCTAGTCGGGATTTGCCATTCAGAGGACTGAACAAAACTAGAAAATCATGAATAAGGCAGTACGATACTGACACAATTTGAACCACAAAACTCTCTTTCACAGTCTGTGCTCTAGCAACCTTGGCCAACCATATCGGCTTTAAATATTAGATGAAAGTGCTTTGGCTATGACGCTAAGCAGAAAGGTCTTAATAATAATCAAAATTAATAAGTTCTTATACCCATATGGCATGTCAACGTCTAAAAATAATAGGTCTTCTATTACACAGTACCAATTTTTCGTAGAATCACATTCCTACATACTAAACGGCTGAAGATAACGGATGTATCTCTTCATGACAATAGTATCTCAATGTAGGCCTCGGAGTTTACCAAGAAAAATTAAATAAAAAATAGTAAATTAAACAATATATATAAAACCAATTAATATGGAACAATTTCCATTAATGACATTCTGAAGAAAACGATGAAACTCAGAGCATGGAAGATTTCTGGAATACCTTAATGTCTGATCTGCAGAGGACGACAACGAAAGGAAGAACTGGGTTGGTAGAGACCTAGTCCAAAATATAAACTAAATATACATAATTATATTATCCTGGACGTAACCCGAATTTTTCATTTCTGGTTCTTGTTTTCGAACTAATTTCCTATACATGACTGGTAAGAAAGAACTAGTTTATTGCCAATAATTATCTGATCATTTTGCTTTAGTGTATCCTGTTCTCTAGGAACCTAATTCTCAGCAGAAATACACTGCTTAAAACACCATGTTCGAGATCCATCAACATTTATTAACTACACTTACGACATCCACATCTTCTAGCAGAGAGAAGTGTTTACTCATTCCAGCCACATCACAGTCAACCATCGACGTCCACAACATTTTCGGCACGCACAAACCAGCGCTGAAGCAGCACACATTGAAGCGATAACTGTACCTGTGAGAAACGCAATTTGGCTCTCTCTCAGGAAGTGACGAGCAACTGTCCAACTTTCTTGCTGAAGGTCCTAAATTCCGACAGACCTGAGTGCAAGTCTGCTGTGATGTGACTACTGGCAAGCCACGTCATCTTTCTACTGCCAAGTGTTTACAGCAGGCATAACTTCAGTCAGTCGTAAACAAACGGCAATGTTAAACTGATGATTCAGTAACATTTGAATCAAGAAAAAATACCGCACTTGGGATCTAGCCCGTGTTCCTTGCCAATGAGCTAAAATACCCAAGTAGACCTCCTTCCAATAGAAGGCTTCTCCATTCTACACCAACATGGACAGTCCCTGAATCTGCACGCATGAACATATTAGGAGGTGACTAGATAGAACCGACTATGAAACCATAACAACACACCGAGGACATTTCTACTTTCAATTGTTATGTCGATATCATCTTTTAGCATCCGGCTAATGTAACAGTGTCATAGAAATTCTGTTTCTAAACATTTCAAACAGTGTTAAATAATCATTATATGTCACACCGGCGCCAAATAGATTCTAACCTAACCGCTGTCTTTCCTAGAGATGTTAGCTTACATGAATCTCAATCTGAGATTTTATTATTTGATCTGAGCTTTGTTACACATTTCTTCCACTGTTCAACTTTATGATTCGACGGAACGGGACAAAATCGCACCCTCTTTTAAATCTTATTTCCTAATAAACAGTATCCTAAACTGCATAATCGTACTTGCAACTCTATTACACTGCGATAGCATAAAAGGATAAATAACAACAAAAGAAACAGTGTTTATCTGAAACGGAAGCCTGCAGTCGACGATTTTTAAAAACTTAGAGAAAGCTTTTTCTGCTTATAGGAAGAGTACGTCTGTATCAAACAAAACTTGTTTCTTCCTTTCCTAAGGCTTCGTTAAAGCTTTTCCCCATTCGATGGAAGGTTCTCATTTTAAGTTCTGTTTTAGTCTCTATTTGCTTTAAATATCTAAAATATCTAATGTCTAAGCGATCGTTGAATAACTGTGAGAAATTGTTTATGAAAGTTTTCTGCGCTATTATTCTTTAGGGCTTCTCTGGTGGCTCAGCCCATATTAATCGATGACACTTTAGCTAATCAGTCATCTGATATGTATATAAATACGAGTTCTATAATACCACCTTGGGTGGTTGAGGTTGTTATGGCGCGGACTCGTGAGTGAGAGGTCTGGAGTTCGATTCCTACCAGGGCATCCTCCCTGACTGGGGTTTTCCCCAAGTTTTATCAGTCCTCATAAATGGCAAATGCCTGGGATGTACCCTAAACTTAGGTCTGAAACTTTCCTTCCTTAAAAAAAAAAATCCTTTCCCAATTTGTCATTTCATTTTATATATCATGTGTCCATCGCCTATGGTGCCTCACTAGCAAAAACTGGCGTTAAATACCATTAAAAAGTTCTGTAATGCATTTCAAGCTAAAAACGCTAAGACGAAAAATATTTTCAGTCATCCCCCAATTTTATTACCAGTTTCAATGTACGCCCTTCTTAAAGGCTGAGTTGTAGTTTTCGAAATCATAAGAGTAAATCCTACACTCTTCGATTTATGTGACTGGAAAAGCTTTTACTATGTCGTTGTGTGCATATCTTTAAAAATCAAGACTAACAACTGGAGGAATAAATACTTTACTAGTTTCATTTTCACACAAACGTTTAATTATGTTCCACAATATAATAGCAGTCACTAGTCTTGGAAGGTAAGAAAGAGAAAATAAGTGCGAAAAAATAATTTATTGCAGTTCACACATACCTTTATTATTTGATTAATCTACTGCACTATTTTGCTATAGAAATTAGGAATGTTGGAAGATTTAGGCCACAAACATATGCAGCAGATATCTGCGGTTTTGGCTACGATTTATGCAATTTAAGCGGTTTTAGACACCATCAAACAATGCATATTCAGAAGAAGGGGTCATAACTAAATATAAATAAATGCATTAAAATATAAAAAGCAATATCGTGAAAAATGTACAAATGTACAATATATATATATATATATATATATATATATATATAATGTGTTATAATTAATAATGTGCACATCATTTATGTACAGCACAATACTAACATATGAATGGTTGGAAGATCAAGAGGGTAACAAAACGGTATACAATAAACCCCAGGATCGAGTGTGAAGCCCCCCCCCCCTTTTTTTAAAAGGACTAGCCTTGTAGGGTTAACAAACTGAGGGACTTTTACATCCGTTTAGGACTTTGACTCCGACAGGAGTTGTACTGTTAGCCCTTTAAATCAGCCAATGCTAATAAAATGTTTTAAACTTTCAAAAATAACAGGTACATGTAGCATGTGAACTTGAACCAGCCAATGGAAAATGTATGTTTGAACTTTTAAAGATAGTCGCGAAATTTGCACATGCCTTTGTGGCATCGTTAGGACAACAACTACTTAATTTGAATTTAATATACAAAGAAGCGTTTGCTCTGCAGGGGAAAGCAGTTCTCAGTCGCAGTTATAAAATCTACGCGTGGCAAAGTACAGCAGTTCATACAGGCAGTTGTGACTCAGTTCGCACACTCATTATAAGTTCGGCGTTGCTGAGGCACACATTTCACAGAATCAGTTCAGACAAAGATACAAGCTCTAACTTCGGACGCCATACATCAGTTACACAATTTTTAATTAATACTCAACTGAGGAGTTATTAATTACGCAATATCGATACATCAGTTAAGCAGTCTTCAGTTTCACGCCCCGCGGCACTCACCGGAAGTTTCACACGCGGCAGCTAAGTTTGTATTCGACGTAGCTAGTCTATCGTACACGAAACACCAGAGGACGGGAAAGAATTTGAACATAAAGCACCAAAATATAAATGTATATATATATATATATATTATATTGCATCATGTGCTTATTTATACTATTGAATTCATCTGCCCCTACTTTTGAGTAGGAATCAACAAACTAGCAGAATTCATCATTAGAAATTGTCATTGAAGCGTGGTCAACAACACCGAAGCGATCATTCACCAATTTACCAAACCGTTTCAAATTTGGCATCATAACGTGAAGCCACTCGACGTTGAAGACAAATCGCTTCAAAATTGGTGCCCAATCCTGGACACTTAGTCGAAGGACCACAAACGTCTCATAATTCAGCTCTAATGTTGGGGCCGATACTAAACCAATTCAATGCAAAGAATTGAAGCGGAGTTTGTATCTTGCAGATTAAGTTTGCTTATAAAAAGATAAGAATGAAGGTCAAGGGACGTGTGCTGATTTAAGCTATTTCAATTGGTTCTTTAAAAGAAGGAATGTCAATGAACGTTTCCTCATGCTAACAGAAACATATTTTGGCTGCTACAATTAGTTTAGCTTGAAAACTATTTGAAGTAATGTTTTCAGGAGAATAACGTCCACATCCGCACTTCATTTTCTACATAAATAGAGAAATTTGAGCATAATTAAATACAAATACATTGTCTATAGCCTATAATTAGCGTGGAGTAGAAAAATGCGTTTGACTAAATAATATGATTATCAGAAAACCGGACGAAAATACTGGCAGATCTAGATGTTTTTTGAGCTTGTACATCTACGAGAAGGAAATCGCCTAAACAGAAAATGTTTTTGTTTACAGCTATGAAGGCAGCCATATTGATACAGCGGTGGTACAGGCGCTACCTGGCGAGAATGGAAGTGAGACGGCGGTACACGTGGACTATTTTCCAGAGCATCGAGTACGCTGGGGAGCAAGACCAGCTCAAGGTAAGTGCATGCATCTGGTAGCGGAGCAGCAAGAAAAATTAATGTTTAATTTTGCTCCTTACCTTCAGTCCATGTTTGCAATCGTTCATATTTAATCCTTAGGAGCTTCACACTCAAGCATTTCCCTTTTTTCTCTCTGGCGTGTTTTCCCCCAGGTAAACATGATTTTGTTTTAATTTTGATAGTGTTTGTCTTTCCACTCACGTTTTTTGGTTCCTTCCTGCGTTTCTGTTTGGTGTTCTTTCATTCGGCGTAATTTAATTTCGTTCGTTTTTTTTTTTCTTCATCATTCTTTTATATTACTTATACATCTTTACATGTCTGGCCTTCTAATTTGATTTACTGTTTTTCATTATTTCTTTTCCTCTTATAAATTTATATATATATATATATATATATATATATATATATATATAGTTTAGTTAGCTTCCTTCTATACTCATTTCGCCTGCTGGTCTTTCGTCACTCTCATCCTCACAGTCACTGTCAGGTATCATACAGTTCATTATGCTCCTATTGAATTCCGGTACGCGATTTCAAGCATATCACACCCTGCCCTCTGCGCGCAACTCCTATACTGCAATTGACAAATAAAGTGGATTTAAAATTCTTTTTATTTAGCTTTTCTTTCTTTTTTATTATTTCCTTAAACGCATTTCGTTAAATTTAAATTTTTTTATTAGGGTCTTTATTTCCAATGGCATTTCTGCTTCCCCCTTTTTGAATAGTGTTTAATTCCCGTTTTTACTGCTGAGGCACAGTGTTTAACGCCCGTTGTAACTCCTGAGGAATCACAGACGGTGTACACTGATGATACATGAAATGATATATTGGGAAAGGATTTTTTAAAGAAAGGAAGCGTTTCAGGCCTAAGTTTAGGGTACCTCACCGGCATTTGCCATTTATGAGGACTGAGGAAAGCCTGGAGAAAAACCTCAGTCAGGGAGGATGACCTCCCACTCACTAGTCGGCGCCTAATGACCCCGGCCGCCCGTGGCGGTCTCGCGGTGTATACTGACGATATATGAGATGAAATAATCAAATTGGGAAAGGAATTTTTTTAAAGGAAACGTTCCAGATTTAACTTTAAGGTACCTCTCCTGCATTTGTCATTTATGAGACCTGAGAAAAGTCTGGAAAAAACCTCAGTCTCCCTGCCTTTACGTCCTAGATCATCCATATCGGTCCATTTCTCATTTATTTTCTTCTTCATCTTAATTACATTTCTTTTGATATTATAATATTTTATCATTTCTAATTTTTTATGTATTTCGTTTTTCATTCTCATTTGACATTTTTCGTCACTGATCTGTTATAATATTGTTTTTTCTTTCTTTATCTCCAGAAAGTATTTATTTTACGTTCATGTTTATTTTATTTTATTTACCTCCACTTTTCCACGCACTCACACAACAAAACAGAGCTAAGGCGTTTCTCTGCAATCGCTTCATAGTTGCAAGATTTATGTACTGTTATAATGTAGAAACTACTATGATTCGCCTATGTGGTAAAGTGAATGGAGGTCACAGTGTATTCAAGTAATATATAAAACACTTTGCATATTAAACTCCCACTTCGCATTATCTTCGTTGGAAAAAGCCTCATTTCTAAATTAATGGAAACATGCTTTCTTTTTAGCTTTTTTTTTTTTAATAGCAAGCGAAGTGCTTAAAGAGACAATGCGGTTTCCTCTACAAGAGAGAGTGGGCAACAGACACCCACATGTTTGTTTCCAGTGCAGTAATCAATATACCTCTTAGGGAAACACGGAGACACAGGCTGTATCCGAAGCGTAGGTGCGTTGATGATAAGCCATTAAATACTATTAGTAAGTCAAGGAATGAATGAACAAGAGGTCTACAGATGGCTAACCGGAAGGCGGTAGCTATGAGTAGTGGATATAAATACTATTTACCACAGTCTCAGTAATTCCTTTTCCCAACAGAGCAGTTCCAGAGCGAATGAAAGCAACAACACCAGCAAAATCCCACACATAATGTATCTTTGTCTTCTACGTTTTATCGCAACCCATTTCTTATCTTCAACTTTTCTTTTATTTCTACAGCTTTACAACTTCTTCAACGCGTTGCTGACTCACATACCCGAGACGGGCGGTAAAACAGTCGGTTCCGACGTTACCTCCAAGTCATCTTCTACCGGTAAGTGTTAATCTACATATTTGCACCGGCAGTCAAGTAAACTTGTTTAAGTATGACTCTATCGTCGCATTCCTATGTTATTTCGACCAATTTAAAATGAAAATTAAATATGCTTTAGATTTACTGTTTAATTAATTGAAAAGGGTTTGATCAATTATCTAATGACAGACATAACGGCGTTGAGACTGCATCGCTCACGGCCAGCTGGCGACCGGCCAAGAGTCGGTGATAGAAAATTAATTGTAATAAAATCTAATGCAATTAAAAAGCTATGTATTCACCCCTGATGCAAAGCATATGCGGGAATTATTTTTGACAAATTAATAGGTTGCATTATAATTTGGAGCTCTATTACCGGGAATTTCTCTTCAAATAATCTTCTGACAGAAAAGGTGGATTATATGAGAGCATTCTACCTATTATTAGCAATTTAATATTCTTAGCACACATTACTCTAGGATTAGACACACGTTGTTTCTTTCATTGTTAAAATAACAGAATGGGTGACGTGAGACTCAAGACCAATGTAGTAGCTTGATAAACACCGCCAGCCCCGAATTATGTAGCTCGTCCGTCTTTGAGCGAAAATTTATCGGCGGATACAGTCCCTCGCATCGGTCATCAGATAGTTGGATAACTCTATACCGGCCACAGAATTGAAAAATATTTTGTTGAATACCATGATTGTACTTTTCTACTTACTGTGTCGCCTGTACCATCTCAGAACACCAAGATAAGATCGAATTTGTGTGTATGATTTAATCAAGTTTGCTTATCAATAATAACCTAATGAATAATAATAATAATAATAATAATAATAATAATAATAATAATAATAAACAGCGAACTAACAGCGGCATTAACACCTTGAATAAAATTTAGTAACTTGTAGATATGTTACAAACAACTAGGTGATGGAATAATTTGTTTATCATTTGTTATCTACATTGTAAAGCATAATCACATACAAGTATCATGCTTATTCTGAAGTATCCAAAATTGCAAATGTATTTTATTAAGTTTAACTTGGCTGCTATTGAAGACACGTTGTGGTAATTGTGCTGCCATGCAGGGCAAATTTCGTGTTTCTTTTTAATTATTATATTTAATGTTACTGATTATGTACATAGCTAAGAAATATTTAGTAATAGAAAAATTTGACGCAGGGTAATAAAGTAAGAGCAATTGTTATGTGGATGTCGGTAACATGGCGAAAAAATAACCAGACTCCTATGCAGTCACATTTAAGACTGACAGAACTGCTATTCCACTCAGAGGCAATCAGAAGAGTAAGAATCAATACGGAAATATCTCCCGCGGGAATGAATTCGCAGATAATTCTGAGAACCCCTTAATAAAAGTTCCTGCAATATAAAATCATCATGGTTCCAACCCGAAATACACATTGTTTAATGCTATAAAACCCATTTCGAACACTTCTAACTATTGATTAGAAAATTTAATGATCTTTCGAAGATCAATGCGCCCAGTTCGTCACAGCTACAATGCTGGAAACACGCTTCTTTTGGACGCTGTGGTAGATCAGCCGCCAATAACATATATTATCCCTTAGACTTATAAAAAAATACAACAAAAAGGACTATTCTATAGTTTCCAATCAAAAGTAGAAACCTTGTAGCAACTTTATCATTTTTAGACTTTAAATTTTAAGAGATTGTAACTTACTGGAGAACCAATAGCAACTGTTGATATCCCACTAACAATAAAGCAATTAATTTTCTTTTCCAGCAGGACTTATTTACTACCGTATAATATTTCCCCTTTGAAACCTGCCAAAAAGAGTTTTGTAGATATAGATAAAATATATTAATCATCATGGAGACCGCCACATCTAATGTATGAAAGTGTTTGCTTTCATGACAGCAGGTAAAACTTATGTAAAATTTCAGTCGGCTATCAAACCTAGCTCGTCTAAGCTACAAGCAATAATTGCTGCAGTACAGCGGTAGAAAAGACAGTGTCAATTTCACCTTTGTTAGTTCTTTCCTCTTATTCTTCTCAAAAGAAGAGGACATTGAAAGCAAATTATATATATATATATATTAAATAAATGACGTAATCTAATACCAAATATTTATATAGAGTACAAATTAAATTAGGCCATTACAATGAAATAAAATGCATTCTACTTTGTATGGAGCTTTTTAATGATTTTTAACGCCCGTTTTTAGTACTGAGGCACCATAGATGGCGGACATTGATGATACATGAAATGATATATTGGGAAAGGCTTTTTTTTAAGGAAGGAAACATTCCAGACCTAAGTTTAGGTTACCTCCTCGGCATTTGCCATTTATGAGGACTGAGGAAAACCTGGAAAAAACCTCAGTCAGGGAGGACGGTCCTGGGATTCGAACCCCAGACCTCCCGCTCACGAGTCCGCGCCTTAACGACTTCGGCCACCCGTGGCGTTTGCACAGACTGAGGCAACATCCGTCTACCATTTTGAAACGTGTACTGTGGTTTTTAATTTAAATGAATTTTATCCACTATATTAATATATGAGATCTACATTTTTACCATTTATTACAATATCAATAAACCAATACTTTTTTAGAACAAATAAAAATGACCAATGTTGTAGAACAAAATTTCCCATGTTTAGCTGCTGGTATGACATGATTTACGTCCTTAATTCTTTGCTTAAATGTGTTCAAGCATCTAGTCTTGTGACAAGAATTTTGTGTTTTAAATATCCCCAGAGGAAAAAAATAACAAACAGATTGATCTGAAATCGAGGCTGTGAAAACCGTTGCATGAAATTAACATTCCTCCAATTTGGGTGTGTATAGAATGGAAATTTGTCATTGCTTCATTTTGTTGAAAGCAGTAGATATTACTAGGTTAACATCGAGATTTTGTAGCTCTGGAAATAGAACTCAACATCGCAGCATAATGGTCCTACTTTACAGTAACTATTTGCATTTCGATCTTCAAAAATGCAAAATCTTGCTTGAATGCTGAAAATCTGCATCAAACCTTTGGGGTTCTTGAATATCCGTAATACTCCAGTATCTCGTGTTATGATTGTTAAGTTGGCACATAACTCAACATTTGCTTCTTCGGACATCATCACTCATCCAAGTAAAAATTCACTATTAAAGCAAAAAAAGAAACTAAATAAGAAAGGTATATTCTGTGATTATCTAACTGAAAATAAAATAAATATTTCACACATACCTCCCCAAAAAAGTTTGCTTATATTATGGGTAGTAGCCCCAGATACTTTTTTAACTTTAAAAGCAGCAAGGAGAAATCAGTGTCTTCCTGGACAAATGAAAGAAAACCCTTTAACTCCATTCAAATGTATGGCGTTTCCCCTAATTAGTTACGGACTGAGAGAAATTTGCAGCCGACTCCAACTGTCCAAGCAAAGATACTGAGGAAGGCTAAACTTCTCCTCCTTCAGTAACTTGTATTAATCAATTACACGGAGGAATTAACTGGATGGTTGAAATCATGACACATGTAAAAATAAATGCAACTAGAAATTATGATACATGATATTTGGTATACCACCACAATATATTACATAAAATAAGTGACAAAGTGCGTCCTTATCTATGTATAATAACACTTATTTTATTTTAAACACATCTGAATATATTCGTTTTTGTGTGTTGATATGTATAGTAACTTTGATCAAGTGCTACAGGTATCTCCTCTAAAGTTTCCCACAAGAGAAATCGATTTACGGAGCTGCTCGAGAAGTCCGTGCAAACTCAACAGGTAACAGCTCTAAGATTGTTTTCAACGTTACTACAGGAATAGGCTGATTCTTAAGGGATGTGTACATAGTTATAAATAGTTGCGAAGCTTAGCTTGTGTATATTTACATTTGTAAACAAGTGTTCAAAATAGAGAAACATCAATTTTGTGGTGATATTTGAAAGGAACAACGCACGCAGAAACCAAGACAAAGGTGCACAAATATTACGGTGACCTGCATTTTCGCTTTGAATGGTATAGATGGTTTAGATGTGACCGATTGAGCACAAGCGATGCGAACAACTCCAGACATCCTGTCGAGGTAACGAATCAGGAAATGATTGAAAAAATCACAAAATGGTGTTGAGCAATCAGAGATTGAAGGGGGTGGGGACATTTATGAAAATCGGATGCATAATATTTTGCACATCAGCGAGATAGTTGCCCGTTTGCTAACATTTGACCAGAAAAGAGAACGAGTTGTCCCTTCCGTCACGAATTTGGAGTTTTTTAAACAAACACAAATGAATTTCGTAAACTATACGTGACAGTCGACGAAACGTGGATTCATCTTTACACGCCAGAAAGGAAGGAGTTGTCGAAACAGTGAATTGCAACTGGGGTAAGAGCTCCTAAGAAGGCAAAAACAATCCCCGCAACAGGAAAAGTGATGGAGATTGCATTTTGCGACTACCATGACATCATTTTAATTTACTTTTTGGAAAAGGGTAAAGATTGAAAGGGCAAAAACCGGTGAATACTGGGCTATGCGACTCGATCAAGATGAATCGTCCTCATTTGATGAAGGGGGTTCCGTTCCATCACAATAGCGCACCAGTGCACAAAATTATTGTGCATAAGTCATGAAATTCTTTTTCATTCTCTCTACTGTACAGATTTGACTGCTCCGATCTACTTCCTGTTCCCCAACATAAAGTTAGCAGTAAAGAAATTCAAATAAAACGGTTACCACCGCAATAAATGCCTGAAGGAATACATTTTATCGATGGGATGAACAAATTAGAAGATTGTTGGAATAAGTGCATAGATTTGATAGGAGATTATGTTAAGAGTACACTATATTAATGCATTTTAGGCAACATCCTCCCGTTGATATCTACAAACATTTTCTTTTGGAATGTGCCAGAATAAAATCCCCAAAAATGTGTTCCTGGAAAGATGACTAAAATACGGGAGAAGAAGGATAACTCACAAAATTCAGCAATAATCATTCAAATATACTTTATTAATTTTATGCAAAATTACTTTGACATTTCAGTAATAAAATGCAGCAAATAACCTCTTTGGCATAAAATAAATAAGAGAGCACAGTAGCAATAAAGGACTAAACAAATATTTAAAACAAAAGGTCACATAACTTACCCTAAAAGAGTCCATTTAACTGGAAAACTATATCACTATTGGGCAAGCGAACTTAGTATATGTAAATCCTTTCACTTTACAAATTCAGAAATAATAACACTTCAAATTTACTACCAGTGCAAATTCATTGATAATGCGCCTTAAGCAAATGGGCATAGTTATAACTATAATCTTCACATTTAAATAATTTTATGACTATAAGATATTTAAAAATAACTTTACAATTAAAACAACTTTTGTTCATTCAAAAATACCTGGGTTACTGGATACGCACAATGAATAGGCTCCATGCAAACATTCTATTTAAGGAAACCGAAAAATACTAAACTCGAGAGCTTCTTAGCTGCGTCTTAACCGAAAAGAAGGAAGAAAACGTCCGAGAAATAAATACGTAGTATAAATTGCTCAATAAGCAAAGTGCTTTAGCCAATTGGTGAACACTTCTAAAACGAGACCATGCCTATACAATAGATGAAGAAGATGGGAATAAATAAGCGGAAAATACAGCTGGAAATATTCATCGTGGAAAAGGATACGCGCAAAATCGAAAAGAAATAAAATGATTTTGCTCCAAAAGGCTGTGTCTTCTTTATTTTTGTACGCACTTTATCAAAGAACTCTGGTACTTCATGAAATAGATAATTATTAAAATCAAAGAAAATCACTACAATATGGATTAAGTAAGTACACAAAGAACTAAGTAACAAAATGGATAGTGGCAATTTGAAGAAGAGCCCTGCTTGTGGAGTAGGATTATGACCAAAGGTTACCAGCTGGAATTCGGTGACAATGTTGGGAAACTACTATGGTGAAATCGCTGCTTTGAGTTTCTGTACATAGATTCTAGCACATACTTAATGTAAAATGTATTCATAATAAATATAGGCATCAATAGTAAGTACAAGGTAAGTTTAAATTAAAATAAGAGACGAAGAATACGCAGAATGATTCCTCTTTGCTGCTGTGTATTCCTTACTGGTTAATCAACGCTCCACGCAGTTATCCAGTGCAACTAAAAGTTGGGTTAATCTGCACGCTGTCACATATTTCGGTTGTGAAGTGACCCGAACAAATACTGGCTGACAGGGCGTCGCGTCGCATCTCTAAAGCGGAGAAGTGAATGTACGTCACGGCACATTTTTACTTGGCGATGATGTGAGATATAGCCGGCTCTCGGAACTTTCTTTGATGGTATTTGCGGTCCATTTGGGCCATCTTTATAATCTACGTCGATGAGATGAGAATGATTACAATGTTTATGCGAATTATATACACCATTGTGTGTAGATTGTTACACAAAGACTTTAAAGGAATGAATATGTAGAATAAGCTGAAGCCAAAGTAGATAATAGCCAGAGTTCAGCAAATAATCAAACTAATTTATTCATTCATTTACTGAGAGCCATCATTTCCAAATTTATTAAATGCTATTATAGAAAACAAAAAACATTAATACAATGATCAATTAGATTTGAAAGCAATATAAAATAAGTCACAAACCAGGTTCTATACAACTAAGTTACTGCAAGTATAGAAGGATTTACAGTTAAAATATAAAATATTTACAGTAATTACAGCTGCATCTGGAGTCAGTGGCCAGTTAGAGTGTTTATAGTACAAATTGTAACGTCGACAGTAACTTTGAAACATGTACAAAAACCAATTTTACTGCTTAAATCCTTAGTTCCAGCTAAGTAATTTTTAAGAGAAAGAGAAACAGCAAAAATGCTTTAACTTGTCGTTCGAAAGATATATAAGATAAGATATATTAACCTTGACATTATGGAGAAATTCGGTACTCAATGACTCTGGAAGCCACTCTTTGGTTTAGTCGTCCAGGTGTATTTTATGAACAATAATTCGAAAATTTAATGGGGAGTTAGCTGCTGACTGATAGGAAGAGAGAAAAAGCAAATAGCCTCTTTAAATTCTTTGGGATCAGGTAGACCTTCTAACCGCAATCTTTTCTCTGTGTGCTGTCAGCTATTCGAAGCACGCCACTTATTTTGTATAGAGTGGATAGAAATGTAATAAAAGATAGCCTAGTCCATAAGATATAAAAATTATGTTATTGGGCGTGTATCGCTGGAATGTATTTCCGTCATTCATAGTGTAGGAATCGGAACACATGTTCCTTGTTATGCTTATAACCGCATAGCTAATTTACGAATGTATTGTTTCACATAACAATTATAACGGGTCTTCGACAAGTTCCTCCGCACTCGGGGATAGTGTGTACAGAAGAAAGTTGGTCCTCCTATGTTTTTGACATTCCTTCCTTCGAAGCCCGTTTTTAGCATGTAATCCCCCCACCGTTGCTGAGGTTTAGACTTTTGAGTGTGTGCTTGCTTGGTGGTTAAGTGAACACAAGACCTATACGCTCGGCGTGTGGTCAGCGCTACCACCCTAATTCATATCCTAGTGAAATCTAGTAAACATTGGCTGCGGAGCGACTTTTCGATTACCCTTTACTTGTGCAGTGTTTTCCGCGTTTCTTTTACAATTATACATAATACACCTTGATTGCTATGGATGCAAGTTGCTCTTAACTTTTTTTTTACAACTGTTACCATATAATTTAGTAAAATTGAAATAAAACTAAGCAAGTCCACGATGGGGGAGAAACCTACTGTGATTGCTCAATCAATTCTTTGACTGGTTTAATTTTCATGTCCACAGAAATAAGCCTGAGAGAATGCAACACAATAAACAATTAGGTAGACCTCGCGTATTATAAGTTTGCACTTGGGAGTCTGTTATTATGCGAAAGTGGAATGTTCAGCGAGAGAGATTCATGCGCCCGCGCAAATCTTTCTTCTGCAGCGGTTATGTTTTCTAAGGAAACATTAATTATGTGCTTGAGTGGGAAAAGTACGCTCGCGACAAGTGAAAGTATCTGTATGCCATCTTTAGTTTATGTAATTAGTTATTTAAAGATAATTGGCATCAAAATAGCGCACTATAATATGATCTTTCTTAAAAAAGAGTACGTGCAAATTCCTATTGCTGGAACAATAGAAAATGCAACATATTGAGCGAATTTCTCCCTTCAATTATGAAAGTGTTGTAATTAATCAGATGTGCCATTAGGTTGGCAAATTAAAACTTTTTAAATCATTAGATCACTAAAGAGGTAAAAACGTAAAGCATAAGATTGTCACAAAGGAACAAGAAGCTATTGGTAAAGAGATCTTTACTGTTCTTAAGTTTTTATGGTGCGCCCTTTTTAATACTGTTGATCAAAAAGATGAGCAGAGACGATACATGAATAAATTATAAATTAGGAAAATAATTTGCAGTAGGCCTAAATTTAGAGTTTCTCGCCGGAAATTGTTATTGATGAGGACTGAAGGGGAAATCCGGAAAAAAGTCTCTGTCAGAGAGGACGGTCTTGTTGGGATTTGAACCTCAGACATACTTAGCGCCTAGGTATTCGTGTGGGTAATTAATGGCAACTTAGATCCACATGAGTTTTTTTCACTATCAGTCATCCATCACTTCCATATAACTCTTTTGACATAAATCCAATCATCTGCTACATATTGCAATCACTAGGGAATTTTCCCAAATTGTGCAAATTAAACACACAAAGAACGAATTGATAATTGCGCTCAGAGCATTTCAGAAATTCATAAATTTCTTTTATTATTGCACGTAATTTAGTAAAATAATTTGCAGTGTTTTATGTAAGTACCTAATGTTAAAGTATTTCAAAAGCTATTGACTTATTTGAAGAGCACACAAAGAGCAACTGGGTCATTACAGCCCCTTGAGTGCAAGGAATATATTAATAACCTTATTCTTACAAGATTTTAAACTTAACAGCTGTTACATGGATGGAATATATGTGCTGTATTAAAGCAGTTTTTCGAAATGGCGATCAATAGGGCGCAGGAATTCAATGAGTAATGCAACACATTTTTGCTTGACCAGTTTATCTTAAACTGTGACAATATTTAATGTGTACGACCTATTGGTAATTCACGTTTAGGGCAGTAGTATACTGCAGTCACATCTTCGATGATGTAATGTGCCGACATAACGATCCAACAAGCATGTTGCCATGTCAACATAAATATTTAGAAATTACTGGTAGCATATTGAAAAAAAAAAATGTACAAAATGGAACCCTAGAAGCTTAGCTGCTAATCAGTGCTAAGGAGTGAATTTTATGCTGAGTTGACAGTTTGAGGACCATCGTATAATGTTTTCCAGGAAAGAGGAAGGAGAGAGGAAAGGTGTTCCAGGTACAGTCGTTTACACAAATAATGTGCTGCAGCGAACAATTTTCTTCGTTTATACGAGTCGTCATGTAGAATTGAAATATTTACCAATAAAAAGTTTATGTAATTTAGGATATTAAATGTTTCAATTGCATTTTAACTTTCAACATATAATACTGTAACACAAAGTATCACAATCTGCAATATATTGGTTTTCTGCTCTTAAAGAAAATGCTGTATCACGTAGAAAGTTTTAAGATTGAATACATAGAAATTGAGCATTAATTAACTTACAGTTCATTACACTAGTCTACAACATGCTGTTGTAATGTATTAAACGAAAAACTGTGGCATTCCCTAATGAATATACAACACGTTCCACAATGATCCGGCACACAAACTGAAGACTTCAATATAATGGAGCATGTGTTAAATATTCAATTCCTCATAATTTTGATGGCAATGCTAATAAAAGAATAAATTGTTTACAATTTTATTTATTTTACATTTTAACAAACATTCTTTAATTTATTTCTTTGATTACTAATTCGATCTGTGCACAAAGTAGAGTACACAAACTTTCCAGGATGGTGCTACACTGTGCAGGATTATATCTGTACTTGATGTGGCTGTTAATGAGAGCACGTTAGTGTTTTTACCCACTTCTGCCCCTCGCACCGCCCACACTAACAGTTTGCTTGAACTGTCAGTACTTTACCCGCGTCATGCTATTTCTGAGGTGCTATGAACTTAAATCCCGCCTACGACTAACTGCTGCAGGGATCTGATTATGAAAGAGATAATCATGGTCTGTATAAAGCTTCTTGCTCGTTACCAGGCCAACATCGACGATTTTAGTCAAATTCTAAATGAAAATGAAACGTCGATTTATTCCTTAGAGCCTAAAATGAAATATAATTCATTCAGTAACTTCAAAAAAACGTTTCCTCTGGAAAATAAGTTTCAAGATAACAATCTCAACTGGTAAAAGCGTAACTACATTATTTCAAAGCTCTGGAAAAATTATTTTGATCGAAGCATTCCTCAATTAACGCCAAAGAATGTCAAAGCTGTACTGAAGTTGAAGATGTGACCGAAAGCCTTCATCTTCTTCTTCAGCCACACGTGAAGTCATACACCCAGAAAAGATCACAGAACCCACTTTAGAACCAGGGTTTTGAACGTTTTGATTCTCATCTTTTGGACTTCTCGAAGGTGCATCACGTGGGAGGAGATTTGAGGATATCACTGAGAGATGTAGGTACCTCCAGAGAGGCACTCCGACGGCAGTTTGGCTGGCACAAAGCCAGAGATTTGCATGTAGATTGAAAAAATAACTTAGCCAAAAATTTAGAAACAGTCAAGTATACTTGAAATTAAAAATCCGAATGAGAAAAAAAAAGTATTACATTAATTATTGCAAGCCTTTCGTATGTGTATTGCAGACATGCAGCAACTAACAAAGTGCTGGCGCACTCTCAAATATTCCGAACCACGTTGGTGCTGCAAAAGAAGTAACAAAGAGCACTCAACTCAGAGGAGTAGGCTTGCTATTCAATGGATCTTCTCTGCCATTTAATTTCATATGTGCGAACAGTAAGTAGCTGGAAAAAAACAAATACACAATTTTACTATGTGATACTACTAAAGACAAATGTCAGTTCTACTATTACCACCTCGTGCCACTTTGCGATATCCGCCACAGTGTGGTTCCTTATTAGTTTGTACTGACTCAGGATTACGTTGCAGTAGTTTTTTTTTAAATAATCTGTCCAAAAACATCTGTTTTCACCAATAGTAGTAATTATTTAAGAAGAATCTGGAAAGTTTTGTACCATGAATCTAGAACATTCATAAGCTTTTCAGCAAATTTCCAATAATTCTAAATGATTAATTTAATAAAATAGTCACTGTTTATTTATTCGTTGTATTTACTTTAAAAGACGAAAGAATTACTCTTTGCTTTTGTTATCTGTGAAAATAGAGAGTAAAATTCAAAATTGTATCAAAATTCTTAATCTTTGCTTAGCAGAAAAGTTATTTCAAATATTCAAACTGTTTAAGTCCAATTTTATTAACCTTGTTAACGCCTCTTTTTACTAAAGACCGCATGATACCTAAGATGAAATGATAACATGTGAAACGATTTTGGGAATAAAGCATTCGAGGCGGTACCTCCCCGACATTTGCTATTGATAAGGACTAAATAAAACGTGGAAAGAACTTCACTCAAGGAGATGGTGGAATTCAAACAAAGAACCTCCCGTTCAAAAATCCGCACTATAACAAATTTACCACCCAAGCGGTCTCAAGCAAAAGTGTTCAAGTTCTACTGTTTATAAAATTAGCCATACAGTATTGTATAAGTGAATACAACCAACCTTACATCCAACAAAATAATTAGAACCCTCAGAGTCAGCCATGCAGTAATTAAAAGAAACTTACTCTGCCGGTGGTACACCGACCAACAGCTAGGAGATCTTTCAAGTAGAACCTTAACTCTAAAGATATAAAAAACAGGTACGAATCATGTACTTACTGAAAAGTAGAAAAATAATATAATGCAAATGTATAAGCAACAGAGGACAAGTTTATTGTAACATGTTGGCTAGAAATAGTTCCGGTCTTCGTTTCCCATCTCATGCATCACGGAGGGTTGAAATGATAAGTTGGAAAAGGGTTTTTATTTGGAAAGGAACAAGGAAAACCTGGAAAGAAACTCAGTCAGGGAGGGCGGTCGTCCTGGTATGAATCTTCATCCAATGACTTTGCCTTAACGACCTCGGCCACTCGTGTCGGTAATGACAGAGATCGGATTGTAACTGAACCCATTATGGTAATAATCATGAACTATTCACAGTACAACATGCACTACATTTGCATGTTGAGTTGCTGGCTGAACATTGTGATGAAACCATAAGGGAGCATTAATCTCGAAACGGAAGTCTTCCTTAATTTTTTTGAGAGGTTCAGGAATCAGGTTGAAGTATAAAACAACTGGAGAATTAAAGCCTTTTTCAAAGTATTCATGGCCAGAATTTAGAGCAGGCTTTGGAGACATTAAAAGAAAATCGCTCTGCAAATGGTACACAAGTCAAAAATTAAGAGGGTTCATAAATAGAACGTTTACTTAAAGCTCTGAAAACAGACACAAGTCATATAGTTACTGAGATTCCTTTCACTCGATGTAGAAACATTTTAAACCACTTTTGAGCTGTACTATAGGGAATATCAAACTCTCCATAGCCCTCCTGTAACATTGCATACGCCTCAGCTGTAGATTTGTTGAGACGAAAGCAGAATTTCAGAGCAGCATCTATCATTTCCATTTTGCTATAGGCGAAACTGAACATGTCTCAACTTGCACACCTCTTGCAAGCGGGAATCAGAAGTGACAACAATGAAACTTGTGTCATGTGTAAATTATGCCTTAAGGCAACAAATTTTTTAAAACTAAGTTTTATCCCGAGAAATTATGCATGTAAAACAATTAAGATTATTCTTTCTTGAATAGCTCTCATATAAGAGGGGCGTTCTGAAAGTTTAGTACGATGACTTTCCAACTTTTTAATATCCACAGTAAAATAAAATTTGTACAACTGTAAAAAATAAGCGACTGCCTCAACTCTTCATGTGATGTGAATCTTCGTCCATTCATCCATTTCTTCAGGTTTAGGAGCGAAAAATAATCGTTGGGAGCCAAATCCAGCGAATATAGTGGATGTAAAAGCATTTGGAAGTAAAGGTCATGCAGTTTTACAGCAATAATTCCAGACGTGTGTGAAGACGCATTATCGTGATGAAAGAGAACTGTCTTTTTTACAAAATGTGGACGTTTAGCCTAAATAGCATTCTTCATTTGGTTCAGTAGTGAAACATAATACTCCCCGGTGATGGTTCTGCCCTTCTGGAGGTAGTCTACGAACACAACATGAGAATCTCAGAAAACCATAGCCATCACTTTTCTTGCAGATGGAACCATTTTTGCTTTCTTTGGTGAAGTGCACCAAAGAAAGTACTTTCACCTGTTGGCATCCACTGTTTGGACCGCAACTTCGTCTCTAGCGTGTAGTGATAAATCAACGTTTAATGTAATGCTATGAAACGTCGGAGAAACTCATTGGAATTGCGTTTAAACAAGTCTAAACACTCTTGCGAAATGTTCATTCGAAGCGTTTTTGGTCCATTGTTAACAAACGTGGCACAAATCGAGCGGAAATTGTTTTCTTACTCAAAACTTCTTGTAAAATGTAACGGACAAGGCTTATCGAGGTATTTGCAATTTCAGTGATCATTGTGAATTTTTGTCTCAATCTCGTCGGTCGTAGCAGTTTTGCAACGCCTGAACGCTTATCATTTTGAATGGATGTACAACCATGCTTAAATTCAGCAGCGCACTTTTTAACCATCGAAAGCGATGAGAAAAAAATCCTTTAATGTGCACTCTAACTCCATTTGTGTTTCTGTTGGGGTTGAACCCTATCACGTTCTTTTTATACTTCGTTTTTCAGTTTGATTCATTTTGTAAAAAATGTTAACACTAATGTGTTTACACGATCATCACAAATATGTGACTGTATTACGCGTCTGAAACTTTACAGCACGTTATCTAAAGGAATACTTCACAACTATCATTGTAATTTTTTCATCTTCACATCTCTTGAGTGGTCGAGCACTTTTAGAATAACCCTAGCATGTAATTACCAGACACCGGGAGGTTCAGGTATTAAAAAGACAGAAAATGCTGGCAAAAAGGCATTTAAAAGAGGTATTTCAGGGAGTCAAAAATACAGTACACACTGTTGCTGGCATATAGAAATTAATTTAAAATAAATGATAATTAAATATCTTAATAACTATTTTTAATTATTTGTTACTGTATTTACTGTATATATTGTGTTAAAATAAAACAATTAAAATAATTATTCTCATATTTTAAACAAATATGTTATTTGTAAATAATGTTCACAATAATAAACATTTATTGAACAATTGATTTTTCTTCAGACCGAAAGTGGCAAGATAATGAGACGAAAGTGCACATCAAAGACTAAAGACACATATAGTATTGGATTTGTATTATATCACACTACAAATAGTATTAGATTACAGGTATCTAACCTAGAAACTGATTAGGTAACTAGGCCATTAGACTAAAGAAACGAAATATAAAGGGGCAAGGCAAATCACTTTAAACTAACATGGACTGACTCTCCACGAGAGGAAAAATGGGAGCCATCCCTAGGTATGTAGGAGACCCTTGTTCTAAAGGCATTTCATGAGATTATTATTATTATTATTATTATTTCTCCCCATAATATGGGTAATGGGTATTATCAAAGTAGAGGTTTTGAAAGGAGAGCCTACCCCTCGTAAAGAACGCCGCCGGAAATTTCAAGGCAATAATATAAGTCCGCATTTCAGAGAAAAGTTACAATAGTAAATCAGGGTATAGTAGTGTGATTTCCATTACAAGGAACGGCATCTAATTGATTTTCCTTATAGCGTAATTGTTACTGGTTAATTAGTCGTTGTAATCAAAACCGTGAGGCATTTGCCAACAATGTAAGTAGGACTACTACAGCGACCTACTTACCAGGCGTAATATTTTATGAAGATCTCCCTAGGAGAGGTGAACACATTATTAGTCAAAAACATTTTCTCAATAAGTATAAATCCGCCGTTAAACTAGAACAAAAATGATTATAAAAAGTCAAAAATAGGCAGGAAAGGAAAAAAAAAAAAAACAATATGGGGATGGCAAAAATTAAGCCTTTCGATAATGTATGGTAGTTCACAAAAATCATTCCTGTAGTCATAGATCTTTTCTGATGGCTACCAATAAAATAATAATAACTAATAAATAATTAATGACAAAATATATTCTGGTACGTGCTGTAAAAATGAATTCCCACAACAATGGTCCCATCTTCTCTCTACACAGAAATCAAATTGTCTTTCTTATTATTATTATTACATTGAATGCTTAGTACATAATCGGGTTTTGTGTTGCAGATACCGTGCACCAGAAATTCGAAGACGAGTCAGAGGATGGGTCCACAGTACCTGCTGTGGAGGGAAATTACAAAGGCATACACATAAACTCTCCCCTCACCAGAGCCAACCTAGATGCCCTCATTGAAACCTTCAGGAAAAAGAAGGTAGGTGTTTACATGCGTCATTCATACAAGACGCTTTTTCGAAGAATGTTTGGCAAACGGTGGGACGCGTTTAAAAGGTTTCCCTGAGGATTTAGCAAGTAATCTGAGCCAGCTGACGAACTTGTGTTGATGTGTTTGAAGGTTGTACACCTGAAATACGAGAAGAATCAAACTAGAACTGTAATCTGGTTCACGTGACTAGAGTGGGTCTAGGTTTAATCTCTAGTTGATTAGCTGCAAAAAAAAAAAAAAAAAAAAAAATGCACCCTTTAACAACCTTGCATACGGAATGAGTATTAAAATGTAGGAAAAATTTCAAACAAAATAAATACTTAAAACCATGTAAGTTAACAATGTAACGAAATGTGATTAGTAGGGCCCAGAGTTTGAATATAGGTAATCTTTTAACTGGTGCATTATAACATAAACTTGTACTATAAATCCCAAACATGTCCCGCATGTTAAAGAAACGTTAATCTACTAGTTTTTTTTTCATTTATTAATCATTTTTAAATTTTAAGTAATTGTTCACTATTTTATCATATGTTTTTTATTTATTTTTAGACATACTTAAAAATATATAGCCGTTTCCATGAATTTGCGCTTATTGAATATTATCGAAACCTTAAATATTATATATACAGAAACTTCAAAACGTCCACAACCCATTGCACATCTGAGAGATAAAGTAACTCTAGAATAGATTATCGATATAGTTAGAACAACCCAAGACGCATTAAGAAAATTTCCTGGTATTAATGTCCTATTGGTATAAGGAAAAAATGAAAGCTTTTATGTACAAGAATTCAGGCTATAAAGTTTCCTGTTCAGTTACTCACGTGTAAAGGAGAAAGATTTTGTATGCATGGCATTGAAGTGGAAGTTAAATGCAGCTATTATCACATTTGTAGATGTACAAGAATGTACCGGCTGACAGTAGACGTTCTTTTCCTTCGAGAACGTAAGCATGACACAGTCATCTGCATAATGCAAAATAGGTGACAATTGAAGCCTGTACACCGTACACGTAGATAGACGCACACTTTTTTGGAAATGTTCCCATTCCTTAATGTACTCAACTATCGAACGGAAGACCCATTAAGCATCAAAATTCTTAAGCACTTAACTTCAAGATAGGTACACTCAAATGCAAGTTAAGAGCAACAGGTCGGCAGGTAAACAAGAAATGATGAAGGGGAGATGGTAGTTTATAGCTCGTGGTCTATTGTACCTCCTCCATCTATTGTCTACAGTTCAATTAAAGCATAACTGTTTCATTCTATTCTGTTTTTCATGCTTAGACATTCCGATGCCTAGAAATATTAATATTTTCAGGTGTTTTCAACTTAGGGATCGCATAACATCCTAATAATGAAGACATAAATATACAATCATTAAACTAAGTAATTTTACCGTAAAAAGGAATGGTGAAACAGAGAGGAATGAAACGATAACAATCATTAATAAGCCAACTATGCATGTATTGATCATTATTATTAAATTATAAAATAGTTTTCACTCATACAAAATTACGATATTTGCAGTTCATCGTATAGACTATTTCAATGAGTAAATTATTATTTTAGTTGAAATGTTTGGGTCACTTTTTAAGTTTATTAAGTATTTTTATAGGATTGCTGTTATTTTATATCTTTTTAGGTAATCACATTTTTATTTCTGTAATTAAGTAGTGAAGGAACAGTTTGTATAAAGTGGCTTAGCATTCATTATCCATACAGTGTAGCTGACTCAGAACTTAACCTAGCGTTACGATGTAAACAACGGGTTTGAAGCCACACTTCCCTTTGACTTCATGTCCCATAACTCTCGTCAAGTTTTTGCTGATATCTTATTTCCGAAGAAATTGCTCCATCTTTAGTGATAAGCTAATTTTTTCTATCAACGATGTGGGTCAAAGCCTACTTCCACTCGTTAAATTTATAATTTAGGAGAAAACCATGCCATTAAAAACTAACTGAACTGTAGGGAGCTAAATGTTGTGGACTGGAGAGCTTTGAATTGCTTTATTTCGGAGTAGTTAGGAGAAATTTCGTATGAAATTCATGTTTGTAGTTTGTATAAATTGAAAAATATTAATATTTCTCAACTCCAGTGGATTAAGGCTGTTTGTAGCATTAATATGCTGATTAGCTATTTTTAATGTCATCAGATAAAATATAACTGTTTTACTAGCCTATTTTGTTTTTGTAAAGTACACCCTTCTCCTTTTCAAGCGGTAAACGTATGGATGACAGCCTCACTGGAGTATCCCATATTGCTGTTAAAGTTCCCTTCTATGTCCAGTACAGCTCATCTATATTCTGTATTGCTAGAAAGGAGAAAGATTTTACCTCTTTGCCAGTTTTTCTAAAAGCAGAACCCTTCCGCCCCTGTGCAGATTCAGTAGATTCATCTCCAAACAACAAACAGAGAAAGTAAAAAACTTATTACTCTCACCACACCCGCAAATTCATTCATTTTTTATTATAAACCTCTACATTGAACATTATCACATCCTTTTTATCGTTACATTTTCTTGAATGAAGATGCCTCCTGGATCTTTCATTTCCAATTTACTTTCTAACATCAGTGAAGAAAAACAATTCGTAAATTCGTCTTGCATGACATCTAGTAATAAAAGACAGAATGAATAATTGTTATTCATTCTCTCTCTCTTATCCACCACGCAAGCGCTGCACTAGTAGGCAGATATCTTGAGATTCCTGTGAAGTCAAATGGACGCACTGCCTCTAGCCCTCCCCTCCGTACTGAGCAGCATGGTGAAGTGATGAAACTGGGTGTGCAGCTGAGAAAGTTCTCCAATCCAGTTCTGTTCGCTTTAGAACAAGGAAGCACACAACCTTCCTACGTTTTGGAACGCTATTAAGCGTATGGTTTATTTTAAAAAATTATGCTAGTATGATAAGTGAACATTCATTTTGTGTGTAAACATTTAAAAACGCTTCGCAATGCTTAAGAGTTCAGTGCTCAGTTGTTCCCGAGAAGGGCAAAACTGAGATGAAAGAGGTTGACCCTTAAAACATGTTAATATGTGCAGAGATTTATTGTGTCCTCGCATACAGCGCCACAAGTCCCATCTACTAGCCGTTCATAGACACGCTACCAGGATTTTCAATAAGCCACATTGCTTCGGAAACCACACAGGTTAAGAAGCAACTTACTTTTATCCAGATCGGAATTTAGTGTCCAAGCATTCCATCCACCATGTACAGAAGAGGAGGATGGCCACTCCGCAGCACCAAGAGTAGAACCTAGTAATTCTGAGTTTTGGGACAAAAAATACACCGTGCAAAATGGATATTAGGGAGGATATTAGGAGTCCCATGTGGAGTACTAAAGAAACATCAAACGGAGAGACGGTAATCCCATAGGTGGACATGTTTAATCGTTCCGGTGGCGACCCAGCTTATTTGAAGTGCATTTGCAAACCCGAGAGGGTAAACTGGAGCGAGAAGGTTTCTATATGTGACAAATATGCAAAAATTTCTCTCGTAACGTTATTGCACCAGAAGTGACTGCTCTAATGTATAACTTACTTTCAGTGCAGAGGTTCAAGGGCTCACAGTGCGTGGTTTTCTTGAAAGATTTTCGTGCTTAACGAAGTGTGGAGTAATGTTGCAGAGCTGTGGGCTGAAGGGCTTACTAAAGGTTAATACTTTGCTTCTAAATATCGCTCCTTCTAATGAGGATATCCATGTCAAGAGAACTTCGTAAAGCAAACGAAAGTTTCCCCCTCTTACGTCGTTTTACACACAACGTCTACAAGAATACCACGTCTAAATCGATGAGGCTAAGTTTCATGTATTAAATATGGCCCGCATCATCATGCAAGGCTTAATCTACCTCTAATAAAGAACAACCTTCAAACAAAGGCACCTGCTTTGGTTGTAATAAGTAGGGATAGAATTTTGATAATTTGCTTCTTCTTTTTAACCAGTCGCTCAGTTGAATATAAATATGTTTCTTGGGAAAACTGCACTATTACCAAGCATTTTTTGTAATTTAGAGCAATGTTCGAATTAATAGATTTTTACATATCATTATTCAAAGCTTTTATTAACATTTTACCATTATAAAATTGCTTTACCCGTTCGAGCTCTTTTCCTTGTTTTGTTATACTGAGTTGTGTGGATAAACATACGGGGTTATTGTTAGTATTTGTGATTTATTAGCTCACCTAGTAGTATCTTTATAGTTTCCTTTGGCTTATATTTTAGCACCACTGTTGTCCATCTAGGCAATAACAGTTCCAAACGTTGTTGTGACCATATATGTTAACGCATTCAATTCAAGTGCGAACTTAAATAGTGCCAGTTGTATGGACAATTTATTTATAAATTATGTGCTGCAAACAAATTAAAGCACTTTGTATCTCAGTGACAAAATATTAGTACCGATGAAAACAACGTGCACTGTAAAATTGATATCAAGGTACCTGCCAAAAGGAAGTTTATTGTAATGTTGCACGTGAATAGAAAAACAAAGATGGGGTAGCATCTATAGGATGAGAAGAGGGCCAAAAATTATTACTTAACAGTCTTTTACAAAACATTTACATTTCTTTGAAGATCTTTGTGAAGTTTTCATATGTGCCGACATTCCATTCAGCTCAATATGAAAACTGCAAAACTTTTTAAAAAATATATTAATAAGCACCAGATTCTTCAACGTTAAGAAAAAAAGTATCGAAGAAAATGGTGAGAAATAAGCAAAGAAAATGCAGGTGACAATTTCGGGCTTCTATACATGAGAACAAGGACGCTGTAGATGTTATGTAGCGAACATTAACGGTAGGCACATTGAAGGAAAAGCCCGAAAGGATCAATATTTTTAATTAAGTTTAGATTGAGAAGGTCTCGACAATCTGTAAATTTTTTGAATTTATTCTGACCAAATGACGTGCAGCGTGATAGTGCACTGTTGTTTGTTGCTCATGCTGCAAGCTACATGCTGAAAAGTGTGAGTGGCATATACATATAACATGGCAAAAGTATTACATTAAATGTTCAGTAGTAAGCAGTTCTATTGGGTGATTTTTTCTTCATGGGACCGCTCCACACATAACGGCCGGTCGGCCGGTTCAAACTGGTACCACGTAAATGGGAATCAGAAAGCCCGCAGCTACTGCGTAAGTTATTACTAACATTTAGACACTTGAAAGGTGCTTATTATTATAAAGCTAGAAGATGCCGAAACTGCCTGTCTTCATTTTCATTACATTTCTGGAATCGGCTTATAAAATTGACCATTGCAGTTCTCTCTGAGAAATGGAAGACATTTCTTCATGAATGCTATTTTTCAGTGCACTTAATGTGTGTGGATTTGTCTTGTACACATTTTCCTTTCATTCCCTTAGTGATAAAAATGGAAACCGAGGGGTTCATATGTTGTTAGTGATGACTGTATCGTCGAATATTTCATGAACTGTATACAAGGAGATATGGCTGTATGTGCCATTGCAGAGTCCTTTGAAAAGTTCGAACTTATGTTTCATTACAGTTGATTCACAGAGAAAGGGTTGCAAAATATTCTGCACATAATCTATCATTGTTGTTTCTTTAATAAAAACAGAGCTAGTTATTCTTTCGCCGCTAATAGGGCACCACACTCCTATTTTTTGAGCATGAAGGGGTTCCTCGCGAAGCAGGTTAGGTTCTTCTAAACTCCAGTATCGGTTATTTTGCGATTTATGAAACGAAACAAGAATTCGTTATTAAAGAAAACTAAATCAAGGTCAATTTGTCTGTCATGCACACTATTTAACATCCATTTATAAATCTACTCCTGGATGCACAGTCATCCGGTATTAGTTCTTGCACTACAGTAATTTTATGGTTTCAACTTTTAGTAGCCATTTGAACAGAGGAATAAGAAATTCCTTTTATTGAGAAAGATGTCGAAGTCCCATTAGGGAAACGTTTCAGGGCATAACCGTTCTTCTGTGAGCACTGTACATGGCTGTATACGCTTTTTATGAAAAAAATACTTCCCAATTCACAAAATGTATCTACCAACCTGTGAATTGAACTTCGAATTGAAGTTGAATATCAGGAAATCTCTCTTGAAACAATCTCCGAACATTACGAGCAGATTCTGTACGCACCTACGAATTGTAAATCTTTGGGGAACAGAATACCTGAATTGAACCATATTAAAATAAATAATACACTGCATTATGCCCTTGTGTTCCTAGTATTAAACTCGTACTGACCTCCACTCAGACTCCCCGGTCGGCTTTCAAGCTTAGGAAAGAGGAAAATTGCACAGCTCGGTCAACTGAGCCATCTGCACGTGAAGCGGTCCCGCCAGGGAAAAATCACCCATTATTATGTCCAAATACAAACAATAATTATAACAGTAGGTTGCCAGGCAGCGATTGGAAACTAAAGATATGATAACAATGGCATCCTCTTTAAATTTGAAGTATAAAAAGTTAAGGGTGTCATTTCGAATTTCAAAGTGAGAGAAGCTGATATAAGGAGCGAAAATCTTAAATGTAATCAAAATATTTTTAAATGTTCTCCTCAATATCTAAAGAAACGTGTTTTTACTTTAATTTAAATTGGTAGTTTTTCAAACTAAAAGTTTTAAAATGAAAGCTTTGTAATACCCGTTGTATGGTACAATATACGAATATCTTGTGGCAAGCAGGTGAATATCAAGTTTCTGTCTCACGAATAATGATTTGTTAGCTATCCATTATTGCTAGTAATCGGACTGTCGTTCAAAGATTTAGAACATTAATTAACTTCAAAATGAATTTCCTATGTTATTATGATGGTCAACTGCGATAAACAGGATGACAACACCTCTCAGGACAGGATTCTATCATTGAGATTTTATGGTTATATGTGAACGTATGAAAATTTTAAACTAATTCATGCATTTTAAATAGCTGCTGCAAAATTCTTCCCCACTCCATGCGTGCTGCAGCAACTTTATGTATTCCAGAACTTGAGCGAGCAGCTCATAAAACTGAGGGTAATAAAGCCAGTTTCCAATTAACTATCTGGTATCTTTGTTTGCAGCAACATCGACTGCATGCTAAATACGTGGCTGGCATATTGAAGGAGGCTGTGGTCCAGCTCAAGCGACTGCCCAACCTGAACCAGGCATCTACGGCCATTTCTAAACAGATCACCGTGTGCGGCGATCTTCATGGCAAGCTTGATGACCTGCTTGTCATCTTCCATAAGGTAAGAAAGTATCTATTTTCGTATACTCCAGCTAAAAGCTTTCGAATTTTACACTTTAAGATAAATAATATTTTTTCTAAGCCTTCTAAATTATATTCATCTCTGTTTTATCGCAAATGAGGAGCACTAACAATATTATTAGCGTTAGTGCGGTGGTCTAGTGGTAACCGTACTTGCCTTGTACACCCAAGATCGAGAGTTTAAACCCAGTTAGTGTTGATGGATTTTTTTGGGCATAATAATCTTAAGTATGACTTCCTTCGGAAGGGAAATAAAGCCGTGGGTCCCGTGTTCTGGATTTACAAAAGAATAGATCTCTGGGAAAAATTTATCGGTTGTTTCAAGTCCTGAATTAAATGGGACGATGATGACCTGAGATGTTAAAGAGCGTCCGTAAATAAAGCAAATAAATAAATAAGTGTTGGGGTTCTTTGAAAGAAGACAACGCTTTATCTGTTTCACACTTTTCTCTCGTACCGCCACTGAGGTCAAAGTCGTTAAGGCGGACTCGTGAGCGAGAGGTCTAGGGTTTGATTCTCCGTCTTCCCTGACCTAGATTGTTTCCAAATTTTCCTCAGTCCTCATAAATTGCAAATGCCGTGGAGGTACCTTAAACTTATGCATGGAACGCTTCCTTCCCCAAAGAAAAGTCCTTTACCAGTTTATCATTTCATTTCATGTATCACTAGTGTCACCGTCAGTAGTTAATCATTCCGTTGTTTTTAGACATCAGTCGCGATTGCCAGTAAAAGTAATACGTCATTACCTGTATGTAGATGAAGTATAAATATAACAATTCTTTCATAATAATTCACGTATTTCTTGTTAATATTTATAAGAACCATTAATTGTATATGAAATAACGAACCCAAGGAAAATAAATGGAAACAATCGATTTAGCTCACCACTTGTTTCGATGTAATCTTCTTTGTATGCAAAGCGTCAGTCTGGAGACTTCGTTGATTGCAGGCAAACGCATTTCATAGCTTCATTTTCATTTTGTCCTATCTAAAATATTTTTCAAAATTCCACATAAATAAATAAATAAAATTAGCGGAATAGACTTAATTCCTCTACCGTCTGAATCGTGCGAGAAACGGTATGCGGTTAAACGGTATCCTATAAGTAGGAGATTTATATTCTGCTCCTTCGTTCTCTTTTAACGATTACTATTTGCACTGGATATTTGAAGAGACGAGTTCATTAGCAGTTCTAAAATTGTAGGTATAGTTGGGAGCTGGAGAGATGACTAGCGACAGGGCTTTGTCTGTCAAGTAAAACATTATGCACTGCATGTGTATCATCTATTCAAATATTTATTATGCGGTCGATTCTCTTTGCTGTAACGAAAGTAGAATATTAATAGTTGCGTTGTCAGCACATTCCTCTTTTTCCAGTTCCCAGCAGTACATGCCACTTTGCTAATTTTATGCTAGTGCTCAAGTACAAGTATTTATATTCAACAATGAAGAATATGCACATCGCACCAGTCAGCATACGCTAGTCCTGGATTACTTGGGCACAGGGGTTAGGATTCGTTCTCGTGTTCTATTCTTAAAAGACCCTATTCCAGTTATGAATACTTCTGTATGAAAATGCTTCTTCTCATTAATGTTCTTTCAACCATTTGTACATTTCTACGCATTTTAGTGATTATTTTATACATTAAGTGTAGTAATAATGTATATTCCTATGCTCGAATACTCTACGATGCTAACCACCTACTGTTTAAAGGTATAAATATTCCAGAGTAGCATATGCTGATTACTGCTGCATGGACATGCTATGGGGGAAGGGGATAAAACCTCAGTCAGGACCTCAGTCACCCTGGTGCGAAACGAGGTCCAGAGACATCCCTCCCACCAGGTTTATTGGCATGCTGATTAAATTATTTAAGAATAAAGCTTCTTTTATTATCCTTAATCCCAACACACCAATAGTTGATACATTGTAACTATTCTTATGAATGAATTTAATTAATCAATAATATTTGTAAACAAACAACAATTAGTTTACATTAACACAGAGGATAAGAAAAATGAATACACACTTCAAGCAAAGAAAAAACTGTGTTAACATAACAAAACTGAATTCATACAAACAGAAAATGATGAACATTAATCATCTTAGATTTTTATAGTTACAACAGTTGCCCAAAATGCCCACTATCGGCGTTGATACACTTCTGAGTACGTTGAACTACTGATTGAGCAACGTTTGCAAAAGTGTACTCAGCGATTGCAGCACATGCCGTTTCAATTTCTTCCCGAAGTGCTGTCAGTGTAGCTGGTTTTCTATGGTATACGGAGTTATATCCGGAGAACGCGGTGGAAACATAATCGGATCTCTTCGTCCTATCCAGTGTCTTGGAAAATTGTCATCAAGGTACGCGTGTACATCTTGGTAGTAGTGTGGTGATCTGCCAGATCTGCCCTTGTAGACATCGCATACAGTACAAGAGTCTCAAATTTGTCTCGAATGAGTGCAATTGTTTCTCGCGTTGGTGGTTCTGTTCTGTACACACGTCTCCATTGCCTTTGAACTTCAACAACATTCTCGGTTTTCCAATATCACTTTAAAATTGCTTTCCACTGTTCAAACGATAATCTTGGCTCCATTTTATTGTAGCAACGCTAGCATAACGTGATGTGAGTCACATTTGTTTACAGAACATCATACGATAATCTTAGTTTCATTTGTTTATTGTTGATTTACCTGTCACATAGCAACGCTATCATAATGTATGTGAGTCACATCTGTTTACAGAACATCATACTACACATTACTGTGGTTTTTCGGTCCAACGTTGAAATATATTAAATAGATATCTACTGTGAAAGTGAGTATACATTTTTTGGCATATTTACGAATGTAAGAAATTACATCTTAATGCCATGTGCTTACTCTTGAAAGTAATAGTTTTAGCTTTAGTTACAGCTTTGAATAGTCTACACATTATGGATACATTAAAATTGTCTAAGGAACAATGCAAATTGTAATAAAATACCAAATAAGTCAAGAGCAATGGGAAGATATGATTACGTTATTGATTTATCTACCTAACAGTACCACATGAGCAAATTCTTAGTTTATTTACATTGTTACGTTGTAATAAGCTGCTTTTAATTTAAGGGTCTTAAATTTTCCAATGTTAAAGCATTGCAAGAAACGGTAAGAAACATTTCCACAAAACATAATTATTTAAATAAATTAGCAATGACGTCATTTAAATGGAGAAGAATGTTTATAACGATTTAAATAATTAGAAGTGGAACACAAGCTGATGCAGCTAGGATTTTGAATGGTTGAAATAGCGGTATATCCAGATTATGGAGGTGATGTCAAGAATTTGTTAGTTCAGGCAGATCAATGATTACAATTTCTGCACAAGAGATTTTCTGTGCCTAAGATCGTTGTGGGAAAGGGAATCAACTGTTACAATGTTACTGGTCGTCATAAAAATGTTTGCATACAAGAGTACTTAATGTGTTTACTTACAAGAGTACTTAATCTTTGTAGCCGCATGATGTACTCGTATTACCAGGTGCCGGAAACATGCCAATATATTTCGATCTGCATCTGGATTACTGTAGATTATATGCACACATTGAGACATCTATATATTGCAGAAGAATGAGACATGCACAGGAGATTCAGAAATTCAACGGAGGTATCATCATGATCTGATGATGAGTATTATTATTATTATTATTATTATTGTTGTTGTTGTTTTAGGAGGCAAAACTGCTTACGTAATTAGCGCCCGGACACACTAAACTTCGTCAATAATAAAGAAAATTTAAATAAAACTACCTACATAGAACTACTGAGTAGAAAACAAACGAAAACAGCAAGTTGGTCATTAAAAGTGTAAACCCACAAACAAATACTAGGTCAAAAATGTAAAGCAATATTCCTTCAGTACATACTTTAAATGCGCTATAAAGGCAGCCGTCACGTATAAAGTGAAAAGGCATACCTTGTTCCAGAAACCACAAAGACGTATAAAATGAAACACTCGCTCGACTGCACCGGCCTCGTCCGCAGCTCAGAAGATGAATGGAAATACAGGAATACTCTGAAAGGCGCTAAAGATCGTCTCTACCTTGAAAAACAGTACGGAAGTAAAGGGCTATCTCTGTCTTTTTCTAACGCATACACGTTGTCCTATTCTACTCTTGCGCTATCGCAAATTGCTAATAATATGGTGTAAATTTGAGTCGTTGTAATATTCATTTCTGAGCACATTATCCTATCGGAATGATGTTATATCGTTATTAGAGTCATTATAGATTCCTATGTACCCAAATTTCTAAAGAGTGTTTTTCAGCAAAAGTCCTATATTTGATGGCTATATACTTATCAAATTTATTATCTAATAAACTATCCATTAATATCTACCAACATTGTTTTTAGCTAGAATTAACATGAGTGCTGATATCTCCCCTTTTTGAATGCTCTATATTTAATAAGAGGAGTGTCATAACTTTATAAACGAAACTTTTTCAGTAAATTCTATATCTGTGCAACGAAAATATGAAAACAGTGAGAATTTTTTTTGTTATTGGATTTACAACAGGTGCCAAGGAAGAAAAAGTGTTGAGCAGGTTTGGAGACAATTTTAAAAGAAACCAGAATGCTGCAACTTGTTGTGTTCATTAATTATTGATGAACAAAGGTCGCCCGTCCTAGCAGACGCCAACCTGACAGGCAGGAAGCGTAAGATAGAGGTTTAACACTGTCAGTTGGTAAGAAGTTCCTCTACGTTTAGAACTTGAAGTGTGTTTAGGTTATTTATTTAACATTTTGCATAAATATTTACCTATGGAGGAAGAAGCTAGATCGAGGCGAAGTGGTGGTAAACTAAAAAGTAAGGAACGTAAATTAATAATGAACCTGTTTGATTATTTTTCAAGGAAAATGAGTGTTAGTCAGGTAATGAAATAAACAGAAAAGCTACCGGGTGTTCAGAAATAGTGGTGTATGGAATAAAAAACGAACAAAAGTTAGGATCTCTAAGAACGCCATAAAAAGGGCGGGAAAGCAAAAAGAAAGGGTAAAACAAAACAAAAAGCTACATTAACGCAATATAATGGATTAGTCGAAAGCAGAGTACAGAGTATTGTTCATTCTTTGTTGTTTGAAAACATTTCACCTCCCCTGAATTTAATTTTGGGAAAGGTAAATGGTGAATATACCTTACTAAATTTCCCAAGGGCCACTTTGAACCGATTTCTACATGATTTGGGATGCAAATAAGAAAGGAGGATAAACGATACTAATGCATGGAAAGATATCAAACTTAAAAGTGCTCAAGCAAGTACTGAAAGTTAAGCTCTCAGGACTCAGACAACCTCGGGGTGTCGGATCAAGATTTACTTTGGTCCACGCCAGAGGGGGATGAACAAGGGTTCATTAGAAATACTGAAGTAGATTTTTGTGCAAAAGAAACATGGCCGATGCACATGACGAAATGACAGGTGAAATATATGAGTAATGGTTCGCTGAAAATTTCTTCCCAATATCCCTGAGGGAACTGTTGTTTTAATCGACAATTCAAAGTATTACAGCAGGAAAAGTGAACTTTTGTCTGTCACTTCTTGCAGGAAAAAGACATCATTGGTTGGCTTACTCAGAAAGGAATTCGGTTTGAATACAATATGCTTAAACGAGAACTTCTCTTTGTTGTGTCTGAACATAAAGAGAGATGCGACATAGGCATTGTTGACGGAATGGCAAAGACAGAAGGGACAAGTTCTTCGCTTTCATTGTGAATTAAATCCCTTCGAAATGATATGGTCACAAGTAAAACTATATTAAAATGAACAATGTGTCATTCAGACAACCAGAAAGAGACAATTAATCTCAGAAGCATGCGAACATATTACGGTGAATTATGTGAACAAAATAAAAAAGGTTGGAAAAGAAATGTGCATAGTGGACAAAATCCAACACTACATAGTCTCATGTATTGTTTCACCGTCATCGTCACGAAATAGAAGGAATCTCGCCATTATCAGAAAATAGCGACGAGGCTTAAAACTGACCAATATTATTTGTTAAAGTTTTATCAACTTATATCATCATATTTGGTTGATTTATTTTCTGTACTTGTAAAATCCTATTTCGAAACACTTTAAAATACAAATAAGAGAGAGAAAATGCATGCGAAAGTTGTATGTGACAATAGTCTTAAATAGCAGTACAGATTTCACTATATAGTGATATGTTATTCACAAGATAATAGTGCAAACAATGTGTTCCATTTAACCTGTACGGTCTTCTAAGATTAAGACGGGATATAATGGTGACATTAAATTAAAATATGATGCACTGTATCCGAGTGGCCATAATATGGGCAGGCTGGAGAATGGTTTCCCTTTTAAATATATAACTAAAAATAAAGAGATAAAACTACTTCTCGCCAAACAACGCGAGAAGAGGTTGACCAAGTAAAAGGGGTAGTTTTTGCTTTTCCTTGGATTGATTGATTGATTTATTTATTTATGGACGCTCTTTAACATCTCAGGTCATCAGCGTCCCATTCAATTCAGGGCGGTGAAACGGCCGACAAATTTTGCTCAGAGGCCTCTCTTTCAGGCTTGAGGTTCTTTTTCGTGCCGTAAATGTACGACACGGGACCCACGGCTTTACATCCCTTCCGAAGGAAGCCATACTTAAGATTTTTACGCCCGAAAAAAAGCCATCGATACAAATCTTTTCCTCGGAACAAATACTAACCTTTGCAAGCCAGCGCAAGAAAACGGCTCTATATAAAAACGCACTAAAATCCCTTGTTGCTGAATTGTAGCACGGGCTAAAGTGATGCTTTCGCTGCGGCCTTGATGCCCTGAATACCCACATGTCCAAGGATTTAAAACAGTGTTACGCTCATGCCCGCGTCAACTAGCGCAAACACTGCGTCCTGAATCTTTGGTACAAGAGGATGGTAGTTGTACTGATTTCGAAAGCTCAAAAGAGCACTCAGGGAATCCGAACAAATTACCGAATCTCCCAACCGCCGTTCAGATAAATATAAAAGTGCTTTATAAATCGCGTGAAGTTCTGCCATAAAAAAATATCTGCGACCAAATGTAAAACTAGATCCATTGCCCTCTCTTGTGAAACTCTAGGTTTCATATTAATGCCTTGTGCAAGTTCTGCTTTATCATCAGACTGTTCCTGTGCTGCAGGCACTGGCTTGTGAAGACCTTCAGTCAAAGTGGTCAGAAATGAGAGCTTGAACAGAGCTGATTCTGTGTTACAAGTATCCAACTGACTATTAACCTCATCTTTCTCAGCAATTTCATGCAAACTCCTTTGACAAACTATTTGTGTACTGCTGCATGGAGTGGGGCATGCAGATCCTTTGAACTCCATTTTTCTGGACTAGGTGGAGGAGCTGGGATTTCATCCTCAATAAATAACTTCAGAGCATTCACATCCAGGCTTATACGATCCCACCTACTGCATTCCTTTACTTTGCGGTTCATGTGTGGTGTGAATGTTAAGTTATGAATTGTCTCCTCCTTTCTTCTTGCTGTAAAACGAAGGCACATCCAGTACATGTGTTCACTTTTCAGTCATAGGTATAGATAAAATAATATTCCTCAAATGAAGAGAGTATGACGCTAAAATATTGACGAATAACTGAAGCCGCGGTCATAGATTTCGGACAAGATATCAGCTTAAGATGAATAGGGATCTTTGCTAAGAGTCAGGGGGGATAATTAAAAACAGGCAATTGGACGTCCTAAATCTTTAAAATCACTCGAAGGTGATATCCTGGTCGCGTTGGATACAGAGACCTAGCAAGCGTTAAGTAAGGTAATAAAAATGCTTCATTCGTGGGATGTTGACGCTGAACAGCCATAACCATGAAGTAAAACGTCTCTTCGAAAAGACAGAAGAGATTAACCCGACACCGCGCAAAGACTGGACACAGGATCTTAAGAAAAGCTGCAATACGACACGGATCCCCTGACGTTGAATCGGGTTAAGTACTGAAGGACGTGCCGAGGCGAAACAAAACGACTATAAACGAGTTTGTACCGGGTTATAGAACGGAAGAGGTGCAACAGCGCAGTTCGATCATCTCCCCAGGGCGTTCAACTTAATGCACGTAAAAGACATAGAAAACGTTCACACCGGCCTTTCACTTGGGTTATATGCGATAGATTCCTAAAATGCTGGGGAGGTACCCTAAACTTAGGCCTGGAACGTTTCCTTAAGGTGTTAAATACTACTCCATGTGTATTGACTGAGTGAACCGTGAAAGCAGACCCATCTCTTCTTACCGAACATTTCAGTTTATCTCGTACTTATCCATGAAGAGTATCCTGAAACATTACACGGCGCTGCATTTTTGATAACCGCCACCGAAGTCGTTAAGGCGCGAACTCGAGGTCAGGGCCGTCCTCCCTGATTGAGGTTTTTATTTTTCAGGTTTTCCTCATAAATGGCAAATGTCAGGAGGTATCCTAAACTTAGGCCTGGAACGCTTCCTTCCTTTAATTTTTTTTCTTCCAACGTATCATTTCACCTTGTATCATTATTGTTCACCGCATGTAAAAAAAAAAAATGAAAAAGAAAAAGAAAAAGAAGAAAAAAGTTCGTTAAACACTAATCTCCCTCTCTCTGAAGTTTTTATACTTTCCAGTTGCCTGTAATTCTTCATTATTTTCTTTCAGGTATTCGGCCTTTGAGTGCATAATCTTCCGGGCGGCGCAAAATTGATTTAACTTGCATACTACGAATCTGAGCGTCCTCTGCCGCTTATTAATATGCAAATGATTTGTCTTGACTTTCTAACTAACGTTGGATCTCTGACAGCAATAATGGCTAGAACTGGGACCGCATTAGCAATAGAATTTAAATCGACAGCAACTTTTGACACTATTTCGTGAGTTTAGGTTTATTTAAGGATGCTCTTTAAAGCGTGAAATGGCATATACTTTTTGCTCAGAACCATTTTCTTTCAGGCTTGAGGTTTTTTTTTTTGCATTCCGTAAACGATGACAGAGACTTAATTCTTTTTTTTTTATTCTGTAAAACGCCATATCTATCATTATTACGCCCTAAAATAGACGAACCTTGGCCTGGACACCATGTCATGACTGGAATAGCATTCTTCGTGCGTACAACATTAACAGTATGTTTTACCAGCAGGGGTGGATGCACATTTTGGCAAAGGTATGCACAGAAAGATAAAATTTCTCCCGGATTTATTTTTGACTGCCAGTAAGGGGAGGCTTGTTTATTGCGATTTAATTGCAAACAAATAACATTTGCTAAATCTGAGCATTTTCTAAAATTAAATACGCCATTATAGGGATAAGAAATTTCTATAAACATTGTACGTAAATAACAGGAAATATTTATATGAATATCAGAATTATTGTATGTAGTCCGTTTCATGTATGTGTGTGTGAGAGAGAGAGAGTACGTTCTTTTTAATGTTTTCTTTTGTTTGAGTTAACTTCAAAAATTAAGTATTTTACAACAATACGAACGTCTTGCGAACCATGCAACTGTGGTGTGCAATATATTATTTAATAATAGTTTCATTGAAATAATAAATACCTTCACACCAATACCACCTTCCAAATCCCGATACACTGTGACTCATAAAAGGTTCTGAAATTAAAAACCCGAGTATTGCGAGCAATTGTAGCGGCATGCATCTTAAAAATACACATAGGATGTGTTAGCAATTTCACCTATCGTACAGGCAACATCAAGGAATGTATAAATATTTTCTTCCCTTTGTATCCCTAATTGAAACTTTAACGTTGTTTTCTTTGTGGTGTGTATGGTGAGGAAAAATACAAACTCAAAGGTAAAAGGAAAACACGAGTAGTGGGCAGATCTCCAAACTTATGCTGGTGCCCATTACCTACTCCCACTATCGTCAGTGTCTCCTAATTCTCTAGTAGAAAAATAAGAATATATGTGCGTGATTTGTTTATGACTTTTCATTTTCATTTAGTAATGCTAAGCTTTTAAGTAGTTGCGAATAAACACAAATGAAAATTTAACATTTAAAACAAGAAACTATAAGTTTTAAAATTGTTCTCTAAGTAGTAATCCGAGATATCTATCTTACACCCCAGGCATTCGGTTTGGTTTGCTTTGGTTTGCTTTGCTTTCATTTCCCAAAGGCTTGCTAAAAGTACTTTATTTTTAAAGCTGCAAGTTTTTGTTTCAACGAGGGCTACAAAAAGGGTGAAAAAGACTTTCTTAGGTGAAAAAATACTTTCAGAAGTCTAACAAGGAAAGCAGAAACAAGATATTTAAAGAGGAATAAACTTTTTAACTTTCATAAAAAAGAGAATGTTTCTTCCTCGAAGAAATAAATGAGATTTTGTTGTTTTAATTAGTTCATCAGACAGACAGTTCCCTACTAATGTAAAATAATGAAACGCTAGCTCTTCGCTTCATTGTGCCGAGCTATGTCGCTACCCTTGCTTTGAATATCGCTTTGTCTCTCGGGGATAACACATAAAAGGAATGCTACTGATATCGAATATTCAATTTTCTCACTGTATTTCTGGCGCGGAAAGTCTAACTGAAAAAATGAAACGTCGTTCTCCCAAGAAGCAAAAGATGTTCTGGAAAATGAAATGGAACCGGTTTCATTAGACGAGGGAAATACAACTGTAAATAGCATTGGCAGACGAGATAGCAATTCCCGAGCGGAAGAATTCTATCTGCTTTATAAAGGGAACGCATTGAATCACAATTGAAAATATTTCCATAAGTATTATGGAGGAAATTTTGTTGCTGTTTATAGCATGTTCTTATAATGCTTATTCCAGAATTTGTAGATGTGCTCTAATGAAATTAAATCTAAAAACAGTCATATTATTTAATTTCATAGCTTAAATGAGTAATTTAATTAATTGTTAATATTCGTTTTTAGCTCACTCTTCAGATATTGTGTTATTGAGATTTGATAAAAGGAAAAGTTCGTCCTCAAACAATAAAAAATTTGTCTTCCATTTCCATTAGTTTTGTTTTAATTTTAATTATAGAAGTATAACAAACATGAACTCTTGCTATAAAATATAAGAAAAAATCCCCAAGTAATAATGCAAACACCTAGCACTGAAGTTCTTAACAATTTTCGAAAAGGAAGAGCATGTATTGACAGCGTCTTGATAGTACAATAACTATTTGAGAAGAGGAGATTGTTCATTTTATCAAAATGCATAGCATTTGTGCACTATAAAGTAAAGCTTTCGATAAAGGGAACCGTAACACTCTACGGAATATAATGATAAAATTGGAATTTCAAATCCTCCAATGAAAAGTGTACAGGGTATTTATACCGAAACTAGTCGTTTGGTTAAAAGACGGAGAGATGACATTCTCAAAAAGAAATTTTAATAAATCAAGAGCTGAGAAAAAGATATCCCTTGATACAAATTATTTTTAACATTTATATAAATTATATTATTAAAATGGTATATTAACATAACTTTGATGAATGTTGCGGATGTATGCAGCATAGTTCGTGGACGATCAAGTAACAATAGCTGCAAAAGAAAACAAATAACATGCACAATGGCAGCTGACTCTACTTTGAAGATATGAATAAAAAAGACAAACGCTGTGGCTTTCTATGGAGGAATTAATGCGGATAAAGTTTAGTTTAAACAGAAAAGCAATAGAACAAATAATGAATTTAAATTATTTAGGCCTATACGAATGGGTCTCGATAGGAATAAGGACGAAAACAATAAAAATACCAGGTTCCAATATACTTACATATGAAACAATAAAACGAGTGTTACTGTATAAAATTATAAAATCTTTATTCTACAGAATGATCGTGCTTTGTTCCGAATGTTGGATAACTACAGAAATAAGAAGAGAATGGAAGGAACCAAAATCAGATTTTTAAGAACAATGGCGGGTTATAAACTAATAGATAAATAAAGCAATGCTCAAAAACGAGAAGAACGAAACACGTTTTTATTAAACAAGAAAGTATACGAATATTGAACTAACTGTTTCAGCACATCATTCCACGTCAAATCACACACATAAAAAAACAGACATGCATGTGCTAAGGAAAGTATGTGCGAGAAAAAAGCAGCTGAAAGGTTTAGGAAATTACGTTGCATAATAACTCAATTACACAACAAAATGTGGAGTCGCTCATGAACTGACTGATGCTTAAAGAAACAGTAAACATTGTCTATATCCATTTTACTAAATTGCCAGCTCAGATGAGAGACAAGTCTTCCGTAATGCTATATATTATCAAGCCCAGGCCTCCCGGCCAGCAGTTAGTAACATTAACCACTGGACCAAGGAATGTGAGAATCTATCCGTGTGCATTCGATTTACATGTGCGTCAGCGCCTGTGGTGCCTCAGTAGTACAAAAGTGGCGTTAAACACCATCAAAAAAGTGCATTCTAAGTCCCTGATGTGATTAATCTTAAAATCTTAAAGAAAAGTTGTTATTCGCAAATGAAAATGAGGTATAAAGTTTCTAATTTAAGACATCGTGTTTTATATGCAAAGGAACAATACATACATAACATTTAATTGTGGAAGAGCACTGTAAAGTTTAAATTTGTATATTAATTAAGTTGAGAACGTACGATGTTTTGGTACTTCATTTAACATAATTGGAGTTTATAAACATTTATGTACCTAAAACATATTAACGTTAAAATTTACTTTTGTCAAAACTCTCTGAAAGACATCTTCGAAGCTTGTCAAGCACTTTCTGCGATCTCATTCATGATTCAATACGGCCAACCTTCATTTTTATTTTCTGGAAGAGGAAGAAGAAAAAATTGAGGGGTCCAAGTCTGGCGAGTAGGGCGGATGAGGAAGATTTTTGATGCTGTTGTAGCCTAGAAACTTGCAGTAACGCTCTGTAAGCGGGTGTATTGTCATGATGGAACTTTCAGTTCCTCGTGTCAGATCCTTTGCGCGGAATTCTCTTTCAGATGCCTCAGAATGTTGTATTATCAACGTCCCGAAAACTTCTCTGCTGATCTTAATGCACCAACAGGGTAAGTTTTTCTACATTTTCGAGGTTTGAGCTCTTGGATCGTGACCCAGATCTCTCGTCTTTCCGCGCTATTGTGTCATCCTGGAGATGTCAGCGCTACAAAAGACCGCTGACGACTCGTTGCTTCATTTTCTTACGTCTGCCGAGTCAAAGTTAGCACAGAATTTGTTGCTCTAGTTTGCAGTCCGTAATGAAATTTAAAATCTGCCTATGCACGTGGTAACAAGAACTTGGTTAGCACAGCTACCAATGCTCTCAGAATGATATCGCTAAGCATAATAACTAATAAAGATAAGTTACATGCGCATACCTGTCCTCTGCTTTGTTTCCGTGCAATAGGTCTAGTCTTGGACCTTTTTGATAGAATCCTACACTAAGATGCATTTATCTGTTCTGTTCTTAGTTACCTTTCCTATAATACAATGCAGTATATGTACGGGAGGCTGATAGAATCTGCGGTAAAGTTACATGCATGTGTAGTGAATATAATCGTTGTTTAATTATGTAGACTGTTTAAAGACTACAATTTGTTCACTGTATAAGAGATTTGCGATCTGAACTGCTTAACTTACCTAGCAAACACGTACTAAATTCCTTCACTAAATTTGCCTGTTCACTGCATCGGAGAGTCATGTTCCTGACTTAGTGGCTTCAGATCCAAATTAGCTCAGTACTGCAGAGATCAGAGAGGTATAAAAAGCGTGCGAAAACACCCCTTAAAGAAATTGACAAATTTATCACCAAAGTAGAGAAAACTTGCTCAAAGTATTTAAGCATGTGATATCGAATTTGAAAGTTCCAAGTTCTCAGAAACACAAAAGATTTTAAAAATTGTTTCAATATTAGATGTTAAAAATAAACATTTAAATCAAACGTGCGTGAAAATTAAAAATCGCAACAGAGACCTCAATCAACAAATTTAAAAAATGAAAATGTAGTTTCACAAATTTCAAAGTGATAGAAATAGTGAAGTTTTTGAAGAGATGAGAAGGATATTAGGTGAAATATTTTCTGCCAATCAGATCAGGTCGCTTCAAAATGATAAACGGGTTAATTGGGACGGAGATGACATATGTCAAGCCATGCATTATCCTCTAGCAGCTTTATCGACTCTGCGCAAGTGGGTTAGCCGTCCTCTCATCGCTGCTAAATTTGCTGAAGTTAATAAAACGCGTATGTGTTTGGAATAAAACTGTTTCCTTTTGCAACTTCCAGGAATAAAACATGGTTCGGCATTCTGATAAGAAAACACTTAGCGCCCAGCCCACTGCGAGGATGCCTTTCTGTGATTTTGAGGGAACCCTGTAAAAAGCGTTACTCGTTTGAAATATTGATCAATCCTGTGTTTGTTACAGAATGGTCTTCCGTCCACACAGAACCCGTACGTGTTTAACGGAGACTTCGTGGACAGAGGCAAGAAGGGGCTAGAAGTGTTCTTGCTGCTACTGGGGTGCTTTCTGGTGTTTCCTGGGGGAGTGTTCCTCAACCGGGGCAATCACGAAGATCACATCATGAATGCAAGGTGCTGTCTCTTAACCTCGTCAAGTATGAGTACAACGTAAGACATTTAGAACAAAGAGTATCACCAAGTTTGCTTGAGTTGTAAAATTACAGCTAGAAAATATTTTAAACATTTATTTAAAGAGTAGCTAGCGGCAATTCTTACTATTTGAGCATTGCATCGTACATGAAAAATTTTTCATTTTTTCTTAAAGCCTTTTAAGTTATCTTAGAGTGGCAGTACTGATCAAATTGCCTTAAATCCCACTAGCTGTGTGATTAAAAACCGCTTAACACTTGAGGCATGCCCAGGCATAAGATACCAAAGGTGAGAATTAAGTACGATATTTTTCTGAATGTGTGCTAACAAAGCTCTTGTTTCTAAACCAAGGGTTTGCATGTTATAGCTTGTTAATTCCTTCTATTAACTTTTCGGGGGTTTCAGCATTAATTAATAATGCTTCCATCATGAAATATGATGCACTTTATATATAAAATTGTAACATGAATTACATTTTAATATATTTATAAATTAACAACTCAATGTTGCATTTTTTATTGATTCTTAAAAAAATGGTGGAAGAATTCTGGTAATGCCATCCTCTGTAGTTTGTTATGACGGTTTTTTGTTGTTGCAGATGCATGCAATAACTAAAACCTCACAATCGGCAAGACTTATAAAGAGATTTTTCATAAAAACAGTAACAGTGCTTGCTGAAACAAAATCGTCTGTCTTTGGTGACTACATTCAGTGTACTTGCTGCAATTTTAGAACTGCAACAGTGTTCAAGAAATTGTATTTTCTTGTTTTAGCTCGGTGTTTTAAAATCTAATACAGCTAAATCACTCAGCAAGTGTTTGTTCGAGCGGATACAGTACGAAAGTTAGATAATATTCACATCTTAATTCTTTAAACATTATGGGAGTGAAGAAAACCGCAAAAAAATTAATTTTCATAAATTAACTAAGCAACTAATGACTGAGGAGTGTTTAGTGATGCTCAACATATAAATATTTTGTGGAGATGTTTTTAACGCAGTCATTATAGGTTGCAAGTAATTGGTTCTCTCGAACGGCTTTGAGTCTCACAGCAGCCTGGTGTGACTCATTTGGCTTGCAATAATTTATAAGCATATGATCTGCGAGCCCTGGATAGGTTATCTCATGATTATTGCCAATAGTGTCAACGGAAGTTTTCTTAAGTTATCCTTTTCATCAATACGTACACGAAGACAGATCATATTTTACATAAGATTAGACTTTTAAGTTATTGACTTGACCTCTAGGCTACGCAAGCAGGACCCTGGCTATATCTCGGGTACATAAATGGGGAATATGCAAATAACCCAATTCCAGCTCACTCATATACACGTACACAAAACGCATGCATAACTCCAACAATAATGACATATTTGAATTTAAGCAACCTTTTTAAAATTTTATAATTATCAACTAAAATATTGTGTTTAAAGCTATTTATAATCTAAATAAAACAATTTAATTGGATAACACGATATTTATGCTTCACATGCATGATTTTGGTAGACGTTCTGGGTATATTATGTGCTGATAACCTAATATGTATATAGTTGAGTATGCGGTTAAAAACATATAGACAGCAGGTCAGTTGTAGTTGTCCGGTCTCTCACGTAGCTTCGCATAATATACATAAGTAATTTATAATAAACACTTGTAGCATAACAAAAATAAACAGAAGCCATCTTGTTCAGAATTGACAAATAGAAACCTTTCGACGTTTCTGTTACAGCATGGTAATATATTTTTTTAATGACGGCTATTTGGAAATAAAAGAAGACTCATATAATCAGTAGATTTAAAGAGAGCGTTGATTTATGCTTTATTTGAAATAATATCATTACGTCTGCAGTGTCGATCACATAACAAAAGCACCAGGAGTGTAAAAATGACTGGCATTTCAGTTGCATGAAAATAGCTTAAAACATCATACGTCGCATATCCAGGTATGAGCCCAGAACAAAACGACACTTTTTTCAGCTTCTATGTATACAAGTCCTATTATCGTTTGATAATTGTGAATAAATTATTTTAAAACACACTTTTTCTGATGAAATTTGAAATTTCTATTAAATATGTTGAAACACTTATTACTCACAATTAGATGCTTTGCTTTCAAATGCACACAAATTGTTATAAGCAAGCGCTTGCAATGAATTTATTTTAATTTTCATTTAAGAAGAATGAAATTAACAGCAAAATTTTCTCCTTCTCTTATAGGTATGGGTTCATAAGGGAAGTTCGGTTGAAATACAGGGTAAGTATATAATTCAGTAATAAAAATATTTAGTTACGTTAAACTGCTATAATAGTAATATTTTCAATTCAATAAGTTATTTTATTCGTTAAAACATCTAATCAATTTTTTTTTAAAAAAAGGGAACTTGGACATCTGTCTAATCTACTCCAGAACATATCCTTTCGATGCTGAGTGTTTGGAACACAATTTTAGTTTCCCAAGTTTTTGGTTATATTTTCCCACGTTACAGTTAGGTTCGCAGGTTCTGGGCCCCAGCTGGAACCTCCTCTATTCCCTGAATCTTTATACTATAGCATAATTACGAGGGTGGTTTAAAAAGTTCTCGGCTTGGACATGTGTAGCCATGTAATTGACAAAATATTTATTTTTTACGTTGCTGTATGTTTCTTAAGCATTCATATGAAACACTAAGTCGTTGTTTATAATAGTTAATTAAAGCAACTTTCTAAAACATACGTATTTCATAAAATGATAAAATTAAGTATCATGCGTGATAAATTTCTTTATTTAACGCCTAACAAATTTATAAAAGTTTATTTGGATTGTTTTTCTTATTTTTAAAGACCAAAAAATGGTACGTTGAATTTAAACAGGCCATACCAGCCTTATGTGAAGAACGTCCAAAAAGTGCAGAAACACCAGAATTCGTCGAATAAATGCATAATTTATATTAAATGACAGAAGAGTTAAAGTATGTGAAATTGCTGAGGCTATTAGACATTCCAAAGGAATGAGCAGATTATATATTATATGAATAATTGCACACGAAAAAAAAATGGGCAAGATGAGTGCGCGCTAGCAGATTAAAAATGCATTGGAATGAAAATATAGCAACATTGTTTGGAATGTTTTAATAACCATGTTGCATTGACGTTTAACTGTAGATGAAATTTGGGTCCACCATCACATGTCAGAATCGAAACAAAAGAAGGCTGTTGTTCAGCGCCGAAGACAACAAAGTCGGTTCTATCTGCAGGTAAAGCCATGACATCAGTCTTTTGGTGCACTAAGGGAATTTTACTTATTGATTATCTTCTAAAGGTAACGTATTTGCACAAAAGTGATTTGGCGATAGGAAAATTAAGCGATTTGAAATGTGAAAGTTGTAGCATCCCTCCTACTACACGTCCGACTCGTCTGTTCCTCGCTAGTCAGCTTTTTTCATCAATCAGGAGGCGATTGCAGCTCTAGTGGAGTATTTTGTAAATCTTCCAGAGGATAATGGCACTGCAATTTTGCTGAAATACCTATATTATTTATTCTTGACGGAAATTATGTTGAAATAAAAAATGTAATCAAGCTCAAAACTTTTCAAATCGCCCTCGTAAACACTTGTTAACTGAATATTGCTTACATTAATATGATGATGTGACACTTTTCAGCACAATGCAGAGCGATTATTGCGCATGATCGAGAACGTGTATCGCTGGCTACCCTTGGGTACAGTGGTCAACAACAAGGTGCTCATAGTTCATGGCGGCATTTCCGATATCACAGATCTGGATTGGATTCGGAGGCTGGAGAGACAGAAGGTAAGACCAGCTGAGACTCTTGACTCTACATGGATATATTTGTTTTATTGTGTTATGTGACTCAACAGTAATTAATACATTTTTATTTGCTTTATTTATGGACGCTCTTTAACATCTCAGGTCATCAGCGTCCCATTCAATTCAGAGCGTGAAACAGCCGACAAATTTTGCTCAGAGGCCTCTTCTTTCAGGCTTGAAGTTCTTTTTTGTGCCGCAAATGTACAACACGGGACCCACGGCTTTACTTCTTTCGGAAGGAAGCCATAATTAGGATTTTTACGCCCCCCCCAAAAAAAAACGATCGATCCTGGCCGGGTTTGAACCCGCGATCTTGGGTTTAGAAGGCAATTTATGGTTAGCACTACACCACCAGAACCGACTCTTCTTATAAGAACAAAACTATATTAGATTATTGGTGTTGATATAATAACTTTATTTATAACAGCTGCAGCACAACGAATTGGTGAACAATTAATTATTTTTACAGTGAATGAGCCTGAGAACCTCAAGTGTTAAAGATGTCCAGTAGGCCGTTGTGTTCTCCAACTTACGGCAGCTTGGCAGTTAAGTGTCTATATTTAACGGATGGGTACGGTTTCAATTCCCAAGAGTCTGGGAAAGGACTTTTTAGTAACTTTTTATTCATTAGGAACATTTTAGTTAACTCTAGATGCAGGTGACAATGGATGGTTTTCACCCAATGCTACAGAAGCGGCTGTTGCAGTATGTTGTGCTATTACTATCTTTATCCAGGGGGTAGTAAATGACCTTGGTGTGCCTTCTAATTCTTCCACTGTAGATAATGATGGGAGAGGTAGCTCTGGACAAGAACTCATTGACCGAAATGACCTGTGCATATTAAATTCCTCTCTTCAAATTAATAATTGAATTTCAGCTCCTTACTAAAGGAAAGTTTAAACGTTTAATTCCAAGCTTATAATGAGCTATCTTCTTTAAAAGGAAATGTAAGCAAGAGGGAGATTTACTCCTGTGTACGGATAGGATGCTTTCAAAGTGCCTCTTAGGGTCTACTCGTCTACGCATGACGCTCTGGATGAGATTAATGATTATGTAGTAACACCGAAATGCCCTAGAGGAGCCGCAATTCCGACAGTGTGCCGAAGAAGCAACTTTTCTGATTTCTTAGTTTCGAGGAAGAACTGCAGACCATTACAGGGGTAATGTTACGAAGACAGGAGACGAATTGAATAGGGGAAAAAAAGGGAGAGACTGGAGGAGTTTCTTTACGTTTTGTTTTGTTGGAACCATTGACAAGGCGTTACATATCCAATATATGATCTTTCCATTTTAATGATGGTGGCAAGTGCCTTAATATCCCATAAAACATCTCAACAGCTTCATTTTGGATTGATGGTTATGTGTAGTGGATAGGCATCTCAAAAGGATGAAGTACTATGGATCGTGAAGTCACGTGTACTTCAAAGTGGGTGAAAGTGAGACAAGAATGTTCATTCTTCTTTAATTTTTCTGATCCTAAATATTACTGGGAGGGTTCAAAGACAGTTCTGCATAATGTCCCTGTCTTTCAGCTTACTTTCCTTGGCAATAATATTAAAATAAATAAATAAATGGAAAATCATAAAAAAGAAAGGTCATATTATTAGAGTAAATGAGTCAAAGTGATAAAAAAATTACTCGTTCAAAACATATTCTGAATATAAAATCACCGATTTCCGCCTAAATCTATAAGCTTAATTCATTTACCTAAATTTGAATGTATTAATCAATCATATCTTTACACAAAATTAGAATTTTTTTAATTTTACCTGACGACTGAACAGTCTTCGGCTCACTAACACTTTCCCACTTGAATATTTAGAAGATTTGGGTTTAGCTAGACCTAAGTATTATTTCACTTTAAAATTATATAATTTTAGTAAATGGACATCTTATTATAGACAAAAATAAACAAAACTAAGTTATTCATTACTAAAGGTTTTTTCTAAACAGTTTTCTTTCGTTTATCATTTTATCCCCTGAAATTGATGTCTCAAAACTAGCTTTGAAGATTACGCACGTTCTATAAGTCAACAGGACAACTATGGATTCTTATGGTAAAACTTACCAAACACTTCCAGATTCATAACACCATTCGCCCAGACAGCAAGCGGCACACATACATTTTGGCAGGAAGCACTTAAAAGCGATACTTTGTAAAACAGAATAAAATAATACATGCTATTGAAAGAGAGTTTTATGAAGAGATACATCAAAATATGACAAGACAGGCATATTACAAGTAGTACAAGGTAGCCCACGAAAAACCGGTCCTACCATCTTGGCTGTTTGTACGCTAGAGATTGGCTATCCATAGCCGGGACGATATTTTTGGTCCAGCCAGTATATTGAATAAGGCCTCAAAAGGAGCGCCTTGAATGGACGTATCGTTGTTTTAGATAACCTTACATTTTAATATTAAGTGAGTGGATATTTCCGAGTAATATTATTATGGTGCTTGTACCTTACTTATCTCCATATGTGTACCTGAAGACTTCTTAATGCTTCATTTTCCAATGTGATATTAGCCAATAATATTACAAGTAAATTCAAATCAAAATTATTTTCAATAGTGACTTAGTCTTATTCTGGCTTAAATGCATATAATGAATCGATACATGAACAAGTTAACCAGTAACTACCTAAAAGTATCGACAGTATAAAGCAGGGAAGATCCGGAAAAAAAAACACTAGAGTTGTATTTTTGCACTTTTATAAACTGTAATGTTTAAAAGTGATCTTAAGTGATCTTAATGTATATCTCCAATATTTAAGTTAGAATGTAACATTTAAAAAATATGTTTCTCTTTTAAGAAGACCTTTCACTAGAATGTGAAAATCTGCATCTCCAAATGGGTTTTAAGATATTGTTATAATAATTTCACAGCGGTTCTGAACAGCAACAGCAACAGCAAAAAAGTACCTACATATAATCTGTAAAGATAACAATATTTTTATTGTACCCTTAAAACATATCATAAGGTCGCAGTGCACGATTTGTAAACCAAAGAGAAATATAGCTGCACTAATTGGTTACATTCTGAACAAGTGATTGCCTATTTTTTGAAGAAGAACGTTGGAACAAGAAATACTTATAGAATATGATCAGGCCTGTGCAGTATTTCTCCGTTGGGGACTACAAGACGCCTTAATTAAGTTTTAATTATTTATGTGTAGCCCCACGTTCTGGATATTAATCTATTTATTATTTAATAAGATCTCATACTGTTCCCTAATTGAAACATGGCGATGAAATCAAGAAGTCAAACTCAGGACTAACAACAAAGTACAGGAATAGATAAAAGGTCCCATGAACATCCTAATTGATATATTTTCTTAAAAAAATGTTACACTAAATAGGTTGAAATATTTTAATATAGTTCTGGCCTTGGTTAGCAGATCTGCTAATTTGTACACATATGTACAAATATATATTTTAATATGCACTTGTATCTGCGAAAATTGCATTTCCATCTTAAGTTCTTGTAAAATGGAGACTTTATCTATTAATTCTTCAATGAATAATTATTATTATATTTATGTAGTATATTGTTATTCTGATGCTCTGCATGAACTTCTTTCCCCGTTTCTGTTTTTTTCAGCACTAGTGAGAGCATTCTTACTGAATATTACTCGGTCCTGGTAGTCAAGTGGTAACCATATTTGCCTCATAGACCAGTGAATGAATGATTATTATTTAACGCCCGTTTTTGCTACAGAGGCACCACAGGCGATGGACACTGGTGATACATGAGATGAAATGATATATTGGGAAACGATTTATTTTTAAGGAAGGAAACGTTCCAGGCCTAAGTTTAGGGTACCTCCCCGGCATTTGCCATTTATGAGGACTGAGGAAAACCTGGAAAAACCTCAGTCAGGGAGGACAGTCCTGGCGGTATTCGAACCCCAGACCTCCCACTCACGAGTCCGCGATTTAACGACTTCGGCCAACCGTGGCTGTCTCATAGACCAAAGATGGCGGGTTCAATCCCCGACAGGGTTGTAAAAATCCTAAGTATGGCTTCCTTCGGAAGGGAAGTAAGGTCATGGGTCCTATCGCAGATTTATGGCACGTAAAAGAACTTCACGCCCTCAATTAAACGGAACGCTGATGACTTGGGATGTTAAAGAGAGTCCGTAAATAAACCAAATAAACGAATGGTGCAATAACGGATTCCGTTTCCTTGTTTTTGATCCCATCTGTGTCCAGATTTTCAAACGGCTCTCTACAACTACCGTATGCCAGCATACTCTAATACTTAAGACGCAAAAAATAGCAAAGTGTTTTGAAATGAAAGCTGTTTCTACAGTAGCATATCGATCGTATTACAATATAGTGTCAATTCTTTAATAAATGGGAGACAGTCTAAAAACGCAATTTCAGATCTGAATTGTGGGCTAAGAATTTTGTTTCTAGCTTCCGTGATTATAGAGTTAGACTTTTATTTTTTGCAACTATATATTGCACATCTGACAATCTAGGTACTCTTTTAAATATTAACTAATTACCTTCCTTTTACGGTTCCGATATAACATTTTAACGTTTTTCATAGTTAAATAGAACACAGCTTTCACACATCATACGTTTCTAAAAAACGAAAAATAAAAAAATAAATAAATAATCTGGAAAAATAAAGATATTTTGCAAGGATATTTCTGGCAACTTTATGTGCAAACATAAGGCCTGAGATTTGTAACAAGTCCTAGTGAGACAAGTGAACTGCAATAGTTTATATACGTACATAATGCGGAGTATCTTGACAAAGCAACTAGTAGTTAATATGCAAGATTAGGTCTATTAAAGTAAAACACAATCTATCCAAGGAGACATTTCCATTTATTTGCTATGGTAAGGTTATTCATTGATTTTACTGTCCTCAGAACCTCACGGATATCTTATTTAAAAATCCGATAAAAATATCATAAAATAGAATTCTGCAAGTTAGAAATCCAATAATGGGGAGCTCGTTCTGCGTTTCTTTAAATCTCCTGTGTAGCGTATAATTTAGCTACTCAACTAGACATTACATGCAGTGTACTGAATGGCTTTATTCGACTTTCAAAATATGTTCGAGTATACACCATATTAATGTATCATTAATTTTTCTACCTGATTGATTGCGAAAAACATATTACTTTATTTCCTTTTAAATTCTCCAGCATATTACGCATAATTCAGTGTAATATTTTTATGCTTATTTTGTGTTCACAGCATACACGTGTAATACGTTTAACTCTTGAAGGAACATTACTGAAAATTATGGGTATTTTATTAAAAAGAAATTTTATAAAATATATATTAGCTATGTGATATCAATGCTTGGCAACAGTTAAATAAGCGATGTTGTGCCTTTAATACTTTTAAAACAATTAAATACCATGGTTGAAACGAGATCTTGCAAAAATCGTTAGAGATTTAGTAAATCAAACATATCAAGAGAAATTTATAACCGTTTTAATTTAAAGAGGAATTTTTCGAAGCGAACGTTTTTCTTCAATATCAGTTATATTTTGTACAGTCGTGATAAAAGATAAAATCAACACAATTAATATTTATAACAAAAGTAATTCGTATAATTAACCAGTGTACTAGAAACTAAGCAATACTATTAAAGTATGCTGCCATTTACTTGAAATAAGTTGATCATATAGATCTCTGTAAACTTCGAGTTGTTTGAACAGTGCCTTCTTATTTGCAAACTATTTTTAATTTTATGTTTTAAACAAATTACATGATCTGATATAATAATGCGTTTAATGTTATCTTCATTCTTAACTATTAACTTATCTATGGAATTCAAGTCTATTTCATTACACTAGTAAACGTCTCATGCCTCTATCTTCTGTATACTCTTCACGAACACACCTAGAAAACTCCACGTCTTCTCACACTAGTACATCTCACTCCTAAACAAATTAACCATCTTCCATATAAATGCATTAGTTATTATGCTTGTAAAACGTGTCAGTTTAATAAATTGTACTATCATCTGTTAATTCTTCCTGAATCCTTTTGTTTATATTTTTCCCATTTCCTAAGTTACATGGTGAACTAGTCTATGATAACATCAAAAGCACGGTTATTAGCTTTTAACTTTTACTTGCTGTGCTCATGAATGTACTTATCAACCTTGATGAGTCCCTATAAATATGTGCATCGCATATGGATGTAGTACATGGAAAGATGATATAAAACAAAACAATATAAAAATCTACATGAACACAATCGTATGTTCGATTCCTCTCACATTACTGGCCCATTTATTTATGCCCGTTCATGGTATAGAGTATACGAACTTAACAGTGTGTGTTGCAAGGCCTATTTTATCCCCACGGGTATGTGGAACAAAGGCCCGCCGCACAAGTGTCAAAGATGCGGCGTTTGAATGCGTAAGATAGACACTTTTGTGAACAGGAAACTGTTGTGTAAATAATTTACCAGTCGAAAAATGGGTATCACTTCAAGAATAGGAACAAGACTGAAAACGTACTAGCTTACAGTAAACAAATAATTTATTCCGTAAAATTCTGCCGTGATATTAATTATTTGAAGTTAAAGTACTATAATCATTCATTAACTTGCATACTGTAACTCTCAAAATACCTTAACACCTTTGCGAATATTCGTGCACTGAGTGACAGTCAATGAAAATGGTTTACATTTGACTGGCTATATTACAACGATCCTAATCGATGCCTATAGCTCCATATTAAAGCGTCTGAGACGATTCCTTCCCACTCTTATAACACTTGAAGTTATAGTTTCTTCTACCTACACACTCTGCAATTATGTTGCAACACAACTTTGTTACTTTCGCATAAATCCAAGCATGCCATGCATTCATTTGTTATTTGTTAAAGCCAATCATTTTACTGCTAGGAAGGCAAAATGGAGACAAAAGCCTAACAGAGCTAATTTTCAACTTTGCTTTGTTAAATAAATTAGAAAATAAACGAAAGAAAAGTGTGTGTTCTGGAGGTGAGTTAAAGCTGGCTATGACAACATGGGCATTAACTTTAAACTCCAAACAAATGATCCAGTCATATCAACGTAGGATGGAGCGCAAGATATTCCAAGTTTCTTTAAAGGAACAATAAGGAATGAGGAGCTGAGAAGCAAAACCGGATGAAAGACGCTCTCACTTCAGCTGAAAGGCTAAAATGGAAAGGGGAGGACACGTGGCAGGGTTGGACCACCGTAGATGTGCACAGAATAACAACTTGGGATCCCAGAATTGCAGAAGGAATATAGGGCGACAAAAGATACTTCAGTCGGAGGACCGGGATGCTGTGGATGAGGAGAATAAAGGATAGATGAAAATGGGCAAATTTTGAAAGAATCCTTTTCAATAACTAGTATAACAGAATCCAATGACTGTGTAACTGTGAACTATGTGAAGTGAATCATAATAATGTGTGCATATAACCGTGAACTATTGAAGGTTATGAACTCACTCCCTGGGAACTAGTTCACCTAAAAGTCAATATTGAACTCGGTCTCTGATTTGACAAGATGTCACAACCTTAGGCTACATTTATTTATCTGTTTATGTGTTGATCGCGAGAGCAAATGATCTAATAACTGTTATGTTTATACATTGTACAAGATTCAAATAGCGGTCATCATGCCACGGATGTGACACTAGGCGTGGCGAGTACCAACTGCTTGCTGTGAAGTCTAACACAAACTGTGCGTGATTTGTCTACTTGCGTGTTTATATTCGTTGTTCGGTATAAGCAGGGCTGTTGCTTTGGTCTGTATGCGATATGCATGTAGGAGATATGCCGAGATGATTTTGGACGATAAACAAATTCTGTCTCAGAGTACAGGCTGTTACACAAGAATGCTTGAGGTTGTGAAAACGATTTCGTTGTTATCCATATAGGTAACACAAATATTTCATACATTTTTCTTAATTATAACGTTAATTACCAACAGATGTTCCCTAACATGCTAATCAAGTTTTAGTATTATGGTAGCGTGTTTAATTTACTGGTATTATGAAATAAAATATGAGATATTAACAATTAGGTTTAAATTTTACATTGATGCTTCATTAATGCGTTGCATCTTATACCCCATCGTTATATGGCTTTTACTTCCATTTTAAGCCGGTCCTGGAGGTGTGGTGGTAACCATACTTGCTTCCTAAACCCAAGATCTCGGGTTTGATCTCGAATCAGGATCGATGGATTTTTTCGAGTGTAAAAATCCTAAGTATGGCTTCCTTCGGAAGGGAAGTAAAGACGTGAGTCCCGTGTCGTAAATTTACGCCACGAAAAAAAACTGAAGCCTGAAAAAAAGAGGTCTCTGAGCTTAATTTGGGGGCCGTTTCACACCCTGATTTGAATGGAAGCTGATGACCTGATATGTTCAAAAGCGCCTACAAAAATAAATAAATAAACAAATAAATAAATTAGCGTGCACTGTGCTACATGTAGAGTATAGCACTAAATAACGATATGCCTGAATATCTTTAGTGGTTTAATTCATTACAATGTGCCGAAATTTAAAACTTAATTTATTCAGCCCATTCATAAACAAAGGCGAACCTTGACAAAACTGAATTTTCAGAAAATTAAGAAACTTGCTGCTCGAACAGGCAACATAGTGTGTAAGAAACAATGCAACAGCAGGCCACGTGGAGATATAAGAAGAACAAAATGAGAAGATCAGAAAGGTTACGCACCATTAATTTAACAAACGGCAATTTTGCAAGCCATATGAAAATAGTTGAGAATAGGGTAAAAGAGTTTATTGTTCTAGAATTTCAGTGCATCTACAACGCTCCAGAATCATTTGGGAACTTTTGTATAAAAATGTGGTGGAAGACATATCTAACGATTTCTTTATGTATTCCACCAAAATGTGGACAGCTGCACATTCGTCATATCGCAGTTGTCGGAAAATTATATTCGGTTGAAAATTTTATGCCACATCTAATTCCAGGCAAATATGCAACAGAATGAAACCATGGCATCATTGGATGTGTTCTATAAGTCTTTTGACCCTCAGAGAATGGAACTGGTTGGTTGGTTGATTTATTTATGGACGCTCTTTAACATCTCAGGTCATCAGCGTCCCATTCAACTCAGGGCGTGAAACGGCCGACAAATTTTGCTCAGAGGCCTCTCTTTCAGGCTTGAGGTTCTTTTTCGTGCCGTAAATGTAGGACACGGGACCCACGGTTTTACTTCCCTTCCGAAGGAGGATTTTTACGCCCGAAAAAATCCATCGGTCCTGGCCGGGTTCGAACCCACGTTCTTGGGCGTAGGAGGCAAGTATGGTAACCACTACACCACTAGGACCGACTGAGAATGGAACTGAAAAGCTCATTTTTGGTATAAATGGCGTTGATTATATACTTGAGGTAATTTATTATCATTATTATTATTATTATTATTATTATTATTATTATTATTTACTTTATTTAAGTACAGTTTTTCACATCTCTGATTATCAATTTCCCATTCAATTCAGGACGTGAAACGACCGATAAATTTTGCTCAGAGGTCTCTTTATTCAGGATTGAGGTTATTTTACTAGCCGTAAGTCTATAACTCTGGATCAACTGCTATATATATACTTGCCTTCCAAATAAAACCATAGTTAGGAGTTTTTCGCTCATCAATGGTAGCATATCCAGAATAGTTTGACACAATAGATTAATTATTTATAAATGATAGGCTTCTATGAAAAAAAATCCGAAACCATCAAACCATATTGTTTCTAAAAGATGTTACCGAGCGTAGCCTTCCTTCAAAACCTTACTTATGCACAACTTAATGAAATTGTTCCTTTCAAAGATGAAATACACCTAGGAGCTTAATATCCGGCGTATTAACATTGGGACAAAAGCAATGAGATCGACTAAGTATTTATGTACAACTTCGTATTTAGTAGGACTAACGTTTCTTGCTATGAAATAAGAACTAGAGAACTTGGGAAATTCACCTGGTTATTGATTGCAAGAGCAATAATATACACTAAAAACGTGGAGGTTTTTGTTTTTCCTGTTTGCTTTGGGTTCTGTGAATAATTCGTCTTATTTGATAGTTAATATTTTATTAAATGTATTTATGAAAAATATAGTGATTATGAGGATAACGTTGTAGTCCACTCACATGTTCGGCCGACAATGTGGCAGTAGAGCGTGATCACGTGATATTTTATAGTCGCCTTCAGTGGAGTCCATTGTCCATTGTGATAGAAGATGAAGTTGATACTGGAATGGCAGTGATGATGAAATAAGTGGCGAGGGAAACTTACCCTCACGCCTCTTTGTCTGTCATAAAGTTCAGGAGGCGCGATAGAGCCTGCGTCATCTTTAAGGAAGGCGGTGTCGCGAAAATATTTTTCTTCCATTATATTTTATCAAAGCGAACCTTTTGAAATGTAAATAAATAAAAATATTAGCATATTTTCTATATACAGGGATATAATTTAATTATATAAAATCTTATTCCTCGTTTTTGTTTTTAATATTTTTTTTTTCATCATAAAACTTCTCACCTTCCTTTGAATTCTTCTGGTTGGAAACAAAGAAGAATCTTAGGAAGTATTTTCTCTTCTATTTTGAAATCTTCTGGCCTTCTAGTCTTTCATTTGGATTAAAGAAATTCAGACGTACGCCAATTCTGGCATGAAAATATCATTTCTACCAATTCAATTTTTTTCACTTTTATCGTCCTTTATGGCTTCATTTACATAGCAAAGCATTTATGGTAGCGGATAGATCTGTTTAACGTTTATATTTACAATTTCGCATTTATTATTTCCTCTATCACTAACGTCAGTTATCATTTCATTCATATTTAATAGATTTGCCATAATTACGTTCTTATTAAGCATTTTCCATAATTTGTTTCTGAAGAATAGAATTATCTTTCTTTCTAAATTAGTTATTCTATTATAAATATGCGGTCAGTCAGATTGTTTTATTCTTATTTTTAATTTTTTTTATTATTTTTATTTTATTAATTACGTTTAGTTTTCTAAGTATTATTCTCGCATATTTTTATAAGCAATATTAAATTTCATTACATTGTTGCAATTATATATTTTCCTTTTTTTTTTTTTTAAATATTGACCTCAGTGCTACGAATTTTCATCTTTCCTGTTAATGTTAAGAAGTTCAAAGCCCTGTGTTTTTTACAATATATTTTGTTGTATATGCAACTCTTCGACCGCTGAAGATTTCTTATTTTAAAAATGCTAATTATGTTACTCATCCCTTCATAGTTAACCCGGTCAATATAACCTTTCATTATTAATAGCAATACTTTCCTGTTTAATCTTATTTAGTTTGATATTAAATTGAGTTGGATAGAGAGGGACGGAGAAGGATATTTCGATCTTACTCAATGGTTGATCCTTTGTGCTTATCTAGAGAGGAAGAAATGAACTGAGAGAGACACCGGGCGGCCAGGAACAGGTGGTGAGGTACGAAGTAAATGAGGTCCCTAATATTATTTATGGATATAATACTCGGACGCCAGCCTCCAAGGAGTTCGAGCCCTTCAGAAGGGCTGCTTCCGTATCAGATATCGGCACAGAAACCTTTCCAAAGCGCAAGTCACCGTTACATCGCACCAAAGCACGTCGCCCTCTCACTTTCAAACTGTAACAGAACCAACGAAATAAAAGGATATGAAATGGGGGAGCAGAAAATTCGTACAAAGTAAATATCAATCCCAATATTCGCTTAAGTGCTCAAAGAAACCACAAAAAACCCAAAGTTGAGATTGCTGCCCCAAGGGATTTGAATCTGGGAGCTCCCAAAATGTGAGTCCCAAGTGCTACGTCGCTCCATTTTATGTAATATTGCAATTCTAGTGTTTATATCTCAATTTATTGCACGTGAATGTCAAAGAGCTGCGGTTTCACTGCACTGTCTTGTCCTAGCAGACATTCTTATCCTTATGGGTTAAAGTTTTAATTGATAACTTTCCCGCTTTGTAGAACTTTATCTTTATTTTATAAAGAAGCAAACTGAATGAATATATGGCTCTCTATGTGTTCTTGTGTCTTCTATTACTAGTGATAACGATCGTCACACACAATCTATAATTCATTTAGAACCACTTGCAGATCAAGTATATTTATGGATGCTCTCGTGCATATTGGTGATTTTAAAGCTATTTGTTACTACAAAAGTCTTACAAGTTTCCGTTTTCATTTTAAGTGTTTTCCCTGTTTTACATTACGTTTTTTGCAATGAAATTTCAAGTAAATTTATTTTGGAATTCGGATTTATCACATATTAAAAGGATATTATTTTATGAGCACATTTAAAATAAATTACATTTGTGCCATTGCAAATTAAAATTAACAACGTTTTTTGATTCTATGTATCAAATCTAAACTATCATTTATAAAATCCTGTGCTTAATGAGATAGAGGATAGAAGATATTGAAAAGCAAGAGAATTGGGCTAGAAGATAAAAATTCCTTGGTTATATATAAGTTAAAGAGAATTCGGGATGAGAGAAATATGTTGAAACTTGCGACCACATTGAAAGGATGACTAAGAAAGGATGTAATATATGTGTAGGAGTAGTTAGTGTGTCCCATCATTTATTGAAATTTGAAAAGGTTAAAAGGTGGTGAGGGAAAATTTGGGACAATAAGTGGAATAAATTATTGAAACACATAACGATATTAAAAATATTAATGAATAAGAGAGTGGAAAAATCCAGAAAATGGAGGAGTACTTGGGAAAAGATAAAAGAGAAGTGAGAGAGAAATAGGAAGAAAGAGTAAAAAGATAAATATAAGGAAAGAAAGAATCAGAGGGTTCTTACATTCATACAACCAGGTGGTTAAGAGATAGGAAACCAGGGTTTAGATGGATATTGCTAGAACCTGGAGAATAAAAGTAATGTAAATGAACTTAACTTTGGTGTTATTTTAAAATAAATTCATTTATTAAAATAAATGCAACACTGTCTTAGTTTATTACTGTTATTTTTTGTTCTTTTTCTGGCAGTATACGTCGCTACTGCGCCCTCCTGTGACAGAAGGTGCAGCTCCCGGTGCAGAACTCATCGACAAAATGGAGTGGAAACAGGTGAGTACTCCATTCGCCAAATTATAGTTTTTTTTTTTTTTCCACCTACAAGTAACCGAATTGGCTCAGCTCCATGTCGTTGTACTTCTCTGAATTTCTGTCCAAGACTATGTTCCTCTTATTCTTTTATATCACGCCCTGCACACTCAATACACAGTGTCACCGGAGAACTCAGCATGCCACTTTACTCATGCTCTTTAACTTCTCGCGTAAAACTATTGGCATATTCATTTAATGTTAATTTTTTGCAGGGACCATAATAATGTTGTTGTATGATACAGCTTTGTTATACAAATCTAACCTGCTTGTATCAGATAAACACAATGCTTTCAGAAATAGAAAGGTCATAGCGAAATAGACGTGATAAATGGACGAATAATAAAATTAATATTAAAATTCAAGGTAAAATAAATAGCTGGGGTACAATAAGTAGAGCATAAATTGCGAATCAAATAAACAGAATGTGAGAAGTATGAGATAAGTGCATTGAAAAAGATAGAATAATAATTTCACATACAGCAATTGTTTCGAAGGAAAACGATGAAATATTCCACTCTGGCCGTACACTAACTCCAAGTCCTGCGTGTATTAGTCTGTTCAATACAATATTTCATAATTATCAGTCATTGCCCGAGGTCAAAGTAATTTTAGAACAAATTAGGTCAGTTTAGTAGCTACATATCATGCATTTGAATTCTGTATTCTTAAGGTACTTAAAGGAAATTTTATGTATACTATATTTACATAACACTTTATTGTTACATTGCGTGATTTTTATTTTATGAATTTCTAGAACCCCACAGTTCGTTTCTGATAAGACTTTTCTACTCATAACTACATTTAGTCCAGTTTATTTTCACTAATCACGTTAGTGGTAATGCAGGTCACATCAGAACTATAAGATCGAAACACATTTGTCATTACAATAGGTAGCAATAATTTCCTCTAAAGAAAACAGTAACAGATATTGACTTCTTCGTACGGAACTCTCCTTTCAGAACAATTGAATGACCCAAAAAAAAAATAAGCGAACTTGTGCGGGTCTGAGCAGTGAATCTGTCAAAATCATATTTCAAACAATTAGTTATTTCTCCGGATAGCAGAGAAATGTCCACTACTTCCATTATTAACGGTTCAATTTACGCTTATCGAGCATGTGAGAACCAACTCAAGAGCTGGGAATATAAAGAGCTATCAAACCTTGAAATTAGCACCAAATAAGCTTTTGTACTTTGAAGTCTAAGAAATATACCACAATTTCAATCTCACACTAAAAGAAAATGTCTGTGCAGGAACACCACTTGCTGTGACATGAAAGAGCAATAAGCATAATTATTGACGAACCTCCTCTCAAAAGAATCCCGCACTCTTGACTTTTAATAACTTTGACAACATTTAGGTACTCCGCTAAATTCAAGTTTTGAGTTCATAATCTAAAGGAATATTCAATTAGTGTAAACAAAAATGACGCAATCTTCACCTCATGTATTCGAAAAACTCTTGGTGAGAAAGCTACATTGTGAACTTTGAAGTGGCTTGGTTTAGGGCAGCCCAGCGCCAATTTTGAAGCGATTTAGTTTTTGATAGACATATTTTGCAGCAAATCGTTAATTTACTACTGATCGCTTTGGTATTGTTGCCCACGCTTCTTGACAACATTATATCAGGGTATTATTCCACTATTTTGTGACTCGTGCTCAACAGGACTGGGAGAGAATATCAATTGTGTCAATAATTACGATGCGACATTATATATATATATATATATATATATATATATATATATATATATATCATGGTATTTTAATTTTGCAAGATTTTGCGTCCTTTAGTTTTTTCTCATATAATAGAATACAGCTATGTCGAGTATAAATTTAGCTGCCTCGACTTACAAAGACGAACTGAGAAGTGTGTTCGAAGTAGAGTTTATTTTAGTGCCCTTGTCGATTGCAGAGCTTATTCTGTATGTAAAAGTTCAAGTGCCAGAGCACGTCTCATGCTCTACGACTGAGTATCTGGTAGTCCGTCTATCTGAACTGAGTATGCGAACTGAACTGAAGTGATACCTGAACCGAACGTCTCTGCTTAATGTATTGGAACTGATGTGGAGCAAACACCTCCATATACATTCGATTCAAATTAACAAAACTTGGCTTCACCATGCCAACGGGAGTCGCACAAGCCTTCCCAATTCCTGCACATTGCTTTAAAAATTCAAAATATACATCTACTATTGGCTGGTTTAAATTCAGCTGCCACCGCATGCCACCCACTACTGTTTGAAAGTTTAAAATATTTATTCACATTGGTTGGTTTAAAGTTAACTGTACAAACGGCTGACGAGTTTATTGCCGTAACGTATTTGAAAGCCTGGTCTTTATTAACCCTCGCCAACAGAAGGTCGTTAAGACGTGACATATTGTCCCTTTCCTTTGTTTAAGGGTTTCTGGTTGGATACTATAGATGTTACACCAAAGAACTTTCTTTTTGAACATATTAAAAGTATGCTCATTTTACACACACGCACGCACACACACACACACACACACACATATATATATATATATACACACAATATCTACATTACTAATTAAAATTCACAAAATATGATGATTAAGCTAACAACATAAATATTATATTTACATTTCAGTGGGAGGGGGCTAAAGGAACTGTTTCAGCTTTGCTGTTTGTATTTTAGAAATGTTCTGTTGAGACAATGACATTCCAACGCATGTGTGACCTTCATCACAAATGCAACCATTCCCTTTAGCATTTCAATTAATTTAAATATTTTATTGATTTTTAAATCCGTTACATGTTGAATTGCTACTTTTCAAACACTCCAACACCTCCTAATGGAATTGCATTATTACACGAAACATTAATGTCAAAACTTTCAGCAACCTTCAGTATATTTCGCACATCTTTGGCTTTACAAGGTTTCTAAAAATTCGTAGCAAAGTGAACGTTCTGGAAAATGCTACAGCTGCCTCGTTTTCCCAGCTCTTGAAAGCATAAAGCAGTTTTTTTCTGGAGGTTGCCTGATGATAGACTGCTGCGATATCATCAACTTCCACCCAAACACCAGAGACTGATAATACTGTTACGCACTCGATGCAAAGGTAAATGACCTGTGCCTTCAAGTGATGGCCTCGCTATTTCTTTTGCTATTGTCACGCCACTGCATTGGCCAACAAACGCTTCACTCATTTTGATTAGGAATAATTTAGTTAAAAGCAGTGCGTGACCAGACGTATTATAACAACCGGTTTTCATCGCATTCATCATTTGAAGCTGGCTAACTGTGCAAGTCGTATTCATTAAATCGATACCAGAGTGCCGAAGCTACGTGAGACAGATTTTTCTTTCACCTATTTACCCGCATTATTCATGGCTTTGCGGTTAAATGTGGCACAGGCTGATTGGATTAAAATAAGAGAGACAGGATGGTGCTGCAACTGCATGGCTTCCCTGATGTGTATTTTCTTCTTTACTACTTTATTTGCAATAAGATTCAATCAAATTAATCAAGCTACAAGGAGTTAGTTTTGAAGTAAAATTTCAATAACATTTTTTCAATTTTTTTGGTTTGTTTTTCTTTGACATAATGAGGAAAAGACTATTTCGTGAAGTTTCAAATGTACCGTTGGTTTTCAAAATTCACCTTTTTAAATAAGGGGAAATCTGAAAAAATACCTAGTTAGACTAATTCTCTAATGCAAATCAAACCCAACTCCGTTGATGGTAAGCAAACGCACTGTCATAGCTGCTGAACCTTTTCAAAATGGAATGTTGTTGCTCCTCATTGGCATCATTACTAACCCCTTGCATGAACAAGGTCTTTCTTTAGAATTTTCCACAACATGAGAAATGAATTGGAGGCTAAACAAAGTACTGATTATGACGCAATTAAACTGGAATAATTTCACGGTGATCGAAATGATCTTTCAATCAGTTTTTTAATAGTATTTAACGCCCGATTTTACTACCGAAGCTCAACAGGTAGTGGGCACTGATGATGCATGAAGTTTTTTTTTTTGATTGATTTATTTATGGACGCTCTTTAACATCTCAGGTCATCAGCGACCCATTCAACTCAGAGCATGAAACGGCCGACAAATTTTGCTCAGAGGCCTCTCTTTCAGGCTTGAGGTTTGTTTTTGTGCCGCAAATGTACGACACGGGACCCACGACTTTACTTCCTTTCCGAAGGAAGCCATACTTAGGATTTTTACGCCCGAAAAAATCCATCGGTCCTGGCCGGGATACATGAAAAGAAATGATAAATTGGGAAAGGATTATTTTTAAAGGAAGGAAGCGTTTCAGGCATGTTTTAGGGTACCTCCACGGCATTTGTCAATTATGAGGACAGGAAAACCTGGAAAAAAACTCAATCAGGGAGGACAGTCGTGGTGGGAATCGAATCCCAGACCTCACGCTCACGAGTCCGCGCCTTAAACGACCTCGGCCATTCGTAGCGGTCATTTTAATTTCGATTCTGACCCGCCCTTAGAGAGGAAATGAGAAAGACTATAAAAACAGCGCATTCTTAACGCCTGGGATAGTCAGCTCACTCTTAAATCATCTTCATATACTACTGACATCGTCACAGGATAACTTTGTACATTTACAAAGAGTGCCAGGTCATCAGGATAAAGAAGCAGATAAACTAGTCCGCCTGTAGTGCCTCAGTAGTAAAAACTGGCATTAAACTTAAGGCTGAATTAAGCGCTCCTCGACTGTACATAACCATTACCATCAGTAACGAAATGGAAATAACGATCAAGTTTAAGCTTGAGAAAAAAAAAGGGGGGGCATTTACTGGGTCTTTCATGGTTTTGTCGCCCGTAGCAAGTAGCACTTCAGCAGTTGGAGCGCTAGGTCTTGGTGAAGCGAATGTATTATCCGCGTGACTGATGAAAGTCTCGCAATTACATCTACAATTAAAATGAAAATAAACACGTACATTACGACAGGAGATATGATACTACATCTTCACACTTCTTTTAGAAAGCGCCACTCACGCGCATCAGTTCTTTAGAAAAATGCCTAGGCGGGCATTCAATCATCAGTCAGTTGTTCAAAAGGGTGCGAACATGAAATTCCTGTATCTTTCTCATTTATGGTATTTTTTAAAGAAAAAAAAAGATACCCCTATTACTCTTAATGCATTTACTGCGCACTATACACCGAATTTATCGACATGCAAGGGTTTTTCTGTACTCTAATACCTGTAATATTGCTTCGAAACATGACCAGTAAATGCAACTATGCTTCATCGGTAAGGAATTTTAGGCGTGGATAAATTACTCATCATTAACTTCCGTAACATTCAAATACAGGAATTCACTCGAACATCAGGATCACTTGCTTGCAATTCGCGATCTTATTTGTTTTCAATTTTAAATAGACTCAATTTATGATGTGCAAGAAAGACAGTATTGTAAAAACATGCCAAACATGTATGAATGTAGTAGGAAAAAATGTCTTGTCATAAATTGCGTGCTTATTTTCATTGTAATTGTAATTTCAATTGCGGAAACTGGATATTACATTGCCGTCCTGACTGTTTACCCGCTAGCTGCTGTGAAACGAGCGACAAAACCATGAAATGCTCTGTAGAAGATACAGAAAAAAATATAATAAAATAGTGACTGAACTCTGGTAGTACTCTTATGCAAATAAGATGCTTTTGGTTTTCATAATTTTGTATAATGACTTTATTATGAAACAAATCCTGAATATATGGGAGCTAGAAATTGCAAACGAAGAGAAGATTTTGAGAGCTAAACGATGCATTAAATTTACCCTACAAGTTAACGTTTTGCTGAATTATAATGGAAGTCATAACGACGTTTAAGGACACAAAAAATGGGTTTTTATGTGTGGAATATGAAGCTTGAAAACTGCAACGAAGAGAAGATGAAGGATGAATAAACGGCTAAATGAAAGATTAATGCTTATTCTTTTGAGAGAATGCATACTGCACTCAAAGTATTCAAATGAAGGCTTTAGTCGCTTGTTATTGTTCCAAATTAAGTGCTGAAATGACGAGGAGGACGATTTTATTGGATTATGTCTTGCAGCTTTAGAAATCAAAATGTAACGCAGCACCCACCAAATCTTTTGAGAAAGAAACCACGAGAGCCTAAAGCTTGTGCCGAATTGATGAAATTTTGCCATTTGGGGTAGCAGTCAACTCGGCTAATTGACGAAAAAGAATGGCTTCTTGTAGGAGTTACATCTAGAACATAATAAAAAGATGCAATAGAACTATGAAACAAAGTAAATAGCGACTAAATGGAATAGCAAATGATTTATTTTCAAATTCCTTTTTGATTTTCTTTAATATTTTTCTTATTAAATAAGCAACGCATTAAAATAAATAGCCGTTCGGGTTTGATCTCCAGACAAAACAGGTCTGGGTAAGGTTTTTCCGTTTTCCCTTACCCTGAAAGGTGAGTGCCGGATAAAATTAGACGCTAAGATCTCTGGGTTAGTTTGCTTAGTTATTTTTCCCAATCCATTCGTTGTCTAGAAAGACCTTGGCAGTTTTTTTAATGATGTTTTTACTACTGAGGCACCACAGACGGCGGACACTGATGATACATGAGATGAAATGGTAAATTGGGAAAGGATTTTCATTACTCAGCAACCACCACGTTTAAAGGTAACGTTGAAAACAATCTAGTGCTACCATCCTTTGAGTTTGCACTGACTAAACCTGATGATAATTAGTATTTTTCCTCTACACAAACTTGCTTATTTTTTATTCTACCCAAAATCCAATAACAAAAGGTTATTAGGCAATGATAGAATACTAACTATGTGATAAATTAAATCCCCTTTAAAATTGAAGTATCATAAAATAGGGACGTCATTTTAAATTTCAAAGTGAGTATGACTAGGGTAATTAGTAAAACGTAAAATGTAACCAAAACCGATTTTAAACTTCCCCTCAATTTTTAAATTAACGTGGTTTTTATTAAATTAAATGGATTCGCACATTTTAAAATGGCAACTTTGTGTGTGTGTTTGTGCGTGGAATAAAATTATATCAACTACACTATCTGCTGAGAAAGAACTTTTATTGAGTTACTCGTAAGATAATCTACAAAAAAAATCTGTAAAAATGTTAATAATATAGCCGAATAAATATAAGATCAGAATTTCAACTGAAAAAAATTAAATCGTGGTATTTCAAGGCACTGAAGATAAAGATAAAGATGAAATATCACACAATGGGAGTATAACAGATATAAACTTTTAAATATTTGGGAAATAGGATAACACAGATATTAACAGATGGTCGGTTGAACCATAGACAATGCAGGAGTATTTGCACGGGATTAGCTGTAAAGCAGTGGGGCTGCATAATTTCACAACCCGCAGGATGTGTTGAATTACTTCATATATGTTTTTTTTTTTTTTTTTTTTTTTAAAGATTCCTAAGCACTTAAATATATTTTCCTCAGTTTTCATAAATGGCAAATGCAGGTGAGGTACCCTAAACATAGCCTGGAACGCTTACTTCCTTTGCAAAAAATCCTTTCCCAGTTTATCATTTCATCTCATGTATCACCAGTGTCCGCCTGTGACACTCCAGTAATTAAAACGGGCGTTAAACAGTGTTAAAAACATCGAGTTAGGTACAATTTATCACAAAACAATGCAAGCTATGAGCCAACGCTCGGCAGGTTAACACCTGCTGAAGGACAGACATAAAAGGAGAAAGTGGCTTGTAGCTTGTGATCTACTCCCTTCCCGCCTGCTACAGTTCAATGCTAGCATAGCTTCATTCACCCTTATTCATCTTTTAGTGCTTAGAAATCCCGATGCTTATTTTTTTTTTTGTTTTGTTTGTTTGTTTGTTTTTTTGTTTGTTTGTTTGTTTCAATGAATACAAGCGAGTTGGCCCAGATGATAATGCTCGGAATTCACATTCGGGAGGTTCCAAATTTGCCGTATATTAACTATCTCGACGGCTAGAAAATGTTGCAAGATGCTCGCTAAATACGAATAAAAACTGACATTGCTTGTTGCAGCATTTAACCAATTTAACGGCAATGTCAAAATGTAACACAGGAGGAAATGAAAAGGGAAGACGCGCACAAAAGATTCGAAATACAACCTCATTATGTTGATTTGCCGTCTTTTATTCTTTATGCACCACAGTATTCTGCAGTGAAAAGCTTAGATGCTTGACAAAAATACCTATCTCGGCAGAGTAGAAAGAAGTATTTTTTCTTTTTCCTTCTCGGTGAATAGAGGTAGTAACCTCCAGGAATTCTCAGCTTCTCAAACATGCTCTTCAAAAGAATTCTAGTAGAGAAGGAAGAAAGAGACACCCCAGATGCCGAAGATCAAAGCATGCAAGCAACTCTCTCCTTTAGTGTGGGAGGCTAATATCATTATACATTTTTCATGTAAAGGCAAACTTGCCTTGCAATTTAGTAAAGGGAGATTTATGATGCTTGAAAGACTTGAGAAATGTGTGTGACTAGACTGGAGCCTCAGGTCACATTAAATTCTTTACTCTGTATGGAATGCACAATGGGTAAAGTATAATTTTTGTTATTTTGCTAATTGCAAAAACAAACTGATACTTTAACCTGGCTAGGAGAGCAGTATTCACATAATCTAAAAATGACAGAGATTTTCCAATAAGCAAGACGTAATCCGTTACTGGCCAACAATCAACGTCTGCATCAACTCTCCAACTGCTCATACTCTTTCCCCCTCCTAAAGTTCTGCCTCTTCAGACATTTTCAATATACTGATAATAATAATCGTACACAGGAAATTTTAAAATTTAATTTATACTAATTCACTGTTTTAAAGTGCATTTTGAGCCTTTTATGAAAATAGGAGCGCTTGTGGTGGTAATCTATTTAAGACTCCCTGGATGTTGATCAAAATTGCATAAAATAACTTAAGAACCAAGTAGACATGATCACTAACAGAAAAACAAAACATCAAAATTCAAATATGCCAAAGAAAAATGCAACGCAAGATCCTGGGAACAGCTTTGAAGGAAAATTATGTATAGTATTAATAAATTAATTACCTCAGACAACACACATCACGCCAATAGCTACCAGAAGCAAATGACAATGGGGCGGTCACTTCGCAAGAATGCAGGACAATAGATAGACCTACAATATCTCCATGTGAGACCCCCGGATAGGAAAAAGGACACAAGGCAGACCCAGAAGCAGATGGACAGACCTCTTCAAGGAACATGCAGGTCAAGAGCAGCAAGAGGAAGAGAAAAATGGAAATCTCTCGAGAAGCAACTAGTGCAGTGAGAAATGGAAAAGCCAAAGAACAAATCAGCATACGAACAACTAGCGTGGAATAGCTCACCATGTTAGGAAAAAGCGAGTTTTCCCTACTTGTAAGGAGGCCTTTGCCCTTAAGTAACACAATATCTATATCTTTATTTTTTAATACTATTCCTGAACTAGAACTCATAATTAATCTCTGTACTAGTTCGTTACGGGCCATCTTACCATTTCTATACACGGATATCTTATTGTTTGTGCTCAAGAGTTTTCCGATGCACATGTACTGGGTTTTTCAATTGGGTTTGAGTGTAATTTACGGGAGTGAATTAATCCAAGATAATCCAGATCTCACCTATTTTGGATTCCACGTTAAGCTATAGGTTCTAGCTGTGCATCGTTTTGATTCTCACTAATTACTTTCGAGAGGATGAATGGAAAGATGCTGGAGTTCGTTGACATCCAAAGTTATCTGGTATTAACCGTTTCAGAATAATGGAAACTCTATAAAAATAAACACATCTTGATAACATTAACGTCTGAGTCACGGAAGTATGCTAAGTGTCATTTCTCCAACATTTCAGAGGAACGATCACTCCATAACTGTCAAATTGAATGAGGTATAACAGATCTGGAAGACTATCAAGCCAAACCGTTTATAATTTCATGCAATAAAGAGCATTTATTTGTGTTTCAATAAGACATGAAGTCTTTAGCTAATCAAATTTTAGTAAAGGAGAGCACATTATCTTCTAATACCTTAGGAAACTTCCACTCGTATATTCATGTTCCATGTATTCTCAGTTGTGAGTAATATATTCTCTTTTCTTTTGAAAATTAACGAAAATATAAAGTACATAATTTGAGTATTTTGAAAGTAATTCACGAATTTATTTTAGAAAAATGCCAGTTTTATTGGTGAATGACTTTCATCAATTAGTAATAGCTGAAAACGCATCAATATTGTACACTAAACATTAACCGATACCGTTGCGAATCAAATAAATAATGAACTAAATTGCGCGGTGCTGCAATAAATAAAACATCCACCTTTACGTATTTCTATTTACACAGTCAGTTTATCGTGCATTTTAGGTTCATTACATATACAAAGTGAGTAATGTACTTGCTCCTCAATAGCTATAGTTATAATGATAATACTGAAAATAGCCGTGATTTCCATCATAAGAACGTATGCAACTTTGCTGGGACTCACTTATGCAATTACACATATTTGGATAAATAATATAAGGGCAGTTAAATGGATAAAGTCAAGTATGCGGCAAAATCTCAATAACGTAGTGTGCTTAATACACAACTTTCAGCAATAAAAATGGGTTAAAACAAATACAATTAATGGATTGACACAAAGCGAAAAATGTTTAGCAGAAGAGATAGCTTGCTGCGCTAGAACATCGTTCAGTAAATATTTTTAAATAAAATGAATTATCTCAATGACACTGAATATAAAATTTCGATTTTCTCAAGAGAATAATTGTCAGAGATTAGTGAAAACTAGAGTGAGATTGTTGATGCAAGGGTAACTATAAAAAAATATTACAAAAGTTGAACAAACTTTCAGTAATATCTTCCTCTAATACATTAAGCGAAGAACAGAACTATTTTGACAACTTGAGTCAAAGGTTACTGTGAAACACGGAATATGATCAAATCAGTAATTAGAGAGTATCGCGATGCGAGTCAACATGTATCAGCTGTGGTAAGCATAGGGCAGTTTTCACCAACTTCTAAAACAGTGACGTAATAGCATAAATTTACTTGCCGGGCAGTGCTTGCAAGGCAACTGCGTCAGGTAGCAGTACCAAGTATTCACTGCACAGTGTGTTAAACATCAATGACTGATTAAGATACTCCCAGTACCGGACCCTCAACGCCAACATTTTTGCCGTTTTTTTTAAATTGTGTTTAACGCCCGTTTTAACTACTGAGGCATCACAGACGGTTGACATTGATGATACATGAAATGAAATGATAAATAGGAATGAATGTTTTTAAAGGGAGGAAGCGTTCCAGGCCTAAGTATGGGGTACCTCCCCGGCATTTGCCATATGAGAACTGAAGAAAACCAGGAAAAACTTGAGTCAGAGAGGACGGCATGGTAGGAATGGAACCTCTGCTCACGAGTACACACCTTAACGACCTCGGCGACTCGTGGCGATTTTTTTGCATGTGTGGGAAGAATTGTCTGTATGCAATTTTATTAGGTTTTTTTTTTTTTCTAATTTACTGGAAGATCGGTTATTTCCCTAAAACTTTATCGTTTACTCTATGAAAGTAAATGTTCTTATTTTACATTATTAATTAATTTACAAAAGTTTGTACAGGATTTAATTTTTTTAAAATTATTTTACTTACATTCTGATGTGACATAAAAGCAAGAAATTTTATTTATTTTAAGGAATAATGGGTTATAAAAATAATATTTTTTATTGCTTTATTTATGGACGCTCTTTAACATCTCAGGTCTTCAGCGTCCCATTCAACTCAGGGCATGAAAAGGCCGACATATTTTGCTCAGAGGCCTCTCTTTCAGGCTTGAGGTTCATTTTCGTGCCGTAAATGTACGACACGGGACCCACGGCTTTACTTCCCTTCCGAAAGAAGCCATACTTAGGATTTTTACGCCCGAAAAAATCCATCGGTCCTGGCCGGATAAAATAATATACAGCTATACACATTTGCTTAAGCATTGAAATTTGTTAATACTTTGACTAATATGTTTACTATATTGTATTTATTTATTTTTTATAATGTTTATATCTAGATAAGTTGTAATTTGTGGAACAATATTTTTCTACGGTATTTTCTGGTTGTTTGTTTATTTGTGAATTTCAATGAAGTTTCTGTGCTAATTCATGAAATGTATTATTATACATAATATTTTAATTAAGCCGAAGAGTGTAACATCACAAATGCAGGTAAATGTAAAGACTTTGCCTTATGCAGTAGTAGTACTCTGTAAGCACATACATAAGATAAAACATTGACCATTTTAAAACCTTGACTCGACACTACGCCTGAGGTGTCACAAATTTCTAAATAATTTTCCAAAATAAACTCACCCAGAAATATCCCGGTATTGCTGCTCGAGAGGAGTGTGTTCTCCCTCGGTCGGTGTTTCCTTGAGTTTCTTCACGTAAAGCCCACCTGCAACTCCCTCTCGATAGCCCTGTCTTGCGTACCGGAACTTTATCCACTGACAAACCTCAACATGCTTTAGCCAATCAACTCAGCTTTGGCATGGTCAAACTAATGCGTAAGCATGGATGCCCTCACATGACATATGACATACAAATAGGACCGTACGTTGAGTGAAATACAGCCACAAAGTTTTATATAAATCAAATAAATGTAATAATTATTTAGTTGTTTATTAGCATAAATATTTCAAATAAACTATTTCATCTGTGACAATATTGACAGATTTAAAGGAAATAATATTGTAACATAACATGTATCATTTACTTGAAAATAAAATCAGAGCATTACTGGCGTCATCTGTAATATTAAACGAAACTATACGGCCGCAGACGCGTGTTTCGTGGTCGCTCCGAGACGATGCAGTGCTAGGAAGTGGTCTAAATATGCATTCCTTACATTGTGGGGCAGAAATCCCTGAATATAATGTCACAGGCCAGTCCTGTTCGCGTACACAGGCAAAGAGAATGTCGGTTGCAGCTGAAATGCTAGTGTTTGGTTCGATCTTACCTATCTCAGAGTTTCTTCAAATTCTGCTTCTACACTTTAGGGTCTGAAGTAATTATAAGTTACAATTTCTCCACTTACACTATATTTGCATTATCAATGTTGCTGAGAAAATTGCAGATGTGCTTAGTGCGTCCTATACCAACTTCCGCAATTCTGTTAGGCGCCTAACGTTATTTTTTTCGTTGGGTGAGGGCGAATCGTTAGCGGTGGAAGCATCTAAAAGATGTAAATTGTTCCTCTCTTTGGTAGACAAGTTCTCCACCAACTTCCTCCAAGCCAAGACAACAGTAATGTTAATGCAGGGACTACAGCACTGGAAATATTATGAAAATGTACCCAATAGAAGAAATATAAACACTGGCTCCATTGTCCAGCTATCTGAAACTACCATTGAAAATTAGATCGTAGCATGAGCATTGGTGTCTATCAATAAAATGACATGAGAGATGACGATGGGATGATGTTCTTTTTCTATCGCATTAACTTTCTCAAGTACTAACAAAAGTGGAAGTCAATAAGAAAGGAAACGTATTGTTCAATATCTTTTGCTTTATCTTTGTGTATTTTCAACAAAAAATATGAAATATTATAACATTTTTTTGCAATAATTTAAATAGCTGTAGATAAATCCTTTTCTGTCGTGTTTGATGATTATGATATAGTACAAATAAACAAAATATCGGTACATAAATTTGAACAAGCATCCATTATGAAAGGAATGAATGAATGGTGTTCAACGCCTGTTTTACTACAGAGGCACCACAGGCGATGGACACTGGTGATATATAAGATGAAATGATATGTTGGGAAAGAACTTATTTTTAAGGAAGGGAACGTTCCAGACCTAAGTTTAGGGTACCTCCCCGGCATTTGCCATTTATGAGGACTGAGGAAAACTTGGAAAAAACCTCAGTCAGGGAGGACGGTCCTGGCAGGATTCAAACCCCAGACCTCCCGCTCACGAGTCCGCGATTTAACGACCTCGGCCACCCGTGGCGGTCATTATGAAAGGATTGTGCGCCAACATGCTATCATTATGAACGAGAATCTTTGTCACGCAAACTGTTAATTGTTTCAAGTTAGTTTGAAATTTTCCTTAGAACTTACTATACTTTCAAACGTAATGACAAAAATGTGCATTTTTTTTCAAAAATTTCAAAAGTTTCTTTTTAAAAACGAAGTAGTGCGGTTTTTAAACTATCCGTGACCGTAATCTATTTTAAAAATAGGCCTATGTACTAGTGTAAACTAAAGTCTATTGAAAATGTTATAGTTAACTGCATATTTAGTTCAAACCATAGAACGTAAAACATTTTAATGCATTCGCTTTCTTTTATGTTATAAGTACCTCCAGAGCAAAATGGTTGAAACATCTCTTTAAAGTGCAAAGTGATTCTAAACAAAGTTTTGTATTTCAAATTTCCATGTAATTATCGTGTTCATGTAGGTGTTCGACGTTCTATGGAGCGACCCCCAGATCGGGGATGGCTGTGTTCCTAATGCACTACGTGGCGCTGGTACGTACTTCGGACCTGATGTCACGGAGAAGTTCCTAGAGAAGAACAAGATGCTTTACCTTATCAGGTCTCACGAGTGTAAGCCTGGAGGCTATGAATTGGCTCACGAGGGCAAGGTAAGCACGATTCTTGTGTTACTGTGATTAGTTTTAGTGCTGTTTTGAAAAAGAATAACACATTTCTTTTCCAGTCATTCAAGAAGATTTAAGTATCCGATAATAATTGTAGGGCGCGTTCAATATTAAGAAAGAAAACCGTAGACAGTAGTAGCCAATTGTTTATGGAAATTCTCGGCACAATAATCGATAACTGCGAAAAAACTATTTTCATTGCCTTAGGTCAAAAAATGGGACATAATAGCGCAAGAGCCTGCCTTTCCGAGCAACCCAGATTGCAGCTTTTACTACGAGATAATTCATCACTAAAACAGTCTTGAGATAGAGGTACACATTGTTTACTTTCCACAATGAGGATTCAGGTTATATGCAAACACGACTCCAACATTCGGTATGTTGACCATCGTGCAGTGCAGAAATCGAGTCTCCAATCTCCCACAGTAATGCTTTCTTACGAACGCTGTTATCCTAAGATGTTCGCTTCTTCAACAAGTTATCCGATCTCCATTGAAAAGTTGACGTAGTATTTCTATAGAAATGTCTCATGGTACGGAGGAATTTATCAATAGTAATGCAATCAAGTTTTATTATTATTATTATTATTATTATTATTGTTGTTGTTGTTGTTGTGTTTATTTAACGAAGCTATTTAAATTCTCAGTTAATTAGCGTCCCATTCGATTCAGGATGTGAAATGGCTGTTAAATTTGCTCAGAAGCTTCTTCTTTCAAGCTTGAGGCTCTTTTACTGCCGTAAATATACGATACGGGACCATTTACAGGGCTATTATAAATGATTAAAGCGGTTTTACTATTTACTATAGCTACATTATTTGACATATTATCCCAAAACTTTACAGGCATGTAGAAAAATTCAATTATTTTACATAGTACAAGTTTTCCAAATGTGCCCCCCCCTACTGATTCTGCAGTCTATAATCAAGTTTTTCTCATACTCGACCAACATGCTTCTATCAGTCTGTTCCAAGGCACTGTTGATATGAGCTCGCAGTTCTGGGTGATAGAGCAGGCACAAACACTGAATCTTTGACTAAAGCGTCGCACTTAGTCATCGGGCGTCAGGGCTTGGAGCAATTCCAAGCAGTAAGGCTTCTGTTGCAACCGTTTCCGTAAGATCTTCCAAATGGTCGGTTGTGGAATGTTCAGCTCTCTACTCGCTCTGTTCGTCGACTTCGGTGGGATTCGTGTATAACTCGCCCGCACGTGTTCAACAATTTCTTCAGTCACTCTAGGTTCTGCTGATTTCCCCTTACATGGGCATCCTGAAATTGTAAATTGCGCATGGAGTGCATCTTTTTTCAATTTCGTTCTGATCTGTTGTTGCACTGTTATGACAGATTGATGTTGAAGCAGCACTTACGGCTCACCCCCACTGAAATGTAAATATAATATAATATGTATGTGCAAACCCAGTCATAATCTTTTAGTAAGTTTCACGAGTTGTAATGTTAATTATGCTATTTTTATATAGTCAGAAGGGAACGTCTCTGGTGTTTTCTGTTACGACAGCTTGGAAAGCCAAAGAGACTATAAAACTCTATACAATAGGCGAGAATAGATCCAAGGGTCGAATGTGATGTCACCTTTAAAAGAATTGCCTTTGGATAAACCCAAGGAATTTTAAACTCGTTAGGACTTTGATCTTCATAGACCGTTGTAATGTTAGCCTTTAACTATCTAATTCAATAAGAGTTTTAAACTTTTAAATAATAATTAATGGCACGTGCTAGCTGGTGAATTTAAACCAGCCAATAGTAAAAGTATATTTTAAACTTTTAAACCAAGACGCAAGACGCGCGCGTGCGTTTGTGACTCTGTGGTTTAGTGAAGCCAACGATTATTTAATTTGGATCAAGTATATGCGTAGAGAATCGTTTGCTCGGCTGGGACAGGCAGTACGCAGTTTCAGATCAGATAGCATATAACAGGTTCTACATACTTTCACGCAGCTCAACGCAGTTTCCATACTCATCTCTAAGTTCTACAAGCTGCAAGATCTACGCGCCGCGACAAATCTTGAAGCCTTGCATTCTTCAGGGATGCGTTCACTCATTGTTAAAGTCTACCTACCCGCTGCGACGCACGCATTTCTAAGTTCTATATTTGTCGAGATATGTGATCAGGCATTCATAATAAATTCAATAAATGCAGTTCTTAGATTCAGTTCATATCCGTGGAGGTCACGTCTGCTAAGTTTATAGTCGATATAGATAAATCTATCGTATGAAAAACACCAGAGGACGAGACAGATCTTGAGCATAATAAATTACTTTATATATATCATGTTTCATCGTGCGGCTATTTATACTACAGATCTCCTCTCCCAGTCCTGTTGAGTACGAATCAACAAAATAACCGAATAGTCCCCTGAGAATTTTTTGCCACAGAAGCGTAAACATCAACACACCAAAACCGCTTCATAATTTGGCATCACCAACGTGAGGCCAACGACAACACCACAGACAATCCATCTTATAATTTGACGCCCAGGTGGCTACCATACCTAACCGTGAATGAAATTCAAGCACAGCTAATGATTTCTCAGCGTCTGTTACCATCTTTACTAACTTCTAATTGCTACGCTCTCGCGGCAGAAATCCGAAACGCGGCTGAGAGAAAACAAAAGTTTTTAATTTCTATATACCTGCAAAGTTTTGTGATAATATGTCCAATATACAAGGGATGATCAGAAACTAAGGTTACAAATTCGGCATTCCTGGAATTTCGTCCGTTATAGGAAAATTAGTAGTATGCGGTAAATCTGATACATGCGGTTGGCAACCGCGGTGTGTGTGCGCGGTTTCAGCCACCCACCACCTACAGCGCTAGTTGTAGTTAAACACAAATCGCGACTCGTTTGAAAACTGGTCTTGCGAAGAAATCCGCTCCATCTGTGGGCGAAGCATTTAACCGCGGCTGAAATTCACCGGAAACTGATAAGGTTGAGGGAGAGACTGTAATGTCTCGTCAGCATGTCGCGAATGGTGTTGAAAGTTTGCGGCCGGTAGAGAAAACGTCACCGACGAGGACCGCAGTGGTCGACCCAGCACGGGATCAATCGCGCGGAGATGACTCAGGACAACAGGAGGATCACGTTACGACATATGAGGTATAATTGGGAATGTCATTTGGAAGCGTTCGTCACGTTGTTCACGATATTCTGCAGTACTGGAAAGTTTATTCCCCATGGGTTCCATGAAATCTTCCAACTAACACAAAGAGAAGCGCAAGGGGGCAAATCTGCAACTTTTGCAATGGTTTTCCACAGAAGGGAACAGTTTTCTTCACCACATTGTCACGGGGGACGAAACGTGGATCCACCACTAACCCCCCAGCAGTAAGGACTCCTCAATGGAGTAGAAATACCTCTCCTTTCCAAAAACAAAAAAGTTTAAGGTGACAGCATCTGCCGGGAAGGTGATGGCTATGTATTTTGGGAGAGCGCGGGTGTCATACACGTGGAGTTTTTTGAAAGAGGGCACACAGTGACCGCTGACCGATACTGTGAGACCTTGACACGATTGTGCGAAGCAATCAGGAGGAAACGGCCAGGACTTCTCAACGAGGGGTTACCTTCCTTCACGACAACGCGCGATGTCATACTGCCCAGAAGACCACCACGCTGTTTAAGCAGTTTCGCTGGGACATCATAGACCACCCTCCCTACAGCCCGCACCTCGCTCCAAGTGACTTATCTTTTTTCTCACTTGAAGGAGCACTAGGAGGCCGATGATTCGCTTCAGACGACGAAGTGAAACTCTTCGAGACAACACGCAAGGACAGGCGTTTTACCAGGAGGGAATATTCACACTCGTCCCACGAAGCGACAACCGATGATATGGAACACGCAAGGACAGGCGTTTTACCAGGAGGGAATATTCACACTCGTCCCACGAAGCGACAACCGATGATATGGAACACGCAAGGACAGGCGTTTTACCAGGAGGGAATATTCACACTCGTACCACGAAGCGACGACCGATGATATGGAACACACAAGGACAGGTGTTTTACCAGGAGGGAATATTCAAACTCGTCCCACGAAGCGACAACCCATGATATGGAGACTATGTTGAAAAATAACAAAATGAATGTACTTTCAGTTGTGTATTGGTTGTATGAGATAAAATGTACACATTTCACTGCAGGCTGTATAGCCTTAGTTTCTGATCACTCCTCATAATATAGCTGCAGTAAATTTGTGAAACTCCTTCAATCATTTGTAATAACTGTAGTTCTCTTTCGAAGCAAATCATACTTAGCCCTAGTTGGGAAATATATTATTTAGGTTAGATCAACATTTTCAGTCGAGTAACTAAAATAGTGATGATAACAGAGATTAAAGCACAAGTCCGATAATAGACGTGACTCGAGAGAAAAGGAATTATTTCCTTAATAATAATAATAATCAGATTGATTGATTGCTTTATTTATGGACGCTCTTTTAACAGCTCAGGTCATCAGCGTCCCATTCAACTCAGGGCGTGAAACGGCCGACAAATTTTGCTCAGAGGCCTCTCTTTCAGGCTTGAGGTTCTTTTTCGTGCCGTAAATGTACGACACGGGACCCACGGCTTTACTTCCCTTCCGAAGGAAGCCATACTTAGGATTTTTACGCCCGAAAAAATCCATCGGTCCTGGCCGGGTTCGAACCGCGGTCTTGGGTATAGGACATATAATAATAATAATAATAATAATAATAATAATAATAATAATAATAATAATCAGAGGTTTCTGTATCACTGCATAGGCACAACAGCGAGACATAGTAATTTGGTTAGTAATTCCGTCTAGAGGAGCAAACAAAATCCAAGCATGCCTGAGATAGGACTCTCTACCCTTAGTTTTGCCGTTGTAAGTAATCCAGCTATAAAACAATCACGTTAGTTTTAAGTCTTAACACAACAGAATGAATTTTACAACGTGTATTTAGTTTCCGTAACTGACTGATAAGACAAGAAATTAATGTATCGTCATTTTAAGAAGTAACAGTATCATTACCTACAGTTCAAAGCAGCTGAAATTTTCTTTTGAAGGGAAATAAGTTTTTTTCTTACATTTTTCACGTACAAAGAATTTATTAACATCCACTGGAATGTAACGCATTACTCTGACTATCTGATAACAGCTACTAATGGGAATGAAACAAGTAACGCAAAACTCACACAATGCGTTTAAGCTTTGATAAACACTCTGTTTTATTCTAAACATAAATAGACGTTTCTGTTATAACAATTTAACCGAATAGAAAAATAATGAATGAACTAGCTATGGTATTGTATCGCATTCAAAACAAATCACACGATTCATTTGGTTTAATCAGGCAGACATAAGGTGTCGGCTTTGTCTCATATTAATAGATCGAAATTTTAACCGAGATTTTTCCGTAATCAATAAAACGAATGTAAAATAACTCTAGACGCGATAAGTTCCTGGATTATAAAACGCTTGTACTCAGCAATCTATCATCCTAATGATTCGTCTCTATTCATCATTTCGGTTTTGAAGCGCTCAATGATACTGACATTTAGTTGACGTGTCTGACTATTCCTCTAAGTACGAGCTTATTGATGACGTAGATAATTAACTGAGTATATAATGTTACACTTAATTTCCAGTCAAAAAGACAACCCCATCGTCATAGAATGTTTATGATGATAAATAGGTATTCATGGTGAGGCACTTGACATTGATCACCTGGATAACACGCCCAAATTGTTCGTCAGAGAAGAAAAGTTATCAGACAAAAGATGCTTGGCTTAATGGAGGACATTGTGATATTCTTTGTTGTTTCATAGGTGAAGATAGAGACGCGGCGAAATCGCGAAACAGTTAAAAACTAAAAATTTATTAACATGGTTTTAACTTATGTAAAACATATTTTTCTACTCGCGAACTTATATGACTGTTCCTTTTTATTCTCTCTCTCCCTCTGTCTCCCCCCCGTCCCCTCTCCCCTCCCTCCCTCCCCCTCCCCCTCCCGCTCTCCCTCCCTCTCTCTTGTAATTTGAATTTAATATGATAATATTTTATTACCATTAAAGATTAAAGAAATTTTTCAGAAAACAATGTGCCATATTGAGTTTCTTAGCATCTCGTAAATTTTAAAGAAACCCCATATTGAAATAATTTCTCAAGAATGTTTCTTTTTTATTCAAGAATTTCAAAGATATTTAATCAAGGATTTAGGAATAGTTTACTCGAGAATTTTCCGGGTCCCTAATGAAAGTCCAGATGCAATTAAAGGGGCCGTATTGTGGACACAGAATCGCTTTACAGCGTAAGGTCACCATTTTGAACAAGTTAGGTACCTAAAAGTTTTATTTGTGCCTTATAGCATTCTTTATCGGTTATCACTGATCTTTAACAATTGCATGCGCCTTTAAATATATTGTTAAAAGATAAATAATAAAACATCAATACATTTTAAATAATGAACTTGATTTTTACATCTTCTACACACCTCAACTTATGAAAAGACTAATAAAATGCTTTACGTTCTCCTTCAAGCCATGAAATTTTTATCTGAAGAGTTTTCTTCTATCGCTAAAAATAAGTGCCTCGCTCTATATAAATGTAAGCCCATAGGCTAAAGCATTAAGTGATGGATCCAATTCTTTTCTCAAAATCTCAAGTTTGTGAAAGAGATAACATGCAAAAATATGTGACACATAGAATTATTTTTCTTTTCCAGGTCATTACCATTTTTTCGGCGTCTAATTATTACGAGGTGGGTTCAAATAAGGGCGCATATGTGAAGCTGGTAGGCCCTGAACTAACGACACACTTCGTGCAATTCACCACAGCTTCAGCGCGCACCAAAAAGCTCACCTTCAGACAAAAGGTCGGCCTAGTGGAGAGCTCTGCTATGAGGGAACTCAATGGCCAGATCCTAGCTCGTCGTGAACACCTTCTGGAAGAGTTCCGCAAATACGATAAATGTGACACCGGTGAGTAACTTGACTCTGTACTTGAATAGCGCTTAATTAACTTCTACGTTAGCAAATATGTGCGGTATGGACTACTGTACAGTTCTTTATCCGTATAGCGAATACTCCCTCAGTAAGTGCAGATAATGAAAATTAGCATTATAATGCTGCGCACTTATAAACATTGTTTTGTAATATTAAAAAATGTAAATATCATATGAATTTTTCCCATCAATAGATCAAAATCTAAAATTGAAGGTTCCAATATCTCCGAGGTTTACAGTAAGTTACAATACATGAGAAAACCAAATATTAACCATATAGATTTAAACTGATAGATAATCTAACGTGTCTCTGTAATTTTGGAGAATAAAAATCTGCCATCTAATTTACTTACGTAAGATACTAAGTGAAAGAAGAAATATGAAGCCAGTTAATAGTAAGATGAGAACAACCATTAGCCTCATTTGTTTATTTTTTTTTTTGATTGATTGATTTATTTAAGGACGCTCTTCAACATCTCAGGTCATCAGCGTCCCATTCAACTCAGGGCGTGAAACGGCCGACAAATTTTGCTCAGAGGCCTCTCTTTCAGGCTTGAGGTTCTTTTTCGTGCCGTAAATGTACGACACGGGACCCACGGCTTTGCTTCCCTTCCGAAGGAAGCCATACTTAGGCTTTTTACGCCCCGAAAAAAATCCATCGGTCCTGACCGGGTTCGAACCCGCGATCTTGGGTTTAGGAGGCAAGTATGGTAACCACTACACCACCAGGACCGACAGCCTCATTCCAAAACAGTAAAAAGAATTCTCAAAATGTATTTATTCAGCAGATTTGAACAAACTGCAATGTAGTCCTTATACGACATAATAATAACAAATTCCTGCACAAATACAACTCATGAATAATAAAAATGTTGGCTTTCTCGTGCTGCCCCGTCTTGGTGCTATAATTTGTCACTGTTGACGTTTCATAGAACCTGATCAGCAAAACATGTAGTATTACCTTGTAATGAAGCATGTTGTCAATGGATGTTAAAAATGCGTTTCGTATGCTCAGAAAACGCAGTTTGAAACTAAAAAGTTCTGAAGGGCGCATTTTGTAAAATAAAGGGAAGAAAGGATGCTTTACTTTATCTATAATTTAGTAATAGATACTACTGAGGTTTTTAGCCCAATGCCAACTCTCATGAACTTTGTGGGCATTTCCTGGCATCACGGAATCGTAGCAGACTACTGAGGCCGGGGCGCCCATAGAGCGCCACTACATTGTCTTGTTAAGATGATGGTGAACGGAATATGGTTAAGGTGCACCAGGGAGTCCATAAAACTGAAATAGTCTGTATGACTGCATGACTTGAATGAACCAAAGAGCTCGAATTCCTTGGCGCTGTAAAACTCTCTGACATTCACCTTCTGGGTAAGGAAAATATCCGGAATAAAAACCTAATTTGGACATCTTGATCTGACAGGAAACCGAACCCATAATATCCGGGTTATCATTTGTAAACGCTACATAAGATAACGAAGGGGGTCTGAATTGAGATATATTGTAATTATAAATGACATTACTAGAGTTGATAGATTTTAGCATATTAAAATTTAAAAAATTCGCGTTTAAATTAGATAAAGAAACATTTAGCATTTTATAGCTTTTTTATGTTATCATTTAGCGTTTTTAGTATGTTTTGTGGAACTTGTCTCGTTTGAAATGATAATTGTAAGGTACAAAATTAAGTTTGCATTTAATGATTTCACATTTTAATATTTTTGTTACAAGTAAATAAACAGAAATTATAGTTATGAAACCATATAGTACATAGTCAAACATTATCATTTCAATCACACAAGCCAGAATCACTTTGTAAGCATTCACATCACGTGTATGATATATCTAAACATATATTTATATTGAATATCTCATCTTTCAATTAACCTTAAATCACTGGAAGTTTCAAGATCACTGGTTGAACCCCGGCCAGGATCGATGGATATTTTCGGACGTAAAAATCCTAAGTATGTCTTCCTTCGGAAGGGAAATAAAGCTGTGGGTCCCGGGTCGTACATTTACGGCACGAAAAAGAACCTCAAGCCTGAAAGAAAAGGCCTCTGAGCAAAATTTGTCGGCCGTTTGACACCTTGAATTGAGGACGCTAATGACCTGAGATGTTAAATACCGTCCGTAATACAAAATACTGGAGGTTTAACATAGAACAAATTATAATATTACTCTCCTTTAATCTGTTTCATTTGTCTGTGACAAAGCTTGCTAAAAAATTATTCTGCATCAACACTATTTGTAGATGCCAGGTGAACTGAACGGCTGCTTCAGAGAAGTGTGCAGTTTCAATTTCAATGCTAGTAAAATTTGAAGGCTGTGTGTTTTTCAATTACCTTTACCTTCAATAGCTACTCTAAGGTTTTTGTGGAAATATTCATAAGAACATAAATTATCAACATATAGATTATTAAAATAAAAACTCTTTGATTTGTAAGTTAGCACTTTCTGAGGATTTACATCACAACTCTGACCAGCTACTTCTGGATTGAATACTTCATTGAGAGCTTGGAAAACCATATTATATTTTTCATTTTCTACCATATTTTAGACAGTTTTACTCTACACTTATGCATATATACAATAAAGGTTTGCGTACTTGTTTTTTTTGATTTTTCATTGGAGACGTGCTTTAAGATTTCTTATGTGTTAGATGGCAACCACCAGAAGCATATCTCCTAATCATAAATTTAATGAATTAAGTTCATCCCACAATTTATTAACCAAAACGATAGTTATACCCTTCCAGTTGTGTTACTAGCTTACTAATTTACTCTGATACTTCACTGACAAATTTACATTGAATCTCTACTACCATAGAACTATTTTCATAATATTTATAACGAAGAGGGAAGTACATTTAACATGTTTTCCTCAAGTAATAGGAAGAAGTCTTTAAAGACAAGAACTATTTGTGTAAATATATTAATTATGCTGTGAAACCATGAATCCCAGATATTATAACTGGGATAGGAAACAGAATAGGAACTTATCTGGCCACTTTTCCCGAAGATAATTTAAATACTTACTTTTAATTTTTCTAGAGTGCAAAAAGGTAAACACAAAGGTGTTCAATTCTGAAATCCCTTTCAAAATGACATCTCCTATCAAGTTTACTCGGTAAGAGAAGCATTGAAAATGTAACAAATGATCTCCAGTAATAGTTCTTAAAGCCCTAAAACCCGTTATAAATGTAGTTGAATCTGAAACCAAATCCAGTATGTTATCGAACTCGGTGTAATCATTAAGACACTGATAATAGCTCTGCTACAGGCTGCACCATTTGCCGCATCAAGAAAACTGATATTTGCTAGATATATCTGTTAGTATAGTTCTGCCTTCCCTATCTGAAGTCTCATTTTCGGTTTGTCTTACTCGCAAAAAGACTTATATTTCGCATTTTGTTGCGGATTATCGCGATTGCGAAAATCTACCATTCCTAGTCATTACATTAATGTCACTTATGAGCAACTAGAAGTGTTGTGGGAATTTGATCGTCCTATTCCTCATATTGCCGATAAAGTCGTTGGTTCAGCAATTTTGGGGCGATTACAAAATGAGAAAGAGGTTAGCTTGAAGACGAAAGAATTTGACCGAAAAATAGAGCGAAGATACAATGGCGGTAAACAAAGTTAATCCTGTTTTCGCATCAAGTACACTTGTGTTCATAAGTTTTCTGGGTCGAGGCGATAACGACATTGAAGAAAGGAAGTGGAAGGGGTAGTTTATCCGAACAGTTCACCATTATGGAGGTCCGGCATCGTATCACATGTAAAGCTGAGGAAATAAGATCTTGACAGAAAATGATTTCGTGGTTATAAAAGTCTCTTTCAATGAATATTTATTTTTGTTTTCTTTCAGCACGTATTTTTAAAATAAACTATTATTGCGTTTTTTACCACTTTAAAAAAGTTAGAAAAACAAAAATAGTTTCAATTATAGCCCTCAATAGCTTTCAGGTTAAAGAAAGAAAAAATAATAATAAACTTTCAGACATTTTTCAGCTCTTAATGGACGAAATTGTTTCGATGGATTCAATCTGGAATTTTTTTTTCTAGTCCACGAAAGAAGAGAAACTTCAGCATGATATTCTAACCAATCCCTGAATTTCTTGGAAGTATGAAGTAAATATAATTGATTGTTTCTTCGGCAGGATTTACAATCAGATCATTCTGCAAGAGATAGTGGTGCAAGACCTCTACATCTCTTCAGAATTCATTCTTGTAGACCCCAGACAAGCTCACCCAGCAGACACCGAGCACCAGAAAGAGACCTACCTACCGCTCCTTGTTCCAGCTATTTTATGTTAACGACTGTAGCGGATTTTGTCTGTAATCCAACCATCTTCGCCGTACGAAAACACGTCCGGAGGAACTGCAGTGTACCAGCAACCTGATGTTCGGCTGTCACTTCTCTTTACGGACTATTGTTGGACACATCTTCTCGCCGTTAAATGTCCCGCTTGTAGGTTCATGTATGGAGAACATTCTTTCTGGAATGTTGAACTACTCCATATAACTGAATCCACATCTGATGTAGTCTGTTTTTGGTCTTCCAGATTTACGAGGAGTTGTGAGTCCATCGTCATGAACTTCTTCTCCCTCTTCTTGTTATTCTTTGAATCGCTTAGCACCACAAAGAACGTATGTCTTTCCTCTGCCTGTATTAATTGCTATTTGAGTATTGCCATGACTAGCCTTCCACACGTCGATAATTGGCATAGATATTTATAATTATAATGTTAAATGATGCAATGCCCCCCTTTTTTTTCGTTATTTATTTCCTCAACGATCAAGGGTTTGCTCAGGCAGTTATAATTTGTACTCACATTCCGGATGTCTTAAATCTTACTGCCCACTAACTAACTGAGGTTTTTCTGAGTTCATTTTCAGATAACGCAAATGTCTGGTTAGTATTTGTCCCAAGGAGTCGCTTTCCTGTGGATTTATCATTCTGCGTCTATCTAGTGTTTACCATACTTGCCTCCTAAACCCAAGATCGTAGGTTCAATCCCGGCCAGGATCGATGGATTTTTCGGGCGTAAAAGTCGTAAGTATGGCTTCCTTCATAAGGGAAGTAGAGCCGCGGTCCGTGTCGTACATTTACGGCACGATAAAGAACCTCAAGCCTGAAAGAAGAGATCTCTGAGCAAAATTTGTCGGCCGTTTCACGCCCTGAATTGAATGGGATGCTTATGACATTGAGATGTTAAAGAGTGTCCATAAATAAACCAAATCTACAATATTCTATGTGTAGATCAGTGTCTTTTTATTTGTGAATCATTGACCTTCCATTAGGGAACCCCTCAGTGTATGTTCCTCTATAGGAGACTGACCTGGGCATTGGTACACAAGTCTTACAAACGAATGAGGGCATATACAGCGAAAGAAGAAATAATCCACACATTTCCTTCAGTATTTTAATATGCAAAGGTAAAAACGACTTTTTGAGACGAAGCCAAATCTGCTCAGTAACTAATAACCACTTGACAAAACAACTCCCTAACACTTTCCTCCCAACATATGAGCCAGAAATCGATTATACACTGAAGCAAACCTGAATCTTCCGGCTTATCCAGTCCCCAGCTGCTGGCTTACAAAAATAAAAATAAGCAAAAGTGCTAACTTCCAACCTGGGAAACGTTCGTTTATTCAATGGAAAGGCTACTGTGTTCATCCAGCGAAGTTTCTATGATGTCCCAGCAGCACTCTCTATGCTGTATCCATGACTAGAAGCACACACACCCCTCTTTCTGTGGCTTGATTAGCGCAATAGGAATGGGAGATTTCTTCTAACATAAACTCTCTAAAATACATTTAATTGATGAAGGAATGTATTCTTAGTGTTCGTGTGATTTATTCTGTAGGTGAAATACTAACCAAGAACTTTGTTCAATATAACAACACGAATATGAAAGTCCATCCAAATACTTAATCTCCATAATGCTCCAGAAATTCCCTGATCTGAATCCCATTTAGTGTGTCTGAGCATGCATAAAACAATAGCCAACAGGAGAGGGCCTTAAAGGCTTTCAGAGATCACTTTGATGGGGGAGTGGTGAGGTTGTTAAAACCTTTAAGGAGGTTTTAATACGCAATTTATGTTCAGTAAACTGCAATTGCAATTTCAAGTTAGGGTCCGTACCCTTTATATTGATGTTTTATATACAAATAAAAAAATTAAAGTTTCGGTTCTTTATTTTTGAAATGAATGAATGGAGTAGTGTTTAACGCCCGTTTTTTTGCTACAGAGGCACCACAGGCGGTGGACACTGATGATACATGAGATGAAGTTAAATATTGAGAAAGCATTTATTTTTAAGGAAGGAATTGTTCCAGGCCTAAGTTTAGGGTACTTTCCCGACATTTGCCAATTATGAGGACTGAGGAAAACCTAGAAAAAGCTCATTCGAGAGGACGGTTCTGGCGGGATTCGAACCCCAAACCTCCCGCTCATGAGTCCGCGCCTTAACGACCTCGGCTACCCGTGGCGGTTTATTTTTGGAGAGAAAGTATGACTTCATTAATACTGCGTTTCTTATTTTAACCGAAGATTGTTCTTTATAATTTACGTTCTTCTTTATGTAAGAACTTATTTGTGTTAAATTACAAAATGCTTACTCCTTTAATGGTATTTCCAGTGATATTTTCGTTCTCCTAAAATATGCACTGTGTTTATTTCTTTTTTCACTTGCAATAAATAAATATGCAATTACAACTTTTGCTAAAATATAAATAGTTTGGATAAAACTGGGAGAATATTGCCTACTGCTCGAATAAGCTAATATGTTTCTTGTAGTTTGAAGCTACGCCATTACATATCACTTTTTACGGCCTGTGGTGTCTCAGTAGTAAAAACAGGCGTTAAACACCATTAAAAAAATGCATGTCACACACAGTGCTTTGAATATTCCCCGATATGCATGGTCGGAATGGTATGTAGTGAGAATCTCTTTTGAGCTCACTCTCTCTCTCCTGCATGCATACCAACACGGGCGTACTAATGCTAACCGAGTTCGGTATGTCCAACAGCGCATTGTTTTTAACGCCGCCAATACTTTTTTCAGATCTCTGCAAATGTGGGCACTGACTAATTGCTACACATTTCCCCTGAAAACCTGTCGACCCTGCAACACTCGACTGCAGCAAGCCATTCAATGAATACCTTTCACAATGATAAATTTTATCGATCAATCTTACGAACAGTTCATATTGTAAAAACATAGGCAGCGGTCATTCACGAATTGGATTACGGACGTTCAGACATTAAATGAAGTAGAAAAAATGCACATATAGACAGTAAAAGGCATTGGATACTATTACTGGTAACTAAAGAAAATTTAAATGTATTGATAATTAAAGTTGCAAAAACAATTGTTTTAAATTATTAGATACCTGAACTGGACTGTGTTTACATTTTTGTATAATAAGAAAACAAAGAATATAATTATTCTTATATTTTTAACGATATTATTTATAATGAAAAATCACAAAAATACGCAAGACATTCGCTAAGCTATTGATTTTCCTGCTCAGTATTTTTAAACAATGTTCAGAATTTGAAAAGCGAGCCTATTCCATATTAAGTTTTACAAGTATATCACCGGAAATTCCAACTTAATGCTGTAATCCGGCTATCAGTAAATACGTAAGATGGTAAATCAGGTATGCTGGTATACTAGTCTCGTTTTCATTACGACAAGCGATATCTAAAACACTTTCCTTATTACACCCTTGTTCCTCTTTTAAAAGCTTTATAATCGAAAGTGTGTCCCTCTGTTCTCCGTGATTACTTTTATAAGTCAATGATGCAAATAGATTAGCAGCTTACAAACAAATCCAGCTCGCTCACACTGAAAATGAGACTGCCAAAGCGACCTAATACAAATTCTATGAAGGTCTTCCTAAAAGGGACGGGCTCGTTGTTAGCCGTAGAGCATTTTATTTATAAAATGAAATCCACAGTAAAACATTTTTACAACAGCTACATTGTAAAAAACCATTGCTTCTTATCATCGTTGTCGAGAATAAAGGACATATTACAAAAACTAGAAAGTAATTACAATAAAAGGCACAGAAATAGGCAGAGTCGTACGAAAACTTCCATGATTGATAGATCAGGAATTGTTTTTGTACACTTAGATCTTTTCTGACGATCAGCAATTAAAAAAAAGCATTATACAATGCGGCGTTTAGAAAATACATTTTTCAAGTTCTTCTGCTTTATACTTTTTGAAATTCTGTGAATTAATAACTTGTTTACATAAATTGTTCATTTAAAAATGATTTTATAAGTGAACAATTTTATTGAAGAATTTGCAACCTCGAACTTTTCATAAAAGTTTTATTTGCAGTTTTGAGGTCCGTCAAGATGTTTTTTTTTTTCTATTCTGATATGTCATGTGTATCCTGTTTGTGTTTTTAAGCATTTTAAAGTTATTTCCTATCCTAGCTGGTACATAACATAAAACTGGCTAGGTAGTTACAACGCAATCTTAGCTCATCTGCTTTGTCTATAGAAAGAATCCAGTATAGCAATGGGGTATTCTTGCAGGCTTGATAACAGTGTCAGAATGGTGTGCCGCCATGGAGGAGCAGACCAAGTTTGGCATTCCCTGGCGACTGCTTCGAGAGAAACTGGTGTTTACTGATGCACAATCTGGCAAAGTGGAGTATCAAACTACCTTCCAGGAGCCTGCTGGAGGCAGGAGACTGGTAAGTATAGCATTGCATATCGGAAACTGTAAACATCTGAACGCAGTTCACTGTTCGTCAGTTGTTAATTTCAATACGGAGGGAGCACTGTTCTACTTGAACTGGATTGCTACTGTTTTGTAAATGACAACGTAACCTAACCTATAAGGGAGAAAAGTGTCACTATAAAATTTACTCTCTGAGCCGCATCTTTGCTTTTATTTGATCAAAGCTAATTTATATATACAGGGTGCGATGTAGGTTCCTGCAGAAACTTAGGGGATAATTTCTACATTTATTAGAAAGAAAAGTGTCTTATAAACATGAGCTTTAACCAAAATATTTCATTTAGTACTCAGGTTTCATATATGTTAAGGAAATATTCATGGTTAAGTTGTTTTGTTAGACAAGCGGTTAGTTTATATCTTACCTTCATTATACTTATGTGCAATTATATTTAAGAGTGTAAACAACACAAAATATGAATTTCGTAAGTAGGCACAATTGTTAAAAATGGAATTAGGGAAACTGGACTATTGTGAATTAATAATATATAATATTTAATAATTTTCAGAAATTATTGTTCTCATTCTATTTAAATCGTATATACGGAGTTTCGTTGCGAAAGTACATACCAGGTGAATCAGCTGTTTGGTGTCTATGCAACTCATGGATTATAGTCTTAGTTGAAAACATCGCTCTTTTTGTCAACCAACAATTTCTTTCGTAGCTGCGTTTTTATAATCCGCTTAAACGACCTTATGTCTATCTAAAATCAACGATGAAAAGTTGCATGAATGCTGAGAAGCTACCAAAAGCTTAATGTTACCTTTTTGTGTACTTGATAACAGAGTGATACGGAAATCGTTTGTTAGAGGATCTTCCTCCAAGAGTTAATACTTTATTCATAGGGAAGGGTGTGAAGTTACGAAAATAAAGTGTATAGACAATAAAGAAACCAATTAACATCTATTGGCTGCAGAGCAGGAGTAACTCCTATAGCAGGTAGCTACTGTCAAAAATTTCAACGTTTAATTTCCTATAAATATTGCTTATTGCGTTTTATATGCTTAAATAAAAATCCGTGGGGATTTCTATCTTGCGCCTGACGTGTTCATTTGCATTTATTATTTGTAGGAGACTTGAGATTGTTGTCACTATGCACTTCAATGTCTGGACAAGCATGTGGAATATTTCGATCGAGAGAGGTGAGAGGAAGCGCATAGTCATTATGTGTGTGCACCACCTGAAACGTCATTTATCGTCACGTGGTTCTCAGAAAAGTTTGTTTGGAGTTTTATAAAGTCTGATTGTTATACGTTACAAAGTTTATATAAATAATTTAAAACGCTTTTTGATAATTATAGTAAAACATTTTATGAATGGCCTATGAGAAAATTTGCAATTATTTAAATTTTAAACAACATTTACTTTTGAGACAATGCTCTCATGCAGCGATACTCAGTTGTGACGTCAGTAATCAGCTGTTGCTGAGTGGCAGACTAATGAAGCTTCGTGTGAATTCGTGAAGTTCATTTCATGTTGTTTGATTTGAATGTAAATAAAACGAACATAATACAAAGGCATTATTCTAAGCCTTTTTTCTTTGTGAACATTGGAAGATAAATTAAATTAATTGTAAAACAGTTCCAAGTACTAATATCAATCAAACTGTGATTTCAAAACATATGAAGTATGAACGCTTTCTGTAGCGATAGATTTCATCCTGCAGATTCCAGAATTTAATCAAAGCGTTGTCACCATAAAAATCAGTAGAGTTTTTGGTGTTTTTTGTTGTTTTGTTTTAATAGGAGCGACACTATAAGATTTTATTAAACTCTCTTTATCCCTCTTCTTTTGAGTAAGAGTTTTAATTCCAGTTTTTAAGGCTCTAGAAGCTTGTGGTATATATGAACAGAAATTATATAGTGTACCCGGATTTTATGCTGCTACTAGCAGACTCTGCATCAAAGGTGACAGATTTTAGTTGGAGTACTGTAAAGAGAATTTCTAAAATTGAAAATCCGACCATACATCAGCCTCCGACAAAAAGTTCAACCCAGTGGAAATATCGACGATTTTATTTCCGATCTGTTGCAGCGAACATTGTACGAGAGTTACACGAGTAAAGTGTTGCCAACTGTACATTCTATAACAGATGGATAGTGCAAAAAACTAATTACAAATTTTCTGGATAACAGCTGTATGAAGATTGCTGCGAATGGGTTCATCGCATGGTAAAATACAAAACTGCTAGGGAGGAAGTTAGCGACATTATTGCCTGGAAGTATTCGCATTTGGTATAAATACGAGCATTGCAGCTACAAGTCTACGATGATGTCAACTTATACGAAACATACGTAACACGCGTTATAGGAAAAACTGAACAGATGTGCAGTACCAAAATTAGATGCTGCGTTACCCGTAAGAAATTACTTATAATAACAATTATAACTATTATTATATTAGATTTTTCAAGGACGCTCATCAGAATTTTTGATCATTAACGTCCCATTCAATGCAGCGAGTTATATGGTGGATAAATTTTGCTCAGGGGTGTCTTCTTTCAGGTTTGAGGTTCTTTTAATGTCGTATCTTTACAACACGGAACCAACGGCTTTACTTCCCTTTTTCCCTTTTGAAGGAAGTTATACTTAGGATTTTAAGCCCTAAAACACCCATCGACCCTGCCGGGCTTTAACTCGCGACCTTGAGTCTACCAGGAAAAAGAGGATGGCGTCTGATTCTTGGCATGATACACTTTGGAACTTTCGAAGAGGTGTTTGAAAAATAAAGTTCTTAAAAATAATAAAAGAATCATGTGTAATAGCCTGTGGCTATACACCTTTACGTAGCCACATTCCTAATCAGCGTCCTAATTCTGTTAGATATTTGTCAGCAGCTGTCTCAGACATATATTAGAAATAGTGGCATCAGTAATGCCAAACTTTGAAAGAGTACAAATCAGACCCCAATTGTCTTTGAAATAAGGAAACGGAAGTGGACATGGATTGAACACATATTGAGAAAAGAACCTGAAAATATAATCCACAAGGCGGAAGGAGAATTGGAACACCGAGTATAATTTGGAGAAGAACAATTGAACTGGAATTGATAGCAATGAATAAAACTTGGAAAGAGGTGAAAATCCTGTGAAGAAATAGAATCCAGTGGCGTAAGTTTGTTTCTGTTCAATGTTCCACTTAGGAAATTAAAAGAAATAATAATAATAATAATAATAATAATAATAATAATATGACCACTCAACATTTTATGAAGTAATTATACGAATTCCATTATACCACAGTTCCTTTAGATTGTAGAATAACAACTAGTAGGTACCAAGAAAGATTCAAGACAGTGGTTGTCAACCATATAAACTCTGCGAACACTTTGAATGATACTAACTTCATGGAACCCAGACTAATAAACATAAGTAAGATACATTTATCATAAATTAAATTACTCTAATTAGACACTACTGAAAAGTTATCGAAAGGTTAAAGTTTCTATGCGAAGTTTGCTCCATCGGAAGATTCCCAATCTATCGAAAGCCTTCTCAAGATGTACCAGTAGTTCTGGACCCACAGGCTGCGAAAAATGATTTTTTTTTTTTTTGACGCTCTTTAACATCTCAGATCATCAGGGTCGCATTCAATTCAGGGCGTGAAACGGCCGGCAAATTTTGCTCAGAAGCCTCTTCTTTTGGCTTTACTTCCCTTCCTAAGGAAGCCATACTTAGAATTTTTACGCTCGAAAAAAACCATCGACCCTGGCCGGGTTTAAATCCTCGATCATGGGTTTAGGAGGCAAGTATGGTTACCACTACATCACCAGGACCGACTTTCGCTGTTTATAAACTAATACAAGCTCGATATGGACTTGTACAGTGTTCTGAACTCTGATCAAGTTTGTGATCTCAAATGAAGCAAAAGGTGCCATCAGAGAACGGAAAAACACATCCGTTAGAGAAATGATTAATGCATTAGAAAATGCCCGCGAAGGTGTAACTGAGAAAATTGATAGAAGAGATTGTAGAAACCTACTGGTTGCTTTAGCCCTTTTCCACATCCAAAGGGCAATTGCATCAAAAGACTCCTGAGAGGAGGGAAAAACAGAAGCAGAAGAATTAGATGAGCGGGTAATGATGCATATTTTCCAATATAACCGTTGTAGATAGGTCAGATGATGCACATGCTTCTACCTGTAAAACTCGAGTTTATAAATTGAAATACAAGAGAAAATGCACTAAAAGTAGTAGTAGCTGAAAAAGTACTGTCCTAAAGGACCTGGTCAATTAATTGAAGTGGTGTGAGGACAGGAGTGTTTACTAGTGCATTTCATATTTTTAGCGAGAAATAATCAGTTCAACACTGGAAATTCACTCATGAGAGATGCATCACTAGCAAAGCCTTTGCTCTCACGGCCGCTAAAAGTTTAGTAGTAAAACCACATCAATTTCAGTTATTCAAGTGCCTGCTGTTTATTAATGCAAATTGTGTTTTAGCGCACCACGTTTCTTCCCCTGAAATAGAGTATTTATCCAATATTCATACTTATAACCAGATTTGTACAAATATTATTCGGTATTAAGTTTCAAGTCTTCCAATAAACCTAATCAGGTCAGCAGCGGTTCGTACAACTTTTACTACTACTGCTGAATACAGATTGCAAACTTCTAGAATCTTTATAATTATACATGCGTAGCTGAATATACTGAAGTGAAACATGTCTTTACAGAAAGCATTGTATACTTCCTATTTTTTAAATCATAGTTCGAATAAAATCACTACTTGGATATGATCTACCTAGTATTTTTAATTAAATTTTCTCTTGCAATGGTAGCAAAGATAAGGGCTTAGAATGTAAGCGTTGTAAGTGTTCATTTTCTTACATTCAATAAATACAAAACAAGAACAATTCACTTCAAGAATTCACATGAAAATTCACTAGCTTGCCACATAAAAACAGTTCACTACTAACAAAACTGTTCATTATATATTTATTTTTAATGTGATATTTATGTGAAGTGGTTTTTAGTTGGAGATGTCGACGATATGGCCTTACATTGGGCTCCAAAAATTTGAAGCGGGCTTGTCATCGATTTTGGTGCGGTGCTTGGGCGGCTGAAGGGGGAGAGGGCGTTAATTCGAAAATAATTGGATTCTGATTAATTACTGTCGGCCGCAACCACCTCGATGTAATAATGTCTGGTAGAGCATCTACCCGAGGGTCCCACTTTGTACCCCGGGTCTTTCAGAGGCCCGAAGTCGCCTTTGTGCCATCGTGGTCAGGTAAATCACACGACAGTGCCTCGTTCAACGCCTAGAAGTGTTTATTAATACGGCCATTTGTTGACGGCCACCTGGTCCGTTACCTCTTTGACAACGAGATTAGTGGGATTCGCTGAACTAAAGCTCGTATAACCGCGACGCTGTCTAAACTGAAGTCGAAACTACAACTAACTGTGCGACTGAACTTGCCTACACCGCTGAATTGCAATCCATCCACGTCTCTCGTCTTGCTCTCAACTTGTCTCAGCCACTGGCCCGAAAGCCTTAAGCTTACACTGAATGCATCATCTGCCCGAACTGAAATTATCAAAAGAAAGTGTGTCATCACTGCTTCTCATAACTGCGTACAATTGCCTAACTTGAAATCTAGAAATGTGTCTACTGCCCAAACTGAAGTTCAAGAATGCGTCTAATAACTGCGTGCCTCGCTATTCAAAAACTGCCTAAACTGTATGTCTACGCAAGGAAATTTTCCCTTTTATTCTAATTTCAAAGTGTCTCCAAGTGGTCCTCAGAGCTCACGGGGTCCACAAAAGGGAGCTCACAGCTTGCTGAGCCTCAGTATTATTACTGAGCTCTCATCCTCCCATATGCACTCACTTTAAACGTTTCAACTCTTTGGTCTCTGATTGGCGAGTTCGTGATCATCTGATATCAAAGAGAAAGGAAACCATTCTAGCCAACACTTGCTACCTTGATAATTTTTAACGAACTTCCGAGCATTTTCAGTAAGTGAGAATACAAAAGACCTATGGTTCCGACTCATGCCGCACACCTGCATACACTTAGCTTTGTTACAATAGGCAGCCTTTCGCTCGGGGCCAGAAATGACGCGACTAAGTAGCCTATATACATTTTCCCGATATATAATTTCCTTACTCGCTACTACAGGCTATATAAAATGTTTAACAGTTATTACCATTAAATTATATATACATTCACACTCAGGCACGCGGAGTGCGAAGACCTGTCACTACTGCATTGATCTTCTTATGACGTCTGTAGATTAAATGTGTATATTGTAAGTGTGAGTCTTTAGTTATGAATGGAAAGCAATAAAGTTAATTACTGACGTCGCAAATGATATTGAATTCTTGGGGCCTGAAAGCTATCTAGCATTATCTTTTCAGAGTAAGGACAAAAACAACGAGGGGGAAAAAAACTTACACAGACATCTTGGCCTGAACGGGAATCGAACCCAGTACCTCCAGATTAATAGTCACAAACACTACCGCTAGACATCGGAGGCGGTCCTCATTACCTTTTATTGCTGATGGAGAATATCTGTATAAAACACTGTTTCTTCAATTGTAATATTGTTTGATATTACTGTTAAGTTTTTCGTATTTAATATGTATATAACTGGTTGCTTCAGTGTAATTATGTAATCATTGTTCAATAGATATTTATGATACTAGTCCTGATGTACCATTTTTTTTTTTGACCAGGGTGCAGTTAAAAAGCGAGGTGAAGCATTAAATAATATTGCAAAATGGAGAGGTTATAAAATCACAATTTCATGGCCATATCCAACAAAACGATTAGGAAAAATTTAATGATATTGAATGAAGTTGTACATTGAAAACGGCAACGCTTCTCGGTGCGTACGTAATAGCGATAAGAGTTTTAAAGATTGGCCCTAGGGTGAGTTGCAACTTTATGCACTGTCATGAAAACATATTTTACTCAATCTTGTAAAGCAACAATGACAATAAAAAACTGGATGTAGATCGCACGAGATGAGAGATGATGTTTCAGGTGGTGCACACACACGACTCTTAAGGGCAAGAGGTTCCTTTTACCGCTTTCTCTCCCCCTCCGGATCAAATACCCTATAAGTTTAACGAAACATTGGTTTGCATCGCGACTGCTATCCAAGTCCCCTGCAGATAATGTACACAAATGCAAACGTCAAGTGCAAAGTACCTTACAGATTTTTGTTTACTCATGAAAACGTATCAAATAAGAGTTATAAGAAATTAAACGTTGGTATTTTGGGGGGTATTGCAAAACAACAGCCTTATAGAGAAGGATCCCATGAATCACGTTAATACGATTTGGGAAAGAACATTGTGTTCGAGTAGGGAAGTGACGAATATATTCAAGGGTTCTCATTTGAAAACATTAGTTTACCTATATCATAATTTGAAAATGTTATCCTACAAAATCCATTTCATGCCTTTAATAATGTAAGGTACTTTCTCATACTTTTGTAAGTGTATGCATTAAAGATGCTTTATTTTATATATTGTTGTAAAAGTTTATTTATATTACCGATTCATACACTGCCCTTAAAGCAGAACTTAACTGCACATAGCCCTTGGAGACTGGTATTTGATACCTTTTTGCATTTCACCGAACATATGCTCTTTTGCTACCTCAAGTTTTCAAATAGGCTTAAGTAGTTTATAGATTATAAAAATTGTATAAATTCCTAATTTAAAAAAAATTTAATAGAAACTAAAATAATTTACATTAGGACCGAATAGAATAATTCAACTGTATTTATCTATTAACTTTTCTTTCTACAGTCCGACACGACGGTCGTTGAGACACTGTACAGGAACAAATCCAGCCTCGAAGCCATTTTCAGAATCATTGACAAGGATAATTCCGGTAAGTTAAGTTGTGATTTATGCATGTTCTAAGAAACTCTGAATTCTGTATTTTACGTAGCCTATTGCAGTAGTAACAGCTGATTGCGTAATCAGATTAACTGCCGTCCTAATTTGCTACTGAAATGCATATGTGCTAAAACGTGCAATGTGATAAAGATTTCAGGAAAGAAACTAAAACGGTTTTCTGTAGAAGTATATTAACGTCACATAAAAAGTAAACAAAACAAAAAATAGGGTTCTTTGCGATTTATGGTACAAATACAACCAGTTTTAATTTGTGCCTCCATCAACGAAGGTGGCTTCAAGAGCGAACTATTGCTACCCATCGCAGTTTCCCCTGCAGCCAGTTGGTGCAAATTACAGTGATTCGCATTTTAGTCACTCCTCCTGGCAGGTTTCCCAGAGACCGTCCATAGTTCGCGGTCTTCCGCTTGTAAGGGCTTTGTCCAATAACCAAATGCTCAGAAACCCATTGGCGAAAAATAGTTTATTTAAAGGTATATTGCTCTAAAGAATGGAATACATTCCCTTTTCTATCTGCCTATATATCCTCCAAAAATGGTGGACTTGAATCCTAGTCCTATTTAGGTTCAAATTTCAGTTGATAATACTGTTCACTATTTTAAATGAGATCCTAAAGTTTAATAAAATGGCTCTCTATGTTGCTGGATTCGGGCCAAATTATCCCTGAATTTGTTTGCTTCTTGTCCTCAGGAACGAGGCTTATTCTGGCCTATATTTTTATTTCCAGAGTATACTTTTTGTTTTCCATTATGTAGCTTGTAAGCAGAATGTGCTTTCTGTAACATTTAGCAACACCTATGCTGCGAAGCAGTCTCTAGTATCAGAACTGTTATACTGAAATGGTTAGTTCTCATTCCCAAGAATTAAGTGAAACAATATAAAATGTTCAATTTAATTATAACTTATTATTCTTTAATATTCAAAATATATAATAACATTTTAGGAGGAACAAGGAATTGAAATTAATAAAAGAAGCAAAAGCAGTGTTTTTCAAATTATTTTCAAGTAGGGACCACTTGTTTAAGTTAAAAGTTAAAGCGGTATTGCCGGCTTCACCCCCTCATCCTAATCAATACTACCATTGTCATTATTATTATCATTGAAAAATCTTGCAATTAACATTACTATTCCTATAAACAATTATTGTTGATATTAATATTATTCTCACCACTATTATTGGTTGTGTTATCTTCATTGATGACGTATGTATTTTTGTATTTGGTGTGTAACAATCATGAACAGTGTATATATTACAGACAGACAAGATTGTTGTAACCTAGAATGTGCCTGGCGCCGTTTGCCCATTGTAAAATCTCTCAAAAAAGCAAGCTGGTGAAGGCATGGTTTTCTTAGTAGAGATGAGGTCGCTATGCTATTGTTGGAACTTTTAAAGATACCTGCTGTTAATTTAGAAGCTACCATTTTAAGAAAGTTGTGTATGTGTAGAAGTTAAAAACCTCGCTTAGTGATAAAGCACCCAAACCGTCGGGGACATTTAAAAACCCTCTTATAAGCGAAGACGTTCTTTAATACTTGTTAAACAACGAATCAGACCACCCGTTTCAAGTTTAGGAGTAACCAGTCAGGGAGCTTGGTTCAAACTTAAATTTTTAAAAGCGACCACTCCGTAATGTTAGAGAGACATGAGCGTCCCAGCTTAACATATTCAAATTTTGTGTGTATGTGCGCGACACACACACACACACACACACATACTTGTCTTCTTGCCATAGAAGGGCTCCACGAGTCCGAAATATAGCGATCTCAAGTGTGACTTTTTCAGGGTGTTTTTACTAATATAATTACTCTTAATTTATATATATATATATATATATATATATATATATATAAAACAATAATTATAAAAGCAGAAAAGGATAAAACACTAAGAGAAAGTCACACTTGAAATCGCTATATTTCAAATTACTAGAGTTCTTCTATGGCAAGAAAACAAGACTTCACTTGATGTCTTTGGTTGTACATTTTCTCTACATACCCAATACTCCTCTCGAATTCCTCATATGGCACATATGTTCACTGCAAAGTAGTTTTTTAGCACCTTGAAATGATAGAATACTTTTAAATGTACGTTTGTAACACGATTTAAAATGTTAATTTTAGTATGGTGTTCTAATATATTAGTTAAGGAACTTCAATGTTAACAAACACATTTCTATTATGTGCATGTTACTCTTGCATAAATAAATGGTATTGGATGGAAAATACCATGGCAATGAAGAATTAAGGATCGCGTATCTGTAAGGTACCACATTTACTTCATGTGATATTGAACATAGTTCAGCGAACATAGATCCAGCTTGGAAAAAAAAGGGAGGGGGGAACCATACACGAAGGCGATTCACATTTCAGCACTCCAAAAGAAAGTTTTGCACTTCATTTGGAAAGCATGCTTTGTGTTTTTGAGTTCTGCATTGCAATTAACGCCATGAATGCATAATGTCTGTTGATTAGCTAAATGAGATTTTTGTAACGAACATTTTTATTTTTCTTTTTTTAACTCAACACTTTATTTCATATATTGGGGAAATAAAGATGTAGGTATTTATGTTTCTAACATATTTTAATATACATAAATTCATTTATTTTCTTGTTTTAACACATAATGAGTAAAATATTTATTTTTACGCCTTATAACCAGAGCAATATATGTTATGACGATATTAAACGAAATTTGGTATGCATTGAAAAGAATTATTTTACGTATTTTGCGAAGCATTTCATTAACGAAATTTCATTTTATTACCATGACAACGATCATTAGAAAAAATGTTCGCAATTAAAATATCCGTGAAACTGACCGTGTAGCATTAATATGTATACAGCACTAAATATCAATATTACGCAGGCTAGATGTTTTTTAAAACACCTTACGCTCAAAGCCTGGTGTGAATTTCATTTGAATTGAACAATTGCTAACTGTTATAGGTATAATATAAACACTGTAAACAACTTCTTACATGGTGCACATGAAGTGCGTAGCGAGGAATAAAATATGGGATTTTTATGGGGCTGTTTTACAGTGAAGCATGTTTTATATTCTCATTTTATGCTTCTATAATACTCGAAGTTTGTCGTACATGTGAAAAATATTTTTAAAGCTAGACAATTGTAGTATAATTGCAGTTTGAGCTTTAAGCAAGATCTACACAGCATTTTATAAAGTTCAGCTGGTTTGTGATAATTCCAAATATTTGTGAGAGCTGTGACTGTGTCTTAGAAATGTCGGCATTTTATTACTGAATAAAAGAAATATTAGGTTAGGTTAGGTTTCTTAGCGTATACCTATTTGAACACGTGTTTGATAGTATCTGTCTGCAATAAATGGTTACCTTCTGGTAAAATTCTAAGGATCTGAATGCCAACTATCTCTGCATTTTATAACTTTATTAACGCTGACTTGTGCATTATGAAGTTCTTGTAGCATGACAACTGCCAAGTTCTTCAAGTGGAAGCACTTATTGGGAAAGATCAAGCAAAGGGTAAAATTCCATCAGCTAATTGGTTACGTTTCATTTAATATCATACTTTTTATCATTGAAAGTACAGCATATGCATAAGAAATATCTAAAATGTAATTTATGCAGAATAATCATTTTAATATATTAAAGTATAGCGTTATATGCTTATCACCTAAAAGTAAAAAGAAATCAGCGTTCTTTAGAGTTTCATAATTTAGGTTCTAAACAATGGCGTAAAGTTTGTCTGCCACATTTACATACTCTCTACACTAAACGCAAATGACAATAATGTATCTTATTTGTTCATCAACCATACATGCAGTCGAAGATTTCCAAAATTTAGAAGCGAAAGTTGGCTTTCCTACACACGTGCTCGCTATTAAAAATGAGTTTTGTGTGTAATAAGTAAAACATATGTTAATATTTTTAATTGTACTGAAACAATTCGATATTATTAAATATGTATTAAACAAACTGTGTACAAGAAAATTTTATAATAACACTAAGTGTTTGTCGTTTACGTAAAACGCTAGGGAGAAAGTCCTTGCTTTGCAATCGAGTAAGTGATACTGTTCACAATGTTATCCACATAGGGTACAGGAACATGAAATGACGCCTGATGAAATCCTCTTTGGTTGCAGATCCTGAAGCGAAAGCCATGTGCTGACATTCTTGTATACATGTGTTGCAACGGGAAATTTAGTTCCTTCCACGCTCCTGCATTCATTACTAGGTGTGATAAAGCCTTTATAAAAGCCTTTGCCTTTTCCTCCCTTCGTGCTGGTGTATGCTCATATTGTACTTTATTGCTACTTCCCTGATGAAGAAGTCTATGGTGGCCAACTGATAAACTGGTTTGTCCTTATCGTTCGGGATAGTCGAAGGGCTTTACTTAGGTAAACTACTTTCACTGCCTTCAATCTACTTATAATTGCGGTAGTGAGTTGGTTCAAAAATTTTGTGACCGCATAGCATGCAATTGGGGCAATCTTGATGTGAAATAGGCTCAAGACTGTGCCAAGTGATAATTTGTTGACGTTCTTATGTCCAATGTGGCTTTAATGACTACTATATGCTTCATGAAAGTTTTCCCCTTGACTTTAAGTGTTAATTCCAGGTACTTAATAAGAATTTACTAAATCTAACTGAACATTTCCAAAATGGAAGTTGTCTGTCTTGAAGATGTTTCCTCCTCTCCGGAATTTCATGGCTATGAAACAATTTGACATGAACTACATGATCAAACTGAATATGTATCTCTAAGCAACAGTTAAACAAACAAGCATCAAACCTCAAGCTGGTGGAAGGGAGATAGAGGGACAATTCATGACCCAAAAATAATACTAGTATGATGACGATCCTTCATAACGAATGAGTGTTTGTAAAATTTGCTGTTGGGTGAATTATTACCTGAATCTTCATTTATTTATCCTTATTTGCCTATCCGAAATGAACAATTAATTACGCTGTATTCATTTGCTTGGGCGCGGAAGCGATGAACCATGATATTTATTTTTGTGGCATTCATCAGGCCATCACTGTGGAGTGCCAAAATAAAGAGCACATTACCTACCAATAACTCTAAAAGTTTCTGACCTTCGAGTTCAAAAGTAAACTGCATTCATTATTTGTAATAAGATTTTACCTCCTTGACATCAGACTTTCTAAGCTTTTTCATTTTAAATGATCATGACAAGATATGTTGGATCTCGGGGCACTCTAGCGTTTTTTATTTATTTATTGCAAATTGTTTATGTCGTTTTCAACACTGTGGTGAACACTAGTGATACATTAGATGGAATGGTATATTCGAAAAGGAAATTCTTTGGAAAGAAAGTTTTTCAGGTGTGAATTTAGAGTACTGCCTCAGAATTTGCAATTGATGAGGATTTAGTAAAATCTGAGAAAAATCTCAGAGGACAATTCTGACTGGATTTGAACCTCAGACCTCTCTCTCGCCCACCAGTGTCAAGGCCAAATTTCTTTCAAACATTCAAGTTAAACGACCGATTTAACATTTAAAACAAAACAAAAGAAGAAGAAGAGGAAGAAAATGTGCCTTTATCGGACGGAATTACTGATAGACGTCAACATACAGTTTTGAGGAATCAGGGTAAGAAAGTTACTCATGCAGTTAGTTACACAAGCTTAATATGAGCATTTCTCATTAGCAGCACGCATCTTTCACATATCCTACGTTGCAAGGAGCACGAGAAGATATTTGTGATTTGTAAAATGAACGTGGAGATGCCGGGGTTTGAACCCGGGACTTCTCACATGCGAAGCGAGCGCTCTACCACTGAGCTACATCCCCATAGTGGGTAGAGTAGACACCTCCATTGATCACAAAACGTGCCGTGCAGCGAGCGCCAGCTGGTTTACCGGTAAGCCACACGCTATCTTAGGATGCAGGCAGGCATCGTTCCCATACGTAAATGCAGAAATGAAATCGTCATCGACGCTTGGAATGGCGCAATCATTCTCCAATTCACAGCTGATTCCAAAGCATAGCAACTCATTAAATATGCTGCAAGTTTACTGATGACCATTTTATAATTGCAAATAATTGCACAAATAAAAGAAATATATTATATATAATACATTTAGGTACAATATTCTATAATATATACTTATAATATTCCGAAGAATATATATTGTTGCAATCTTTCTTAATATCATCATCAACCAAGCAGTTAAATTTTTAATTAAGCTTAGTTAACATAAGGGTTATTTGGTACCACAAATTCCTTCCGTAATACAGAAAATAATGTAAATGATCTATCATTCATAATGTGCAGTATATTTATATAATTTACAATATGAATTGTGGATGTAATTAAATTTTATAAGCATTAATAAAATTTTCTTTCCAATCCACAAACTTAAGACTATCATTTATATACCACGCGTCCTAGTAAGCCGTCTGCCAGGGACGCGTGCGAGAAGCAACAACCCACCAACCGATTAAATCACCGGCGTTATTGATCTACAATTTCGCAGCTTAAAGTAATATTTCAGGCGCCAAGCCACAAAGTCGGTTATGTCTTGCTTGCACTACTTTAACAATCACGCAAGTGATCTTATTAATGTATATGCATTTAAATTAGTGCATTGAAATGTCACGTCACAAGTTAAATATTTGCTTATGACTCGTTTTAAGCATTGCGTAGAAACATTTCTTGACGTTCCGGCTTCACAGAAATTACCTAAGGAACACGGTTCTTAGATTTAGAGAAACAGGACTGATAAACGGCAGAATTCGTTACCGAAAACGACGTGTTCTAACGGAAGGAAAGTTTGTTGACATTTAAGAAACATTAGAGCGTTCTCCAAAGAAATCTCTTTGTCGTATATTAAGATTGCCAGCTCAATGAGCTACTTAGATGGTAAAATTACATAGTGGCTGTAGTTCAAGGATAACAACCGCTTGATGACATAAAGTTTTATGAAATTTTGTGGTTGGGTTTTTGCAGATAATTGCCGATCCGCAATGAATACTTTTCTCCGATCGAGCTTGGTTTCATTTACATTAATATGTTTGTTCTCAAATTTTAGGAATCGGAGCGCGAATAGATGAATAAACTAAATAATAATAATAATAATAATAATAATAATAATAATAATAATAATAATAATAATAATAATAATAATAATATGTTATATGCATTGTAACAGTAACTCGATTAATACGGTCCATATTTTGCTTGTTCAATAATGAGATACAACTTGAATTTTTACTAAAAACATGCTGCCCCATCCCAAACTACCCGTGTTTCTTTAGAGGCTCTAAGGGAAAAAATTGACAACAGACTAATTTCTATAGGGTTATCGTATACTATGTAGTAATCAGCTCTGTTCTTCTGACGATTTCAGTCAATAACTTATTGGTAAACGACATAGTTTCTACATAGTATTGCAAAATGACAATTCCAAGGACTAATTGTAATGTATACGCATTCCATAATTATCTTAGGTTATGTTTTATTTGGACTTTAAAAGGGTCATTTAAAGATAGATTTGTTGTTGATTTGGTTTATTTAGGACGCTCTGTAATATCTCAGATCATCAGCATCCCATTCGATTCAGGGCGTGAAACGGCCGATAAATTTTGCTCAGAGACCTCTTTTTTCAGCCTTGAGGTTCTTTTTCGTGCCGTAAATCTATGACATGGACCAATGGCTTTATTTTCCTTCCGAATGAGACCATATTTAGAATTTTACATCCGAAAAAAATCCATTGATCCTGACCGTGAATGACCTAACGACCTTGAGTTTACGAGGCAAGTATGGTTACCACTAGATCACCAGAACCTACATTTAAAAATAGATCCCCGTAAACTAGAGTGCAATGACATATTTTGGGTGGAAAACTTTATGTGCGGGCACGTGGATAATATGCTCCATTGTCTAATACAATGTGAAAGTGAAATGGTAAAAAGGTGGAGGGATTGTATCTGGAATGAAAAATGGGATAAATTAAAACATGATATAGTATCAATTAAAATGTTATCAGATATGAGGGCAGGAAAAAATAAACAATTTCGGGGAATTCTTAGGAACGGTAAGGATAAGTGGAGACGTTTAAAAAAGGAGATTGTGGGCACTCACAGTTGTATAAATGATGATTTATTGTAGAAGCTCATTTACCTTACATATAACAGGTAGTTAAGGTATGGGAGGGCCTTAGTTTAGGTACTGCCATTTTTAGGTATTTTGTTTGTTTATGTAAATTGAATTGGTATGTTATTTGTAGAAATAAATACAGTCATTGATTCATTCATTCTAACTGACTGGATTCAAATATCAGTTACCGTTGCGTCATTACTGAGGTTTACAAACCAAATTAATACAGCTCAAATCTCCCGAGTTTATATTATCATATTGTTAACACATTGTGTGTTTTGCTGAGTGTTGAGTTTATCAACTGTTAAATCAACAGGAAATAAAAGACTATGCGAGATGGACAGAGCTATAAAACTCGCTAAGTTTACGACGAGCACAAATAAAAAATCGCCACACGAAGAAAAGAGCTCATTCTCTGTTTAACGTTTTACCCCAGAATTGGAAGTAAACTAAAAGAAGCACTCGCCATCAGAGAGAAAGCCAAAGCAATATTTCCACAATTGGATTTTATAGACTTGCAGGAAAGTTGGGATATAAGCAAAAGAAAGATGTAGTAGTTTTCTTATACAAGAAACGTTCTCCTGGGTGAAACTCTTCCTTTTTAGATGTTCCCCTTGTTGTGCTTTTTTTTTTCTATCCTTTTGACTTACATTCTTCATATCTTGCACATCCACAAAGACGGGCTGCAAAGCTACTGGAAAATAAGATTACAAAAAATGGCCACGAAAGCATATTTCTAATTCCTGCTTTTCAAAATGTGTACTCAAATGAAATATTTCATGGAGCCGCAATCTTCATCTTTCATTACTTTAAGAATGTGGCAGAGATCTTTAATAGATTTTCTTATTGCAATTCTTTCCCACTAATTTCTATTCTAGTTCTACAAATACCCGAATTGTACATCATTTCATTAGACGCTATTAGTGACGCATTCATATATCAGAAGAATGTTTAACAGTGTTTAACGCCCTTTTTTTTTACAACAGATGGTAGACATGATGATGCATGAAATGGAATGATAAATTGGCAAAGGATTTTTTTAAAGAAAGGAAACATTCCAGACCTAAGTTTAGGGTGCCTTCCAGGCATTTGCCATTTATTAGGACTCAAAAAAAAAAAAACCTGAAGAAGCCTCAGTCAGGGAGGTCGATTTTGGTGGGAGTTAAATCCCAGGCCTCTCACGAGTCCGCGCCTTATCGACCTCGGTCACTCAAGGAAAGTACACTACACTTTGATTAGCACGCTCACTCACTGCTAATCAAAGAAGAGAACAAAATTAATCATAAAAGTCGTTCAATATTTTGTGTTTCTTGGTACTGTGCAAGAAACGGGTGTTGCGTGGTTTTGTCGTCCGTTTGACGGCAGCTGACTTGTCGGCAGTCAAGAGTAGTAGCTACCTGCGAAAGGCTTGCTACCGTTCCAGTATAAAGAATTACTCTTTTACACTTCACTACTGATTTATTAGTACCAAAGATCCATTATTTTGGACTTACATAATTCAAAGGTTTTCTTCGCAGACCATTGGTTTCCCATCTCAAAGTTATTGTCTAAGATCCCTCCACAACCAGTAATATTCGTGCGGTGTTACTTATTAACATCCTGTATGTTCTTATTTGCTGTGCTCCATTACGTCCGTTTGGCCCTCGAAATGTGTCAAACTAATGGCATGGCAAAAGACTTCTCTTTGACTTAGCGCTCCGTGGCATTGCATGGTTGTAATGATTACCTCTACAACTATATATTTATTTACACAATCTGACGCATTCTCCGACTTGGTAAAGCTGTATGCAACTGTTTGTGTAGTTCTACTTGATTCACTCTGTGGAAAAAGCACATTTTGACAACTTTTTATGATCTGTACATGAAATATGAGTATGCTCTCGTAATTTGGAAGTGCTTCCGTAAATTCATAAAACACGGAGTTATCGAAAACTCAAGATGCAGTAAATTCTCAGCTATTCTAACTAAATAAATTCATTATTAGTACCAATGCTAATGTACTTTGACACTTGAACTAGGATTTCCTTGTTATATAAAGCATTTTAAATATATTTAGCTACACTACTGAATATTAACAGTAATATAATACTTACGTTCAGCATTTCGCAGTAGATCTAAAGAATTTTAATCATGTCTTTGAGCTAAAGTGAATAAAATTCTTTTGCCTCGTTTTCTGCAGCGTCCTGTTTTCTACAAAGTTTTCCAGCAGGTTTACATCTTTTTACTGCCACCTGATATCACTTTTGAACAATTCTGTTACGTTGTTTAAATGTATCTAATCACCCGGTGCTTGTCTAAAATTATTCATTTCCCAATTTATAGAAAACTTTTGTGTTCATGAAACATGGAACCTGGCAGTTGAACGTTTTCGTACCCCATACACTTCACCCATTGTAGGATTGCTTCAGTAGAGGGTCACATGATGTTTCAAAACATTTTCCTTCTGACGGGATGTTGATTTGTTTTATTTACGGATATCATCAGCGTGCCACTCAATTTAGGGCATGAAATGAGCGATAACTTTACTAACAGACCTCTTCTTTCAGCTTGAGGTTCTTAAATTTAAAACATGGGACCCACAACTTTACTTCCTTTCTGAGAGAAGTCATACTTAGGATTTTTACGCCCGAAAAAAATGCATGGACCCTGGCCATGAATTTGAACCGCGATCTTGGGACTACGAGGCAAGTTACTGCTACACCACCAGGATCACTTTCTGGCGCAAAACACAACTCTTGCACATTGTTATTAATTTCTTTTTTTTTTCTTTCTTTCTTTCTTTCCTTTTTTTTTTCCTTTTTTTTTTTTTTTCTTTTAATCTTTGATACTACACGAAGCAACTGAAATACCGCATTTCGCCGGGCATCTTTATTTTTTCCTCACACTGTTTCCACTTCGTGAATCAATCGTAGCTTTTCACTTATTCTTAAGAGTTATATCACTCTCTTCTTTTCCATGGTGTTCACTCGATAACTTGATAAACTCAACGAATCGAAAAACGTTTTCCTTGTTATTATTATCGTAATAAAATCTTGACTGAATCTACCAAAATTAGGTTAAAACATTAAGGAAAACCATTGTGTTGCAATTTTGAATAAAAAAAATGTCAAAATTATGATAGAAGACTTTGATTTTTAGGATTTTAACATTTCACAACAAAGCATAACTTAAAATTAGTTTCAAAAGAATAGAGTTTGAAGACATATTAATGCGTACTCTTCCAGTGGTGTCCATTGTATTGTACTACAAAAAAGGATAAGCAATAATGAGTTAATTCCCGGAAAAGTACATTTCTAAAGATAGTAAAGCCCTAATTAAAGTAACAGTTCTTTATCAGTTTATTAATTTGCAATTACCCTTTCGCCTTAATTTCCAGTTAAAGAATATGTTTACATTACTGAGACAAGAAAAGTCTTTGAGATATCAAAAACTCTAATAATAGCACTCGGAGTGATAGATAATACGTTAAGTATAAATTATACGATCCCAATAGGAGTTTAAAATTACTTCGAGATATCGAACATTCGAATATCGAAATAAGTTCGATATATGGAAATTCGATTGTATTTCAATTTTACGTAAACAATGTTCCTAATGCCTCTCCGCATTGATGGACAGTGCCTCGAAAACCTGGAAGCGCGATAAATCGTTAAAATTCTCTGATTATCTTTTTCCCTTCTCCAGTTTCTCTTTTGTTTGCATCAGTATAACTCGGCAGGAAAATCTTTTGAATTTAATCCCTGACCATGCAGTTGACAAGAACAAATCATTCGTGATATTGTTGCCATTGCTTCCCTTTGTGCTGGGGGAACAAAATTCCTCTGATTTATCTTTTCGCTGTTCTCAGGCGTATGTTGAACCCAATCGCTCCAGGCCTTGTCAACCATGGAGCCGGTCTCTCGTGTTTGAGTTTGCTGCAAAGAATTGTTTTACATTCACCGACTTAAATTGCGCCTTAATACTTCATATATGCATGCTCTATCTCCCTTCACTGTAGTTTTTTTTTCTTTCTTCGCAAAACACTCAAATAAAAATGTATGATGCTGTTAATAAATTAAACCTTAAGAAAGACATATTTAAACTCCACTAGAGACAGTAATTCCTTCCGAGCTAATACAGACTAACATTACCCTTTCTTTAATGGCTCTTTCGATATAAAACATGTTACATAAATAAAATTACTAACTATAAGGTAAGGCTCAAAAGGTTATTCACTTATCAAATTCTCCCACATTCTCCATTTATTTTTCTAAAAATAATATCCTATAAACTTTATTTATAAATTTAATTTTTATAGAAAAACGAATTGTTTGGGAAACAGCAATAAATTTCTATTCATTCCCAGAGAGTGCTTGATTGTAGTGTTTTTAATTCCATTTAGTGCAATTGGCACTTTATTTGAAATAACTCACACAAATAACATAAAATAAAAACATTCTCCATTTAAAATTTTCCCAGAAATTAACTGCACAAATAATCATGGTTTAATAACAACACGGCGAGGTTATTTGATTTATGGGCCGCCTGATCGCGGCTGCTTACTGGGAAAGTGCAGCTGCCGTAACCGGAAAAAGGAAGATAGAATCGCTGTGCCTATAGTTGGAATTTTTATTTTTATTGAAAGCATAAACCGATACTCTATTTATAACTGGTAATAATGAGCAATACTAAGTATATAAGAGATCCTCAGTGGCAATACATTTTCGACATCTGCGTATTGCTGTATTTCATCTGAGTTTTCTTCCGTAAAAACGTGGCGGTTCGGAAATCATTTCCTGTCATTGTGGATCCTGCTCCTTGTACCTTTTTAACAATTTTGCGAACAGTTTCTCTACATGGAGCACTATTGCGAATCGCCTTACCATCTCATATTTTATAAAAAGTCATTGTTCAAAAATATATATTTATGTAGTGGCATAAGTAACGAATAACTATTACACACAATTTAATACAGCGAAAGCACAGAGTAACACATGAACGCACAACCACCGAAGCCTCCCTCACACTAACTACAAGCTACTAACGGCATATGCATTATAATATGCCCAGTATGCAGTCAAGTTCTGCCGGCCCGTAACTCAAATGACCTCACTGTATATATAATTTCAAATACAGAACACATCATTAACATGTAAACGTAAGATTAAGGAGCTTATGATCGTATACAATGAAATACAATAGCTTAATGCAATAATTGTGTATAATAACTGATTCGAAATATGTCTGTGAACAATATTGGCCACTTTAGTGTTATATACTTTCCGTAAGCAATATCAACATTTCTAGTAGTTCACCTACACACTCAGTTTATATAAAGGTTTACAGTTCCTCTCTGGATACAAGATCTCTCTCTCTCCCTCTTGCATAAATTGTGATAGCAATAATCCGAGCTTAAAATTTAATAAAGTATGAAGTTATTTTAGATATTTCATGAAATAAATTTATTTGTAAATTACTCTGTAAGCTGCATTATATTTAAAAGTTGAGTCGTCTACATTTGTTGCAGCATAATAAGATAATAAAAATATTCTAATTAATTTGCAGTGCAGTGCACAGATGTGTTGAACACGTATATTTAACGTTTATTAAAAGTAAAAAAAAAGTAATTCTTTCAAATATGATCATTTTATTGTGTGTGGTTTTTGTTATAAAACAAATGCCCCCATGCCTTTAATTTTGTAACACGTTTTCTGGTAGGCAACTTCAAAGTAAGTATAGCACAATCTTTTATTAGAACATGGCAGTTTCTTCGAGTTTTTGCAGGGTATATATCTGCAGCATGCCCCGGCTCTTTCTATGAGGACCAGTTGCTGCTTAAATCTTCAACAGCTGCTTATGTTGCAGAAAAAAATTCAGGATTTGACATCTCTGGAGCTGTAATGGGGAATTTAACTTGTGCTTAACACTTCCACAGTTTCTGGATCGCTTCTCTAGAGGAAAGAAATAGAAATAGCAAAACTTCTTCCATATTTTACCCCGCAGATTGCACTCAGAGGAGGGAAAAACCCTAAAACTCAGTTTACCTTTTCCTTTACACCGGTATGCTCGCTTTTCTTTTATGTCATTTCCCAAACATTGAGCTGTCAGCAGCACTTATCTCTCATTGCTCTCTTCTTTAACCTTCCTCAATTTTTTCTAGCTTCCTGTGTGTTATTTAGTAATTGCTCGATGACAGATTCGCTACTTGTCAACGTTTGTGCTTTATCAAAGCCGTATGACGTCCAGCTTTTTGAAATTTCAGCTCTTCACTTGCATCCCACGTTACGCGAAAATTATTTTTCCTGTTCATTTCCTTCTAGATGAGCAAGATGCTGTTGTGAGCACATGTTTAAGGCATCTAATTTTCAGAATATCTTTGGGAATAGGGGACATTATTAAAACGTCTGATCAATAACACGTTCGAAGGCTAGCTGTTCAACTATGAGGCGAATAAAGGCTAAAATCATGGTGAGGATTAAAGCATTTTAAATCATTTATTTTGTCACGCTCTATATTTTCATACATTAAAATATCCTCTTTATGCTGTATAAGAATTTCAAACGAACCATTAAGATATAGTAAAATAGCAGCAATTTTTAAAAATTGCATTCAAAATATTTTTAATCACTAAAATCTTCATAAATTAAGTGCAGAAGGATGTTGTACCTAATGGAATAGGTTGCAACTTTCGTCTTATTTGTGATTTCTTGTTGAGAAATATGACACTATGGCAATAAGTTTCAGTACATTATTTCTCCAATTGTGTTATATAAACTACTGCTGCCAATTGTTGTATTGTGATCTTTTTTATTGTATTTTCTTGTTTTTTGAATGGTGTTTAACAGCCGCTTTTACTACTGAGGCACCACAGGCGATGAACACTGATGATCATGAAATGATATATTGGGAAAGGATTTTTTTAAGGAAGGAAACGTTCCAGGCCTAAGTATAAGGTACCTTCCCGGCATTTGTCATTTATGAGGACTGAGGAAAACCTGAAAAAAGCCTCAGTCGGGTAGGACGATCCTGGCGGTATTCGAACCCCAGACCTTGAAGACCTCGGCCTCCCGTGGGGGTACCAGAGCGTGATTTGTAATCACAGTTCTCTCTTCCATGACGAAGTATTTTCACCCATCTTGCAACAGTTCGGTAAGTGGAAATTCTCTCCCACAAGCTTCTTGTAATGCCCTAAAGTCACTCAGTTGCATTTTTTTCTCTTGAAACTTGGAATTTTACGAAACACGTTTGTTAATATCTACTGAATATTTTAGGGCGGTATTACTACAAATTTAAAACACTTTACTTAGAGACTCAAAATTGCAGATTTGTGAAACTATAACATTCTACAAATCCCTCCCAATGGTCATCGTTAGGAGCACTAATTTACAGCATTGTGTCTATTACTTTCAGAATTCCCTAGTATATTCAAAATAGTAGCTGAAAATGTTAAAAATTGTAAATTTATACGTAATTCCATTCTGCCTAAAGTTATGTGAAGCTTTCTCAACTTCTCAGTATATGAGGTGAGAATGGGCTGGAAACAGGAAGCATTGCTTTTAATCAGTCAAGTTCCTTATGTATCATCAGAAAGGCTCTCATCTTTGATTGAGATTAAGGCAAAAAAATAATCTATGGGTAAACAATGAAAAATAAAATATAAATTATATAAAAAGAACATTGTTTTATATATGCATTTCAGGATATTAAGAGTTTCTTTACAAACATTCTAAAATCATATGAAAAATTACATTAAATTATAGTAAGAAAGAAAATTGCTTTATATGTGCGTTTGAAGATATTCAGAATGTTTATAAAAATTCTGAAATCATAATGAAAAATAAATTGTAAATTTTATAAAAAATAAATTCATTTCAACATATTGAGTTTTTATAATAATTCTGAAATAATACTGACAAATAAAATGTAAATTGTATATAAAAGAAAATTGTTTATATGTTAGTTTTAAGATATTATGGAATTCTTATAATCGTTCTTTGGACAGCTTAATGATTTTAATAATCAATGAGTAATAATTAACATATAAATTGTTGTTATGTTATTGACGAAGCTAATTGAATATATACTTTATTTATTAATAGACTCAGCAAATGAAATGTTAAGTATGTTTTACTTCTCTTATGATCAATACCAAAAAAGTCATATTTGGGGGGACTATAAATGTATTTTACGATTTTGAACAAAGTAACTTAGAGCACTTGAAACGACTTAAAAGTTACACTAATTGGATAGGACCAAGTATTTATGCTGTTCTAAATGGAACCACTAGGTATTACGGTTCTGGCCTCTATTATCTATTACCTGTATAAATTAGAAAATTGACACAATAATAATAATAATAATAATAATAATAATAATAATAATAATAATAATAATAATAATAATAATAATAATAATAATAATAATAATAATAATTACTGCGACAAATTTGAAAAAAATTAAAAGGAAACTGTGTATACAACTATCGCAATCATTACTGATGTTTTGAACATGTAAATGCTACACAAACGTACAATATATCATTTAATTTTTTTGCAATATTTGTATTTTTCTAAAATTTTTCAGAATTATTCAAAAAATTCTTCCAGTTTGCGGAAAAGTCACCATGTTTTTTTATTCGATTGCTTTTATTTAAATTTACAGGCATTTAAGTGAGGGAAGCTCTGCTAATTATTTAATGTAAAATAGGGAACCTCCTGTAAACATGTAAGTGATTTGTATAATATATAATTACTTATTTATGACAGAAAGTGCCAATCATTGTGAGGGAGTCCAAACAGTGATCTCTTAAAAATGCCCTATTATGTAAGATCTGAACAAAAAATGATAATTAAAATACCTGAATAGCAAAGAGAAAGTTAAGCATGTTTTTGATACAGGTTGGGCCTAAGTAAGACATTCTCACCCAATTATGATAGTTAAGTGAATGTAGAGAAGATAAAGCAGTGTGCAGTATTAGCTCTCAAGACTGCAGAACAATGGAACGCTCTAATGAAACGGAAAGCAAATCACAAACGAAAGACTGTCGAAAAGTTTCTTGCAGCAATTGTTATCAAACTGAGGAACTATTCAGCCATGGTGGGTCTCGCTTGACGCCCATGTCGAACAGTATCTATCATTAAATGTGGAAGCATCCTCATCTAGCTCTCCCCCAGCCAATCTCCGCTGGAATTTCCTTCCGAAAGTGATAACATCTTACTGAAAGCTATAAAGACGCGCTCCGTAATTTCGTTTTCTCTTCATCCCTGAAGCAAGGGTGCAGTGTTCGCATTACATTTCATTCTTCATCAGAATTGGATTACCACCAGCAGCGCTTAGAACGTATATTTTGTATGAAAGAAATTAATCTCTCTCTGCTTAATGTTCAATTGTCGGAGTTTTCAAGAAATATCCAGCGAATGCGATACAAATCTTCTTTGAATATAATTTCTTATTTTGCAATTTTATATGAACAAATTGAAAGATATTTCAGTACTTTCTTAGCTATTGCTGTGTTGGTTAAAATAATAGAAATGTAAATCTGTCGCATATTTTGATATACTGTAGCAAAAATAATTCTAATGAGAAGTTCAGTCATATTGAACTTTTTCTTTAGTTTTTAACTGTTCTTCGCACTAAGCTGCGTATAAATATTATCTTTTCTGGTCTCTTTTGTTCTGACATTAGGGAATAACACTCCCTCTAAATTCCCCCATAAGCTAACAATAATACGAGAGTATCTTAGGAAGGTTCCATCGTGCTTGTATGTAATTGACCCAATTTAATTCTCATTCCGCAATATTCCTGGGGTCTCTGCTTGTCTAATGCTATGAAAGCAAAGCACTGTTCTCAAGAACTGCATCTCTATTGATTTCAACTTTTTATATCCATATCAGTGGAAATTTCAAAATTATCTAAGTGAGAACGAACATTATGAATAAGACTGCTTAGGAAAGAGGTTCTTTATCAACTGAGAAGAATTTGCAAAGGAAAATAAGAACAAAAATGCTTCTAGAAAAGTTGATGTAATGGAGAACACGCCGGGCAACCATACACGAGGTATAAGCATATTTAATTCAAGCATACACAGAATGATACCTTTACACGCAATTAAGAAATTAATTAACTAATTAAGATACAAATAACACTAATTAAGACACATCTAATCACTGATTTCAAAATTTAAAATCAAGTTTATAGTAACCTATTCTTTTACATGCCGACGATATAGTAATTCTCTCTAGAACAGCAAAAGCTTAGACGCACGGCAGTATGCAGAGGGGTATGCAAGTAAATATTTCTGAAACTAAAACTCTCATCTTTAAAAATGGCTATGTTTACGATAAGCTGGAAAAATGTACAGAAGTACAGGGAGAAGTAATCCAGACCATTGAACAACATTTGAGATGAATGGAAAATGGAATAAACACAGTTCCTGTCAAGCACAGGGGAAAATGTCAATCTTCTGAGGATAACGGATATGCCAGTCAAAACATTAAAAACTGGCAATGGTTAGGTCATCATTGCTATCTGAAAGTGGGGTTTGGGGATGGAATTAAAATAGACGGTCTAAATAAACTACAATGTGAATTCTAGGGGTGGGGAAGGGAACATCGAACTATGGTGCAGTATGAGAGATGGGATGCTGGAAAGATGCAGTTTACAGAAATAAATGCAAGTAAACACTGACCAAGCATAATTAAAGAACAATAAACAACCTTGAGGGCAATATGCTACTGGCATCAGTTAAACAACATGCATTATGCAAAATAGTAGGCGACGGTTGTACAGCGAAAATTGTCAAAAATACAATGTATATTAGTTGAATATGCCACTCCGGCAACCAAAGGAAAAAATGGCTACAGCATTATTTGAATTAGGTTTTATGATTTTTTTCCAGATTGTTTTATTATATTATTGCCCATTTCATTCTATTTTCTAGGCTTCAACTTTATGTAACTTTAAAAGTATGCAATGTCTTGTTAAAATATTTTATCTGCCCCAAATTTGGTTACCTCTAGTTCATTTCCATATAAAACTTACCATTCTCATTACTGCATTTAACTACTTTGTAGCTAACTATATTCGTCTTGATTCATTACCTTGATTTCTTGTTAAAATCCATTGACACATACCTTACTTTTGAAAATCCATTTTATTTTTTGATAGAATCGCCTTGTGTGCATATTAAAAGTATTAAAACATTTCTCTCCAATAGAATATGATGATTTTCATATCGTAGAGGACGTAGATATCATATACAGCCCTGCACAGTTTATTATGGAATTATTTAAGTGCTTTGTGACTTTTTTATGTATCACCTATATCAAGAATCCGAGCACAAGAAATCTTAGTGTATTTTATATTATTTCTAATATGCTTACCACTCAACCATCTTCCAGCGTAGTTTGTTGGTCAAGTGTGTTGTTTTGCGCGTGTGGCTAGCAGATGTTTGACTGGAACGCACAATATAATGCGTATTTAATTATTTACTTTTGTTTCCTGTGTGACAATAGCGAAAGTCTCACATAGTAATTCCTAGTTTGTGATTATGTTATCCTCTATTATTAATAATCTGAGAAAAAGGTTTCTAAAAGTTCAAGTCTTTTAATTATTTGAAGAGCTCTAAAAATACGCAAATCAACCTGGATTCCCTCCTTATCTAAGCTATCTTCCATTCACTTCTTCGGGATGAGAAAAGTTCCGAAGACTCTCAAAAAGGCGAAAAAATCCTAAAAGAAAACCTATTCCATACAACTTGTGCTATTCGGAAAAAAATATTTAGACAGAAATTCCAAAAATTGAGTATATCAGAGCAGTTAGAGGCTCAAAGTTTCTCATTTTATTGATTATGTTTCGTTCTGCATTAATTCTGTTTGAACGCTCGTTATCAGATTGAGAGTTTCGCTGAAGAAGGCGGACATGTGCTAATGGATTAAGAATTCATTGTGCAACGTTAATTTCATTACATTCATCCTCACGGAAATGTTCGGCAGTAGGCACGCAACATTAGAAGATTGGTTTGTTTGTGTGATATTGCAAAACCGCACGGTTCCGGTTTTAGATACACGATGCATGATGCATGAAAATCAAGTTATTCAGCGAATTATCAAATCGCTGCTTTGCTGAAGTTTCCACAACTGAGGAAACTTGAGGCCAGTTAATTCAATTCGCAAGGGAGGTGCACGGTGACAGAGCAGGCTTTGTTCGTGAACAGGAGCCGTGACGTTTGCTGCCACATTTTCCACAAGACTGAATGAGATTAACACAAAACTTGTGAGTGTGCTGTATGCATCCAGTTTATACTCTCGGACGCTGGATCAACCGTTTCGTGACTGATAAGTAGATAGCACTGCTAATATTTTCTAAACCTGGGCTAACTTTACCGTCTTTGTCAAGATAAATTGAACATGAGTTAACTTGAAGACATGGACAATTCTAAGTTTTATATACAACTGTTGCTTCTTAAAATTCAATTTCATATTCAGATTGGAACTCAAACCATAGACCTTGTGCTACCGTGTGGCACTTTAACCATTGCTGGACAGAACCGGATCTAATGCAACTTTTAATCATATTGAAATAAATTTGATTTACAAACTTCTTATATAATGCATGGATTAGGCCTTTCTTAGACCTACCTTCTTATATTCCACTCTAGGCTGCTACTTTTTTTTTTTTTTTAATTTTTTATCATTCACTCTATGCACTGTTTCAGCCAGGATCAATGGATTTTTTCGGGCGTAAAAATCCTAAGTATGGATGGCTTCCATCGGAAGGAAAGTAAACCGTGGGTCCCGTGTCGTAGATTTACGGCACGAAAAACAATCTCAAGCCTAAAAAAGAGGTCTCTGAGCAAAATTTGTCGGCCGTTTCATGCCCGGTATAGAATGGAACGCAGCTGACCTGAGATGTTCAAGATCGTCCGTAAATAAACCAAATCAGTCAATCAATTACTGAATCATTTCTAGCTTTATTCTAGAGTGTGCGTTTTGGGTACCTGTTACGAAACAAGTGGAGTCCCCGCTCCAAGATGTTTCGAGCCCTCAAAAGATCCACTTCCATACCAGATGCTGGAGCGAAAATGTTTACAAGACGCAAGTCAATGTCACACCACACCAGCCCAACGCACCTTGGACTGTCGACTCTGTAACAAAACCAACGAAATTAAATTGTATTAAAACGAGAGAGCGGAAATCGTGGAAAATAAAAATTCTAAGTGACCAGGGTAAACAGTGGAAAATAAAAAAAACAAGGTCAGAGATTTGAAGGAGAGTCCCAATCGTTACTTCCTTTGCCATGTAGCTGTTTCAGTTTCTCTTGTTGCGAAATATTGCTCTTTAACAAGGTAATCTCAAGGAGTGAAAAGTTACGGCGACGTATGAAACTTATGCAAACCAAAGGGCATGACGATCATGTAAAAGCACAAAATTTTATATCCGTATTCTAAAGGGTGCATAAAATATAATGATGCAACGTTACAATAACCAATATATCCATAATTTGTAACCGGTACAAGCAGAGATCACACACGACATATGTGTAAAGTAACGACACAATGGTCATAGCAGAACAAATGCTTACAGTGGACATATAAATTCATCTTTGTCATATCCGTCGAGATTACAGTCACCTTCAACACTGCCAAAGATTCAAAGTTACTACATATTAAAAATGACTGCCATTACAATTTTTTCCCATTTTTCCTCAGTAAGATTTACGGTGAGACGAGGAAAACAAAATATAATTAGAGGTATTCTCCTCCATTGTCTGTGCACCTTTATCATCGTTCTGGCAGTTTCCGTATTTGCACACGAAACCATTCTTTGGAGGTATCCTGGGGCTACTGCTGAGCAACTTCTTGAAGCTCATCCGCAGTGACCAGACGTTCAAAGAACTCCATCGAATCCACGCTGTAAGTTCCACCAATAGCTGGCATGTCTCCACACGCTTCTGTTTATGGAAATGAGGCATCCATTGCGCATACACACTTTCTCAATACCAACATCTAAAAATTATATCCTGACTCGACTTTAAACTCCATAAAGCTTTTATCAGCGTTGCTTTATATTTAAACACATTATAAATATGTTCCGAATATTAATGCTATTTTGTATCTTAGTAACTGTGTTCATCATGCAGTGACCTGCATAATATAAAGATGCGCTTCAGTTGCCTACGTTGGTTAGAGAGAGAGAGAGAGAGAGAGAGAGAGAGAGAGAGAGAGAGAGAGAGAGAATTAAATTTCGGGGTAGGGTGTATAATTTGCTTTTTCAATTAAATATATTTTGAATATAAAACCTCACATTTCAATCAAGATGGAACAAGGAAAGAAAGTAAAGGTGAAAAACTGTAGAAGAACAGGGAGCAAAAGTGTTATGAATAAAGAAATAAGAAAGGTAGCACAATATTAATAAGAGAGAAAGAATTATAAGGAAAAAAACAGGACAAAAAACATTCAAGGTTTACAGTGAACCATGCTGAGCGTTCTGCTGAAAACAATACTCGTGACAGCAAAAGCAATCAACACTAGTTCGTATTTCGAGCCGAATGAGCACGGGTCGAACCTCTGTGCAAATGTCAACTCACTTTAGGGGACGGTTTACGCCTGTTAAACAAATTTCATTTGTACTAGGGCCGAGAGCCCTAGCTTTATGTATAGTTTAATGCGATAAAGAACACCAAACCCATACGTGCGTTATTCGTCGACATCTAAGGGAAAATCAATATAAAATAATATATATTAGATAACAAGTCCAAAATCAACGGATATATTTAATAACTCCAATAACTCTGATGCATAAGGAGGCGTTAACTGTAGATGATTTCTAAATATATGATGATGTTTTGTCTCTCGCATTAATCAATTAACATGTTAAAATATTCGGTGTGTTTATGTGTGCTTTGTTTCCAAATGTATTATGCATTCTCACAAATTTGTGGGAACTAAACTGTACTCCGTGGGGATGGTATGGAACGTAAATTTAAGCAATCTTCTAACATGTTAGTCGTCTCCGTCTAAACATTCAGTTTGTTTATCGCCAGAATAATCTAACAGACAGGTGATACAAGAATAACTGGCACCCACAATGGTGACTCCAATGAGCCACCTGTTATTAATAAATAAACTGTAATTCAAACATTAATCCTCATGGATTTCTGTGTCTCCTGCGCATATTGAAACCTAATGAACATTAATAAAGTTTGGCGAACAAAACATTTCCTCTATACTTTATGTTTAGCTAACATGGAGATTTATAGCAACACTTTTTCAAGCTATGAAGACACACCAGTGCGGAACTCGACTTAGCCCCTGCGTCTTGACTTAACTAGACAGAGCGCGCTGTTTCTGTCCCATTAGTGAAGGAGTTATATATATATATATATATATAATATTAATGAAACATAAAAATAAAGAAACACTATTAACAATGTAACAAATTAACACTAAAAATAAAAGTAGATAAAGATAAAACACAGAGAAAGAGTCACACTTGAAATTGCTATATTTCGAACTACTGCGAGTTCTTCAATGGCAAGAAGCTAGACAAGTGAAGGTGATAAAAGTAAATATTGAGTATCGAAGGTAATGTTATGCATGGAAACAGATGAAACTAGATATGAGAGTGTGGGAAGAAAAAAACTAATATGTAAGATTTAAATCAGGTGGTATACGCGCTTTATGTAAAAATATAGCTGCCATTTCTCTATCTCTGAGTAAACTTTCACAGCATTGTGTAGGTAAAGCATCAATAAGAGTTAGACTAAAAGCATCATCAAAATCCTTACAGTGAGATAAGGCATGTTGGGCAACAGGCAAGGGAGACTTGGTTTTAACAGAACGTCTATGATTGTTCATGCGTAGCGAAACAACAGTAGAAGTTAAACCAATATAAAATGCTTTACAAAGCTTACAAGATAACATATATACGACATTCTTGGAAGAACAGGTAGCAAATGAAGAAATGTTGAATTCCTTGGATAAATTAGGGCTATGGAATGATTTGCACGGCATAATTAGTGCACAGGTTTTACATTTAGGACGTTGGCAAGGATACGAGCCAGCAAAGAGACGTGGTAAATTCGGAGAGGATAGGTTACGGCGAAATATACTTTTAAGGTTAGGGGGTGTTCTGAAAGTAAGGCGGGGTACAATTTTAGAAAAATCATTTAAAGATGGATACATTAACAAAGTATCGTGACATTCTTTCAAAATAGGTCTGATGCTTTCAATTCCAGGTACGTAAGTGGTAACAAGGTTGATGAAGTTCTTGTTAGAGGTTTTAGGTTTGCATCGGAAAGTTTTGTGTGATGGGATTATACGGGATTTTAAAAGAGCAGAAGGATAATTTTGGTTTTGGAACTTTTGAGTAAGGTTTTTAATATACTTGTCAAGAGATGAAAAGTTGTTACAAAGACGATGACCACGGATTGAAAGAGAAAAAGGAATAGATCTTTTGATATGCAATGGATGACAACTATCAAAATGAAGATATTGTTGTAAATTGGTAGGCTTAATGTGCACAGACGTAAGGAAAGAGCCATTGCATAAAGAAATATCAATATCTAGGAAAGTAGCAGCATTGGGAGAGACAGAAGAAGTGAACTTAACTGAAAACTTGGAGTTAAGATTAGTAAGGAACTGCTCGAGAGATTCTGAGCCATGAGTCCAAAGCACAAATATATCATCAATATATCTCAGCCATAATAATGGTGCCAACGGTTCTGACTTAAGAAATTCCTCCTCTAAACGAGCCATAAAAAGATTGGCATAAGAAGGTGCCATTCTGGTGCCCATCGCAGTACCTTTAATTTGTAGATAATATTTATTATCAAAACTAAACGCATTGCGAGTGAGGACCAGATAAGCAAGCTGGCAAATGAAATCTGTGGATGGGATATGAGGAGGTGCTTGTGAGTTCAAGAAATGTTTAACGGCAGCTAATCCTTCATGATGGGGGATGTTAGTGTAGAGTGACGTCACATCAATAGTGGCAAGAAGTATATCAGAGTGTGCCGTAAGGTCAACTTTCTTAAGCAAACACTCACATAGTTTCGTTATATGTAAAAAACCGTTCGAAATAGTCTAGTATACACAAAAGTGGGTTATTTATAAACCTCCCGTTACGTAAATCACTTTATCTAAATTTTAAAATGAATTTAGGTATGTTCTAATTCATTTGTAACACCTGCGACTCTGATTTGAAAATTAGTTTTAACAATCAAAATCTGGAGTGGGCTATATTTCGAAAACAGAACAAACTCTGAAAACACAGCAGAGAAAAGATGATCTAGGGAGTAAAAGCAGATAGAATAGTAAGGTAACAGAGGACGAAGAATGTGTTTCCTAAGCAATATTCTATTATGCAATTCTTTTTTTTTTTTTTCATATCTCTAGGCACAGACAAAATTACTTCCAATTTAAGAACATGATTGCAGATCACCATTTTATGCATTCTTCTGCAACAACAGAGCATATACTAATTAAACATATTTAAGATTCACGTTTCTCCATGCCATAATTTCCAAAGGAGTTTGGTGCTGAGGGTATACTGCCCAGCATTGCTTTTAATTTAACAGTCCAAAGAACACTTTAGCATTATCACGGTCATTATCATTATCCCATGGGGTTCATTAAAAGCAGAATTATGGTCTATCTGTGTTGTCGTTAATGAAGGTTGGCACCGTTGAAGTGTGTCGGCTTACCCGTGGCAATGCTTTGTATTGTCCTTCTTGCCGTCAATACTCAACTTTGACCCCTAACGTAGAAAGAAATGAAATAATGCGTTATCCTTGTCTAGTAATTAACTTAGAGCACGGCTCAATTCATCCCCTGTAATTATTCCGTATTTGTTTCGTCTGTTACCCCCACAAAGCTTCGAATATACGATCGGGTTCCCATTTTCTGTAGGAATTAATTCAGAAAGTTTCCATGTACGAGTAATAAGCTACAGGCATGTGAAAAGTATTGCCAACTTTTTACATTTATTTCTAGATAAAATAGTATGTTTTTTTTTTGCAAGGAATATTAATTGCAATTCATAGTTCATGTATTATTAATCAATATTTTTGTGAATACTACTTTTATATACTAGACCATACGCCATCTTTAAGTGCAAAGTACAAAGAAAAAAATAATGGATAAATAATGGACAAGTTATTAATTCCTTTTAAGAATAACTTTAAGAATAACTTTACGAATAACTTTACGAATAACTTTACGAAAAAGAACTTGCTTAATGGAATTCCCATGCCACTAACAGATAATAAACTAGAGCCCAGACTTATAACAAAAAACTTAACATACAGCAATGTTATTCGTGATTTAGGAAAGTTTTATTTTTATTTTACTTTTCTTCCTATTTCTACTCTTTTTTTTAATTATTTTCCTATGTTAACAAAATTTATTGTAGTTTAGTGCTTTATTGATGGATATAAGGAGAAATTGTATTTCTATCTTGTAGGAAAACCTTCGTAAGTTTTATTTTAGGTGGAGTAAATAGGTGACTATATTGGTCTCATTTTTCTTGTGGTCGTTCGTTATTCGTTTGTTAACTGTTGATCTTAGTTTGTATTATTAACTTGTAAAAATAACTACTGCAGTTACATCGCGACACAGTTGTGACTACAAATATTTAAACAGCAATAAATAAGGAATAAGGAAATATCTTTAAGATACCGCTTGTCTGTAATGAAAACCAGACTATTGTACCTGAGTTCGCTATGCAAATTTTCACGGAAATTCATTAATTAATGCTTTCGAATTTCCGGCAGCATCTTTTATTAATACTCAGTAAGGAATTGGCTCTCCTCTCTAATGTTTCACATAATTAATATAAACACATAAGAGAAAAGACAGATCTTTAACAAATGTCGCACGTTTTTGTGATTTTTCTTCACAAGTAATATTGTTGCTTACAAACATAAGAAGCATTATTTAAATTGTTTCTTATTATATAAAAATGACACATGTGTTCAAATAACTAATAATGTTAAATACTGATTTTGTAATTTAATGATCACAGGGTTTAAACTAATTTTTAAATACCAGCATTTGTGTGAATTCCTTTATTACATGCTATAAGTGCCTATTTCTCTACAGATAATCGTATCAGGTTCAATAAAGCAGATGATTGAATTCAACAATTACATTGACATGGAAGAAATGATGCCAGAAGATTAACCTAATAGCATCCCTTGAAACTGATTGTGTCATGTTGAACATCACTCCATTACGTAAACAAAGTCACGCTAGGCAAAGGCGTGATAATCTCTCAGTTCTACAACGCAAGGATCTGATTTGCATATATCCATTTGAAGAAGAGGTGAAACTGTACAATGCATTTGCCTATGTATATGTCAGAGGTGCTGGGTTTGGATTTGCATGTAAATGAGAAATCGTTTGGTTTACCCATCTGCCGAGGAGAATGGGGTAGGAATCCTGCCGCACTTTAACAGGTGTTTCCGAAATATCTGTTTCGCTGTTCAGCTTCATTCAAATGCATTGGAAGGGTTTGTTTCTGTTAAACTTAGTGCAGGTGTAAGATGAATATTTTAATACTATTCTTGTACAAAATCAAATGTAATATTGTGTAAGTATATATTACTTACATATTAAAGTGTTATATAGTTTGTAGCTTAACTCTCCCGTTTACTTTAGAACTATTTATTCTGAAAGAACATCTACAAGCATTTATTTGTCTCTACGAAATACAAAATTGAATATTTAACAATTGTATTTTATTTCATTGCGACATTTATTAATCTGATTTAGAACATGTTGTTAGATTAATTTCTTCTTCGGTGCTATTATTAGACACAGTGAGAGAGAAAGCCGAAATAATATTAAAATATATAAAGAAAATTGAAATAAATTTTGAAACAATGTAACTGAAATAACAAGAACTAGGAATAGCTTCACGTAAGAATTTTGCCATTCCTGCTTTAAAAAAAGTAGAAAGAGATCAGACATGGGGTAGCAAATAAAATACTTTCAGTATCAACTGATGAAACGAAGACAGTAAGTATAACGAATACCACTGTGGGAATATTCCATGAAGATCGTCCCATTGAGAATTTTATATTAAATGGAAAAAAAAAAAAAACAATTTTACCGTAAGTAAACAATTTGACCGGTCTGTGAATTTTTAGGGTGCATTACGGTGGAAGTAACTGATTGTCTCAAAGCATTATACTAGATGCTTGACCAAAGGCTCTCTTTTCAGAGGAGTGAAGTCACTTCTTCTGGTTAAGCTTAGGGAATTATTTCACAAAATGAAATTACAAGTAAACTGTCATGTACTAAGACTAACTTTGGATTACTTCCTGCTGCTGCAATTGCTCCGGAAGAACCAAAAGCACCACTGTAAAACAGAAGGTCCTGTGAGTAAAACTGTAAATAGCTTAGATTGTGTTTATGATAAACTGAGGGAAATTGTTTCGTAGAAGATGAAGCTTTTGAACAATTGCAAAGACTATTTTACACCATTTCCCCTCGACGAATTAGATTTAGATTCAAGTGATATTGTTTGTTCCTCGTGCATATAACATGTAAAGGCCTACTTTAGAGCTACTCGTCTAATTATCATTCTTTACTCATTTCATCGACATTCGGCCGGACATGGAGCGAGCTACATCATTTATTTGGAAATATTCTCATTATCCTTTATCATAATTAAATGAAAACAAGAGAACAATGGTCCGAGGTAATATCTGAAAACACAAACACTTATAAATTTCATTATATCAATTTATTAACTAACACAAGTTATAATTAGCTACACTCGAATTTGCGGGAGTTAAGATGATCCATCTCGAAGTTAGTGGTGCAATGCCCTCTTTCTCCGACCTTCCAAGTTAGACTCTCCGAAAAATTCGTTACAGCATACAGCATCCACCTTCTGAGCATGCGCAGAGCTAGCCTTTCCCGAAGTCCAAATATGTAACTGTCACATGGAACAACGAAACCTACCGCTGTTCTACGTTTTAAAATATGCAAGGTCACGCCACATTAAGCCACAGTTGACAGTACACAGTCATTTACATTTGAAAAGTTGCACAGAATACTCGAATTTGAAATTCAATTCATGAATTGAACTAACAGATGCTTGTGAAATCTTTCCAGGCAACTGGAAATAAAATAAAAGTTCAACGTGTTTTCGAATTGTTTCATATCTGGTTATCATTCCCACCATTTGGTGAATTTTATGAGAAAATTTATGTTATTAATTAATTAATTAATATATTATTATTTGGGCATAATTTTTGTGTTTAAGGCATGTTATAAGGACACTTTTCATATTTTGATGATTTTATGTCCGAAATTCTAGCCTATTCATGAATGAATTAATGTGCTTACAGTATCCCTTACAAGATAGTGTTTTACTCCATGTGAGCGTAATTAGTAGGCTGAGTCTAATTTCCATATCAAGAGCTTGCATTCAAAACCAGACAAATCGATAAATTCAAATTTTACAAGAAGTGAAAAAAATATAAAACCTTTTACACCAATACGATGAATGTAATATTTTGTAAGATATTGTGGTGTTATCTATAGACTAATGTTGTAAATTACATTCTGTTTTACACAACCTTCTCTTGATCTATTGCAATAACGTGTCTGCCCCTCGTGAGGCCCAAAAAATCGGAAATATCCACTATAATATTAGGTATAATGTTGCAAAAGTTGGCTTTTGTTTGTCGATCTACAGGAAAAACATTTTAGGTAACTTATATTTTCACTTAATGTGTTTAATGTTTAAACCTCTACCACTACTTTCAAATCCAATCATGCACTGAGGCGAAGACAAAATTTCCTTTGTGTGTTTAAATCTCATGGAGGAAACAAACGGCTACAAAGCACAATGAGAAAACCCCTTTATTAAATTATTGCGTTCATACTAACCATGCGTTTTCGTCCTTCTCCGTGGATAGCCTTGAAATGTTTTAGTCAACATGCTGTACATGTTTTGCCCCTATACTTTGGCACTTATCCATATCAAATGAATACATCCTAAATGAAAATAAGTAAAATATGTTAAATTCAATAGCACAAAAGAAAATGTCTATGGTCTAGTAGGTCATTGAAGTACTTAAGGTATGCAAACCTAAGTGACTCAATATTCTGAATCTTTTGCTTATAAATAATCTAAAAAGACTAAACATTCCTTTTCACAATATTAAAGAATTTAGCACCCCTTCTCAGATTCCACTTTGCGCGTTTTCTATGGTGAAAACAGACATTTAAAGCCACGCTCAAAAGTGGCGTGGATTAGCCGGGTTAGTCGATGAGAGAAACGCTAGAAGGAAAAGGTCAGCGCGATGATGTGTGTGAGGAAATGAGGAGGGAGCGAAGTGCAGGGCGATTTCAGCAATCTGTTGCACAGAACCATTCGTTAATGTCTCGGATCGTGAGAAGGGAGGGAATGCAATGGCCAGGGTGTATATAACACAACCAAGCTTTTCTGTTGCAAACACCACATTCTTTCTTTTCCGTTCTCAATTACATTATTGTTACTCTGAACTGACAAAGTTTGCAAATACCTCGATAAAAACACTGACAATATAAGTGTATCTGCAATCATTTAACGAGACACTGTTGAGATTGGTGAGACAATATTCATCTACCGTTTCAAAAATGTACTGTGGATTTAATGTACTTATATTTGCATTTTATTTACAATAGTTATACGCGAGAGTTGCATGTTTGCAATTTATAAAAATATTAATAAACCATTTGTTTTAAATCTCCCTTTCAAATACTTTTCAATAATGCTCTTCCACTGCTTTGAATAACTTTGAATAACTTTGAATAACTTTCACTATGACTCGTATACGCTTAGCTGCTAGTATGGCACGAACTTTGTCCCCATTTCTTTGCTTTTATGCATCCAGGTCACCTGGTCGTTGGCAAACGTTTTGTGTTTCAAATATCCTCAGATAGAAAACTCACAAACTGACAGATCTGGAACAAATATCTCCATTAAGTGTATTTAGTCTCCCTCCAAATTCTGTCTTTAGAGTACCCATAGAGCGGCATTCGATGTGTGCCGTTGCTCCATCTTGTTGAAAGTAGACTGCTGCTAGGTCATTATCGGAAATTTGTAGCTTTGGAAATATGCACTTACTAAGCATCACGACATAACGGTTGGACGCTACAGTAGCCGTATTGTCATGTTCATTTTCAAAAGTTAGATATTAATTATTCCAAATTTAAAAAAAAATCGCTTTAGACAGTTACCTTTTGACTACGGTGAGATTTCTGATGGATTTCCTGAGGATTCATTACAATATCTCATAATTGTTTATTGACGTTGCCATGTAACTCAAAAGTTGCTTCGTCAGACACTAACTCACTCGACGAGATCTCTTACTGTGCTAACTCAATAAATTCTTTGCAGAAAGTTCTCCTTCCAGTATACGCGCGATTTGAAAGTTTATGTAGCGCAGTTTATGTATGCTGAAAATTCATGTCTTTGTTCAAAATCTGACCCAGTGAGCTCCTTTAGAAATGAAGTGTTTCTGTCTGTCTCCGTGCTAAACGCTTGAAACTTCGTAGAAAATCAATCCTTATGGAATCGCCATTTGAGTTCTTGGTTTCCCACTATGCTTATTTGCTGTAGATGCCCTTCCAATATGAAAATACTTGTAAAATGATTTTGCTAAGTCATTACTGCAAAATCACTAGTTTGAAAAAGTCTGAACAACAAAAGCAGGGATGTAGTTGACCAGTATTCCGTACTATTTCTATGTAGCATTGCTTGATGATCATACCTGGAAAAGTTATTCATTTTAATGTCAATAAAGTTCTGCGCAAGTTAAACTGATACATGCACTTTGCTTCGCACTATATGTAATATTTAATACATTCCTTATTATTTTTTATTGATTTGCTTTATTTGCGGACATCTCAGGTCATCAGCGTCCCATTCAAACCAGGGAGTGAAACGGTCGACAAATTTTGCTCAGAGGCCTCTTTTTTCAGGCTTGAGGTTCTTTATCGTGCAGTAAATGTACGACACGGGACCCACAGCTTTACTTCCCTTCCGAAGGAAGCCATATTTAGGATTGTTACGCCCGAAAAAAGTCCATCAATTCTGGCCGGGATTGAACCCGCGATCTCCGGTTTAGGAGACAAGTATAGTTACCACTACACCACCAGGACCTACTATCCTTATTCATAGAGTTTTCCTGTCGATAACAAATCAACTGTTATTCGTTTTGCTGACTGAAAAGCGGAAAGCACTAATTGCTCTAATTTAACAAATATCTCCCTCCAATACACAACGCTTCTGTTCCATTCATCCTGCACTATCCCATTTATATTGACAGATAGATTTTTCACCAATAGTTGATAATATCATTCTAAACCTACAGTTCCAAACTTGGGACAATCAAGAACTTCCTATGAAAACGAACTTAAAGCAACCTAAATACCGTGTGTTAATAAAGCAATGTCTATGAACACGTGCGCTTACTTAAATAATTATCGTTTATACAATCTCTCACATTTGGAAAATTGCCTTTAACGAGATTCTCCCCTTCTGTGTACTAAGCTTCAGCCAAAGCTCAAATGAATTCAGGAATGAAAGCCCTGGAAAACGCAAAAGAAATTTAAAGACGGGAAAGGAATGTATAAGGATGTGCAAATTGCTACAACTAATCTTCTGTGTAAATGTAAAAAGCAGCATTTTCTTCATTTGAAAGATACAAAGTTAAACTTGAGAGACGCCTTTGTCGTAGCGCAAATCCTATGGGTGTAAACGGGAAAGCAAAGTATCGCCTCTTTCCCTCTTCTCCCTTTGCAACACCAATTTACCCTGGGGCATGTTTCCTTTTGACCTGGGACGGCATTTAATTTCATTTAAGCGCGCCTTAGAGAAATCCAGGATTTGCAGCTTCCGCTGGTTTCTAAAAGATAGCAGAAACTAAGCTTAAGGTAAAGAAAAACTTGAAAAATATCTTACACAGCTTAGAAAGAGAGGATCGGTGTAAAACGTGTGAGGAGATATTTCCTCTTTATTGTTGGGATTAAGTAAATTCTTATTTATAGAGTAGTATGTAATTAGGAACCTGGAATATAAGGCAAGACATTATAGCTGTAATGTACAAAGCATCATCATCTGGAAATCTTTATTACAATATGTTTTCTTCTTCTGAATCTTACTTATTCCCTTCTTTATCACTTCCTTTTGAAGAAACCATAACTCAAGTACTATAATGCATAAACACGGAGCTGGAGTATTTTTTTCCCCTTCTCACTCCTTTGGTTTACACCACAAGAACTATGCTTTGTTCCATCCTAAAAATACAGCAGAATATAAAAGCAGGTAGAATTGTATTAAATGACAAAACACATTTTCTTTCTTATTACTAGAATTATTGTTTTGCTTTAAAAAGCACAAAATAGTGCAAAAAACGCAAGTACATGCAAAGCTGATTCTGCTTTAAAGCTTTCCAAGCATATGTCATACCTAAGCTACTGGCCTTTATTAAAATGAGCGATGAAAGATTTGAGATACATCGCAGAAAGTTATTGGCTATCTGGACGATAAACCCCCTTTGTGCTCGCAATATACAAATTGTTTATATTTTGAGACATTCATCTTCATGCTACCAGTGGCATATTGAAAACGTAACTTTAAATGAACTAAGCACTGCAAAATATTTTAGTATTGCATAACACTCTAGTAATTAATTCGAAATAAATGTTATAATTCAAACATGTTTGTAGCATATTAACCATGTGTATGTGCACTTTTTCCCAACATATTAATTTTGGTAACATTGTTGTGTGCTAAATTAATTATATATTATATAAAAGGCAATGAAGTTTCAGGGAAGTATTAAAGGTAAGAGTTAGTAAAAAAAACGATATTTTTGTACAGTTTTAATATTTGCAATTTTCTATATATTTTGATATGATTTTCATTAATGTTTTTGGTTATAAGTATTTTAATACATTTTTATTGTGTTACTGCAGAAGCCTTTCTCGCCCCCCCTCCCTCCCCCCTCCCTCCCCTCTCCTTCTTTTATTTCGCCAGCATGTGTTCAGTTAGAATTCTATATCTCAGGAACTATTTGCTCTAGAATAACTGTGGTTTGTTCTTTTGGTGTTGAACGCCCATTTTTACTGCTGGGGCACCACAGGAGGTGAAAACTGATGATACGTGAGATGAAATGATAAATTAGGAAAGGATTTCTAGGAAGGAAACGTTCGAGATCTAAGTTTAGGGTACCTTCCCGGCATTTATGAGGATGAGGGAAACCTGGAAAAAAACTCAGTTAGGGAGGACGGTCCTGGCGGGATTCGAACCTCAGCCCTCCCGCTCATGAGTCCGCGCCTTAACGATCTCTGCCACCATGGCGGTTGTGGTTTGTCTTGAATGACAGAAAAAGTTGTATTTTATAAAATTTTGGGAGTATTTGTTTCCACGACATCATTCTTTGTTGTTTTACAATGTTGGAGAGTTTCAGCTCGTGTTTCCTTAAAAAATTAGTTTTTCTGTAAAAACATTTTTGACTGCAATTACTCAAAAACCACATTTTTTTGCATAATTTCCCCATTTTTAAAGGATCTGCATAAGCTATCTCTTTGAAACGTTTACCACTTATTCATGATATTGTTGTGATGAATGGGTCTATTATGGTAGATCTAGGATAAATTTTTGACAACGTAAAATAATAATAATAATAATAATAATAATAATAATAATAATAATAATAATAATGGTAATCATAATACGTTGGGAAAAAATAGAAAAAAGCAAACAATTAAAACATAATTTATAATTTGCTTCAGAGTCATAGTATAGTAGCGAAAATAGCTACAGAAAATTTCAATTATGTGCATCTATATGCTGTAAAAATTTCATTTCATTAGCTTGCATAGTCCTTGAGAGGTAAATTTAACATTACAAGGATAGGCCTTTCACACTACCCTTCAATTACTGGCTGCTCGCGGCAACATAAAGCCAAGATGCACAACTTTATTACATGTAGATAGCAAGCTCTAGTATCTCAACCGCTAAATTCAACACTAATACTTGCGTGGCTGAACATTCATAGCAGAAATAGAGAGGGGTTTATTAAATAAAAATATAATTCTCCTGGTTTTCATGGCAACAAACTTGTGGATGACCCTTGGAATGTATAGGGTGAAGTGTCTATCTGTACAGAAATCATTGTATACTTCATATGTTTTAAAATCACTGATTACCTCAAATTATTACTTGCAATTGGTTTATCCAGAATTTTAATTTCAGTTTTTCTCCTCCGATAATCGCAAAGGAAAGCTCAGCATATAAGTTTTTTATACTTTCAGTGTTTATTTGCTTTACATTTGGTTAACAAAGCGAAATAAAGCAACTACTTCATGAGTTCACACAAAACTTTATTGACTTGTAATTCAATAACATCTTACTACTAACGAAAGGATTAATTATCGCTGCTGCAGAGTATCTGCCCGAGAGCAAATTACGACGAAATATATTCCTAAGGTTGGCGGGAGTTCTGAAGGTGAGACCCCCCCCCCTCTTCCATCTGCACAACTCCTGGCGTGACTAATCGAACTTCCGGAGCAGCCATTTTGGCTTTTTGTCTGGAATTCAAGAAGTGATCTGTACGCTGTAAAGAAGGGTACTCAACTACCCAATATATCATGTGAATTGCATGCCTATTTTCGTTGTTCTATTTTTACGTTTACTTCACAACTTTCGCACGAACATTATACTTATATTACTATTAAGAGTGTTTTCTGTATTTATTTACTATATATAAAACTATATACATGTTTCCATTAATATAATGTTTCACACCTCCACGGGTTGCTGAGGTCGTTAAGGCGCAGACTCGTGAGGGGAGGTATGGGGTTCGATTCTCGCCAGGACCGTCCTGCTTGACTGAAGTTTTACTAGGTTTCCCTCAGTGCTCATAAATGACAAATGCCATGAGTGAAACACACTCTTCCTTAAAAAATCCTTTCCTAATTTTTCAATTCATCTCATGTATCATCAGTGTCCACTACCTGTGATGCGTTGGCAGTAAAAACAAGCGTTAAAAATACTGTTTCACTCTAATTATTTAATATTATTATAAAACATTTTATTAAAATTTCTAACCTAACAACATTTAGGGCTGCCACCTTTTGAAATAGAAATATCTGGACACCCATGACAACTATGGCTACAATTTTCATTGGGGGGAACGTAAAAAACAACAATAATAATAATAATAATAATAATAATAATAATAATAATAATAATATAATGATGACACAGAAAAATTACTCCTAAAGTTAAATGTTATTTTTACAAGATCTCGTAGAATGCAAACTTTAGTCCATCTTCTATATTTCCAGATATTTTAATTGTGAATATCGCTGGACTCTGGGCGTTTTCAATGCAAATGAATATATTCAAAGAAACCATTTTTACCAATTGCTTGAATGAAAACATTATTTCAAATAATATAGAAACACGTGTATAAATGTAGCACGTGGTTCCTCCGTTAGAGAGCGAGGCTCTTGGGCTAGCATGGAAAATTAAACTTAAACTTAAACCTTCATGGGCCAGCAAAGATTTACACCGACTTATATTTGTCTTCCTCGCGATTGTTAGCCTTTTTCTCCTGCTTATATCTCCACTCTCTTGGGCCAGCAGTAAGACGGCCCATGGTCGGTGCTCAGTATTCTCTCTTTTCTTAGGATACAGAAAGTTGAGGGGTTACTGACACCAAGCATAACTGACTAGGGATTATTTTTGTACTTTATTTGAAAATGGGTGGTTTCGCCACTGTTTGTCAGTGAAAAATTGGCTTTCACAGTATTAACTACTGAGTTACAAAAAAGCGTATCTATTTTGGCAATGATTAAACTGGTGTTTCATTGAAGACTCCATTTTTTCTCTAAGTTTAAACTTTAAGTTGGAAATGAAACATTTGAACCTCATCATCCGAAAGCTATAGGAGCTTACTCAGCAAGACGGCAAAAAATTAAGAAGTTTTTTTTTTTTCTCTTTGAAAAATGACAGCTTGTGCTACATATCTTGTAGCAATGAGGTTAGAAAAGACAAATTTTGTTTGTGTACATGTTGATGAAACGAAAATATTATCTTTATGTCACAATTTGTTGTGGTATTACGATACATTTATGGGATGCATAAAATTCATTGTTGTTTCCGAATTGACTGCAGAAGGCTCAAGGCGCACTTTAACAGCTGAATTAGAAATAAACCAGAAGTTTATAGTACAAATGTGTGATGGCGCTGCAGTTATGAGGGAATGTCAGGGAGGAGTATAAGTCCTGATAAAAGAGACCTTCTCCCACACCACTTGACTCATCCTTCTGCCGCCACTGCTTATAGGAAATTGTTGCGGTAGAACGAACTAGCAACCGCCCAAAGGAGCCGCTTCTGCCCTGTCTTGAATGCATGGGAGAGGGTTTTACTTTCATTCTTCCTGATAATCAACTGCAATATCAATATCACCGAATATTAGGTGTCAAGCAGATATTTGGGTCTCCAGAATGCACTAGTATGCCATTTACTTTCCCCGGGATATTACTATTGCATGTTATGCTGTTTTCAATATGAATAACTTTCTGAATATATTACAAGAGCCACTTCCAGTAGTAGCGTTTGCGACTTCTAATTCGAAGTCATGGGTCCGAATCCCGGTCATGTCACGCTGTCTGGGTAAGGTTTTTTCGGAGTTTTCCCTTATACTGAAAAGGTGATTTCCAGATGGTTTACTGCGCCAAGGACTCCGAGTTCATTTGAGCCATTATAAACGCATTTCATTTCATTCATGACTAAAGACTTAAACCTGCAGTATTCATGTCCATAATCTACAGATGTTGTGTCAAGACCAATGCAGTCAAAGTGACAATAAATTGAAAATAAAACAGGATTCATTGTATTTTATTGTATCTCGCTCTTGATGTCGTTCCTTTTCTCTTCTTGTGTTTCATCTCGTTTTCTTGTTACTCGCCGTTACTTCTTCTAGTCCCCCCATCTCCTCTTCTTCTATTGCATATTATTCTAATTTGCTTCGTTCTTCTCTTTTTTCCATTTATCGCTTTCCTTCTATGGTCTTTATTCTTTCTTTCCCCTCCAACTTGTCATTCTCTATAACGTTTGTTATAGAGGATCCTTTAGTTGAGCTCCCTTCCCCTAATGAACCCCTCTATTCCATGTTCATTACAGTACATAAAGTTCGAGGTGTATGCGTTGTTCTCTATCGTTCACATCACACATTGCCCAAAGCTGTTAATATAACTTTAGCTATTACTGGAGTATCTCGCCGCTAGCAATTGGTTTTATTAAGGGCATACACTCCAGTAATTCCCTGTAAACTTGGGAGCAGATGACAGCATGACATGTTGTCCAATTTTCTTGGTATTTCCTTGAAGGCATCGTCATGGCTTTTTAGTATAGTATATTGGCATTCCTCAGGACCCCCGATGGTAGTTAGAACACCCGAACCGTTTTACCGTTAATGTGATATTCAAGTTACTTCGCCTCAGAATGCGGGGAAGTTTTATCTCATCATCCTCATAGGTTAATGAAGTCTTTTTCTTCATATAAAGCACAATACTTTATGTTGATTGTGTATTGCATTTAATTAGAGTTATCTATTATACATCTTTTAAATATTGAGGCCGTTTGGTAGGCCCCGGCCAAGTCCCCAGGTTGGGCACTAATTTGTTGTATACGTCGAGCTGTGATGCCAATTTTGAAGCTGTTTGGTAAATTGAAGAATGATCGCTTGAGTTTTGTTGCCTACACTTCGATGACAATAATTTCTCAGAGTGAGTTCTGCTATTTTGTTGATTCGTATTCATTGGGGTTGGGAGAGGTGTTCAAAAGTATAAATAAGCACGCTGTGCGACATATACTGACAATTTATTATGTCCAAATTATTTCGCGACCTCTGGTGTTTTGCGTACTTGGCAAATCGAATACACACTTAGCTGCGGCGAGTGGCAGTTGAAAGTGAAACTGAGTAGTGCATATGTCGCGATCTTACAACTGAATGCCTGCGTCGGAATCGAAATAACAAGTGCTTCCCGCCGCGTGTGAAACTTACAGATGAGTGCCGCGACATGTGCAACTGAAAACTGCTTAACTGATAGCTGCCTATGTCTAGTTTGAAATTGGTAACTGAACTGCGTCTCACCGCGTCTGGAACATGTGTTCGGTGCGTAGATCTTGGGACTGCTCGCCGCGTGCAGAACTGACTAATGAGTGCCCCAGCCGAGAAACCGCCTCCTATTATTAAATTCAAATCAAGTAATCGTTGGCTCAACGACGCCAAGGGGGTCACTCAATCGCTATTTTTGAAAATTAAAAACATTTTGTTGACATTAGCTAGCTTAAAGGCTAACAGTACAAAGCATGCTGAATTCAAAGCCCTGGTGGATTTAAAAGTCCTTGAGTTTATTAACCCTGCAATAGTAGTCCTTTTAAACGTAGCATCACACTAAACTCTCAGGTTTCTCTCCTTTTGAATAGAGTTTTATGGCCCTCTTGGCCTTCCGAGATACCGTAATAGAAAACGCCAAAGAATTTCTCTTTTGTCGACGCATAATTAGCAATGCTAGCATTATTTTATGATTTCTACATTACTAATTACAATATACTAAATATTATGATACCTCCACCACAAGAATTTTAGTGCTCTGCAATACCTAATGATAACTTTCACTTGCCTTTAACATGCACCTTTTTTACTAATGTATTTTAATGGTAAAGTTCCAGGTTGCAATTCAGAGCGATTCCTTGCCTTTTTTAAATGTTTACAAAATTATAATCGATATAATCATAAAATAAATTATAAAAGCATTTAAATGGAATCTCAAAGACTGAAGCAACTTATGTATCACAATCTGGATGTGAATGCTGAAAAGTCTAAACATACATCTTATAGTGCCGTTTTCCTGCACAGCGTGGAAGACTTTTTTTTTTAATGCGGTGAAGCTGGAGTCAGTTAAACTGATTGTTATGTTGTTTTCCTGCAGGTTATATTTCCATGGAGGAGTTCTCGGATGCCGCAGCTCTTCTAGAGAAACACCTCCAGAATCCCATTCCCCCCGATCAGCTAGTAGACATTTGCCGCAGCATGGACATCAATAAAGACGGCTTAGTGGACCTCAACGAGTTCCTGGAAACCTTCCGCCTCGTGGATATGGATCGACAGCAATGGGACAGGGATGATCAGGATGGAGATGACTCTTCTCCAGATGAAGAACCTCCTTCCAAGGGATATTAGAATCTCATTAAATCTAAACTTGCTCACACATGAGCAACTGATCGAGTGAGAAAGCTTGCTTTGATATTGTGCTGCTTCCAAAGGCCCAGACAGAGCGTGTTCAAGAGTTATTAGCGGGAAAAGACAAAAACTTTTAGTTCAGGTTATTTTAAAGGAAATAACCACTGTTTCCTTGTCACTTCCTCTTTTAAAAGGTAGGAAATATTTTGTTAGTAGTAAAACACGAATGAGAAATGGATCGTGTTTGTACAATCTATGGTGAGAAGATGTAGTTGCTTATTTTGAACTCAACTTTAATTACAGCACACTTCCTTTAGCCATAAACTGGAATTTTTACGGTTTTAATGAGAGAGTACAGGTTTGCTGCGCTTAGCTTCAGATGCAAAGCTACCATTTTCATAATTCATTACACTTCTCATTAAAATGATTATAAAAGACATTACAACATAATTATTTTATATGAATGTAGCATATGCAGTTACAGATGCATGTTCCTCTTGCTTCCCAATGCTTATCAGCAAACTCGGTAAATGCGTTAGTGATGTTTTGGAGCAACTGTACAATTGCATTTGATACACAGAGCCGAAAATGGCCCATGAACTAATCAGATGAGATATCTAGTACTTTGCGTATGCGTTATTCAATTCGTAGCACTATGGTTATCCGTGGTGTATACCCTTGCAGAACTAACAAGTTTACCGAAGTAGCAAAGCCAAAAAAGTTCATCTTCCCGTGTATTTTGTGCTGCCTTTTTCTGATTACTTGGGCAAAATGTGAGTACTTTGAATGTTGTGGTTGCTTTGGTTTATTTACGACGCTGTTTAACATCTCAGGTCTTCAGCGTCCCACTCAATTTATGGCGTGAAACGGCCCATAAATTTTGCTCAGAGACCTCTTCCTTAAGGCTTGTGGTCCCATTACGTGCCGTAAATATTCCGTTCCCTTTCCTTCCGAAGGTAGCCAATTTAGGATTTTTATGCCCGAAAAAATCCCTGGCCGTGATTCATCCCGCGATCTTGGGTCTATGAGACAAGTATGGTACCACTTGACCACCAGGACCGACTCATTCTAAATGAAAATCTAATGAACACACATTATATTATGATGTATCAGCTTGGATATCAGATTTCAAAAACGCGTCACAACTTTAAATGTTTACAAAAGGGATCATTCCCAAAATGCTTATCTAGGACACATTCACAATCCTTGCAATTTGTGGGGTTGAATTCTGGGACACCCAGTATATATTACTATGAATTTACCGAGCAAAATAATTCCGTCTTTCAGTTTTAAGAATGTGCTTGTAATTCAGAGAACAAAATAAAGGTGTCATTGATAAGATCATGCGCAGCGTTTAGCTTATGTCTGCGTTCAAACCACAGACCAATATAAATTTGTTAAAAATATTAATAGCTTGGCATTTGATGGTACATATGAGTCACCGATAGGTCGCCAGGTAACATTTTTTTTTCTCCCTTTACTTTCCCCTTAGTTTTCAGTATAACTAATAGGAGACTTTATTCCCGAAATTCGCTAAATTCTTATCTTCTCTTGGGTTTCCTGGCCGCTTTAATTATTTATCCTTTCAGCATCTAAATTTTTATATCAAGTGACCGGTAAATACTAATAGCTTTCGGTACTTTCTTCTCCTATGATTAGGTAGAATTTTACATTTTGATTAAGGAATTTCCATTAAAAGAGTGAACGGTATTATTATTACCAAGGCTAACTCGTTTATTAACTGATGATACTTTGCTTTCTGTTATTTACTAATCTGTCTATGTTTGGTATTCACTATTTTTTAAATTTTGTAAATACGTAATTAAATATTGGTATCATGTCTGGCGAACCTATTAGTGTATGTCTGTTCATTATTATGGTTAAACGATGGACATGCAGGTTATTGGCGTTTATCTATGCATTTGATATATGTGCAAATAATTTAGTGAACCAACATCTCTTACATGAGATAGTACAGTCTTTTTATTTAGGGACTCGAACCCCTGAAATGGATACGTAAAGGGTCTCGATTGTATGTAAAAAGATCTCATACAAGAGACGTTTCTTTAATGTATCCGAGTGATTTATTTCACATATTAAATACATGGGTCAGTAACAACGTTTATTTGTTTATCTTAGTAATGAAAAAGAATAATACAACATGTAATTACGTATTTACTTGCTAATGCTGGCATTCTGATCACATAACCCCCCCTGCAATACTGTCCTCTATCAATAAAGTCGTAAGACGGAGGTAGGGGAAGCAGAGGTCGCCGCGGCAGGCTAAGGCTCATCCCGGGCTATAGTGCCAAATGAGAAGAAAAGAATAAGAATTACGTATTTACAAAATTCCAAAACTCCGAGCTACCAACATACACAGTTTAATAGATTGCAAACAACAAAATATCATGTAATAATAATAATAATAATAATAATAATAATAATAATAATAATAATAATACCTCCTGGTCGTAAAATGGAACTTTTCTAAGCTTTCAAATTCTACCAAAAAGAAAAAATTTAGTACCGAAAGCCACTGATATGCTACCAAAATTTAGGCGGCAAAGGTGAACGAATGAAGGAGCCAGAAAACCCAAAAGAAGATGTCAACGTTGCAGCATCCAGGCATGAACTACAATACTCGTATATCAAGGAGGAAGTAAAAGAGGAAAAATGAGATCGCATACAATCCCGAGATTTTGCTTTCAAGAAAGCCGTTTAGTAAAGAAAAAAAACCTAGTACTTCACACTTAGCTCAACAAAACATTGATCGTAACATTGACGATGTTCTACACACATCCAAATTGATTTACTTTTCCTGTAGATGAAAATAGTAAAATCGAACATTTTGAGGCTTATTTTTCAATACAATTCCCCGACACTTCCAAGCATTATTTTATCCCAACGGTAAGTCGAATTTCGTGCACACATGGCAGAAAGTTGTTTGAGTTGCCTTTTCATCAAATTAGAGGCACGTTTCAATCCTAATTTTCATTTTAAAAACTAAAATAGTCTTTAACAGTTTGGATAGGGTAATTAAAACTTTATTTTGAGAATGAGAAATATGTGTACTCTAGTATTAATGTGATATGACGTAAATCCCTTGCCCTAGAGTCTATATTTTCTAATGGAAGATAAGAGAAGAATTTAAGAATTTCAAATTTATGGAAAGTGCAGTGCTGTAAGAGATTCTAACGAAGTTTTTTTTGAGCAACTTTCCTTCCCTCCGAAATACCTCAATCAATTACTGGGAACCTAAGCAGCGCAATACACTTTTTCAAATTTATTCTTTCAGCCTACGGTATCAGCCTATTGTTTGTCTTCCTTCCTAGGTATTTTATAGCTATACCTACGATTAAATACTTTGTATAGATGTTTATTGTTCTACTGCATTTGTCATACTTTCTCTAACTTTTTTCAGAAAAACTGCAGAAGATTGTATAAAAAAATGAAAGGGGTTTTGCGGGGTAATTCCACATTATAAAACAAAACCAAAAAAAAAAAAAAAAAACTTTTCAAATAGCGTTTTGGACGAATAAAAATTAAATATCTACGTTATGCGCAGTAATATGTTAATGTATCGGAATTCATACAAACAGATTATAATTTACCTGAAAAGTTTTGGTTTCGCAAAAATTGATTTGCACCCCTAAACTCAGTTGGAAAATATTCAAGACAAATCAAACTGATGTTTGCGATACTGCACTATATAAACGTTCGTCTTTTCCCATTCTTGCTATTGCCAAAAGCATTTTATTCACTCTACAAATACCGTCACGGGTGACCGAGGTAGTTAAAGCGCGGACTCGGGTTCGATTCCCACTAGGACCCTCCTCCCTGAATGAGTTTTTTTTTTTTTTTTTTTTTTTTTTTTTTTTTTTTTTTTTTTAAAGATTTTCTGTTCTCATAGATGACAAATGCCGGGGAAATGTTCTAAACATATGCCTAGAATGCTTCTTTGCTTTAAAAATCCTTAATTTATCATTTATTTCATGTATCATCAATTTCGCCACCGGTAGTTAAAAAGGGGCGTAAATGATGGTTCTGTAAAAAAAAGATCAGAATGATAAAAACGAATGCACTCTAACAGAAAGTTTCTTCAATAACGTCATAGCTTATTTAACAATGATAAATTAAAGGTTTCGCATTTATAAAAAAAATTGATCCTTTTAAGAAATAAGATTTGAGTTGTTATATTTTTTTCCCCTAAAATCCTTCCATCTACCTATAAAACAAATTGTGCTTTAATATTTTTCTTTTCTCTAGAGGATGATATTAAGATAACTGTGTTAGTGGAGAGCGTGAATCACGGAAATCTACATGCACTTCGGTTGCTAATTTAAGGGCTTGAAAATCACAAGGCTTAAAATGTAGCATATTGCAAGAGATCGAAGGTTTAAGTGTCGTTTTAGTGATTGAACTTATATCAAACTACAATGGAATCGAGCCATCCATTTATCTGATGATAGACGCAGCGACTGGGGGACTGAATCGGCCGATAAGCCATTGCTCAAAGCCACAGTGGTGGCGTGCAGATAGGCGACAGAAGAACCGGTGGTAGAAACACTAGAGTGACAGTTTAACACATTCTCATGCGCTTAAAAAGTTACAAACTGATTCACGTCATTCATTTTTTTAATTTGTTTATTTAAGGACGCTCTTTAACATCTCAGGTCATCAGCATCCCATTCAATTCAGGGCGTGAAACGGCCGATAAATTTTGCTCGGAGGCCTCTTCTTTCAGGTTTGAGGTTCTTTTTCGTGCCGTAAGTGTACGACAAGGGACCCACGGCTTTACTTCCCTTCCGAAGGAAGCCCGAAAAAATCCATCGATCCTGGCTGGGTTCGAACCCGCGACCTTGGGTTTAGAAGGCAAGTGTGGTTACCACTACCTCACCTGGACCGACACACGTCATTCAGGGAGACACTGGAACTGCCTACCTTAATTTTCCACATGTTTCTGTCATCTTCTTATAAATTAACCATTATACTTCTTAACTTTCTTTGAAAAATTAAAATTATCTCTTGACGGAAGTTATCCATTACTTTCTCTAAAGTGTGTGGATGTTACTTATTTATGAATTGCATGACTACTTGGAACTCTGGGAATTTCTCCTCATATAATCTTCTGACTGCACGAGCGGACCCCGTATGGACATATAAATCATAAATAATAGAACAATTACGCCTAGTATTTATCCTTTAGTAAAGACTTCGCTCTAGGATTAGAAACGTGTTATTTCTTTTACTGTTCAAACGACGCGTGAGACTTAAAACCAGGCAGATCGATTAAGCCCTAGCGCCCAGTGCAGCCCGCCTTGGCCTTGAGCGATGACTTATCCGCTGGTGCAGTTACCCGCTGCCACGTCGGTCATTAGATAGCTGAATGCAATATAATAGCAGCATGAACTTTTTTTTTTTTGTTTTCCTCTCCGGAAAAGACATGTTTGTCCTATCCCTTTGATTTTCATCACTCCACTATTATTTAAATCCAGGGACTTAGGATAGTGGTTTACCGTTCTAGAGTAAGTTTTGTTTATTTTCAGAGCCATGCAAACTATTTAACCGTCGTAACAATTACTCAGCTACATTCAACAAGCTAACAATGAAGGAATGTCATAATAATAATGTAATATAGTATGATTTAATTTTATTGTGATTAAGCCTGGATAAATGTCTGTGTGGATCCGATCTCTCTGGTACACCACAAGCATTGTAATTTTCCCAATGAATGGCCTCTAGCAGAAACGGGTACAATTGAAACCACACGATCTACCACACCCATTTGTTACAGGGTTTGGTCGTCAACATTGAACATAACATACGAAAATTTTCCAATTATAGACAATTAATCACTTTATTTGTATTTAAATATATTTTTCAAAGCGTTATCTGTTATTTATAAAAAGTACATTTATTATTAAAAAATTAATGTTTTTGTTAGGTTTTTTGAATTAAAAAAATAGCCCACTTCTATTAAACATTAAGTATTAAACGTAAAAATTAAAGGTCTCCCAAGGAAAGCAGAAATTTCACATTACAGTGTCAATATGTTGCAATAACTAAGTATTAATAGTCTATTTTTTTATTGCAAGAATCTTATAAATGTTTATTTATGCGCTACTGACTACAGTTTATGTCATAAATTATAGACAGCTGCTTGGTGCATGGTATTTTAAACAGAAGTATATCAATTTCATCATGGCACGCACCGCCACTGGTGGCCGAGGTCGTTAAGGCACGGACTCGTGAGCGGGAGGTCTGCGGTTCGAATCCCGCCAGGACCGTCCTCCCTGACTGGGGTTTTTTCCAGGTTTTCCTCAGTCTTCATAACTGGCAAATGCCGGGGAGGTACCTAAACTTAGGCCATCTCATGTATCATCAGTGTCCACCGCCTGTGGTGCCTCAGTAGTAAAAACGGGCGTTAAACACTACTCAAAAAAAAAAAAATCATGGCACGTAATTCATTTGTTTACTACGTTTCTTCTACTTTAAAATATTCGGCACTTGAACCTTTGTTGGTCTGTTAGCTGTTTGACTGGCAACTTTTCCGTGAAAACCCTGTTTATTTCTTTCCAATTCCATGAATTGCTGATTGGTGCCATACTCGATTATTGTTATTATCATGCGCTCATAACTTTAATATGCGGCATATCAAATCTGGTGCAGTCTAATCCGGACTCCCGTAGAGTTGTTGACACGATTTCACGAATGGGATAAGTGTTACTCTTAATTGATTGTCTAGTGTAATTATTAGTTATGAGTTTGCAGTTGCTGCGCGTCACTTTTTATTCAAATTTAAAAACACTTAAGGCGCATCTTAAATCCTTATCTTTTGATTGACCTAACACCTCTTGAAGCAAGTTTCGAAAGTTTGCCTCCTGAGTGGCTGAAATTCTCCTTTCTTCCCTACGTTAGTGGATCGTTGCCCTTGAAAAGTTTACTCTTATTAGGGGATGTTTTCTCCAAAGTGAAAGTTGGCTACTTGCCTACATGATTTACTTCAAGGACTTTTTAACGGTGATTATAGCAGAAAGGTCTCTTGCGAATACAAAAGACGTCCTTATGATGGGCTCCAGACAGTTTCAGCAAAGATACAGCTTTCAGCAAGATATACCTATGACATCAATTTTATATATTTCCCTTGGTCATATACATTTTTTCAGCTTTCATGTACACATTACATCTTTGCATTATAATATGATACTAGATACATTCATAGAAAGGCACATTAATAAACAATTAAATTGTAATAGTTTATAAGTTCCTCGCTTCTAATATCCTGCTATGTCCCTACCAATCCAAATCCAAAATTCAGGAATCTGTTCACTGGTAACTGTCAACCTGGGACTGTTAGCTCTATTACAAGCAAAAAACCCTGCTAAAGCTTAATAGTGGTCAGCAGTCTTTTTATATTAATTAAAATTATAAATAACGAAGAAATTACTAACTTAGACTGCATAGCAACCAAATAACTAACAAGGTGCCATCAGAAGCTAAGCAGATTCATAAAGAAAGCTAATTGACAACTTGCTGCTTTGTGAAAAAATAATGTTTCCTTCAAATATCGTGCTCAACAAATGTAAGTAATTTTACAAATAAGTATGGTTGATGTAAATTCAACAGACTGGGGGGAGTATTTTTGCGGCCTGCAGAAGTATGACAATGTTGTTGTTACAGTTGAAATCACGCGATTGCTTTATGCATTTACATTTTCCTTGTTATGTCACATTTGAGGAACAAAAACTGGTGTGTAATAATTGCGATGTCTGTAATTTTTATTTGTGTTTTACTGACCGTGTTTGTAACCTTCAGATCATTTTCTATTACAGTTTTCATTTCGTGCAAAGCAATTTTTAGCCTTTGAATATTAGGAAGCGTCTGAAAATGACATGTCCCTATTTGATAGATGCATTACATTATGTTAAAAGTTCTGATGTAACTATCATTTCCCATAAATATTTACAGAAAAAATAAACGTCATGTATGATCCTAAAAAAATAAAAAGAACTTCCACTGTTTCCAGCTCAGATATTTATGTCTCTACACCATCCTGCAAAATAAAAAGCATGTTAAGGAGAGTACAAACTTATATTTGCATCATTTGAATGGTGTTTAACGCCCGTTTTTACTATTGTGGCACCACAGGTGGTGGACACTGATGATACATGAGATGAAATGATGAATTGGGAAAGGATTTTTTTTAAGGAAGGAAACGTTCCAGGCCTAAGTTTTAGGGTATCTTCCTGGAATTTTCCAGTTATGAGGACTGAGGAAAACCTGGAAAAAACCTCTGTCAGGGAGGACGGTCCTGGCGGGATTCGAACCCCAGACCTCCCACTCACGATTCCGCGCCTTAACGACCTCGGCTACCCGTGGCGGTTATACTTGCATCGTGATTCAACATTTTACACAGTAGTAATTTCTCTCAAAAGTATTTTATTTGATTCTAATAACAAATGAAAGCATAACAGTTATCAAAATAAGATAAGCGTTAAGCATCTGACACATTTACAAACGAAGATATTATACTCTAGAATTCTAAATTGGAAAAATGCTGCATAAAAACATTACTTTTAGTCAATATTTATGTGGGAATATGAAAAGAAGTTGATTACTATTGCATTATTCCATAGAAATACCATCAAATGCTGTCAAGACAATGGCTTAGCAATTATAATCAATAGTCGATGAGCTGCGTGGGTCTGGTCCAGAGCTACGAGCGAAACTCAACCAACCGATTTAACCCAAGCAGCAGAGTTCAAAATTCCACTTTACGCATTGTAGCTTTGCTTTCAGTCATGAGCAGAAATATGGATCACTGAAGCAGACACGTCGAGATAAAAAAAAAAAAAAAAAAATAGGATAGTCAATGCAACGGATGAAGGCACTTGTCTATAGTATATACGTTCTAAGGGACAAAAGGCGCGGTTTACAAGCTACCATAGGCTAATATATATTTATTTTTTACTCTTGAATGTACGTTAACAACAACAACTTTAGAAATTTGAAATTTTAGCTGTAAATTTATTTGGAAATATACTTCTTCGATTACCGGAATGTTCGTATGAAATCTCTACCGTTTTCCGATGTAAAATAGATCTATTTATTTTCCGCAGCCAAACATTTAATGAAGAAAGGGCAAGGCCTGCCTGAAAACAAATTATAAGACTTTCATGCGAAGTGAAATAAGACTAAGACGCGTATTTAATCAAGGACTAACTTATTCATAAATCTAATGGTGCTAACAAAACGAAGAATATTGTAATTGTGTATGCACTTATATTTTGGAAGATTCTTTTCAGAAACAACAAAAGCACCAATATTATTTATCAAAGAAAATATTTTTATGTTTAAGTTATTTTTATAATATGTTTTAAATAACCGAATTTATCAAACTGTTTTCCTCTATAATGTTTAAAACCTATGAACTTTAATGTTTATGTGTTTGTCCTGGTTGAAGCTTGGTTACTGGATAAATTGAGAGTAGTGTAGATTAAGGATATATTTTAGTGGTAGATCCAATTGTTTTCATTCTGTTTATGCTGTATGTAGATGAGATAGCTATCTTCCGTGATATAGATGTAACTGCTTCTGTTTTAAAAAACAATTCAGAATAGTAAAACATATATTATATTTATATGAACAGCTTAAAATAGGACTGGCGAATCTTTTCATGTCTTATAAATATAAATTCTAAGTTTGCAATACATAAGTTAATTTCGTTCCCTTGTAGAGTTAATTATAGCTGTGTACGTTGTATATTTTTGTCAAGATCTGTGAAGCTCTAGATAATATTTTAGCTATTATCTGTGACGATTATGAATATAATTATAAGTATTTATTTGTTTTATAAAATTCTGAGTGTTCATTGTTATGTAATGTGTTTATATATATTGTGATGCATAAGGTACTTCCACATTACTTTAACTTTCGATAAGCTTACCGGGTTTTCTTACGGCTGTTTATGTATTTGTCATGAAAACCCTGGGAGCAAAGAAAAGACAGCACATTAAATAAAAATAATATTCAGCAAAAAGATTACATTCCATATGGAATAACGTTAAAGCATTCTGAGTACAGCTTAATGAAAGATGAACTGATTGAGGAGGGTTAGCCTAATAAACACCTTGTTAGTCTAAAACCAAATCTCCAGAATTTTGATACATTTCAGTACAGAAGAATTGAGCTAAAAACTGTGCACTAGTGTCTCGATAGTCAGAAGCTGCCACAAATGGAAGATATACGTAGATTATCCGTAATACATCAAGCTTTGAATAAAAATCCATTAAACCGTTCAAAGCAATACATATGTGACAAATACGTGCGGTTCTCGGAATACGGTATAGAATCTGCTGCAGCCAGCATGGAACTGATTCCTTCGAAATTATAAAGGTCCTAAAATTTTTAAAACATCTATTCTTCCGGAACTTTCATTGCCATTTCAACAATAATATATGTTTCTCCGGTATATAATAAGAAATGTATATATTTTCACTTATAACTTAAGGTTTTATGTCCAACATTTAAGCAGTTTAGATTCTGAGAGAAATTAGGAAAGTAATCTTTAATTATTTTTAATTAAATGACAAATTTTTAGCAGAAACAGGTTGTTCTGACTTATTCTTGATGTGAATATTTTAAAAATATGCAAGGATGATACAATCAGAAGAACTAGCTAACCTTAAACCACAAAATGCTTAATAATTTAAATTTAAGTACGTTTGAGAAAACCAAAGTCTACATTTATAATGAATTTCTGACATTTATTTTGTAAATAAAATAAATTAGTCTTATAATTAATTAATTGAAAACTGTGTCGCCGGAGTAACAAATACATGTTGTAAGCTTTTGAGCGCTTAATGTACGAATATTTGAAATAGCTATTAACTTCTTTAAAAACAGCTGTGCTATTTAGAGATTATGGAAGTGTGCGGAACTACCTTATATACAAAATGTACCACAGGAACGTGGATTAAAACGAAAATGTAGTTAGTATTATAGAAATGTCTTTTAGGCAAGGTGGTGTGATATCAGAGTATACTATTTTTCTATTGTAAATAGCACTATCATATTTTTCAAATGAATTAATAAAAAATTAGAACTTACTATATTTTAAGTAAAGATATTGCTATATTGAACAAGATTTCCTTTTAAGAAATTGTACTTTTTAAGATATTTCCCTTCTATCAACCAGAACTTCCGGAGTTTTAGTTTAGCTGGTTTTCTGGTTTGCATAAATGTTGGCTCATGTATTCATTACCTTTTCTTCATCAATCTTGACGAATGATTGGAAGAGCGAATATTCTCATACCGCCTATATATACCGGTCATGGGACCAACAGTCTTAGAGAAAGAGAAATAAATTTTTCGGTGAAAGGCAATGAATCCAATGATTTTTTCTATTGGCCAGTATAATTATCGGAGAGAATGTACCCAAAATAGCACGGCAACTCCTTGACGCGATAAAAATTCTGAAAACGATAAGATGAAATAGAGCATACAGTAAGCAAATGCACGTCTTTAAGGATTATTGTAAGAGATGTCATATCAGTATAAGAGTTATTCTCAAGCTACCGTTATAGAATAGCTAAACAGACTTAAAGTTATGCTTTTGAACATTTGTAGCAATTGAGAAAAAAAAAATAGATACGAAACCAAAGAGCTTTCTTGAACGGGAAAAATGCCTGTTTTTAGTACTAGAATTGAAGTTAACACTCTGAAAATTTGCTGTAAGTTTTCTATATTGATGTAAGAAATGATTATTCTTCTAAAGAATGGAAGAGACGCAGTCATCTGACATCACATCACCTTCTCTTCTAGTTCATATGAAAAGAGCTTTACTGTAATAAGCCGAGCAAACATTGAGCACTTTCTTATTAGTTCTTGCTATTTAACAAAAATACAAGCAATGTCCGTTACAGATATTAGGCTTATATTTTCAAACTCTTCAAGTTCTCAGCAGAAGTAAAATAAAACTGAATACTAAAAACATAACATTAAAAAGAGTAAAGTATTATTTTAAAAGCTACAGCAGCGCCAACAAGCTCGTCGTGGTCTGCTGCACGCTGTTCACTTTCATTGTTGTGAAGAAGTTAGTATCAAGACTTGATCGCTAGAGCTGTGCGCTATCGCCATTGGACAATCCAAGAGAGGGACTCACTAGAAGAACATGACGATTTCTTACTTATGCGCGTCATTTCAAAGTGAATTGAATGCGCGATTCTACCACTTTAAATTCTAACTTTTGCAATTTTGTAAATTTCCATTTTGAAAATAATGAAAGAGTTGGAAAGAAATATAATAAGTTGTGGCTATCGTATTGAAAAACATAACGTCCAGCTGGGTTTAATGTTACCAATATTTTTTTTAAAAGAGCTCCTACCAGATACAGGATGTTCGGAAAGTCACTGTGTACTTAGAATACAGATGTAGATTACGTTGAAAATTCAACCAAAGTTACGTTTTTTCTACAAAGAATTCTAACACAAGTTGGCATTATCAATTTTTCATAGATGCGTGATCGTTTGTAAATTCGTTCCATTGTTGCATGACATTTAACTGTTTAGTTCAATTATCGTTGATAAAAGCTATTGAAAGCGATATGTGTAGTATTTAGATGCTCAATTTAGTTTTAAATTATAGTGCTTTAATTTGAGGAATGTCTTTTCTTTTTGAACACATCTATCGAGAAGGCTATAAATACACAGATTTAGTGCAGGAGATATTTTCCGAAAAATTCTCAGAAACAGTAATGCAGTTCGTGGACTTATTGAGAAATTTCCAGAGACAGGCTCAGTGTTCGATGCCGGACGAACTGGAAGATCACCTAAACTAAACGAAGAGAAGTTGGACATTTCTGACTCTATGACCCATCAGAATCATTGCGCAAAGTGGCAAAAGATGTCGCGCTTGCAACCGTGTATAAAGCGATTAGGTGACAACAGAGTAAGAATTGAAAGTTGCTGGTCATCTGCGAAAGGTTTATATCTTTTATTGAAAGGAATACCATTGATATTCTTGATGTCACCTTCTATACAGACGAGACTTGGTTTCATCTCTCTGGTTATGTTAACATATCTGCAGAAAGTGTTTTCCAATAAAATTAAGCGGGTTAAGATTTGATATAAAATTTGTATATCCGCCCGTGCATGACATTTTCAACATGTTGTAACTGCGCAGTGACTTTCAGAACACCCTGTATACCCGAGAGATCAGTTGCCCTCAATAGATTTATGTTATTAACTTTTGTTTCGAGACGATGACATTCTGGCAAGGTATCGCCTACTGTACTGAAAATAATACCATATTCATAAGTGAGATTATGGCTGTACTGTTATAAATCACATGGAACTGGGCGTAGCTCGCTCGGTAAACAATTCGAATATCATCTAAGGCATGATTTGACTATAGTTGTGGTTCATTTTCTTTTGTCTAACAGACACTGTGGCATAATGGATTGCCAACTGTGATTTTCTAGTTCACCTGACCTGCAAAACTTACAATAAAAAAGTATCTATGTCATCAGCACATTGGACAGCATTTTAGCATATACCTATTGTAACATCGATTGAAAGAAAAAAGAAGGTAAATATAACTTTATAAGTTGCCTTACAACTGTTCTATAAATATAAAGTAGACACTACAGAGAGCATAGAAATAAATGTCAAAACTAAGGTTAAAATGAGTGTTTTACAGCAGGAAGGTAGGCACGTTTCCATTAAATTTAGTTTTTAGTTGCGGTTTCCTAGTACCGTTTATATTATTTACTTTTCAAAACTTCCAAACATTGTTTCATTAGTATCAATAAATAATGTATATTTCCGTAGTCTATTTTAAGAAAGAAAACAAAATAAGAGTTCAATGTTTGCTCCATGAAATGGTCTAAAAGGGCGAAGAGGCCTATTACTATCTATCAATACGGGTTGTTATGAATGTTAACTTAGGTACATTTTAGTCATTTTTGCCGTTGTGAATAAAATTAATTCTTCTACGAAATAAACTATAAAAAATATCAAAATCAGTGTAATGTAAGTATTGCGTCTCTCTTCATTATACATGTCTACTTGTTAATCTTTTCTAGTTAATTTTAGATACCTATTTGTTTCGGCCATCGAAATAGAAAAGCTGGTGTTACAATGAGCACTTTATGTTGAACGGCTATTATTTTTTAAATAAAGGCTTGAGAATATAACAATGTGATTGATGAGTAAATGCAGATTAATGACCACATATCATTTTTCATCTGTTCCTTACAATTAAAAGGTGTCAAGTTCTGAATGCTAATATCCAATATATAAAAGCAAATTCTTCCATTTTATTAATATTCAACATTTTTTAGTCTTCAATTTTATTGGCAATTACCTATATGGAAAAACCACAAAAATATAAGGCCCTCTATGACTTTTACTTGAATTTTTATAATAACTCAACTAAAATATGTTATAGATTCTTGTCATTCTCGGATTTCTATTAATTCGTTCTCATTTCAAATGTAAGGAATAGATAAAGAATGGAATTCAAATAAATAACGCTGAAAGACCGCTGTTCAACTGTTATATTATTCACACTTCTGTTTTCTGCTGCTTTACCTTTCCATTGTGTTACCTATAAAATGAAATTTTGAAGGAACATGTCTACTTAAATTTGCTTTATTACTTTATAACTTAGTGTATATCCTATCACATTTTGAAGACACAAATAAATTTGTGATGTGATTAAAATGTAGTACTTTTAATTATTACGTCATTAAATTGGAGCATATATCAAAGTGTGTCAGTACATTTCCTTATTAGTAAAATCAAACATGAGTAACCTTGAACAAGTCTTAGGTCCCTTCCATTATTCCTTATTAAATAAAAATGTATGTAAATCAACTAAGTTCATTCTAAAGTGATGAAAATTGTTGTGATTGGATAATAATCACGTCTTATTTCGGTTTTTAATTAGCTTTTAAAGTAACTCAAATGCATTAAGAGACGAAAATAATTTATATTAAATTTTAAAGATAAATTTAGAAAAATAAAACGGTAAAAAATAAAAACAAGCAATACCACAGAAATTTTGATAGAAATAGAAGTTTTGGTAAAGAATAATCAATAGCAACGAAGACATAGCTTGTTAGCAACTTAATTTGCCTGAAGATTGTTTAATTATGAACTAAGTAATTACACTAGCACTTAAGGTCTGCGGTTCAAATCCTGCCAGAATCGTCCTCCCTGACTCAGGTTTATTTCATATTTTCCTCAATCCTCATGAATGGGAAATGCCGGGAAGTAACCATAAACATAAATTTGGAATGCTTCCTTCTCAATGAAAAAGATGCCTTCCCCTATTTAACACTTTATCGTGATCTACCGCCTGTGAAGCCACAGGAGTAAACTTGAGGTTAAACACTAGAGAAAAGAAACCAACTCATATTGGGTATTAAAAACTATCACAGGAAGTATAAAGTTGGACGAGGGACGAGAGGGTTTGAGGCAGACTGTACCTACATGCATCGTGCGGTCATTACACGTGACAGTCTCGATAGGCTCTCCCATTATAAGCAGGACACGCTCCAGGGATGTTTACATATCGTAAAGCTGAAACACTTGCAATCCTCTAAAAGCAGAGCACTCTATTCTGATTTAAAGTTATTTACCAGCGTGAAAGGTTATAAGAGCCTACATCACGGGCCAAAACCACAGTGTGTTTGTTGAGATTACATATCTAGAAAAAGTGCATTCATGCTCTTCGTTTGACTTTTTTTTTAATGTTGTTTAACTTCCGTTTTTACTGTTGAAGCACCACATGCGGTGGATACTGATGATACATGACATGAAATGACAAATTGAAAATATATTTTTTTAAGAAACGAAACGTTTCAGGCCTAAGTTTAGGCTAACTCTCCGGCATTTGCCAGTTATGAGGTCTGAGGAATGGAAAAACCTCAATTTGGAAGTACAATTCTAATGGGAATCGACCCACACCTCCCGTTCACGAGTCCGCATCTTAACGACTCGACCACCCGTGGCGGTTTCATTTGACATTAGCGAGAGTTCTAAAGTACAATAAACGAGTACATTATGAATATAACAAAATAGAAGTAATTTCGAAAGTATAAACATTTATGTCAAGATTGAAAGAATAAAGAAGAAAAATAACCTTGCAGATGATTGATAGCTCCGAAATAAGTGTTTGTTTCCACACGCTTTCTCTTCTTTTCTTTTTATTGCTATGATTAGGATGTTGTTTTATCATAATTTTTAATATAACATTTCACCTGGGCCCTTTTCCACCAAAATATGAGCTAATATATTACGAATGTGTGACTTGTAACTTGTAGAAACTGTTCCACAAAAGTTTCCGCTACACTACCCCATACTTACAAGTGAATTTTCGTTGTTTTGTAACAAAGAAGTAGTAATATTAGTCGTGCGCTTGTAACGTATAGATTTCTCTATTAGTGTACGAATATTGGTAACTATAAACACTAGTGCAAGTTTTAATGTCCTCTTAACAATTTTTGGAATCAGTTGACCTAAGTATGCGAAGTATTGGCGGAGATAATGGTTAGGAATAAGTATAAAGAAAGAATAATTCCGTATTTGAGTATATTGAAAAAGTTAGGCATAGGTAAATAAAGTACGGCCTATGACTGATATTGGTCTTTCCTGTTTCAAAAGGAAATTTCATAGCATATTATGTTTTTAAAGGTTTTTACTACAAACAACAAAGCAAAAATAATTTCTTCAATTCCTTATACTTTTTTAAAACGGTAATCTCTTTTTACACAATTTTCCAATTTTTTTAGATATAATGAAAGTAGAGTTGCCAAACAATATCAAAAAAATTAAATTAATATAAATGATCAAAACGAACTAATAAAATAAATGACAGCACAATAAAAAACTCGACTATACTGCCGTTTCTCGACGACTGAAGTTGATGCTGATATGCAGTATTATTACATTTGAATATTGACATAGCATAATAAGTTTAAATTATAATTTCTGAGAAAAAATACAAAACTCATTTAGCAGGAATGGCAATAACCCTCTCTGTACAGTAAAAAATACGGATTTATTACTAAGGAGTGAATATTACCTAATTCAACTTATGACGACGTGTTGCAAACAGCTGTTCCTCCATCCTTTTCTTATATGACGTCACTTGTAACTTATTACAAACACTTTACATTCTTTCGCGGAACAGAAAGTTACAAGTTCATACGTTACAAGGACTTTAATTAATTCCCCTGTATGCATTAGACTATAGTTTTGTGGAACAGGACCCTGATATAGACCTTAATTATTTGAACAACAAGAAAACAAACTATTAGAAATGAATTTAAAAAAAATAAATACCAGATAAAAGTTTGATTTGGGTTGGCTTGATATGACTTGAAAGTGGATATAGACTCAAAAAGTATTGTACACTGACACAATTCTTAAATAAGAATTCATAGAAAAAACATTATATTTGGGTATCCAATTACCTTATGACCGGCACTGCATCCACCACTTAGCAATCACTCACCAGCGCTAGGCAAGAGCCGCAACGGGCGGGGCAACAAAAGTCCCGGCGGTAGAAACACTAAAATAACAGTCTAATAACTTCTGAAGCCCTTAAAACGTGATGCACTCACTCATGTCACATAAGCAAAGACTGGAACACGTACATAAAAGTATAGGGAAAGCTAATGGAACCACCTAGTTGCTCAACGAACAAAATATTTTATTTTTATTACGGTGATATAAAACATTTTCAGATATTTAGTTACGAAAAAAAGGCAAGATTGACACAAATATATTAGACAAATTAAAAAAACAAACGATAACAACTGCTTAGCAAAGGCAAAGAATTTGGACACGCATTCTAAAGATAAACTCTTTTGTTTTTCATGGTCAGTTTATGCATTCGAAAATCCCGCGCAATTTAGTACAACTGGAAGTTTCTCTCCCCCCCCCCTTCCCATTTGCTGGTTGAATTGCTTCTAATAATTTAGCAGAAGAAGGTCAATAACCTGCCTGTCACCTACACCTGCACACTTCACTGAAAAACTGATATCCCTAAATATGTCAAGCTGAAAATCGATTAGCTATTTCCATTGCCTATATCAAAAGTGGCATATAAAGTTGAATATGGGTGACTTTTTGCTCCATATTTCCGTTTTGCTTTAACGTTATAGCTGCTGTGTCCGAAACGCAAACGTTTACTGTCAAGATTGGAAGAATAAACAGCAAAGATCAAAGTGGAACTGATGAATAGTACTGAAGTATGTGTTAAGTTTATTTTCGTTTTCTCTTTCTTTCCTTTCTTCGCTAAGGTATTCTTTTTTCGGTATCATTAACATTTGATTGGATTTGATATATATTTTAACTATTAGTAACTACAGGGAGACCAAGGGGCACGGGGAAAGTGATTACGCTCAAGATTCGCATGCGGGAGTGGGTTCATTTCCCCTTGAGCTCACCCTCCTGACCATGGATTGGCTTGCACTTTGGACATATTTATGCTCTGTCGCCTGGAATGGAGGCGGACCTTCTGAGGGAATCCAATTCAGGGATTTATTGATTGATTTATTTATGGACGCTCTTTAACATCTCAGGTCATCAGGGTCCCATTCAAACCAGGGTGTGAAATGGCCGACAAATTTTGCTCAGAGGCCTCTCTTTCAGGCTTGAGGTTCTTTTTCGTGCCGCAAATGTGCGACACTGCACCCACGGCTTTACTTCCTTCCGAAGGAAGCCATACTTAGGATTTTTACGCCCGAAAAAAAGTCATCGGTCCTGGCTGGGTTCTAACCCGCGATCTTGGGTTTAGGAGGCAAGTATGGTAACCACTACACCACCAGGACCGACCAATTCAGGGAGATGGGCTCCAACGGCGTCAGGAAACATGATGCGTCCGCGCAGTCACTGTCTGGCATTTATCTCAACACACCCCCTTCCTCCCGGAGGTGCCCTATTGGAAGCATAGGTACTAACGACGAGTCTGAGCAAGGCTCAAGTACGAGCATATCCCCCTCTGTCCCAGACCATTCATCCAACCACAGGGAAACAAAATATTAGAAATTATATTAAAAAATAAAAAGAACATACCAGTAAATATTTTACTTGATAGGAATTGAAAGCGTATACTGACAAATTTCTTTTTGGGAATTTAGAAAAAAAAATCATTAAAATGCTTGCACAAGCAAGGATTACAATAGAAAAGCAGATAAAAGAAGTCGGAAGCACGGCTGGGATTCAAACTTTAAATTCATTTTACTGTATTAACCCCGTTAGGGCTTAAATGGGAGAGCACTGAAAGATGCCTCCCCCAAAAAATTACACCTCCGCTACAAAAATAGGCAATTCTTAAGGAAAAAGATCTCATATCATATTTGTGAAGATTAATTCATAAATGTAGTTTCACATGCATGCAATTTGCCTATTTTTCAGGGAACATACTATAAATTTGCTTCAAAGTCTTTGGTAAGATGTGATTTTCTCTTCTACTCCTGCCTGCTCTCCTTTATTATACTTTTTATTGAATAGTGTTTAACTCCCGTTTTTACTACTGAGACACCGCAGGCGATGGACACTGCTGATTAATGAGATGAAATGATATATTGGGAAAGGGTTTTTTTTTTAAGGAAGGAAACGTTCCAGGCCTACGGTCCTCTCCGGCATTTGGCATTTATGAGGACTGAGGAACCTGGAAAAAATCTCAGTCAGGAAGGAAGTTTCTGGCGGAAACTCTAAATGTGAATTGAGGAAATGGATTTTCAAAGAAAGACATTTGACAACCCATGTTTTATAGCATTCCAATAAACCTGACACTAAAGTTGTATATATTGTGTTTCCGAGAAAACCACGCACAACACTTTTACGTGACTAACAAGATGCTACGCTAATTCAACAATTTATAAAGTTTTCTCAAACATTCCGTCCTCCAGGGGTTTTCTGATTTGAGGTACAGTAAAAATCGCTTCTTTCAATTTTGCGTACGTTAAATGTGGAAACTTGCCTTGGTATTATGCAAATCCTCTACCGTCCTCGTTGATTACTTTTAACGATATACTTCATTAGCCCAAGTTTTATATGTAAGGGAGGAATCAGAGGAACCAAAGGTGTTTCTTTTGCATTCCTTACCCCCGGAACATATTCCTGCCACTTGTCGCACTACGTAATGTTTTTCTGTAGCACGGCTATCCTACAAACATAAAAAAACAACTATATTTTGTGAAAAACCAAACAGTAAACCAATTACTTTAAGGTCACCATATTTTCGAGCAATGAGCCTCATGTTTTAAAACACCCACAATCTTAGTCATACTTTCGTAACTTTCTTTAAGACTTACATAATGGAAAACCGGAACAGATGGAAATGCATTATCATTATGACGTAACGCAGCTTTTAAGATGAATCTATAAACAGTCGTCAGTCATTTGGATCACATTCAATCTCTAAACCATTAACATCTACATAGAAATGCATATTCTTCTCATAGCAAAATATTTTTGAAATTTCTGATGTTTATTTCGAAATTCTGTAATATTTGTACCAGGTGCAAGTAATTTCCATTGTTGTAGCCTAGAACCTAGAAGTTCAAATTCTTCTTTCGATAAATTTAAATCACGTGCCAATTCATTCAAATCTACTTGCTATACAAAATGTCTTCCACTTTCAGAATTATCTGGTTGAAAGTCAGGATGTTTTGAAGTAGAGGTCTCTGGCTCTAAGGACAACTCAGGCCGGAATAACTATTTCCTTCACTTACTATCACTACTCCTGTCTTAGGGGTACAGTTATGTGGAAGAGATCGTATGAAGGAGGTATATCTGGATACTGAATAACTTTACATTTATCATGCAGAAGTAACAATCATTAATTGGTTCTCTCAATATCGTAGGTTAGTTAATAGTAACTTTCTGAGTTTGCCATGTAACTGAAATGGAAGATTTGTCTTACAATATTGTTTCACCAGCTCATCAATTTAACACCCGAAGTATAAAAAATATGCGCGTTCAGTGCTGCTATAAATTTTTTCCCTCTGATTTTTAGGAGTAATCGTGAGGTACAGAGGTAGCCAACCTATAACAAACCAGGTGGCAAGTGAACTCCTCGTTTTAGATGTTGGTTATTTAAAATATCTAAAAATATCTAACAAATTGGGACTTGATACGATATTTTAAGCATTGTTTTCAGAATCTAAGAGTGGAAATGAACTAAAAACATGCATAATCTTCAGAGGTAAATTTCATGTTAGGTGGGTAGGCAATCAATACGGAGGACTAAGCTTTATCTAAGTCTTAAATATCATGAATAGGAGAATTGTAAACAGGCAGGTGGTTTGTAATATCCACAGTTTTCTCTGACTCCTACTTGAAATCTTAGGCAACACATAATTATTAAGGATTTCCTTAGACCTTCATTTAAATGAACTTGAAGAAATCAAGTGAAAATAATCGACGTAAAACAGAGAGCGCAAGAGAACAGTGGCCTAATATGAAAACATTAATTGTAATTAATGTATATCAAACATATATAAAGATATAGGGACTATTTGCAATACAGTAAAAGCTAACAGCACACATATTATATATTTAATATTAAACAATACTGATGAGCACAATCATCCTAAAAGTGATAATAAATAAAATAGATTGAAGTCACAAATAGAACAATTATAATTATATTATTTCTTTAAAATGGTAATTTTTCACAGCATATTTACTTTTATAAATACCCTCCTTTATCACAAAATGACTAAAATAATTTTCATACACCATATATAGCGTGATATTAAAATAATGTATTATATAGCAATAAGATGTTCCATTATCTCTCAGCAGATATTAACATGAAATAATGAGATAACGACCAACTTTAAGAAGTACCCTAGTCTCTCACGTCTTTTGTTTCTGTAGTAAATTAACATTCTAGGTTTTGGTGTGCGTTTCAGCGAGTATTTTTTATTAATAGGTAACATTTTTGTGCTATAATACGGCATTTTACTTGTTTCTCATAATAACTGTAACACTACGAATAAATAAATAAAGTTAGCTAGTTCTAGAAACAAATAGAGCATGCTTGCGCTTAACGAGCGCAGTTAATGCTATTCCGCTCTTCACTTGTTTTGCTAGGTATGCAAATAGATCTGATTGCCTGTCATTTTAGAAGCGACGTGAAAAATACAAGCACCAGATGCTCATGAAATGCAACCGCCTGTGGGCAAAGGAAGGGGCATAGTAGCTCGTTTTTATTATTGCCGACATCGTCGGCGGTAGAATTTATTTTTTTCCTAATGGATAAAAGGAATGTAGTGTATTTTAATTCCCAACAGAGAATCAATATACGCTGTAGAAAATACACAGGTCTCTTGAGGAATGCGCGAAGCACTTAAATGAAAATGCTTTAGCGTTAATTTAAAAGCACATCGTACTTTACCTGATTAAATAAAATACATTCTCTGGTAGCATTTAAATGTGAATTTCAATATTTCAAGAAAGACTCGTTCACAGATTCCAGGTGTAACTATCTGGCCACGTGTGGTCGTTAACACCACATAATGAAATACTGAAGATGAGCTAGAACTACCTTTTCCTCTTCGTTTTCCTATTCGTTTTCCTCTTTTTCTGCTATATATTCACGTATCGGATCATCCAATTATCTGATGACCGACGAGGCTTCTATCCCAGCGCTTCATCCGATGCAAGTTCCTGAACACTGTATCCCCTTACAAGCAGTTCAGGCAGGGCCTTCCTCAAGGACCCATTACCAGCTGCCTGCTTTTCATCATGATGATCGACAACCTAAGAGAAGTCATTCAGAAAACAAGAGGTGTGCATGTTATTTTTTTCTGATGACGTCATTTTGTGGGCCACCAGCAGTTAAACTGAGGCCCTCGCTGAGACCATGAACAAAGCGCTTGGCCTTCTGGAGCAATAGGCGAACCAAAATAAAATGGAAGTCAGCATCGAAAAAACAGTTACCCAACTCTTCACCATGTCCACTAAGTCCTGACATATAAAAACATAACCTTTAGCGAAGCTCATTATCCAAATATCTTGGGACACTAGGCTCTCTTGGAAAGATCATATCAAGGCTTCTGCCGATAAGGCCCAGAAACGTAACAACTTGCTCAAAATACTCAGAGCAGTAAAATGGGGCGCTACGCAAGACGTTCTGGCTACAGCATATAAAACTTGTGTTCAACTAGTGCTGGGATACGGCAGTAAGGTCCTATCTACATCCTCACAAACTAACCTACGACGTAATTCAAAACAATGCTCTAAGAATTAAGCGAAATCAACTCCAATAAAAACTATGCAGCTACAAACGGGCATTGAGCCCTTCTCTGCCTCCCTTCACGAATTTGGTTGCCGTACTCTACACCGTTTTGAGAGCCTTAACTCTTTAGATACCGTGCTTCCCTTTATAAACACTCTCCTAACAAAATGCAAAACTTTCCATGCTTTTGGCATCACACATATATGAATTTGGTCGGTTATTCCACCCCAGTTTTCTATGTTAACATATTCTTAAGTATTGTGTGAGAGAGGCCTTATAGCCCATGACATATTGAAATGTTTCTTTTGGATGTAGTCCCTGAAATATTCATAAAGCAAAAATACTTACAATTACTGAATTAGGTTGCCTCCAAATTATAGAAATTGCTAGTGAGATATGACGTGAAACATTTTTTCTTTCAGTGAGAAGACAAACACATGAGGTAACATTTATTGAGCCCTATACCTATTGAGATCAACCATTTTCCATTCCAGCTGTATTTGCAACACTTATTTAAGAATGGCGTAATGTTTCGCCTTTGCGGCTGAAAACTACTGGGTTTTTCCTGATTTTACCGCCCATTTCACAGTAGTGATTTGGGTTCTAGTACTTACAATAATAACCACTCAACTTGTGGCATAAGATTATGGAAATTCACACATATATGGCATCTTTTTAGAAACTTGTCATTCACAGACATCAGTTTATTTTTCAAAATTGAGTCAATATCTCGCCTTTCAGTTCTTCTAATGTGCGAGAGTTTATTATCTGCAGTTCATTTTTCAAAATCTTCCCCCCAAAATAAAAAAATTGCATTATGTCGGATGAGGGAACTGTGGGCATCAAAATCCCCTACTAAATACTCTGACTTAAAAAGTTTCCTGAAAGGAATTTAATGGTTCATTAGCTGTATGCGCGGTGGCACAGTCTCTCTGGAAATGCCCCAATCGGTATTCATTATCACTTAGTTGTTTAAAAATGGAACGAGTATTTCTGCATTTATAGTATTCTCAAAAAAGTATGGCTTATTAATCTGTATGCATTTACTACACAACATACACCGAAGTTCTCGTTATGCAAGGGAATTTCGTGTAGAAAATCAGGTTTCCTATACTCCAATACTTACTTATTTTGTGTCAAAATATAACCACATGAAATAGAGCCATGTTTCATCAATACAAAGGGATAACCTTAGATTGCTCATCATTAAGTTCCAATATCAGGATCACCTGCCTACAAATTGTGAACACCAGTTATCTTGTATGCTTTTAAATTTACACAATTTCGGACCTGATGGGTGTGATTTTTCTAAAAATGTGCCCAAAATGTGTGCATTTAGCAGTTCAACATTTCCACCATCTCCTGTCCAAGCTCTATGTTTATTTTCAATGCAACTGTAATTGCGAGAACTTGAGTCATTTGTGCGGATATTACATCCGCTTTGCCGGGAGCTACGGCGATGAAGTTTTCGCAGACATGTACTTGGAACCAACAGTCTATGCTGTCGAAGTGACCAGTCTTTCTGGAACCACTCACCGTCCTGCTGTTTCACTCACAAATGAAACGTGGACATTTAGTGTAGCCAGATAACTGGTGACTACTGACTGAAAGAATCTAATCAGACATTTGGGGGGGGGGGGCTAAGACAGCACCTTCATTCTCCCGCTCTTATGTTTACTTGTTCCCTGCTCCTTGCTTTTCCTTATCAACACGAATGAACTATAGTCTTCCAGAAGATTACAGAATAATTCCAAACAACACGTTGTTGTCCACAAAGGAAATAAATGAGCGATTGTTTTTTTTTTTGTAATAAAATTCCCTAAATATGATACTCTAAATTATATATCATATTACTATAATTTAAAATAATCAGTACGTACTACGAACATTCTGACCTTTCTTTTGTTACTGTGTGAAGTTACTATTTTAAAAATATATAACCTTCTGAAACAGTAATTTAATTGCTGACTAGTGCATTCGTTATTGGTGTTGTGAAAAGCATATAAAATACAATATCCCTTATGATAAAAGTTATTTATGCAGTGCCATAGGGAAGAAAGTAACGAAGAACTAGTTTTTATTCAGTTAGCAGCTGGAGAGAGCATGTTTCTAACACTATGTAAATATTTACAAAAATGTACATATTTAGGCATTGTAAAGCATAGTCACAAATTCCGTAGTCGACAACTGCATAAGTAGAATAAATTTCATACAGAATAAATTTCACAATATGAAAAAAAATGGCCGATAGTCCATGATATCCCAGTTTCCTTATAAATAAACAGACTAATAATTTTTGTTCAATGACTGGAGTTTGCGGTGCGTATGAGATTGTATCGATATCATTTAGAGATGATATAAGCGAGCTTAAAAACAATCTTAAGAACTTCGTTCTACTGTGCCCATCTAAACATGGGATTTCTTTTCCTACGATAGCATGCGTCACGAAATACGACACCCATCAAATGATTTTGCTCGTTCTCCGTTAAACAGACGTACTCCCCTGCTCGCATTAGGGGCACCAGATACAGCAAAGAATTCCTTTTTTGTCGAGAAACAAAACGGCAGAACAAAATTCACCTCTCTCCAGATCTCATCTCTGCTCCTTGTTCTCCCTTCAAGGACAAACCTTTACTGTTCTTGTGAACAAAAGATGTGTCAGTTTCATCTGTATTAAAACGAGCGTTAGGGGAAACAAGTGATTCTTCATTAACACTTCAATTTATTGAAGAACTAGCTAACCCCACTGCTTTCATTATTCTATGCAATGCCACTCTGGGTTCTTCTTCAGAAAGTGGTAAAAATCCTTATCAGAAAGTTGCCTTCCTTTGTCTGCCAACTATTTAAATGGTGTTAAACATTCTCTCTTACTACCGTGGACACTAATATACACGAGATGATACATTGGAAAATGAATTTGTTGAGAGGGAAAAACGGAGCGTTCCAGATCTATGTTTGTCATTGATGGGTGTTGAAAAAGAGCTGAAAACCCCTCAGTCAGGGAATTGCGCTGGAGGAGTTCGAACTGCCCACGGTTTCTGTCTTAGCTACTTCTGTCACCCGTGTCGAAGTTAGATCGATGAGGAAGCCTTAATTCCTTAGCTAAATATTTTCTTCACAGAGCACACAAGTACAGTCCGCCCCCTTCACTTTGACAACTAATACTGTCCTTTCTTTTTCCAACGGACGCAACGTTCGTGGGTCATATCCGTTTAATGTATTTTTCCAAACGTAAAAATCTCTAGCGCAAGTCCTCAAGCAGATTTAGCCTGGTTGAGTGTCGTAGATGCATGACAAGTTAAAGGGGGATTGAACAGTGTTGGAGTCAAAAATAGATTTGGTAATTCAAAGGTTTTTATTTTAAAAAACAATTGAGTTAATTCTATATCTTCATATTCACTTTATGTAAATTTGGTTTATCAATACATAAGAAAAAAACTGCCACGGTGGCCTAGATCGTCAAGGCGCGGACTCGTGAGCGGGAGGTCTACGGTTCGAATCCTATCAGGATCGTCTGAGAAACCTGACTGAGGTTTTTTCTAGGTTATCCTCATAAATGGTAAATGCCAGGAAGGTACCCTAAACTTAGGTCTGAAACGTTTCCTTCCTTAAAAAAATATCCTTTCCCAATTTATAATTTCATCTCATGTATTATCAGTGTCCACCGCCTGTAGTGCCTCAGTAGTAAAAACCGGCGTTAAACACTATTACATAAGGAACGTTTTCTCAGCTTGTGCTTTTTTTGAAGAGCTGAGCATTTCAGGAACAATTCACTGAAATATTTTGAATAAGCGTAAATGATAGTTTTGTAAATGGCGAACTTTTAAGCTCATTATAAACGATTCTGTATTATATATATTGCAGGTTATATTGCAAAATTAATGGGTTTTATTTCAGCTTATTCGGTCGTGGTGGTGTAGTGGTAACCATACTTGCCTTATAAACCGAAGATCGCGGCTTCAAACCCGGTCAGGATCGATGGATTTTTGGGGGCGTAAAAATCCTAAGTATGACTTCCTTCGGAAGGGAAGTAAAGTCGTGGGTCCCATGTCGTACATTTACGGCACGAAAAAGAACCTCAAACCTGAAAGAAGAGGCTTCTGAGCAAAATTTGTCGGCCTTTTCACGCCCTGATTTGAATGGGACGCTGATGACCTGAGATGTTAAAGAGCGTCCACAAATAAAACAAATCAACAACAAAGCTCATAATTTTGCAACTATTACGAGTAAAATTTTCAAGTTTCTAGATTGCATAGTATTTGAATGTTTCTTATATATATATATATATATATATATATATATATATACTTTAATTTAATGTTACCCCTTCACCTGAAAAAAAAGATGATGTCCGTGGACCAAATTACCCGCCATTTCGCGCATTTAGCTTCATACTAGATGGCATTTACGGTCGATGAGCTATTCCCCTGACATCTGTAGTTGCTATGTGTAGCGAAATTCCAATGGTTCATAAATAGTCCGTTAGGAGCCGGAACAGGCTTTAAGATTTAATGCTGATGATGATGATACACCAACAAAGGTACTCTCAAATTTCCTTTGGTTTCAAACTGGTCTCTTAACCTTTCTTTATTTTAGAAATCTGTCCCGCAGTGAATTCGGTGAAACGTTGTACTTGCAAACAGCTTTTTCCAGCCTATGTCCGATAATAGCAGTTGATTGTCACTTTTATTTATTCCTTTGTCTAAGAGCGCTTAGGCATTTTCCTTATCCAGGTCTTCCGCAGTCTGCAGCATAAAAAAGAAATTCATTTATGGCCAGCCTAAGCCGAAAGCAATGTCATAAGAAAATGCCTGCTACTGTTCCCAAACTCAAAATGTCCAATTTTCTATAAATGTATACTTCCTTACACGTGCATACAACCGACTGTAGAATCGGCTTTTAGTAAAGTCTTGATTATTATTTGGGAAAAAAATTCTTCAAGTAGTGCTTCCTACAAGTAATCAGTAAGGAATGAAGTTCACATGAAAAGCAGATGTACAGTCTAAATGGCGCTTTTATCTAAGCGGCATTTATATGGTAAATGAGTAGGGCACAAACCGCTATTCACTGTTATTCTACTTTCTCCTACAATTTAGGCGATTTAACCAAAAAGGATCGAAATTGTACATTTTTTTCAATAATATTGTACCGAAGTCCGTAAGCTAATGATGTAAACTGAAAACGCATTCAAGCAGAGCAGAGTTACTTGTAGCAATTTGTGTCCTTCTTTTTCACTGATTCGGTTTTTTTTCCCACAGCGCTCATTAAAATGTAAATTGTGTTCTTAAGTATGTTATTTCAAAACCTATTAAGAAACAAGTAGTTTGTAAATAAAATAGTGGTAATACTTTAGGAAACGAAATTACGAATGCTCGTGCGCAGGGAGGTTCTAGGTATTAATAGTTCGAACCAGTGTCGAGGTGTGCAGTGCCGAAAGCAGTCGGTAAAGTCAGGATAAGATGGAGTTAGTGCGCGGTATACAGCAAATTGATCATCACTGGATTCTCAAAGAGTTATTCATAGAAGCTGAACTGTATTATCAAATTTTGTGGCCCATCCATAAAGAGAAACTGCAGATGAGAAAATCGCGGCATGCTGGGTCACGGAAATGCAGAAGTAAAAGCGTTACGCGGAAGCCGATCTCCATCTTGACAGATGTGCATTGAAGGGGATGCATTCGTTCACAATAGTTTTGCTATTGACGAGATTTGGGCACGGGCATACGAGCCCAAATTAAAGCGACAATGGAATGAATGGCTTCACCAACGATCGCCTCAACAGGAAATCCGTAAAATGAAGATGATGCTGATAGGGTATATGGTAGTGAGTACTATCTCACTATGTCAGTTGAAATAGTCAACGGGGTATACTACCAACCTTTCCTCTCACCCGCGTCGTAAACTCCCGCAACCACGTCATAAACGCTCGCACTTCCTAAGGTACAAAACATCTTCCTCATTGTCACGTGGCACACCGGTGACCCAATTGTTTGCGAAGTGGCATTGGGAAATCTTGGAACATTTACCATGCTCGTAGGATAGGAACACATATGATCTGGATCTCTTTCCTGGGTTGAAAGGACTTCTCCCAGGCACCAGAAATCCAGACACTCCCTCCTTGCTATGCGCCGTAGGGCGATCCATCAACAATAACTTCATCAAAAGAAGCCGTTACATAAGGTCACATGGTCACACGTCCTTCAACATGTCCCTCCATTGTAAATTAAAAAGACATTAATTAATAAATTTCCTAGCGTTATGTTTTCTTTAAACATCGCTGTGTAGTGTTACTGCAATGTCAGAGGAGAAATGCCAACATCGGAATGGTCACAAGTATTTTGCAAACAATCCAAAAGTCCTGTGCTAGCCTTCAGGGTCCATAAGGAGGATTATGACTAGACACGCCTTTATGCGCCCAATGGCCACGATTACTTGCGACCGCATCTCTCAAAAAAATGTTTACTTTTGAAATCAGCAGACGCCTCCTTAGTACTAGCTGCACATTGAGAACAATATGACCTACCCTCGCGTACGCTTCTCAGTTTCTGAATTCTGTGTGAAGGGATTGATGTGGAAAATGTCAGCTGTCTCGTGAAGTAAAATTTTATTTTAAGTCTTTGCGTAATAAACGTGTGTGTCAATACAGGGAATTGTAGTTTCGTTTCAATTGTTGAGTGTAATAATAATAATAATAATAATAACAATAATAACAACAATAATAATAATAAATGCGAATAAACGCTGTGGAATTCGTTCAAATTAAAGATAGAACATTTGAGCTTCTCTACTGAAAGTTATAGGTGAATATTTTATAACAAGTCCAAATCTATGAAACCGTGCATGATCTCATAAATCACATACATGGTTTTAAGAAAATAGCATTTACAGTTAATAGAATTGCACGATCTCTTACGGAATGTTGTAAAAAATATCTACAGATTACAGGGACTGCGGTTTATGATTGTGAGTTGAAAGATTAGAGATTAAAACAAACAGATGACGCCATTACTTCAAATGTTAACAATTTAAAGTTTATGAGGTTCGTGTTACATAATTATCAAATTACATGTGTGGAACTTGTTTTAAAGTTGCCACTGCTTACCTACGGTGTATGACGGCTACCACAGAGTGTAGGATATTATATCGAAGGCCTGTAATGTGATATAAGTTTAATAACATGTCTGTAATAACTTTGTTGCTACTACTTTATTTACAGCGCGCGTATTTGGTGTATCTAAACGGAGAACATAATTGGCAATTAGCTGCACTAAAGTGGTGCTAAAATACACAGACGCTATCAGCCACCCTTTTAATCAATCTGTATGATACAAAAACAGCTTAGAGAGAGGTAACGGTTTATTACAATGTTAGACGTGAATTCCTTTATTCATTCCTCACTTCTGCAAAGAATGATGGCCTAGCTGGGAAATTGCTAGTTTTTCTGGTTTACTTATAATTAAATTGCATATTACGGATAAAATGTTTAAATTTACCTTTATATCTTCAAAAATACTAAAAAATAGAAATAAAGTACTGAATCAGTTTAGTAAATGTCATTCGATTTTCAAAATTGTATTTTAATAATTGTATATATATTTTATTAGTGTTGTAGGCTATGTTTCCATTTTCTTCACTTTGTTACCAAAGACTTTAAATGAAAAAATAAAACAGTATATTCCCTAAATAGTTTTCATTTCAACCTTCATCTGTTAGACTGTAAGTGGAAGTTAAAACGCCGAACTGGACATTCACAATTGTAAGCGCATTTTATTCCATAAATAATCAAAATAAACACAATTCGAGCTCCAGATTATCTCAAAATAAAATTTGGAGATCTCGCTTTATTACTACTGATAAATTCATTGTGAGGACCAGCACTTTCTGTACAGCTCGGGGAATCGTCTTGGTAAATCAAAAATTTAATGCCAGCAAATTAAAATGATTGCAGCAGTAGCAAACGATTCTGCGTGTGCATGTACAAGTTTAGCTTCAAAAGGCGTCTATTCCACGAACAACTTACGTAATTACTGTTTTACTATTATGAGATAACTTGGCTTATTTTAAGCCTGTAAAATCCATCTTCATTAGTAGCACTGTTTGTTGAGTTAAATTGAGATGGTTGCTGGGATGGGAACTAGAAGCTCTCGGGAAAATAGTTCCGTTTAGCCCCTTGGGTGTGATGTATTTCCTAACCTACAGAGTACCGGCCAACATCTTTCCCTGTAACCACATGAAGTCCATTATGTCGACATAATCTCATTACAGATTCTCACTACAGAACAGCCTTCAACTTGTTGCCATAGAAACCACACTTTCAACTTTGTTCACAAGAGGAACTTGCATTGTTATTAAGACACGGCATGAAGGAGAAAGCATCAACACCGAATTCTGACGATAATATACAAATCAGAGAGAGACTGAAAGAGAGACAGCTACAGAAAGCAAACAAGAGAAGAATTATTTAAAATAGAATTGTTTTCTGTAGGTGCATCAACCTGCATCCCTGATCTATAAATTCTTTATATAGTTCATTAATTTTGAAGTCATGTAACATGCACTCCGAAGGCGGGTGAGAAGCGGGGGGAACCACTGAATCCACTACATTAAATGTATTTTCAGGATGGATTTGAAACACTTTATAATTCCTTATGCATGTAAACTACATTTTATTTTATGCTGGAAAAGGTTTTAACATACAAGAAATTAAAATATTGATAAATGTATACAAAAATGCAATAGAAAAAATTCATGTAATCTAAGTAAAATTCATTACCTGACCTACAGAAAATATTCCAAGTTTTCTGCATCAAGGCAACTAACACATTAAATTAGGCTTTTTGAATGTTTGTTTCACACTTTTCTGTAACAATGTGCACAAAATTATTTTGATTTACTGAAATTATTCTTTTATTTTTTCTTTTTACATCTGACACAAACGTAACTCAGGCCATTGGCGTGTTTGTTCCGATTTAATTTTCCTGTTGAAGATGAATTTCATTGACTGAACAATCTGCTTGGTAAGCCCTTTTGGATTTCTACTTCCTCCTTTCATGTGAGGTGTCACAATTTCCCGTTCAGCTTGCAGAAGGAAGAGCTTTCGCCTGCTATGCTGGGTGTTGCTTGGTGAAGTTGGTGAATGCATTGATGCCATAGATGTCTTGAGAGTATAAACCATTTGCACAGGCCATCCCTTTGTTCCTCTCTTGTATGGGTTATGTTCCAGCCATGTGGTCAATTGTATCAATTCCACCTTTTGTTGCATTGTAATATTTATGTTGGGTTTCTTCCTCTCTATCCCTTCATTGCCTCGGTCCTAGTGCGTTGTTGATAACATCAACAGATTCCTAGTCGGCTTTGTTTTGGTGAATAAGGCATCAAAGTAACCGACAAACGCCGGTTTTAATTATACTTGGTTGCTCCCTCCTATGTTCTGTATACTCTGGGTTGTAGTTTTACATATCCATACAGATTTGGATACAATCACATCCAGGTCATCATCTGGAATGTCACCAAAACCATTTGAAGCTGAAGTGTCTGCACCTGAAGCAACATCACCTTCGCCATCTGGATCTGAGCCCATATTCCATAACCCCATTTTCACTTTCCTCAAACATTCATTGCTAGAAGTTGAATCTTCCTATAATATCTCATGAAACACCCTTTCAATGATTCTTCATAGCTCCTTTTAAGCATTTTCTTAGAACACTAGCTAAACAGCAAGAGAGAACTTGAACAGACAGCCACACAGTAACAAAAATATGCAAACTGTGAGCATTTGTTTCCCATCTCTCACTCGTCCCCACTATATTGTTTTAACCTAAACCATCTGAGCAATCATCTTGCAGAAAATGAGTGAAAGACATTGATTCCTATTTACACATTATAGCTATTTGGAAAAGTAAGTGTTGAAAAAGTCATTGTTGAAAACATGATTGTTATTACAATTCATTCGGACGCTTGGCCGACTTAACGAGGATTTTTCTGCCCTGTTTCTAACTGGTTCTGAGTCCGTCTTCACTTTACCGTCTTTCCGTGTGTTTGACGCGAAGTCTTTGTGCTGTACAGGAGTTGACCATGTGTTTCAGTGTTATAGTTTGTTAGTACTGTTATAATGCAAAAAAGTCCGTGTACTCTAGCAAAAGAATCTTCTGTAGATTCCTAATTGATAACAAATGCATGTAGAGAAGTGAGAAGGGGGTTTATAAACAGATTCCTTGCTGTTCGTGCACCTCATGGAGAAACGTAATCTTGTGAATAGATTTAGAGAAACGAGATCCGTTCCTGATAAGCAACCGAAAGCAAACCACTGTGTTCTTACAGAGAAGAAAACTCGTTGAATCGGAAAAATATTAGAAAACTATAACTTAGGTGACCGTCATGCCATGGTTGCACTAGTTACCTAACTACGGTTTCTATTCTACCTCCAAGACGACGTTTCACTAGAAAACGACAGACGGACGAAAATGAATTTTAAGTTAGTAAATAGCTGCATTAGTAGCTTTAAGTATTTGTTTAGTTATCACTGGGGAACAGAGTATTGATACTTTTCAAAATCCCAAGACATGAGCTGTTTTTGTCTAAAAATCGAGGGCATGCATTGCTTTTTGCATAAGGATCACGAGTATTTTCTAAAAAGTGCCAAAGTCCGCTCTCTACTTATCAAAGTATTCTATATTGATGCTGAAGTTCTAAAATCGTTTTTAATGTTATAAATAATGAACGATTTCTACCTATGAGGCCGGGAGCAATAAGAGGAAAAATGATATATTAAACAATTTATAACTTTTTATTTTTCTAAAAAAGAGATGAAGGACCTATCACTAGCGTTGTTATATGCGTAGCATCAAATATTTTGCCTTTCAATTGTAAACAGTTAATTAAAGCTTCAGCAATAAAATACCACCCTAAATTGTTACCCATAGTTACTCTTTAACTTAACAAAACTGTTAGATGCGATGAAAATATTTAAACATTGGTTAATGGTGTATTGACATAAATTTAACTTCTAACTGCTACAACTGTATAGCAAGAAAAACGTGTTACGGCATGTGGAAATGATTCCGAAGTCCATCGACGCAGAAAGGAGTTAGATATCTTCCATCTAAGTATAAAAGTAAAGTAAAACTTGTTTCTACTGTGAGTTGAACCAGGATTCACCAGTCAATAGGCAGACACAGTGTCTGAATAGCAAACATATTACGTTTCCATTGTTACATACGTACCCTCACTGGTGGTTAGTAAACTCTATTTGTTTGAGTATTTTTTTTTTTTTCATTAGAACTTTCAAAGTATTTCTCCAAAACTATTTTTTTCGGACATATGCTGGTATTTGAACTATTTTCAAATGATATAATGTTTGGGAGCCATTTGCATACTTCTAATCGTATTTTACTTTTTCAAAAGTGGGCAGCACAATCATATAGAAGTAAAGTACATATTTAAGTCATAAAAATATTTACTGTGCCCATATATAAGAGGTCTATATGCTAAAAATGCTAATCAACACTTTTTGTTTTCTTCCGCAGAATGTCCTTTGTCGCTGTTATTATTAGGGTCCGGATTTAATGATCTAAAATGCTTTATTACGAATTTAAAGCTCACGTTATGGCCTTAAAATTAACTAAAATTACCTAAAATTACATGCATGTTTATTTTGGTACACCGCCATTTTTCATTTATTACAGTCTCCCAATAACACTTTTCGTAAATTTTCATTAGAGAAGGACTGCGATCATCACCTAGAACAGTCTTGAAAATCGTAAATTTACTGAAATGCCCGAGAGGCTTCTGTTGCATTTCTCTTTGTCCCTGTGTTTCAAAACCTCGCTTGTGTTTATCTCTACGCACTGGTCGATGATGAAAATCTATTTTCTGCTGAAATTTCACAGTAGAGAAAACTAACATAAGTTGAAAACATAGTGTCTCTGCGCTCTGAACGTTTTAATTTCGCGGAAGTATTTCTTTTTACTTTCGACATATTTAACACTTGACTGGCCCACGGTCTGTGAAAAAACAAAATCGCAGATGAAGAATGGAATGAGAAGAAACTGTATGCCTGCAGGTACAACCCTCAAAAAATAAGTACAGGCATGTACAAACTTATACACCATAAAGATAAAGAGCTTCACGCATTAACAATAAAAATGAATAACTGTAGACAGACCAATCAAGTTAGAAAGGAAATATGTAAGAGAGGAAAATATTCCCAGAAACTATGAAAAGCTTAGATTTAAAGATTCTGGAAATATATTTATTAATATTTTAGGAATAAGTGATAAAACTAGCTAATATAATAATATCTATGTTAAATATTGCCTTATGTTGCCAAAAAAAAAAGACCCAGGCAAATAATGAGAAAAGACAAATATTGAGAAAAAATTACCTGATTTAATTTCATTCGCTATTGTATAAGTCATGTTTATTTCCAACACAGCATTTCCCTTGTATTTTTTTACTAAAAATTAATCAAAATTCTAGTCCTAGATAGGCTGGAACCAAAAGTTTTCCAAAATGCTACAGCATTGTTGACGGTGTAAATGCTATTATACTAACCAGGAATATTTAGAAAAGATTTTATAAACTTATACTATAATATGTATTTGACATAAAGGCTCTGTTACTGAGTCGGTCATAATTACAAGCAGTTACAAGCTAAACCAACACAAACTACACTCGCAAAGAATGTTGCTGAACCGATTGTCCCCCCCCCCCCAAAAAAGCGGGAACATGTAAAATCAAGCTTTATTTTCTTAATTTAAGTGATACCAGGGAACCGGTTCTTTTTTATATCACGTTTATTTTAATTTTGTTTATATATATATATATATATATATATATATATATATATATATATATATAAAAGAGACAAAAACCCGTAAAATAAGTGCGAACTATTTGTGTTACGAGAGTTGAAAGTAATTTGGTTACGCACCAATCACAATGTTTCTAACATATGCCTCTGTTTAACGTTTTGGTGTTGCTTGATGAATACAGTTTAGCTGGCTGTCTCCTCTAACCAGGCTACTGGTCATGTAATCATACACTTTTTAGATCTAATTAAATAAAAATTGTCTGTTTTATTAATATTAAACGACAGCCACATACGCAGGTGCGCGCACACACACCCACACACTTTCTACATAAAAAATGAGACAGATTTTAAATTTGTAATTGAAAAAACTTCCAAATGCACTTTTCAACGTGAATAAATTATAATTCTTTCTGACGGGATTTTACATCATTTTAGATTATTTCACAACCTACATAAAAACTGCTATGAACTGTAGAACGCTAAATGATGCACATATGATATAGCAACATAGAGAACCATATTTTAACGCATTAATCCGTTTTATAATACGAACTTTTGATATATAATAAAAAAAATGGAAATAGTTCAGTTTTTGCAGGATGTAGAGCGCCACATGTCAGCTATTGGTTGTCACATGTTGTGAATGCGTCGGCGAGAGCCATCTATTGCCAAAAACTGATATTAGTAATGATTGAGCTAACAGAACGCTGTTTAGTTAATTGTAACTCCACTAGAGAGAACAAAAGAAGGTTTTACTCAACTCACAAGCATCTCTTGTGTCAACGCCATGGATAAATATATATTTATTGTTCAATCCAGGAGCATAGGCACTGACTTCCTTAATATATTGAGGACGGCAACTGCCTTCTGTGAGATTTGTAAATATAAGCCTCAGCTTTACCAACCAAACACAAAGTTTGTAAATTTTCACCTCTCTACATTAAAATTATATCTATTAAGCGTTTATATTAATAAGAAAGAAGATTACGTAACATAGTTTTAATTGAAGAAACCGAAATAATATTTGTATTTATTCAATAACTTAACTATTGGAGTGTTGAAAATATGTAAAATCAATAAAAACATTTTAAAGAAAACAATTTAAGAACTACGTGTTTTATCGAAAGCTTGGCGTAAGTCTGTCGTCTAAACGCATTTCTCTCAATGACTTGATTGGCAACATATTTGAAATCAAAAGAGCTGGTTATGTTTCTGTGACAGTTTAAAATGACGATTGCATTAAAATGGGCCTGTCCCTCTGAATGATCTTAGGTAGTTCTTTAGCCTTTTAAGACTCAAGAATGATATTTGCTGTACAAACTTACATCGGTATATTAAAAAATAGTCGTACAAATTTGGTTAACCCCACAAAAATGACGGGCACTCAGCTACAAGTTTGGTTAACCCCGGAAGAAATTCGGGCACTCAGCCATCGCTTTTCAGAAATTGTACAACTTAAGAAAATATATTTAAAGAGTTATTGTTCACCTTTGGTTCCTAAATATCCTTCTGCTTGTTACGGTGCATTGTCAATCTGTCAAAATATATCGTCTTTTTAAAAAATTGAAAATGTCTGATCGCTTCTATATAAAAGACTGGAAGCAATACTTTCAAATCTAGATAGATGATGAATTTAGATATGTTACTTTAAAAAGAATTAGGCAGTACATAGAGATCTTTAGGGAGGGAATGTGATTAGCACTTAGAGAATCTAATTTTTTGGAGTGCATCTGTGGTGTGTAGCTGTGGTTCTTGTAAATGAAGTGATTGAACACTTTTTAACATTTCTCCCCAAAATGTGTTACAAGTGGATCTAATATGTGATAGGGCATCTGCCAGGCGCTGAACCATAAAATATGCATCCTGAAAACTCAAGCGTTTGCACCATCGCCTTGAAACTGCTTGAAGGCCTTTTGGGCGAAACCCTTACAAAAAATTAAATATATTATCAAGCTAAGTACATTCTAACTAAAAGTTAAGTATATGTTGAGATTATCAGCACCCTTTGGAAATATTGGGAAGATCAGCCCCATCTGCGAAAGCTTTGGCGGAGGTGGGCAGGCCGCTCTGTCCCCAAGAAGTCGGTGTCTATGTCCAGGAGGGCGGTTGCTGGCCTAAGTTCAAGACAATTATATTGTGATAGCACGATGCTTACATATCTACATTTGTGGTAAGAAATGCGAAGTGATTTCTCTAGATTATTATGTCGATTTATTCCGGAGTTGGTTCATTTTAACTGGCATTATGATTATGACACTCTTTATTATGTAGATATTATCAATACATGAACATTAAATATATTTTATTGCACTGTTTTAGATCATATTGAATTTATTTACAAGTTGTGTAACTATCCTGTAGAAAATGATTTAAAAATACGAAGTGCCTTTAAAATGATGTATTCAACAAAGGTAAAATAAAAAATGTACATAGACTGTGTAAGATTTTCTGGAAGATTTTTTGTATTATTCATTTCTATTTATACATCAAAAGGGATTTAATTGATTTCTGTGATAAAGAAAAGAACAAGAGAACGGGTTGGGAGTTTTATTGTAGAAATCTGTTGCATAGCCATACATCAATAAATTTAGATAACAATATTCTGTTTTTGTGAATAGAAAGAAAAAACAATTATATATTACTGCCAGTGCAGTTCAGCGAACACAATACATATAAGACAATTTCGATTCCAAGCTTTCCAATCATTTTATTCTCTTGCGAAGGAACACAATAAACTTGAGTTTTATTTGTAATTTGCTGAAGGAAGATTGTTGTTTTGCTAAGAAACAGTTTTGAAATTGGCAGCAATACGATTTGCTAAATGCTGAAGACGAGTTCAAATTTTGAATTATTTGATTAACGAAGTGGAGGAAATTAACATACTTATAAATAATTCGATGATAGGTTTGAAAAGAGAAATTTATTCTTTGTTCTTCCTTAATAAAAAAAAAAAGCATTCCATTGCAAAAAGTCCATTCCTGCACCACCCTCTGGTTTCATATGAGAAGAAATGACCTACCACCGCTATGCCTAAACCTTCAACAATCCAGTTTTAGAGGAAGTAATAAAGAAATGCCGCTAAGCGGAGGTGATTGCCAAATAATCGTTGCCAGCGCGTACTTCATTCAGTGATTGATATGGAAAATGTCAGTTGTATTGAAATTTTATTTTAAGTTTATGTGTAGTAAATGTGTGCTCTAAAATATTAATCTATAGTTTCGTTTCAATTATAGCGTGAATTAATAGAAAAAATAATACATGAATAAATGCAGTGGAGTTCGCTCAAACGAAAGACAGGAAGACTAAAATTCTCCACAGAAAATTATAGGATTTTTATACAAAGTTCAATTCTAGTACCATGCATGAATGTTATAACTACACAAACATGGTTTTGAGAAAATAGCATATAAATTTAACAGAATTACATGGTCTCTTAAGGAAAGCTGTATACTTCGATTACAAAGATTGCGGTTTGTGATTGTGAGTTGAAAGACTGATGATAAAAATAAACAGATGACATCACTATCTCGAAAATTTACCATTTGAGGCTTAGAAAGTTCATGCACGATGTCATACAATTATTCGTAAAATTTCATGTACCCCACCTAATTTTCGAAGCTGCAAGTAGTGTATAATATTTTATGTAGAAAAATCTCTCCTCTAAACAAAAATTGATTTAAAAGTCTGAAATTTATAGACATAGCAAGGATTCTTCTTCTTCTTGTTCTTCGGAATAGAATTAAACAATTAATATATGCCTCGTTGCTACAACAGTGAACGGTGCTTCTCCCTAGAGGAGTTTTCGTTAACAAGGGCGCTCTGTCGAAATAGCAGCGAACTTCTACACCGACTGTTTCGTGTAGTTAATGTTTGCGCCACTAGTAATGACGGCAGCAACTATATTCGGTATCTCAGGCACATGCCCAGATACAAATCTTTACTTGCTCATCAAAGCAGAATAACAAGTGATAAGTAATAATAGCCCCGAGTAGATAAAGTAAATCGATAAAAAAAGGTGTTTATGTTATAAATATCTGAGAAATGTACTTTAAATTCCGATTCCAAAGCAAAATTCATAGTAAGGAATAAAATAAGACAAAAAAGCATATCTAGATAGCAGTGTAGGCTGGAAAACCTTTTAAATGAAAGATGAAAGGTGGCTAAAATTCAAAATTGTTTTTTGTTAGCAATTGTTTAAGCGTGATATAAGTATAAAGAAATGGTGGAGGTTGGATTGCATCTTCGCTTGCCTTTTACACGATGACATTTTTAGCTATCTTTTCCTGTCTCTACACATAGTCATAATCTGTAGTTTTAGTTATTGTGATACATTTAATTTGAATATCACACATTGTACATATAAAAGTTCATTGTTTTCTGAATATAAATAAGATATAGTATTCACCTATTTGCCTACAGTATTGATTGGCAACTAGCTGCAAAAGAAAAGTGAGTAGGATAGGTTCGAATCCTACTCGGATCTATTGCCCCCTTTTCCCCCCTCTCTCTAAAAAAACGAATTCCAGGTAAATTAGGTATCAATGGACTTTCCGTATTTACATAATCATTAATTTATTAAGTTTATTAATCGCCAAAATTCACTCGTTTTTATTCCAATAATTTAATTCTGAAGGTAGGTGATTAGATTAAGGCTATGTGTGCAAAACCAGTTATTTCAAGTTCGACTTAAATCTTACAATGTTTGTAGCGTTTAAAGGCAATTCATTAACAGTTGATCTTTTAATAATATGTACAAGTGTAGCTGCCTAACTTCTTAGTGTAGGTAGCAAAGATGTTCAGTAATTTTTCCAAATAAGAATATACAAATTATACACCTTCTGTATTGTATGAAAATTCTGAAACCTTATTGATGCAAAGTAGATAGTCATAAGCATCCGCGTCAGTGGTAGATGCAGTGCAGACCACATTGCCATGGACTCCAGTATGATTTCTAGGCTTACACATAAGCCTAATGAGTAGGCGTTTAGTAGATATTGCCATCTTATCAAACCTTATTTTGATAAAATGGGAAGATCCAAAGGAAACATAGACATTGTTCATAAATCATAATCTAGAGAAAGAAGCGTACATACCAAGGGATCTTTGCTAATTTTTAACAAGAGAAGATACAATATAAAAAACCAGATCAATGTCGAACTTATTTATATTATAAATGTTAAATATAATTATCTGTCCCTCCATCTATCTAGACCATTGCTGCAGAAATGGACAAGAAAAAAAGAATTAATATAATCTACAGCGAGTACTTTGTACAGACCATCATATGGAGAAGACAATGAAGATGCTTCATATATTACAACATTGATAGGGACCTGAAAATTAATTTTACGAAAAAAACTACACTTAATGTTGCACAACTAAGCAGGTAATGGAAAATAATGAAATTAAAGTTATTAATAGCTTTAATATTTGTATACATTTTACAAAAATTAGAACAACTACACATGAACTAGAGAGAGAGAGAAATAAAGAAAGGAAGAAAAACAAAGTTACTGTGTTACTGTGTTACTGTGCAGAAATTTCTTTAAAAAAAAACTATAAAGAAAAATATTAATTTTTCGCTCGATCACAGTGTGTAATTTCAAGAACGAGAATATATTCATTATAGAAGTGATTTTTGGAGAAAACCGTTAGAAGGCCTAAAAGAAAGGAGAGGATTCAGTTAAACGAAAAGAAAAGAAATATTATTGAAGTAATTCAAAAAGATTGAGGACATTGTTTGTGAGGCGATTTTTGGAATGCAAAAACTAGATGGATGGATAAATGGATGAATGGATGAATGGAATACTGCACTTGTAAGAAGAAAATAAAAGCATGCAAAAGAGGTTGATAAACGATCAAGTAAAGTTTTTTTTTTTTTTTTTTTTTTTTTTTTTTTTTTTTTTAATGGAAGGATGACTACTTTAATGAGTAATTCAAAATTTAAATGTTTATTTTTAATTATTTTCACTCGCCTATGTATAGCCACATAGTTTACATAATATAAACAATTGTTATTTTAATAGGACCAGTTGCTCTTTATGAATGTGTTCTGAATGATTGAATAATACCACTATCAGTTTGGATTCTGGTCTATAATATTTATGAGAGAAAACATCGAGATATACACAGCGTTTGTTTTACACCATAAAAAGTATTCCTTTAAATCAAGTCAGGGCAGTTGTTATTAAAAGGAAAACGAAATAACTATGGATATAATGGATATTTAATAACCGGAGAAAGAGAAGAACAAAGAGAAAAGATGATGGCGACGAAAAAGTGGGAGAGGAGCAACACGATGAACAACTCATTACTTGGATTCTGGCTAATTTTTATCCCTCTTGACTAGAGCAGGAACGCAGATATCAAGGCTCATGTAAAACTTTTACAAACGCGTAAAGTTGTAACAGCAGATTCATTAAAAAATCCCATCCCATTGTTGTATTTCCTTGAATCTCAAACTAAAGCGAATCATAAAATGTAAAATTGCTGATATAGCACTTAAATACTCGTATTGTGTTTCCGAAAAGACATCGATATCGCTTGTAAGCAAAATGCAAGCGAGGAACGAAGAGTAACATACAATAACTTATCCGTTATCTTTTTGATCCGGATGTTGAAAGAAAAATTGAAGTCTGTGTATCGCGCTATAGACGACTCTACCGGCTATCGCTTTGGAGTAAGAAGCGTTAACTATGGTGTAAAGATACACGTTCGCGCTAAAGGGGATGAGATCGGGGTGTACTGTACTCTCCCGAAACAATGTGGTGCGTAAGCGTTCAATGTCCTTGCCATTTAAGAAATTCACACCCAACGTGCAAAAAATTTCCCTATGAAGGTTTCCAGAACTAAACCAAGATACTGGTAAAATAGCATCGTTTCTTATGTGGTAACGATCTATTAGAAACGCTCCAAATGCTAGACCGCTAAAAGATAATGCTCACCCTTATGTTGCCTGTATTATTGATGATATAATTACGAAATTTTGCTGGCAGATGATTCGGTAACCGCCTAAAACTTCAATTCTCGCTTATTTGTACTTTTTATTTGATACAATGAAAACAAAAAAATCCTGGAAGGTACACTTGGTCACTTTTATGAACAAGATGTTCTAAAACGATGCAGAGAGATATAAAGCTTATGTTGCAAAGAAGGTGTTTCTTTGTGTATGTTTCTAATATTGCCTAAGTATTAAATCTTTTGTGAAAAATAAAATTAAATAGAACATTTTACATTACTTCTCCGTCTTAACTGATAATGCAGTAACGATTTTGTCATTGGACTCCGAAACTTAATGCTTTTAAAGGTAATTACAATAACCCCATAGTAGGAAGCATGAGTTGACCCTGGTAACCATGTTAAATGTGGCGAATAGAGGTAACTGGTCACCGTTTCGAGTCCCGCCGCAAGCATGGATAAACATAAATGTGTTGTCCTTTGCCTGAGTGTTGTCATCTGTTGTATAATAAGCAATGGTTATGAGCAATGGAGGCCACATTCTCGTAAAGTCCCTCCTTTTCTCTACTGTAATAGAAATCCGAAAGGACTAATACCTGAAATTGACGGTTATGATGGTCATGATGATAAATAAACATATGATGTGATAATACCCCATCGGTCTTACAACAACTCAATTAAGAAACAAAACTTTTTTGTACAAAGGCGGGAGTGAAGCATATGCATATTCAATAAAACTTAAAAGTCAATTCCAGTTTCAAAATTTCAATATAACTGAAACAGAAAATGCGTCGGTACATCGATGCAGACCAAACTTGACACACATTAAACGTTTGGTTGGACAGCATGCAAGACAAATGTAAGCGTTAGAGCGCTACTGGTTCTGCCGATGTAAGTTTGAGAATATTCCATCATACATGTGATGTGCCTATCATTTACATTATGGCGGTATGTATAAAACAAAATGTGCACACTGAAAGAATGTCCGATCACATCATCAATGATTTTCGAAGCGGCTTTGTGGACTCCAACAATTGGAGCTTGATTATGAGACTATTCGTCTGTAGCCCCACGCTGGGCGCAAAATTATAAAGCTGTTTAGTTGACTCCGGCTAATTACCCCAGCTTGGACACCAATTTTGAAGCAGTTTATTGTCTACGTCGAGTAGCCTCACGTTGTGTTGCCAATTTTGAAGTGGTTTGGTAGATTAATTTTGGTCGTTTTGGTGTTGTTGCCCACGCTTCAATGACAACAATTTTTGAGGATGAATTCTGCTATTTTGTTGAATCGTACTCAACAGGACTAGAAGAAGAGTTCGGTAGTATATATATATGATAATTTTTATATATATGATAATTTATTATGTCCAAGATCTTTCCGTTCTCTGGTGTTTTACATATGATAGACTTAGCTTCGTCGAATATAAACTAAGTTGCCGCGTGTGAAACTTACAGATGAGTGCTGCGGCGCGTAAAACTGAAAACTGCTTAACTGATGTATCGGAACTGTATAACTGATAACTGCTTCTCATGTGAGTATCAACTGCTTAACTGATGTATCAGAACAGCGTGCCAGCGTATGAAGTAGAGCTTGATATCTACGTCTGAGAATAAGTTACTTCTCACCGCGTCTGCCACTTAAGACTGCTTGCGTCTCGCGGCGTGTAAAACTTAAACACCTTTCCTCGGCTGAGTAAACGCTTCCTTGTGCATTGAATTAAAATCAAGTAATCGTTGCCTTAACAATTGCCACGAGATCACAAAGGCACGCGTAGGTTTTGCGCCAATCTTTAAAAGTTCAAACATACATTTTCCATTTGCTGGTTTAAGCTCATCTGATACCTTCGCTATTTTTGAAAGTTTAAAATATTTTGTTAATATTGCCTAGTTTAAAGGCTAACAGTACAACGCCTGTTGGGGTCAAAGCCCCAAAGAGATTTAAAAGTCCTTCAGTTTACTAACATTGCGGCGACAGTCCCTTAAAAAAAGCAATTACAACTAGGGGGAAGAAATCCGAGGGTCGCCTTCACACGCTTCCCAAGCTACCATAACCGGAAATCGCCAGAGACTTTCTCTTTTGTATAATTCTCACATTGAAGTTAAAGCTTATGACACACACACATAATATATTTTACTGATTACAATGCCCAAATATGATTGTGCTTACATAAATATACATTATAATTATATTTCAGTGGGGGGTGGATCGGAGGAACTGTTACATTTTCTAGAATCAGAACCGCGTGTATTTTGTGAATGTTTCCGGTGCCTATTAATATATTTAGCTTTATAATGCATATAAAGTTAAAGATTTGAATCTAGAATGTTGGGCCTGAGACCTTCTTGAAGTGCAAAAACGTTGTGCGAGCATAAATTTTAGAAAACATCATGTATTATTACATCTAGGTAACGCGTGTCCACTGGACATATCGTAGAAACTTTCCAATGAAATGTATTTTTAGTTAGTGCTATACGGTTTGTTTCTAATCCTCGGAAAATTATAATTTCTTTTGGGAATTTTATGAACACTTCTAGAAACTCAACTACTAATTAGCAATCAATACTAAAACTGAGCACCCTCAGCTCAGGCAGCGATTTAAGCGTTCAGCAATGTGCTTCATTGGTTACTACGAGGAGAGGATTCAAGAGGATTTGTGTGGACAAAACGCCTTGACTGCATGGAGAGTCGTGTGAAAATTCTGCCGTGAATGGACTAAACGCAATTGTGCGTTTAGCCACATTGAAATGGTGCCAACGATTCGGGGCTGTATAGACATGACTGATGCTCATCGGGAAGGAATATGTCAACAACGTGTAGAAGACATCGTACTGCAAACTTGCGCAATGGTTCTCAGCAGTCGCAGAGTGTTTGTCACGGAAATTGTATATCTATGTCATATTGTTCTGTAACATCTTGAGCAATAAAAATTTCCCACTCCGTAATAATGAAGTATACCTTGTATCATAGCCATTCTTCCACCTAATGGCCAGGGCTAGGATTTTGCTGTTTTATCACCTTTTTAGTTGCTACTCAGTTGGATATAAATATGTTTTGTGAAAAACACTTTGCATGCACTTGTCAGAACATTTTTGTTACTTTTATTGTACTTTCGAACACTTTTCGAAATAAATATAATTTATTAAGGTTTTGTTTACAGTTTTATTGTCATTTTAGCATAATATGGCTTCTACAAAATTTTCAGTTCATTTAAATTTCTGATTTATTTTACAGAATTTTCTTTATTTTCTATACTGAGTTATGTTGCTGAACACAATCGTTTGCAACCTGATATACATACGTTAACATTGTGACTTAAGAGTGCGACCTTAAATACTAACAGTTGTGTTATCAATATACTGCATACAAATTAAAAAACTGTCACCATACAGAATTTAGTACTACCGAAGAAAGTTATTACAGTCAAAATTTTAATGTGAAAGTAGCTGCTGAGAGGAAATAGCTTTGATGCAGCGTGTGCATAGAGAAACAGAGGGGGAGTTAAGCGTCTACAGGATGAGAAGGAAGCCTGACAAATATGTTTCGACAGTCTTCTACAATATATTAAGATGAGAAATTTCTAAATGGTTTCTGTTTCACGGACTTTGTCCTCATAATGTGGTGAAGCAGAAAGCAATTTAGATATTATGTAGTGACAGTAAGCAGATAACAAATGTAAAAGAAAATTATGTACATCTGGGAAATGGAAGAGGCATAGAAGAGAAAATAAATTCTTTCACACAATATGAACTAGTAAATATAAGTCCAACTGTACCTATTAAAGAACAACGTTTGGCAGAATGTAACATTAATTGTTTAATTGTTTCTTCAGGTACAAAATACTGCAAATATTTTTGAAAAATACAAAGTCCTAGTTGACTAAAACAAGCAAAACTTTTATCGACTGGGTTTAATTTTTGAAGTAGAAACACACGTTTTAGATTAATTAATCTTATCGGTAAAAATAACAGAGTAATGTTTGTGTCAAAATATGCTTATTCTGCATCTTTCTGGAACATTGCTTATCATTTCGTAGATCCGGAAAGACCAAGAGCGAAATGCACAGAGTTTAGCCTTGGAACTTATCAACCCTCGATTTCGCAGAATAATAATAATAATAATAATAATAATAATAATAATAATAATAATAATAATAATAATAATAATAATGTACATTTGAAAACAAATTTAAAAGTGTACCTAAAAATGATCCAAACTTGCTATTGGATAAAAGGGGTTGTCAACATGTTACGAAAGTTCTGAATTTAATGTTATTTATTTGGCTTATTTACGGACTAACTTTAAGGTAATCAGGGTTCTATTCAATTCAGAGCGTCAAAAACGAAATTTTGCTTAGAGACCTCTTCTTTCAGACTTGAGGTTCTTTAACGTGCTGTAAATCTACGACACGGGGTTTACTGCTTTACTGCCCTTCCGAAAGAAGCCATATTTAGGATATTCATCGCACCTAGCCGATATTTAACCCACGATCTTGGATTTAGGGGGCAAGTATGGTTAGCACTAGACCACCGGTACCGACTTCTGAACTTAAAGATCCTGTGCGAAATCACTTTCCACGTAAACGAAATCACTACTCAAAAAAGAAAAAGCCTGATAAAAAACTTATCGCCAAACCTCAGCATGAACAAAGTGTATTCTTTGTATATAGAGTAACTCCCACAGGGAATTTTGAAAGAATGGTTTTAGAGGGACATTTTTGTACATGCATTTAAGTTCGGGTTTGAAGCTCTTAGAAGTGATAGTGGAGTTATATAATAAACTGACTATTCCATTAACCCAGATTTTAACGATGAACACACTGTTTAAATACGGACAGTAAGGTGAATCGTGGTGCTAATCATAAATCTAAGTCAAGAGCTACGAGCCCACGAACCACAGTACCAGAGACAGAGTTACCACGGATAGGCCGACCCGTACCATCTGCATTTAGGAAATTTGGCAGTGAGAAACTGGAACAGTGGCCTTGGTGCTGGGAGGCATCTCCAAAAGTAAAGGAATTCTAGATTGGGGGAATAACTCAAGTGGGTTTTAAATATATTTTGTAATATTTTTCTTACTTTTAACAACGCTCTAGCTAAGTGTTTCTTGTCACATATTTTGCTCAGTTAAAGGAAATGTTTTACTTATCGTAAATTTTTCTAATTTCTGCTGACTTTGGCATGTGACTTTATGACAAATAGAAATATATTTTATCTTCAGCAGTTAATTTACAGCATCTTTCAGAAATCTACTGCACCAGAGAAGATCAAAATGAGAGAAATCACATTAATCACGATTGAGAATGAAGGTTCATACTTTTTTAAAAGAAAAACATGTTCCTCAATAAATGCAAGAATTGTTCAGAATTAACAAGCCAGACAAAAAGAAGAAGAAAAAAAAACTCTTCCTCGCTGGTAGCCGAGATCTTTAAGGCGCGGACTCGTAAGCGGGAGGTCTGGGGTTCAATACCTTCCTGACTGAGATTTTTCTTAGTCCTCATAAATAGCAAATGCCAGTAGGTACCCTAAACTTAAATCGGAACGCTTCCTTCCTTTAAAACAGATCCTTTTCAAATGTATAATTTTTCTCATGCATCCTCGATATCCATCGCCTGTCATGTCAGTGGTAAAAACGGACGTTAAATTCTATTCTAAAAAAAAGTACCCATTAGTTAATGCAGTAAAATTGAAGGACCTGAAATTTCAGATTGAGTACATTCCACATAATAATATGCGTTTCTAGAATACTTTCTTGTAAAACAGGACTCCAATCTCTCATTGTCACTGGAAGATGAAACTGTAGATGAGGTATAGGTAAATAAGATTTATGTTTTATTCGTACTACATGAATTTCTTTTTTATTTTTTTAATATCAAAGTTTTCAATCTAACTTAATGCAAAGAAAAGTTTAACAAATATGAATTAGTACATTTTCATTAAAAAGTAATGGATGATAGCACTCTGCAATATGAACATTGTGTTCTTTTTTGATATTTTCATAAAACCTTATTTTAAGGTTATTTTTGGTGTTTTAAGCATATCTTTCTATTAAGATTATAAATAAATATTTGTAATATGAAAATACATAATATACACGCTATAAAGCATTTCGTTAAAAAGGAAGAACATGAGTAAAAAAAAACTTGTTTATGTTCCCCTGAAAAGTTATTTGGTACTGTTATTTGTTAATGTAACGAGGTGTTCAATTTATACACAATGAAAGCACATCCATTCGCTGATAAGACCCCCCTAAACTAGTATAAACGCTATCTGCATATTCATTAACGGCCTTGATGACTAGCCTCTCCCTTTATGCAGCCGTGCACTGATGGCCTGTAACTCAAATAACCCCTTATTAATAACTTGGATGGTGTTATCGCTAAAACTGAATATGCAATTAAACAAAGAATGAAGCAGGTATTAGATAGAGGTGTAAGTTTGTACGTCTAATAACAAATATTTTTCCTGGAGTAAAAATTTCCTTTAGAGAGAGATTTAAAACTGTATATTGTTTATATTAAAAGTGCTCTAGTTACTTTTGTAGAGGTAGGAAGAAGTTTCTAACATATAAAGGTATGCCGGCAGATATTCACCAAAAATTTACTTTTGAGAATTTACATAGACAACATGTATTTGCAACTCATTGCTGAAAAACAGTCCGCAAATTACAAAATCAAGAGTTAAACTATATTTTCAATCTGCAGTTATATATAATTTATTGTATTTAAAATCTGTACTTTATACACTTATTTTAAGTTAAATTTACTGTATTTTAATGCATTTTAGAGAGTTTTTTCAATTAAGTAAAAATTCAGCAAATATAAGGCAAAAAGTCATATTCTGGTGGTCATGCAAACGGTAGGGGAGGCTTAGTAGAAAAACCTGTTCCTAAAAGCTGCATTTCATTATTGATGAATTACTTGTTGTTGTGTTTACTATGCACAGTGCTCGTTTATAGATTATAGGGCATTTCTACATTGTTTTGTATAATAAATGCAAATTTTCAAATAAATTCCCTGCCAATACTTAGTTATAAGAATTTAGCTTTTATAATGGCACACCCGTTGATTGAAGGACAAGCTAAGTCCATTTACAGTCTTTCCCAGCAGTCCGAAGATGCGGTAATTTGAGAATGAGACATCTGAACTTTACAAAAGGGATTAAAACGGTTCGGAGGGAGCGTTGCAACATATTTGTTGTTATTTGCACCACTTCTTTATCTTTTGTTGGTTTTGCAAAGTTTCAGTAACCGACCACTTTCTTGCGAAGGATATACTCACACACTTGTTGACCTTTGATACCTATGTCTAAACGGTGAGGATTACTACTTTTAGACTCAGTAGCTAAGTAGCAGATGTTTGTGGCCTGTAAGAGTGTGAATTAAAGCAAATATAATCTCAATACTGCGTGGATTTGAAAGTAAAGTACACAAAGGTTTAACATTGCTATAGGAAACCAATGTACAAAAAGTTAAAAACGGCTGGCCTTGTTTTTATAATTAGTAGGCCTCGTAAATAGAAAACTACAACAATTTAATAATTTTTATGTTCATTTCTATGTTCTAAAATATTATTTTCAAATAAGATAAGTTCATAAATGAGATTATAATCGGCACATTTGAAAATATTCTCAGTATTTGAAAACACAAATATAAAATCAGGTATTTAAAACTACAGTTAATTTGTTAAATGTTCGAACAGCCTGCAGCCAGACATTAACCCAGGCGATCGTAAAATTCCTTTCTGACGTTGATTAGCTGGTCTCTTGTGAACTCGCAGGACCACTGAATGATGATTTCTTTTAGAACTTCAATCTCAGTATTACAGTGCTCATTTGCACATATGTGAGATTTTAGATATTCCCATAAAAAACATTTTTGGGAGCCAGATCTGCAGATTTACATTAAATTTACACTGTTTTGGCAGTGACTGTTTGTGTAAACATTCAAATGAAAGTTTTTATGATTCCAATATATTAAAATTTGTACCTTTGGTTTTCCGTCGGTGACAATCATATTTCGTGAGAAAACAATGAGGTGCATATTGTTTCACAGAAGTTCATTCAATTTAAAATATCTCTCTCTTTCAACTCCTGAGGTTTCTAATATTTGTGATTTATAACCCTATTCTTTCAGCACTTTATGAATTCTGAATCGCAAAGTACGAACGACTTTTGCAGAATCTTTCCTGCTTTAGTATATTCTTCATAAGTTCTTTTCTTTTACATCTGCATGGCCGTTTGACGCTCCAGAACCGTTAAAATAAGAAATTAAAAATTGGAGTATATTGTGAGACGGACCTTCTGTCAGGAAAGGATCCAGGAATTATGTATTTCATCTATGTAAAACAATTTCCTGCATCATATAGTTGAATGAATAACACGTTTTCTTATGTGGTATAGTAAACCATTACATCTGCATTTAAACAGAATTTCAGTTGAGAATAACGGGTAGAAGGTCTGTTATTTTACAATGCCTACTAATTTAGAAGGCAAAGCCAGCTGTTTCAACATTTTACACAGAAATTACTTATGATAATATTATATCCTCATACGTTGCATTTTCAAATCCATTCTGTATCTGCTTTGATTTGAATGACCTTTATATTCATTCCGGTAATTTGAAATTGTAAATATCGATTGCATAATATTATAGTCTTTTATGCTACATAAAATATTCATATTCTTCTTTTATATCTCAACTGTGTTTGAAAATATGAACACTTGCAATTTTTTTTAAAAAACGCTTAATTCTGTCGGCTAGGTATCGGAAGTTGGTGCATACTTTTTTATGTTTTTTTTACGAATAAAATGTAACTGAATCCCTTTACTTTTTATTCCAATATCTGCAATATTTACCGTACTCTAGATCAAAAAGCGAGAGCAACATATTCTGAAAGCAGTTTTTTTCACTTTAGAAGACACATAACGTGAAATACACCAGAGGAAAGGCGGTGATGGTGGGCACTACTTGTTCAGAACTGAGTTTTGAAGGTAATCGGTTTGAGCTGCTATTCCCTGAAGGAGAGGCTACTTTGCCGGTTGAAGCAGTAATTTCATATCGTTAAGTACGTGAGATGATTGCAGGCAACTTTAACACCTTACATTTACCTTTCGGTTTTACTGGGCGGGGATGGAGAGACGGGGAAGTGGACGAAAAAAAAAGTATACATATATCGTAACTGTGTTCGTCTCCCCAGCGCCCTGATTATCGGCGGCAGTTCCACAATAAAACAGGTGCTTTATAGGTGCTCTCTGTGTTGCAGGCATTACCTACCTTGTTAGCAAGTACGCAGTAATAAATCACGGCCTTCTACAAGCCTTCCATTAAAATGCCCTGTTTTTTCACCTCCCTTCATCCTTTCCTTCCCCCTCTTTATTTTTATTCTCTGGACTCTTTTCTCACGTCTGTTGCGAATTGCCCATGTGTAACGAACATGGCAAGTAAAGTGCTTTCATAAACGTAGGTTACGAGTTCAGCACAGAGTTCCTCCGGTTGATAATGTCGTTAAGTTGAATACTTTGGCGGAAGACAATAAATCAAACGAATTACGAAAAGGGTGTTTGACTTACTAAATAACTCAATAGTGTCTTGAAGCAATGTTTTCCTTTTTTACGAAATAGTTGCAATGCTTAATGCTTAGGAAATTCAGGAGTAACAAGAACTTGTTGAATTTGTAATTAAATTCATGTAAAACAGATATTGTTTCGTCCACCATTTATACAAGTCCTCAATTAAAATACTATTGATTATGCAAATTTCTTTTTTGTTTATTTTTATTATTTTAGTCAGTTCCTTATAAATTAATTTTAAATGTTATATACACACATATTATTTGTTTGAATGAAAAAATCACTGAAATTTCCAGAAAGTACACAAATACATTCCTAAACAGCTCTGTTACGAAAAACCTTAGACTTATGTGAAATAGAATTCCCTTTTCTACCGGGAATTTTCGCTTACTAGGAATGTTGCCACATCAGCCGTCTTTCAATGCTGTAAACTATGCGATCTATATTTTGTGTAAGTATGTAAGTTATGTTCCATCAGTGCGCGAAAAACATACAAAATATGCACCAGGAAAAGTGATTAAAGAGTTCAGCAGTTGATTTAGCATAAAATTCTTTTATATTTTTCAAAAAACTTTAAATAACAGGTAAATTAAATTGTCCATAAAACTCTATCTGGATTGTGGTGTGCATTTTGCCTATGTAGAGCAAATGCAATCAAAGCGTAATGAAAGAAGGTTTATCACAGAGTATGTTGTACGGCTTACTGTATATAAATTGTGATTTAAACCTCTATGATGCGAAATCTACACAGAAATATTTAGATATACAAATTGTTCATTTGCTTTATTTATGGACACTCTTTAACATCTCGGGTCATCAGCGTCCCATTCTATTCAGGCCGAAAATTTTGCTCACAGGCCTCTTTTTTCAGGCTTGAGATTTTTTTCGTGCCGTAAATGTACGACATGGGACCCACGACTTTACTTCCCTTCCGAAGGAAGTTATACTTAGTATTTTTACACCCGAAAAATCCATCGATCCTGGTTGGGTTTCAACCCGGGATCTTGGGTTTAGAAGGTAAGTATGTTTACCACTACACCACCAGAACAAATAAATATACAAAATACCAGGTATCAGGTTGATAGAACTAAAAAGGTTTACGTCTGGTGAATAAACGGCACAAGCAGGATGTGGAACACAAAAATTGCTTCTCAAAGATGAGCTATCGCTTTGAGATGGCTCTGTTCGCATGCTGATGGTTGAATAGGAATGGTAATTTTATCCTGTATTACAATAGTATATGTTAACATTTTGTTTAGTTTTGTAATGGCAATATAATACATGAGAGAGAGAGAAGCTTTGACAGTCATTAATCTTATACATTCAATATTACAACACACTTAAATTTAGATGGAAAATACTACCCACTAATATGTTTTATATACAGTTGACCAAGTTTTCTGTCGGTTTTTTCGCGATGTGCAAATTCCAAACTGGCTACAATGAAATGCGCAATAAATGCATTTAAGGCGGGAAAAAAATGTGCTGGGAATTAGTTTGTACGGTGCAAAGATTATTCACGAAGTTCGGGGAAGGCAACGAAACCTTAAGGATGAGCCAAGCACAGGAAAACCAACACCTATGGGTTTGAGACTCTTAGTGGCTATTGAGGTGAACAACGGCCAGCCTTGTGAGGACGTGGCACACAATTCAACGTCAGTGCAGAAACCATACGTCTCCACCTTCTATCTATGAAAATGATATAAGCTCGGTCGTTGGATCCCGCACGAATTGACAATGACTCAGAAGGGGGGAACAGGCATTACTGCCACATCACAGAAGGTTTAGCTGCTAACTGCTCTATAACACTCTAAGATCCGTAGTCACTAATTAGCAGCCCATAAATCACTGCACCAAAAAAGTTGTGCCTTGTGGACTGTGAACTGCTACCAACCGGCCAAATAAGCAACACCATTGTGTACTCTAGCCACATGAAAAGATTAAAAATATGGAACCTACTTTCACGAACCGCAAGGATTCATTTGCATGATAATGCTAAACACATATAGCTAAGGTGACTCATAATACCATTATCATGAGACTGAAATGACCCATCATATTCTCCAGACATTACTTATCAGATTATTATCTTTTTCTTTCTTTGGCTGGTCGCCTCCGAAGACAGAAATTCCGAACGTTTTTCGATGTGTAAACTACTGTGATTGAAGTTTTTGCTTCTCATCCTAAGAAGGTCTATCACATTGAAATTCATAGTTTTCCATCACATTGGCAGAAGGTTCTCAATAGCAACGATGACTATACCGAGGGTGCCAAAAAACGTATATACACTTTCACAGTAGATATCTATTTAATATATCTCAAAGTTGGACCGAAAAACAACAGTAATGTGTAGTTTGATGTCCTGTAAATAGATGTGACTCACATATATTATACTAGCTTTGGTATGTGACAGGTAAATCAACAATGAACAAATGAAGCGAGGACTATCGTACGATGTTCTGTAAACAGATGTGACTCACATTAGGTTATGCTAGCGTTGCTACAACAAAATGGAGCCAAGATTATCGTTTGAACAGCGGAAAGCAATTTTGAAATGATATTGTAAAACCGAGAATGTTGTTGAAGTTCAAAGGGAGTGGAGACGCACGCATTCGAGAGCAATTTGAGACACATGGTACCGTATGCGATGTTCACAAGGGCAGATCTGAGAGACAGCAACAAGCCCCGTGCACCGATTGAATTTCCACCACGTTCTCCGGATCTAACTTCGTTGAACTTCTACCTATGGGGAACTCTTAAGGATGTTGTATACCGTAGAAAACCAGCTACACTGGCAGCACTTAGGGAAGAAATTGAAACGGCTTGTGCTACAACCGCTGAGGACACTTTCGCAAATGTTGCTCAATCAGTAATTCAATGTACTCAGAAGTGCATTGACGCCGATGGTGGATTGAGCAACTGTTGTAACTGTAAAAGGCTAGTGCTCATCATTTTCTGTTTGTGAAAATTCAGTTTTGTTATGCTAATAAAGTTTTTTCTTTGCTTGAAGTGTGTATATATTTTTGGTCTCCTCTGTACTTAATACTAAATACAATATTTAGTTCAGAATATAATGCTTTTAATTGTATGGTGTGAAACAAACACAGCTATTTTGTCACTTTATAATAAAATATTCAATTGACGAAATAACTTGACACACTGTAATCTTGTACATCATTCAACAAGAACAATTGTAAGTCCTCTTATGACAGTTCTTGAAGTCTTGACCAATGACTGCCTTGACCATTCTGAGTTTCATAAAGAAGCAATGCATAGAAAGAAGTATAGAGGGAGTATCCCCAAATTTGACTTGTAAAAGGAAATACAATTCTGACAACAAAGATGTTTCAGAGTACTGTAGTTGGAAAATTGCAAGTTGGGAAAGAATAGGATACAAGATTTCAGTTTTTACCAATAAATTCTGTTCATTAAATGTTAATATAAGTTTATCATGTGTTGTAGTGCATCCGTTGCTTGGGCAAACAATTTAATTAAAGGAAACAAAATAAATATTATAATTAATTAAAATAAAAATTAAATAAGATAAATAATTTTAAAAAGAGTGTTTTCCTTAGTTCCGTATTTTATTAATGATTATTTGATGCACCGGATTGGGCGAACCCGCTGTCATAGTGCATCTGGGTTCTCTTAAAAATAAAAAACAATGTTGTATAGCCTCTTTTGGATTACATACAGCAGCCCCTGTAAAAACTTATCACGTTTAATGAGAAATCGTCCCCTTGCTTGGAATCAAATATATACATTTAAATAAGTATTATTTATTTTAAACCGAGTAAGCATTCCGTTTAAACGAAGAAACGAATCATTCTCCACCATAAAGCTACTTGTTGGATATTAATGCATTCACTTTCGCTTCTCTTGGCATGAAAAAGGAAGTTATGGCTATCGTTTCGAACTACAGGCTTGTTAAGAAATGTAAAGAGGGAGACGAAATAACTGAAGTTTTCCTAACTTGCCGGGGCAACTCAACAAGATGCAAGTGGGTACTATAAAATACCGCTTAACTTTATACTTTAGCATTATCCCTCGTGCAGAGCTCAGCAGTAAACCAACTCTTTTTTTTTTCTGTATGTTTTGCTTCTCTCCACTTGTTCAACACGCACACACACTCCCGCGGGCTACTAAACAGTTTCCTATAGGGAATTGAACCTATCAGTACAGGCACTTATGTAGAAATAATTAATAGGTGAGGTGGATATAAAACATCAACGTTTGCGCATATAGAGATTCAAAAGTGTTCTGCTAAAAAGCACGCTCTTTCTAAGCAGTGGGTTACAGTTTCCTCGCATAAAATGTGTTAAAACCACAGAGAGCTCAAAATTAACATCTTAAACTTAAGCGATAACATGAGATCAGCTTTGTTTTCCTCCCAGAGTGTTTTGCCTATGGGCCAGCGCGCTGTTCGTTAGCCGGCCATCCATAGTTTATTTTGAGAAATCCGGCAATTCCCAAACGAATATCTTTACAGCTCTTGTATGGCGTGCGGATACGTCCTGCACCGGCATTTTTAATTACCCTAGAGATAATAGCAGGCTGTTAAATCGTGGGTCCGAGGGGGACTACAAATCCCTACTGATAACTCTGATTTGTCGAAATACATTATGAATTTCTGTCATGGAATTATTCATAGTGTGAGCAGTGGCAGAGTCCTGTTGGAAAAAAACATGATCACCCTCACCACCGGTAAATTCTCTGAAAAAGGCGTTAGTACATAAGTAACAGAATCAACTCTATGATTCTTTCACCACTGAGTTAACACATATGACTCATACATAAAAGCTACGTTGCCGTTGTAAACACAAGAGGTATAACACACTTTATTTATAAATGTCAGGTAAAGAAATGAACAAAACAACACATACCGGCAACAGTTGCACACGACTGCAATAGCCAGCAAAGTCAAATAAGCAAGTAGCGTGCTACACTCTCCACGGCACGGCAAACGAGTGGGGGGCTCGCTAATAGGAAAAATACCGCGCTGCGGGGGAAAGCATCAATGATCGCGCTGTATATTAGAAGCGCTCAAATACAACCTCGTTGTTGGCAGAGAACGTTCCGATGTTTCGCGATCAGAATTCAGTTCATTCATTAATCTTCTATCCAAATGAATAGACATATATTTTTTCTACAAAAAATCCCATAGGAACAACAGAAGAGATTCCTATGAACACCGGAAGAAAATTGAAATAAATAAAAATATGTTTAAAATTAAAGAAAAGCACGTTTCAAAGTAGTACATTTTAAGATAGGAATCTGCATTCTTTTAGTAGGAAAAATGCCTGGTATCCCTCTCATGGAATCACCAATTAAACATCCCTATTTCATTCTGTCACATTTTCTATAAGTACACTTGTTCCATATTGGCTCCCCACAGAATATCAAGGGTTGCTACCTGGCGTTGTTTTGCTGCATGATTAACGAAATATCCTGCATCCTTTCTGCGGACAACTCTCGATTACTTTCTGCACAGTCCGAATCTCTCATTCTGAGATTACTACCTCTATGAGCTGTTAAAATGTCTTGATCAAGAGGGCTGTCATGACACTAACCAAGAAACTTGAAGAAATTGATCATTGGAGCCGATCAGTAACTAGTATCTGATGATTATAATAAAAATACGCCGTTTGTACATTCCAGTAAAAGTTTTAGTTTATATAAATCTTAAAAGTTGTTAAAGTATCATAGACTAATTCCTGAAGCTCTGCAAAGTTATTATTGCAAAGTGTAGACCTAACGCACGACATCTTTGCACTCAGCTTACGTCACACAGCCGGGTGCGACTTCATTATTACCTGCTCTGACGACATTGACCTTCCGGCAACTACCGGAACTTCTTGTAAATTAAACCACAATTCTAGTGAACTATTTGGATATCCAACTTACAAACATCTAGTTACGTAACTAAAGATAGCATACAGACAATTTCACTTTTACTTGTAATGCACTTTTCTCACTCAAATCAATGACTATTGTTTTCTTGGAAAAGATAGCTACTATAAAAGAAGGTTATGCGCAGGCGCAGAATGTTGGATCTCTCTCACTAAACAATTTTCGCCTTTCCACTAACGAACTCCAAGACGTGCTAACTTACCGTGTGCGAGGTCTACACATCTTGTGAAGATAAGGGAGTTACAGAAGAAATCTTTCTATAGCTGCTTGAACCCATAGTCCCTAACTCTCCAGCCATTGTATAATTAATACGTCAATTAATTCAACTTCATTGCTACGCCAGTATTTTAACATTGTAACAACTTGTTCATTGATAGCAACAGATCCGGTGGTTAGTGTTGTTGGCTGCAGTCTGGCAGATCCTGGTTTCGGTTTCCAGTATCCACTTCAACAGTTTCTGAGTTAGAGAAGTGTCCAATGGTGTCCAAAAATTCAAAAGCTCCTGACGGAAAGGTAGTGTCTTTGCGATTTCGAAAGCCTCGTGATGATATCTGGTCGGGTGCGAGTGTTCTGATCACATTCCCTACCTATGCAGTACTGCTCTCTGTCCATGAATTTGCAAGACGGAGGCAGAGGGCGCAGCATGCACAGCGGCCGGCCTTGGTCCTCCACAGACTGGCATGAGAAAGTAATATATAAATATGAAAAGTCCATGATTGTATTTCAGGGTAACAAAGCCATTTACCTTGAGAGATGCTCTCCACTTTGACCTGTGCATTAGAAGCTATAGGCAGCAAATTTATTATATGATTGAATTTTTAAAATATAATTTTCCCTACAGGTTATAGATATATTGGTTATCACTAGGCACGAAATTTCTAAGCACTATAACTCTAGGAGAAATGAAGTTATGTTGGAGCTGGACTGTAGATAAGAGGTGGAAGGGATACAATAGGTCACAAGCTCCACTCATCAGTTCTTGTTTGTCTGACGGGTGATTGGTTCATAGCTTTGCTTTGTATCACTGTATGCAACAAAACAAAAATACTTGTGCTCCATAGAATATTAAAACCCAAAGAAATTAAAATCATACAGTATTTATAATGTCACTATTTTAACATTCGTATTTATTTTCTGAACTTAAACCTTAAAAGCTAACCTCAGCTATCTTTAAAAGCTGTATGTATTTTATAACTTTGGAAGAAAAAAACACGTTTTAATTAGCATCAAAATTTATTTAAGGTTTTCGTTAGAAAAAATTGAGATATTCGGCTGCAACGCGGATGGTCTCCTTGATTTGATCAATAGCTGACTTATTAAAATATAACATGTTCTACTATATGTATTGTTTACGGTATATCCATCGCTAGTTCTGTACTAGAAAAGGAAGTGAGAAGTGTTTGTAGATTAAGGCTAATTCGAACTTCCGTTGATGTCTGCAATTATCAATTTTAGGAAGTAACCTCCCCCCCCTAATTTGGTTAGAAAATGTGATTCAACAATACGGGAGACAAATAGAAAAGTTTTCATGGTTTAACAATAAAATAACAACATAAATATAATTTACTGAAATACCCAAATCATGTACATAACGTGTAAAAAGATTTTTAATTCAAAATTATAAGGTGTAAAACCCAGCATATTAATTTTAACACAGTATAATTTACTATATTGAATGACAAAGGCTCAAATAATGAATCTTAAAAGAATTTCCCCATTAAATAGCAAAGTATAGCAACTTTTGGCAAACAAATTACAAACATTGAAAATGAGTAAAGTCTTTCATTTAAAAAAATTGTTAATAATCGTTTTAAACCTTGCCAATTTCATGCCTCTACAATTGTTCTAACACTGCACATTTCTTGACAAAGGTCTAAAATGCATCTTACGCAACCTGAGAATTAAACATAACCTTTATCATTTAAACAAGCTTGCATATAAAACAGTCTTTGCTCATACAAAGCATCTGGGTAATTGGATACACACAGTGAAGAAGCTCCCAACGTTTTTACTAGTTACAAGAATTCCCACTTCCCCAAGCTGCTTTGCTGCGCCTTAACCGAAGAGAAGGAGGAAAGTGCCGGAATTAGGTGCTGTACACCCGCCCATCTTTATTCTGTTACTGAACGATACGCTGCGGCCAACAGGCAACACGTTCAAAATCAGCCTATGCCTAAGCAATAGCTCAAGGAGGGGAGAAAGAAAAGGGAACGAGGAAAGCATAACTTCAAATACCAATCGCGGACAACAGGATTTGCGCAAGAACGGCAGTTATTTAAATTAGTGTTTGGAATAGAGATTTTTTTAATGGAGTTTAATGCCCGTTTTTATTACTGAGGCACCACAAGCGGTGGACACTGATGATATGTGAAATGAAATGATAAATTGGGAAAGGCTTTTTTTTGTAAGGAAGGAAACGTTTCAGGCCTAAGTTTGGGTACCTCCCCGGCTTTTGGCAGTTATGAGGCCTGAGGAAAACCTGGAAAAAACCTCAGTCAGGAAGGACAGTCCTGGCGGGATTCAAACTCAGACCTCCCGCTCACGAGTCCGCGCCTTAACGACCTCGGCCACCCGTGGCGGTTGGAATAGAGCTGCCTCTTTAACTTGCTCGTATCGTTTTTGATATTTTTCAGAAAACTAGTGCCGTAACATTGTATTTCACTAGCTTAGTCTTTAAAGTAAAAAAGAAAATAATTGTTTAATATTTGATTATTCAGTAACAATGAAAAACAATAAAGTGATATTTCTTAGCCTTGTAATTATTACAAATAAACCAATCAATACTACAATTGTCAGCGGAAAATAAATATGCCAGTTTGTAATATAAATCCATTGAACATACCCTTGAATCTCCATTGGAGATTTCTACTATTTAATTTATTTCCATGATTTAGAGCCAGTTTAAGACTCCAAGTTGGACGACAATGCTATTTGGAGAAAACGAATTTTCCGTCAGTTTTTAAAATAATCGTTAATGCTGTGGTTATTCCGGTTTTCAGTAAAGTATATCTATCCGAAATCTCTCTATTCGAATGAGATTCAAATAACATCGCACGTAGGTATTTAATAAAAATAATGTTATATTATAAAGTCAGAAGCATCTTTTAATAATCTGCAGCATTAAGCTGATTGCTTTAATAATAATACTATGAAACATTCTCAGTGCATTACGAAGAGAGAAACAGAAGGCTGCACGTTCTGAAAACTACGCGAGGTCACAAAGGTTATTTACTGAGAATTAAACACACAGTCCGTAAAATTCTGAAGTAGAAGAGGCGGGTAAGGCGTTAAAAATCACCGGTACAGCGTATCGTGTGCTTAACACAACTTAATGACTCCATTACAATGATTACAGCGGGCCAGGTAATTACCGTCTCTATATGCCGATACTTTATCGCTTCAACCTTGCCTCGCTGCTCATAAATAACAACCAGCTCGCTACTTTACTAGACTGGTACCACCACAGTTTTCTCTAACCTTCACTTAGCACTACTATATTCACAGTTGCCAACCAATTGGGAGCATTACGAGTTTCCTGACCGGACTCGCTGTTGCCAAATTTTACGCATCCCTTTATTATAAAGTTGGCATTAAGTGTCTGTGCGAATAAAAATCTATAAAACAAAATTCCTAATATAATAATAGTTTATGTAATAGAGGACAAGATACATATATTTAGGAAATAAAATATTCTTTTATGTACCAGCAGATTTGGTAGAGATAAAAAGTCGCTAACCTAATAATAAAAATGATAGGAATTTAAATAAAAGTAAACATTTTTAGTATTTTAACTGTATACAAGACAGCAGTCATAAAGTAAATATATGCGCTTAATATTATTTGCATTGGTCTAAACTCACTCTTTCAATTTCTTCTTTCTTTTCCTTATTCTTTCCTTTCCTCTTTTAGTTTAAAAAGTGGACAACATTTTTAGGGGCTAAATATTAAAAAATCGGAAATGGCCAGTTATTTCAAAGTCAACAAACTTCATTATTTTGCGATGCAATCAGATATTTCTTAATGGGCATTTTTCTAAGAAAACTTGGAATGTTTTATCACTCTTTCTCTATGTTATATTGATGCATTAATACTTCCCTGTTTTACCGTGTTCTATGTACTTTGTTTTTTTCCCCTTCCCTGCTAAAGAATATAAGGGCTCTTTCTGTAGAATTTTGAGGAAGAAACTTTTATGGGTGGGCAAAATCATTTTGTTTCCATCCTTTGGGTACTTCTTTTTTTTTCGATTCCTTAAACTTCTATGGATCAGCAGCGATCGATCACTCGAAATTAGTGAAATCAACTGACATTTTTCTCATATTCCAAAATTGATGCATTCTATAAGAGATATTCAAAGGAAACAGTGAAAATACTCTAGACAATATTAAGCTCAATTCGCCCAATTACCCAAAATCGTGACATGTGCGCGTAAGAGGTTTTTGAGTGGGTCTTCCAACGGTTTGCGTTCTGGTTTCCATATTTTCTATATGATTCGGAACACAATTTTGTATAATGGCTAACTAAGAACAATGCATCCGTTATATCTCTTCCAAGTGTTTCATCACAAAAAAGAGCAAACCCTATCCAATAATAACCTCATTTATTATATTAGTATATCTGAAGAGGCAGTAAGATAATTTGTAATATGGAATTGATGCTAAAGTTTGGTTAAGGAGGAATGTTATTCTGCTGTAGTTTCCATTAGGTAACTACTAATGGAATAGGGTTTATAGATTCAATAATAATTTATCATTAAAAAGGATTTTGTATTTGTATGATGTATTACTATGTACTATGGAAAAAATGACAAAGGTTGGAATACATAGACATCCCTTATTTTTGTAATATACTTAATAATTAAGTATATTACAAGTATATTAACCCTTCGTTCTTGATAACATTCAATTCAGGATAAAGAGATGCTTATCTTAAAAATATTAAATGTGGAAAAGACAGGTTCGTTAACAGTTATTTGCGTTCAAAGTTTTGGTTTATTGGGAAAAAACCAAGGAGTCTGCTTAGCCTATTTCCCGCTTATGGAAATCTGATCGACGTAATAACACGACTGTGTTTTTGGTCAACGATCATTGTTTATTTAAGTCGCTGTTGGTCTTTCATATGCTATTCGTGTTATGGCGTTTACAATAGTAATTTTGTGTTGTGAGCTACACTTCAGTGTAGTGCGATGTCAAGTTTTATAAAAGGAGTTAAAGCACAATCAAGAGACGAAGAAAAAAATGGTGAAATGTTGATATGAAAATGATACTTGTTAGTCAGGAAATGGGCACCCCTTGCAACTGCAAGCGATAAAACGCTTTGTTATGACAACTTAAATATTGCTTAGCCTCGATGACCTTGAACCTCATAATGGTCAAAAGTTCTACTTGACAGTTTTGATTTTGATACTTCTATAAGACAGAGAAGACGTCGACAGGATGAAGAAGTAGCTCAATATCATGCTGCAACCTTTGCATACAGAGCCAAGGGAGATAATGGGGACGGAGGTAAAATAAACTACTTGTTTATGCCAAGGCATTTGCATAATTCGTGATATTACTAAATACAAACTAAATAACTTAAGAGTTGAAAACGAATTAGCAATTAATCAGATGATGCAAAGGATAAGCATAGAAAGTTTGACACTTTAATACAATATTTATATGTAGCCACATAAAAACATTCAGAGGTCTCCAAAGCTGCTACACGAGCTGGGCCTTTCTGCGCCGTTTTTTAAATAAAGGTAGATTTTCCTGCAGTACAAAGTTTCTCAAGCTAAGGTACAACATGAGTTTTTTTACGTCAATATACTGCAGGGAAATCTACCTCAATTTAAAAGTGGTGCAGGAGGCAAAGAAGGTTGCTTCAAGGATTTCATTCGAAGATTTTTTTTTTTTTTCGTTTTTTAAACAATTGTATCCCGTCAAAATCGTGTATTTGTACCCATTAAAAAACAGTTTATAAATAAATTCAATATTTCTTTAGGAATTTCCAAAGTGATAACACGTTAGCTATATAAGATTAATTTGTAACAAATATAAAATGTTTGTCCTCTGAAAAAGATGAGGAGATTAAAAATCCATACCTCAAGGTCCACCAGCATATTGTTATGATAAAGTGTTGGTATGAAGATCTGTTACATTTTTCTATTATCTTTTTCAGATGAGTTACCTGGTTTTGTTCCCTAGAAAACTAATATCTCAACCATCTGCTCCTTTCCTTACACGTTGGAGATAAGCTGGGCTTTCGATCAAGCTTTATTTCATTTACATTTTCATTAATAAAGGAACATATTATTACATATTAACTAATTTATCACTTATCGTTCTGAAATTGAAATTCCCGTTTTCTGGATTTCAAAGAAAGTTAACTTAAGTACCCAATTCTTACTCCTGATCCTTCATGTATCATTGTTTTAGAATGATAATAGTGTTTAAAGCTAACAATGTACTAGAAAAAGCAGCAATTGGAAGAAGGAAATACTGCTGCTGCTTCTGCTACTGATGATGATGATGATGATGATGATGATGATGATGACGATGATGATGATGCCAGACTAATGATCGTGGCAACGGTTGCAATACTTTTAAGTGTCATACTGATTACCAAATGGTCCTCGCAATAAAGAATTAAACAATGGGAAAATGTGCTTTGTATCTCTCGACTCCTAAAGCTACAGCAGACCTCATAAAGGCTACCTGTCTAAACGGAGAGAAAATCCAATCCCGCTTCACGGTTATCGCAATGGCTCGTAATGTGGACAACCGGAAGCAACAACGAAAATGGAGGGGCAGTGGTGATGGTGATGGCATTTATTTCGGTATACCATAACAATAAATAATGACAAGCGCATGAGTTCAAGGAACTGTATGTGATTTTATAATATACTACGTATATTTGATTTGATACAATACTATTAGACATTGCATGACAAAATATAAAATTAAAGTCTATATTTGACAACAAAATAAATTAAATAAAAATAAATCAGATAAAAATAATAAACGAAAGGAATGTCGCACACATAGGTGAATTCATTTAATTTGATTCTCCTTTCGCTCCCCTGATTAGCCCTTTCAGACCTGACTTTCATCAGAAATTCACATCTCCCTCCTCCGTTCGATGCAGTGAAGGATACCTCCATTTTACAGACTTTTAAATTCAACCAGTATATGCAGCAATAATTCCCCCTCCTCACAAACGGCGCAAATTCTCAACCATTTACATCGGTGACCCTAATCAACCACCAAACCTCTAGTTCAAGTCACATGTGCCCCTGGCTAATAAATGTGACTCCTGGTTTTATGTAGTTCTACACTTTCCATTCAGATTATAACCCCGATTATACTTCCAACGAATTTATCTTCCTGTATTGTGCAATTATCTGCTGTTTATCCATATCCTTCATGCAGTTCTTAACCTTCCTCTATTCAATCCTTCTATTATCTTGACCCGCTATCCAAATAAAGCCCTGTCGTTTTCAGTCCCTTTCTTAATTTGGATGCCCATGCTAAATTCGCTCTCAACTTTAGTATGTTCATGAAGCACAATACCCTAATTAAAGTTTGGTTCCTATGAATAGTTCACAGTAGCCAGTATTTCACTCCTCTGAGTTTACACATTGGACCCCAAATGCCCACAATTTCGCAATTCTTTGTCCTCCTCCGCATCCCCAAAATTCTTTCAAAAAGCGTGTCCTTGCTAGATCCCCACATTTCCGCCGCACATGTAATTATAGATGTGTCATAGACGGTTTCCATAATTTTAGGCAATGAGTGCATCAGCCTCATTCACCTTCTCATTGTGAGAGAATTGGTAGAAGAAACCTTACAGCGAATTTTCACAATCTAGTGTATCTGGGATCCCTAAAAACGGTTTCCGACTTATAGCGGAGAACAACGAAGATTGCGTTGTTAATTGGAAAAAAAAAGTCATCGTAAAATTTGAGATTTACTATACTTATTTTTTATAAACTGTATTAAAGGAATTTTTCTTCGATACGCATTAAAATACGTTAAATTGCATTATAAAAATGGCTCTTAGTACAGAGATTTCTTTTAATTTTACATAAAAAGTTTGAGTGTAATTCAAATATAAAATAAACCGCACAAGAGTTTCTTACATATTTCATAATCGAAAATAATTTTTCCAGGATGGTATTAAAAACAACAAAATTTTGCATTTGCGTATAATTAAAGGCTACAGTGCATTTCATTCACATCATGTGGGTCAGTTTATAGAAAGTTTATGCAGTCTAATAGTTCCCTATTTAGCAACTCAGGTTGATTTTTCTATTCTGTGTTTATTTTACATTCATATTTAAAGTGATCACATACTGTGGCTTCCCTATCACCTTTCTTGTTAGTTTATTACAAATTTTCTCTATAAATTATCAACAAAGAAGGAGACTACATTTTTTTATTGCTGAAGAGACTTTTTGGATGACGAATAAAATGAATTGAATGCAGAATTGAGCCCACAATCCAGTGGCAATCATGGTTTCTGTTTAGGGAACACGCAATTTTTTAAAAACCCTCAGCCGCTAAATTTACCCCAGCTCATGGGGTAATGAACTCATTAGTTTATGTGGCTAATACTTGACAACAAGTTGGTATTTGTTAATTTCAACCCAAAGAATCCCCAAAAATCTCGTTATTATGGGAAAACCATGGATACAAATTTTAGAAATATCTCAGTTGAAGCCTAAACTGTTTGCTAGGAAGATATTGAGACCAAAGAAAAGACCAGTTGATGCGGGCGTCTTCTGGTTGACACCATCAACATTTTAATTTCTAATCATATAAGACACTTCTTTGTGATTAACAATATCGAAATAATTTGTAAAAAGAAAAGCTGGAAAGAATTCTATGCAATCAGAAATAGTAGGGAATCGTTTTTTGTGGGAGGGAACATTTGGTCCCTTAAACAGCCAAGCTAGTGGTTGGGCTATAAGAATACCTAAAGGGAAGTGCTTCAATAAATTTTCGCGCCTTCCTTGTCTAAAACTGTAGTAAACATTATTGCTGCCCCACCTGCCCAAACACGAAGTGAATGCCCCTTAGGAGTTCCATATAGTTTACTTGTCGATCGGAAACAGGTGGTGAGATGCTATCTTCACCACCACAATCATCACACCATTACGCGAGGTGAGGTTATGTTTATCTGGTGCATCGTCATCGCCCTCGGTGGAAGTGGTCCTTAGTAAGGCAACAATTTGTTCATTTACATACATTTATGTTATGCTACTTAGTTGCTTTTCACGCTTTAATGGGGAAGCTTAGCCAAAACTTCACATTTATTATTACAGTAATGAGCCATTAGGTACCTAATTTATGTTTCTGATTCCAGGCATGTCTTATTCATTTTCTTACAGCAAAATATGAATACGTTTATTTATTCGTGATTTGTTTCATGCAGTCTATCTCTTGCTTTTATGATAATGCAATATTAAATATTATATCATCTGTCATACATGTGAGTCATGTGTTGAAAGGTTTCGAACAACCTCGATTTACAAGAACTACAAAACGTTGTTGTGGGAGTAAGGGACGTTGTCGTTAAGTTAATATATGAGCATAATATTTTCTGCACTTAATCGTGTAAGTTAATGTACCACAAAGTTGCACCAAGAAGAGATATGTCCTCAAACAATGATTTGATTGAACTATAGAAGAAAGTCTCTTTGAAAGGCATAATATTTAGTTTCGAAACGAGCTCTCAGTGGCTTTCCTTATATGTTACGATTGCAGGTAACATCAACTTTCCGGATGAGATACATAATGTAATAAATGTTTAAAAAGCTAGTAAATAAACATGTCATGCATGTTTCTCTGCTAAGAAATATTTTTGTTACAATAGCCCTGCGTTTGAATATCTCCCTCTTTAAAAGTATGAGTTTGTCTTACAAAAATTTAGTTTAAGGATTATGTTAAATTCTAGATGCTAATAAGGGATGATATTTACATTGCTTTTGTACCTTTAACTCTTACACTTAGCATCAAAAGAAAAAAAAAAACACGCAAAATTTAATATTGGGAAATTAAAATGAGTATAATTTTAATTTTCATATAAATGAACTTAACATTCAATGAGCATGCGTCGTGTTGTATTATACGCTCGGGCAGAGTAAATAGTTACATACAATTCTTGTATTGTTCTTCATGTTCCACTTGACGAAATTGTAATAAATAAGGTAGGAAAAAATAACAGGCTTTCTCTGTGAGCATCACACGTCTTGAAGGCGAGAAATTGAATGCAATTAGGAGAGATGCTAGATCATGCCTCAGAATGATACATAGCGTTTTATTCATCATTTGGAGAATAAGAATTAAGTCTTGGTTTCTAATAACGGGTCATCGAAAACTTCCTCCGCACTTGCTGATACCACTCGAGAAACCGTTGGTATTCCTAGAATTGTTCTACATTTTCCTCATTCCACATCGACTGAATGTTTCCAGCAGATAAAGTGCCGGCTGCTAAGTAAGGGTCGCTATTGTTAGTTGTGGTTTGTAAATAAAGTGTGTGTGTGAAACAGCAATTAATAAGTATGCTGTAGAGGAGCGTATTTTTATAGTATAAAACGTTTTTGCTGCACGTAGAAATTATACTGTGAAAGTCAAATAACATTTCACTGCATAGTTTCCAAATTCAAAACTACCACACCAAGATACAGTGCGTATTTAATTGATAAATTTCCGGAGAAAGGTTCAATGCAAGGTGATAGACCGAGTGTCTTTAACAGACGAAAAACTGCCAGATATTTCATATAGACCTTAATTACAGCTTTTCAAAAAATAAATTAATGTAGTTGAATTTGTGTCTTGAAGAAAATGGTAAACATTTCAACATCATCTTTATACAGGTGAGTTTCATATTATTTATTTATCTATAGTATCTTTCATGAATTGCATACGCGAAATTAACAGATTTCTTAACTATGGGAACATTATAATCATACGCTGCCACATGAACCCGGTTCCTAGGTAATCTTAACTACAAGAGAGATGCGGAGGGACTTCTCGATGGCCCGTTACTTCGCTCTCAAGATTAACTTACACTCACTAGAGACCACGAAAAGAACCTTCATATTTCTAACCTGTAAGAAGTGCTGAAAGAGGAAGAAAGGAAAAATGTTTACTCTTTGGCTGAAAATTGAGCGCTATAATAAGGTTCTTGTATGTATCCCATGTCCAACAAAATTAGATAAACAAATTAAATAAAATGAATGAATGAACTTGATTTGCCAAACTGGTCTTTCCGTACCATCTTTGCAGGTGGTCGTGGACATTGCAATAAGAAACAATAACGTGAATTTCGGAAACAGCGTTGAAGAACCTAAAGCTGCAGTGTATATTTGACGTATTCGTACTAGAGAAAGAGAAACAGGTTTACCTATATAATACCGAGATTATATTAATAATAATAATTTATAACAAATTGCATATCTCACTATATAAATGTCGCTATCTTAGAAGCATTTACCAGGCGGGAGTGGCTCAGGCGGTAACGCTTGGGACTGGTATTCGGGAAGTTCTGGCTGCAAATCCCTTGGGATTTCTCGTGATTTTCTCCAGGTGAATGCTGGGATAGATCTTTCAATTCTACAAAATTTTAGCTCTACCATTTCATCTCATTTCATTTCGTAGATGCTATTATAGGGTCCAAAAAACCAGGTGAGGTAGGCAGGTGCTGTCTGTGTGTGACAGTGGCTTGCCCTTTGAAAAAGTTTCTGCCCCAGCGCCTGATATGAAAGCAACCCTTCTGGCGGGCTCGAGCCTCTTGTAGGGGACGTTCCGCCGACGTCGTGTGTTCCATCTAATGCATTGTTAAGGATCCCGTCTATGTCCGTCTCCTACTGCCCCTGGATCTAGGCCGCCCGGTGTCGCCTTTACAGCATCCCTTCCTCCTGAACGTGCCCCTATAGCGAAAGTTGGCACAAACGGCCATCCTTGAGCACTGCTGAAGTACTAAAATATTCTTCTCCATCCCTATCCATCCAATCTAATTCAAATCAATTCTAGAAATATTTTCAAAGACGAATGATTCCAGAAAAAATTAAATTCTTCTAAGCGAAACACTTGTAACAAATTATCACTATAGTTTATACTATTAGGTTTATTGCTGAATAAAGTGATTAAAGTCGCTCAATTATGGTGATGGACAGAATGTTTATTTTAGGCAAAGAAAAAATAAACATTTAAAACACTGCTTATTTTGTTACAATATAATATATATGTACTATTAGTAGCTTCGTAGTAAATATATTTTCTACAGATAAATGAATTTTACCCTGATAGTCAAAGTTGATATTGGATTAATTCGCCTCTCTTTGAAAACAGACTTAGAATTGCGTACATATATTTTTTTTCCCCCGTTGTATTTCAGTCCAGCACATTTATTTCCTTATCATGGTAAAATGCCACCATCAGTAATAATAATAATAATAATAATAATAATAATAATAATACATTCGTACGTTCAAGGGGAAAATATTTGATTTTTCGTGCTCAAGAAAAGTGAAAAGCAAGCGCATGCGCTGGAAAGTTTTTTAAGATATCTTGGTTTACAAATAATGAAAAATTATATTTTCTAAAATATATTTATCCCATAGTTCTCATTTACTAGAAATTAATTTATAATCACTATTGCTCCTTATTGAGACCTTCAATGTGGCTATGGTAAATAGTTACAATCCTATGTAATTTAATTCGGTAAATAGTTCATCCACTTCTTCAAACGTAAATGGCTTGCATTAACTGTACAAATAAGACATTTACAAATAGGTACATAAAATAATACAAATATAACATGGCGGATTAATACAATAGTTTACACATGTTTGCAAGGTTGCCAAAATTTACCATCATATCTAAAAATCTGTGTTTTGTTCTCAAATGTGATTTTTATTAGGGCTAAATAAATGGCATTAATAATATGTTTCCATTACTTTCCAGAAGAACTTCATTTGATAAATCAAAAGCCAGAGATTATAAAGATTATCGCTTTTGAAGTTTTTCTGAACTTCAAAAAATTTAAGATATATATATTAATGAAAAATAACGTAACACAGTTAACAGTGTAACTAAAATGACAATAACTAGAAAAGCAGAAAAGATTAAAACACTTAGAAAAAGCCACAGTTTTGTAATCACTGTATTTCGAACTGCTTGAGTGTTCTCCTCCTTGCCTTCTTACTATAGAATATATATATATATATATGAAAAATAAAATAAAACTATTAACAAGGTAACAAATTAACAGCAATAATAAAAGTAGATAAGGATAAAACACTTAGATAAAGTCACATTTGCAATTTCAAGTGTGACTTTATTTTATTGTTTATCCTTCTCTACTTTTATTATTACTGTTAATTTGTATATATATATATATATATATATATATATATATATATATATATAAGTCTAGCTTCTTGCCATTGAAGAATTCAACGAGTTCGAAATATAGCAATTTCAAGTGTGACTTTATCTTATTGTTTATCCTTATCTACTTTTATTATTACTGTTAATATATATAAGTCTATCTTCTTGCCATTGAATTCAACGAGTTCGAAATATAGCAATTTCAAGTGCGACTTTATCTAAGTGTTTTATCCTTTTCTACTTTTATTATTACTGTTAATTTGTTACATTGTTAATAGTGTTACTTTATTTTTATTTTTATTTTATATTATATATATATTCGTTATTCAGTCTATACTCTAGATTTAGGTCTAGGTCTAGCAAAGTGTTTCGTATCATCAATAAAAACATCAGAAGAAGAAACATTTGAAGACCTCCATGTTTTAATAGCTTGTAGTCATAACATACAACTTAATTGCTAATATTATTCAAGTATCGCCTGTATTCTCTCTTTAAAACCAAGAAGACCAACACCTAGCGTTATGACTGCGACCTAAACGTTCCGCTTAATTCAGCACCTTGCTCAGTGCACTGTAGCAGACATCATTACACATTGGAAAGCTCTTCATCACATTAAGTACATCTAATAGAGTTAACGACGGTTTTAATAAGGCCTGTAAGATAACGGGACTCAGTGGAAGGATGCAGGTCTACTTCAACATCTAAAATTTGAATGTCAAATTAGAGGAAATTCCAAAGTAGAAGTCCCCTTCTGTCTGCAAGAGATTGAAACGTTGAAGGTACATATCGATATACAGCTGCTTCTCGTGATAAAAAGAAGCGAGTTGTTTATCTTGCTAAATTCCCAGAACTCGCTATTATAATAATCATATTACATACATTTAATAATGATTAAATCAATGCCTGAGCAAAGACGTAAAGAAAGATATGAAGAAATGTAGGTTCCTGATTATATTTTTATGAATTTTCGTGAAGGAAACATTTTGTGTTGTATTTTTGTTTTGATGTATTTGGAGTGTTTTGATATAGCATAAGAAATATTAATTATTGCAACAAATGTGTTCCATGTTTAGTTTTGACTTTTTTAAATTTAGTTTATGAACAAAAATAAGAATTATTTTTGTACTTACTTTATATTTTACTTTAAACATCTGCGAGTGCCTGACAAACCTCTAGGATGCTGATGCTTGTGGACTATTTAGATATTCTAAATAAATATTAAATACTGCGGTCTGAAATTTCTTTTGCTAAGAAGTGGAGAGTTAATGCTAACCTATCTTGATATTGTTTCCTGTGTTTCTATTTGCTTATCAATTTGGTTTAATAAATACTGAGAATAAGGAGGTGTCACTATTGTGAGATTTTTTGTAATGTCCACTTACAGCTTGAAACTTCAATTCACTTACTAAACTTCCAACATTTTCGGCATTTCTTTGTGTATATAACTGTGTTTGTCACCATCTCTTGATATTATTCGTTTATTCTTCGCAGCTAACGAATAACGAACATAAATATACCTCTCTGCAGGTTCCATAGTTGCGTGCAACAAACTATGAGAACAACACAAATCCTTTTCGTTGTTGTTTAGGTCGGCGAAATTAAATGTTCATTCTCCATTTTTTTTTTTTTTTTTATTCGGTTCGTTTGGCGCAATGTTCAGGTCTGTTAAGGAAGCGAAGAAAAAGGTTGAAATAAAACATTTTGATTGACCTACTCCAGACCTAAACTTAACACAAAAAGCTATAGGTGGAACGAATGAGTAGTGTTTAACGCCCATTTTTTGCTACAGAGGCATCACAGGCGATGGACACTGGTGATACATGAAATGAAATGATATATGGGAAAGGATTTATTTTTAAGGAAGGAAACATTGCAGGCCTAAGTTTAGGGTACCTCCCCGGCATTTGCCATTCAGAGGACTGAGGAAAACCTGGAAAAAACCTCAGTCAGGGAGCACGGTCCTGGCGGGATTCGAACCCCAGACCTTCCGCTCACGAGTCCGCAATTTAACGACCTCGGCCACCAGTGGCGGTAAGCTATAGGTGGGTAAAAGGAGTATATGTAAGAGCATTTAATAGAAAATACCTTAATGGAACTGGATGCTGCCAATTGAGAACCTCTACAGAAGGATTTAACTCGAAAATGATTGATAAATTCTTCATCACAAAAGAGGATGTATAGCTGTCATTTTTCGGAGAAGAATATCATATTTCTAATAACTTCTGTGTGTTTTCTTTTTACCTCTTTGGTTGGGTGTTTTTAAAAATAAAGAATGCAGTTCACATTTAATTTCTTGCAAGATCCGCTACTGATGAACTAAGAATGATGTATTGTAAAGGAAACGTTTGGGTACCTTCTCTGGCATTTGGCGTTGGTGAGAATTGAAGAAAACCTGAAAAAAAAAAACAATTCAGCTAGAGAAGATAAATCTGAAGAGATTTGAGCGATAGATGACCCCTTAACGAATTCGCGCCTTAATGACCACGGTCTCCAATCTCGTTGGTTTAATGCCCTGAATTGAATGGGACGCTGATGACTTGAAATGTTAAATAACATTATAACTTTTGCTCAGAGGCCGTAAAACACGCGAGCCACGGCTTTGCTTCCCTTCCGAAGGAAGTCATACTTAGGATTTTTAAGCCCGAAAAAATCCATCCATCCTGTCTGGGATTGAACCCGCGATCTTGGGCTTAGGGGGCAAGTATGGTTACCACTACACCACCATGACCGACAAATTCGATTGGAATTGCCAGAAATTTCATAGCAGAAGAAACCGTGGATACACACATAATAATTACTAAGGGAAAAAATTAATTAAAACTTACTATATTTAATCTTGACCTGGGTTCATCTTTTCCTTCATTGCTTTGAATGCAAACCAAGAATTCTCAAATATGTCATCCCTTTCTGTAACACAAATTCTAGTGTTAGTAAGAATAAAATATGCTGGATAACTCTGTATAATGAATTTTTTTTTTTTTTTTTTTTTTTTTTACTTAAAAGCCCATCTGTTCCTGCTTATTGGATTTTTTCCCGTCGAAAGGTTGATAATAACGAATTCATTTTCTTTTTACATTCTTTTAAATCTAATTTTCTCTCTTGGGCAATTTCCTTCCATGCGCCTTGCTTTTTCATTTTATTATAACGTAGAGGATGCCTTGCTTGCCACAATCTCGTGTTGTTGCTACACACTAATCTATTGAAAAAATTTCTGTTCTAACCATTTCATTGCTGCTATCTGGTGTGCCTACGCCTACCAACATAAATAAATAATAATAATAATAATAATAATAATAATAATAATAATAATAATAATAATAATAATAAATAAAATGTACGTTCTCCGCACATTCGATGCTTTGTTTGCGGCCCCGTCCAAACCTGCAAACACACTCGTGCGCTTTCCCTTTGATGTATACAAAAAACCGACAACTGATAGCTCGACCGCGCGCATGAGGCGAATGGGTAGGATTTGCAAATCTATTCATGGCACCACCCAAACTGTATTCTGTTTGATATTCGGTTTGTTGTAGTTCTGTTTGTCTTTCAGCGCAATGTTCAGGTGTGCACAAAGCTGAACAAGCACAACATCAAACACGCGCACAAACTGCAGTCATATCATCTCACACATAAGATATGCTTGGCTTGTCAGCTCATGCTGTCAAGGGCCTACCTGATGACACAAGAAGTTCGTCCTGCGCTTACAGAGATTTTCTGACACGTCTCCTGGAATATTTCAGGAGAGCCCTTCAAGTAGTTATCTTGTTTCGTTTATAGGACCACAGTTTGAAAAAAATGTGATTGAGTTAATTAAACAGTGAGTTACAATTCGGCATCTCACCTATGTATCATCAGTTCCCGCTATCTTTAAGCCAGGATAGTAAAAATTGGCATTAAACACCATAAAAAGTATATCTACATATGAAGGAAAAATCGCTTCCGTATTTTATACATTAAGACAAAAAATATTTCTGACTCTTGAAGCCTGAAAATGTATAAATCTACTTGGAAAAATTGATCAAAATATTTACTGTCACCAATCAGTATATCACACTATCGGATGTTATCCAAAACTGAACACAGAAAAAGAATGCTGAACCCTTAATCCCTACAAAACTAAAATTAGTAAATATGAAAAGTGCTAACAAATTAGACGGGTTTCAAAAATATGTCCGAACATTTGTTTGTATTGTAAATACGCGAACTTATGCATTTAGACTGACTATATCATACAGACTGGTAATCAATTCAATAACTGTACTCCAAAAATAGTTTTGTTTCCATTGCACAGCTCTCAAGTCAGTAACTATTTATACCTTTTTGTTCTGGTTCCTAATTTTATATTTTCCAAGGTTGAGAGTTCATAATTATTTGATGACTATTGCACAAATAACAAAAGCAGCCTAATTACGATTCTCATGTTTGTTAATTGTCATCTAAATTTTGTTTTTCTCTGAGATAGAAGAATTACAATCTAAACATAACAAGAAACATTGATTTCAAACAGTCGTTAAACATAGCCTTGTTTCATATAGGGGACTTAGCTTTGATTCCTTTTGAAGACCTCCATGTTTTAATAGCTTGTAGTCATAACATACAACATAACCAAATTCTCATGTAAAAATGTAACGTCTTTTTGTTTTTCCGTGGCAATGCCTTGAGAGCAGCATCAGCATGAGCCCACAATGCAGGAAACATTAACGTGCGATATCATATAGGCCCACTTGGTAGCTGAAGGTAGCCCTGCAGCAATGTACTGTTACCGTGCGTTACGATTTCTTGACAAACGTGCATGCTGCAGGATAATGGATGGCGATGCTCAGTTGATAACAAAACAACTAAGTGTTAAGTGGACGGACACGGGGAGGTCTGGAGCCTCCACCTGTTTCAATCTTCACAATAGCCCAGAGCGTTGTTGGCTTTCAATAATTCCAGCAGCTGTGGCTTCCCTGTCGACTACTCAGCTTGTTGCAACCGTCTTTTGTTCCGGATAACACCAGTATTTACTTCTCTTACGATAATAAAGTGCAGGACGCCAGGCTCAATTTTATATTTGCTGTCCCTTGCTTTTCGTTTCATAGACACATGCCTTTGATTTGATTTTCATAACTAACTATTGTCTTTCTGTTAACTAATTGAGTGTTGATAGTTTCAAACGCCTCTAAACTAAGTGCTGAAACGTTCAGTAGATGAAAATAAACTTTTCTTGCTACTGTTATTCTAAGAGTTATAATTTTGTTACGGAATTGTGTTCACAATATGAATAGGTATTAGACCTGTAAGAATATTGCAACTGAAATTTATATTTTATTTTGTTTTTACTGAAGTTTGGAACGCAAATTTTACTTCAGGAATATTGGAAAGATACAAAGTGTTTTAGTGGATAAAGTATACACACGAACAGACAGGTTTTGAAGTACTTATTTGTAATAATGCAAGAAGTTAAAACCAAAAAATCCAGTGGGTTTTAATTTTCTATACAACATCAATTTTATAGCTTATTGCAAAAGATTCTCAACACCAGCTTTCCTATCCAATTGCATATCGTGGCTTATTCTTACTATTTTCAGAACTGAACCATGAACTCCTAAGCTATTGCGGTAGTGGCATTCTTCTCTTTCCTTTCTTAAACAAACATGTTGCTGAAACCTGCAGGAAGACAAGTTCTCTAATCCATACATTTAAATGATTAAACATGCCCCTATCCATATCCTTAAAAAGTTCTTAGTGCAATCCATGGAGATGCCTCACTTTTACTACTGCGATTTTCTGCTCACAGACGCAACGCAAAAACTACAGCGTGTTCATATGTGCATACGTTTCATCTGAGGTGTGCGTTTGTTCGATCATATAACACCCTCCCTCGATATGTCTTGGTTCCGTTTGAAAGACTGAAGAAATATTCATTCTCTCACACTATTTTTCCAAATTATCCATACATGTTCTCCGTCTTATCTATCTTCTCGTTTTCAAAATCTTTCTTCCTCTCATAATCTTAACACACTTTCTGAATCCCAGCAAGTACTATTATTACATTGCATCGAACATCAATTTACTCATAATTCACTGTAATCCTGCCCGTCTCTGGAATGCATTGCCACGGGATATCAGAGACTGCCGAACTTTAGGAGTATTTCATAAGAAAGTGTTTAATATTATTAGAAACAATGGATTACCTTAGATTCAGATTCCTTTTGTTACAATGCATGTATTTATTTGTTTTTACCTAATGTAGAATTATTCATTCTATTATTTTTATTACTATCATAAATGTTCCTATCTCCTTCATAGTATTATCAGGGTTTAATTTTATGTTTCGCTCGTAACTTTATTTCCACTTTCAGAATTTACGTAGGTTAATATATGTATAAATTGTCATTGCTGGTGCTTGTTATATAGTATTGTTCTTTTATTTTCATTTTTTTCCTTCTTTTTAAGTGAATATTTTTCATTTTAACTATTAATATTTATGTATTACCATACATTAATTTATGTACATAATGTTTTACATTGCTTTATATGTACACGAGTATTGCCAACATTACTGTCAATGTTGTGATTGTAATATTGTCGCTATAACTTCATGTAATTATTATTAGATTGTAGAGCGGAAGAGAAGTCCTATGGCCTTAGCTCTACCAGAATAAATAAATAAATAAATAAATAAAATGAATAACCAACGCACTTAGAGGGTGCAAGTTTAAAACGAGGTTAACACCTATACCATTCCCTCTTTCCAACTGTTAACTGGAATATCATGCCCTATCTCCTAAATTGTTTCTTCCTCTTCATAGACCCTAATATAATAGCAATATTAGTGATCACATTTCTTTTCCTTACATATTAATGTGAAAAAAGGAATAAGGAAAAAGGAATTTTGGTACTAGAGAGTCGTAATAGCTAAGTAAATATATGTAAGCATTTCATTTCTTACTGGAGAGATGAGTAACTAAATATTCCCTATGCTATAACATGTTTACAGAATAAAATGAACAAGCAAAAGTTGAGACTGTCTTTTCCGTTTTCTTTCGCTTGGCCATTGCAGACTGACTTGTCGTTTTATATAAATTAATTATAGATATTAAATGAAATATAATATAAAAAATTTAAATTAATTTTAAAAAATCCTTAAGATTTCTCTTCTCAATGTCTCTCTCTCTTAGGGAGTATTAGAAGGGGCTATAGGTTCATAGTACAATAAAAACCCCTTCTTAGGCTAAAAGGCTCAGAAAATGACATACGTCACTGGCGATTAGTTTGCCTCTTTTATGTTGATAATACTAATTAGAGTTTTTTTCAATTGTGTCTACTGGTGGGAGGAGAGGCCTTGAGAAGTTCCTGGTATTTTCTGGAACTCCTGAGCCAGGGCGAATTCTTAACCATAGTGCACAAGGTTGGCCAATATGGTTCATTATACTTTAGAATTTAACATGTACATTTTATTTGCTGAACTTTTCTGCCTTTGTTTCGTATGTTGGATAGGATTCTTAGGAACGGAGGAGTGTATCCGGTACTTCGGTCTTGCTCAAGAACTGGCTGTGTGCTCTCATACTCTTGTGAATGCACCCCCGAGATGAGAGGATTAGAGAGTTAGACACTGGACGATGTATGCGCGGTCGTAGATGAGATAGAACTACCCGACTCCGGAGGATCCCCCCCTCCAAGGTGTCCAGTCCCTCAGAAGATCCGATTCCAAAGTGCAAACCACCGTCACACCGAACCAGCTCACTTAACCCTGGCAATTTCGACCCTATGAAATGGAATTGTATGAAATAGAAGAACGGGAAATTAGTGTAAAGCATTTATCTATACCAGTAAAAACTACGATGGCCGGCTCCAAGAGATTTGAACGCGGGGTCTTCCGAATCCAAGTCCCAAACGTTATCGATTTAGCCACCCCACTCAGGCTGTTTCGTGAATAGTTATTAGTTAAGGTTTACTGTATGATACCATCTATCTGTAGGACTTTGTGTATTTCTAACGCTAATCTATTGCAAATCTATTGTAATTTCTCTGGGGTTGCCCTTTCATTTGTAGGCGTACAAGGTTTACACTATTTTTGATGTTTTGTACTATTTGTGTGCCAAGTTAGAAAGTGTTGCGGTCATGCAAATTCAAATTGTTTAGTAAAATAAAACGATGAAACTTTTTAAATTATCTTTTTTCAACTCCTGCCCTCCTAAGGGAGCTGCATTAGAGAGCTTTAATCTTTCACCTAAGCAGGCTTTATTTTAAAGCGGGCCTTTTCAAGCGAAGATTACTTCTGACGTATAAGTATCAGCGAATTAAGAAAAGCGGATTACATCGTAAACCTTTTGCATGCTGCCATTATCATTGGCAGGGAGAGGAGTCGAGTCCGGGCATTCAGGAATCCAACTACCCGAACAGGTTTTGGGGAGTCACTTTTCGTCAGCGTTTTGTTAAAGCTCAGTGAGTTCCCGAAACCCGAAGCGTCTAGCGGCTTACCGCTTTGTGGTTCCCGCAAATGGCCATGTCCAAATGTCAGCACTGTACTTTGGTTATTATGGAAAGCGCCTCAGTTAGAAGCGTACACGAACAAGAAGTTCAAACGCTCCTGCAGGTTATTTATCCAGAGTTTTGGAGAATGGTTGATTGATGAGATTCCTGGTTTGTACTCTTAGAGTACAGAACGCCAGGGCGCGCCTCTTCTGCTGAGCGAGGGGCACACTCCAGTTGTACTCGTATGGTAGGCTCGTTTATACTTGTACCCTTCTGAAGTGCAAGAAGAAAGTGTTTTGGTTTTTCAAAAGGGCTCACAATTCAGGTAGTTTCGGTCGGGTTATTAGCAATCGCAAATTCCAGAATCTATTCGTGCATGTTGAATTTTCAAAGAGCAATTTTTAGAGGTGTTAACTTAATTTCCTGTTTTAAATGGCGGCAATAAATTTTAATCTATTTTAGCCTACAGCTTTTTTTTGGGGGGGGGGGCATTCTGCACCGCTAAAGTAGTGTGACATTAGCATATCGCTTGTGCTTAACGCCATTAACAAATAAAGAAAATAAATACTCTTTATTTAAGATTGGTCATTCTAGCCTGGAGTGTGCTACCTTTGAAGATGGAAAGAATAGTTTGATCTTTAAACTGTTTTATATTTCATTAGTAAACTTGGACATGTCTGAACATAATCCATGTATCTTTGAATTACGTTCAAGGATAAATAATTATTTTATCAATTCATATCTGCTTTGATGGTAATCAAAAGTGTTGCCGATGTTCAACATATTGAAGTTCCTTTACCTACTATAGACAAATCTTGCTGTGATAACACTCAAAGTATGACAATCAGGTGTAATTATGATTATGAATGATCAGTTAAGCACCTAAAGCTGTTAATATATTTTTTCTAATCGTTTTCTGTTTTATAAATGAGATTTTTCTTTAATTTTTGGTATCTGAACTACAATAGCGATTACCTGGGATAATAGCATATATAAGAATGCCAAATAATTGTATCAAAAAGAGCTTACATCTATTAAATTGGATTTAAAAAAATTAATGAATGCATATTTAAAAACTAAACTATTATCATTTAAATATTAATCTAAATTATTTTAGATACATTTCTAATTTGCTGCTGATCCGTGGTAAGGCTTGAAAACTTAAATAAGTGACGTAAAACTGTTACTGTACAGCCAACTCCGGTTGGTTATAAGAATGTAATTTCTTCAAGGACATCTTCACGTTAAATGTGGAGTAGCAAGTACAATAACCTTATTCGTTGTTACTTCATCCTACACAATAACACAATATTGCAATGGCATGCGTTTAAAATTAGAAGAAGCGCATAAAAGTGTTCAAACTTTATTTTACACGAAATTTAGTTGCCGAAACGAGATAGTTTTACCTGGTAGAGAAATTGGCTGTAAGATCTGAAAAAGAAGGGAATCTTGAAGAAACGCAAAATGAAATGAATAAACAACAAATATGTAAAATAAAAATATTCTTAAGAAAATAAAAAGCACAATTCAATACTTATCTAGAAAAGCTACAACATTTTAATACTCTGAGTAGTTAATAAGTCTTTTTAATCATGACAACTTAACTGAATATCAGTCCATTTTTAAAAGACGAAACAGAGTATTAAAAAAACATAGACAAATAACAAAGATAAAAGTTGTAACAGTTCGTATCTTGATTATATACCTAAACATGGACAGAGCATCCATGACGAAATAGAACAGTGCATTACAAAATGGATAAAAAACCTTTATAAAAATGGTAGGAATAAGAATTACTAGAACTATTTACAGAATATATTCCTAAATGCGTAAAATATCCGGGAAAATATAAATGTGGAACTAATAACGGAATTAGTGGAAGCGTCAAAATGTCTACGCCCTGAAAAGCAGAACAAGAACTACAAAATGGATAAAAGGGCAAAACAGAGGAAAGGCATGATATTTGCCTTTATTTATGAATATTATTTTTGGTGAATCTTGTGCATATGTTGCTAATAATCGTGTGGGGAGTTTGGGACGCAGCCAGGAGCCGGGTCGGGTGTTGTCGGCTACCGGACTTGTAGCTAGGCTTTGTTCGCACGTCTGTTCGGATCTGTGTCCGCCACGACATGCAAGCTCTTGCTGCGGCAACCCTACACCGTCTTTTGTTTTCTGGGAGCGGGGCCTGCCCGTCACTTCCCTCCCAGCTTCTCTTGTAATTATTAACTAGATTGGTTAATCATAATGATCAACCTGTCAACATTATTCTATTGTGAGACTCTACATAATCGTGCCTAAGGGAATGGCGAATGGTTTTGTGCTGGTAAATTCTTGGCACCTTCCGAGCGATGCACTGGACTCCCCCCAACTTCTGCCGAAACGAAATCGCCAGGTGTAATCATACAGATCAACATTGCTCAGTAAGGAAGCTGACACATTTTCTTGCATTAGAGAACGAAATGGAAGGGAAAAAGAAAGAAACAAACAAAAGTAAGATTCACGGTCATAAAGTAGAAGACGTGAAATTCATAGGTCTGGGTAAGCATTCCCGGTACCTGCGTGAGAGCTTTCTAGAGTTTTATGTCGTTGTGAGTGTCAGGTTATAACCAGAGGGTTTCGCTATAATTTCCGGCAATAAGAGTCACTTTATTTAAAATGCTTATGTCATCCAGAAAACCTGACCCAAACGGACATTAAAACCAATAAAAAAAGAGCAATAAAGTTACTACCCACCCAAGCCTTCCATAATGTTATTAATTCAACAGACTAACGCTCCAGATTAAAATTTTAATCATAAAACTGTAACTGAAGATTCCATTATCTTGAGAAAATATAGAATATGTTCAGTTGGGCGTTGCAACAGGATTCCATTACCCGCCTCAGATTATATTAGATTAGATTGTATTAGATTAGATTGTATTAGATTGCCGTTGGAGCATGTAGAATGTAGATACACCTTGTTATTTGGTGCACAGCGGTCCCTTTGTGCACTCCTTCAATCTTAATTTTGTAGTTTCAGATCTAGAACTTAAGTGACTCTAGAATCTTTTCTACAAGCTTGGAATACCCACCTCAGAAAAAGAGCATAACTTAATACCGGAGGATAAACAAGGTCGTTCTAGACTAATTCCTGAAAACATATTTCCAAAAGCCGCATCAACCGTTCCGGTAACATTTTCAGTGATTCAGAAGAGGATTGTGAGCAAGAAGGCATTTGAAAGTGTGTTATGAACATCACATGAGATGAAGTTTGAAAATAGATAACAGCTTTACAAATTCATTCGCTACAAAAATATAATTTTCGTAAATAAATAAACAAAAAAGATATATTCGTATTAGTAATGAGGCTGCAATGGGGCAAATGATTCTAACAAAACAAATATGTGGCGTTTTATTGTTAAATGTCACGTAGGTATCTTAAATGTTTATTTTAAGATCTTTCTATAACTTAAATCTGAGCTCTCAAAAACACAGTTAAAATTGCTTTAAGTTTCTTACTAAATTTCAATTTGTTTTGCCATTACATTTCACCACTTGTAATATGTAAGGTTTCTTTTGTTTACAAAGGTATATCAAAACACTTTTTGACTCTTTGGTTTACACCAACGGTTCTCCAATTGTGTCCCGTAAGACCCCCCGGTGGTAACGCCAACATTAATATACTATTAACAGTATCTATTGTTAGATATATAGATGTAAATCATGAATGACGAAAAAACGAACAATGATACAAATTTACGATGTATAATTATTGCGGTAATGCAAATAAGAATCAAATTGAAGGGAATTATTAGTTTGGGAGGGGGATTTTAAATACACTCATATACACCGTCATAATTTCTACGGCAACAATACGCATCTTTCCACAGTGAACTGCGTAGAGTGGGAGGCGAAACCTCAGATATCTCCGGACTATGAAAGAAGGCCATGAAGTATTGATGCCTTTTGTAAGAAACTACCTATGTGAAAAATCGTTATCTGCACTCATTTATCTATAAAACAAACATATAAACGGTTTGGAGAACGAAGAATCAGAACTCAGTATACAAATTTCTCATATTAAGCCCCACATATTACAGCTAGTAAATTAAATGAAGCATCATTCCTATCATTCGGGAATTAAAATCAACAAATAATGCTGTGATATCATATGTATTGTTATTGTTATTATTAATATTAAAGTTTGTGCATTTTATATTTTTTGGGTGTAGTAATACTGTTATGGTTATTATCACTGAGTAACTATACACTAAAATAAAATGCAAATATTCAAAAAATGTGCTTTTATTTGTTTCCTTACATGTTTAAATTATTTAAGCCAATGACTGAACAACTTTAAAATATATAGGATGTAAATTCAGGATTTTTAAACTTTGAGTTAACTCTTTAAAGGGGGTCCGCGGCCAAAAGTTTGAGAACTTCTGACTGACACTGTTATCACACATACGGAACCGTCATTGTCTCGCAGTTCAGAAAATGGTCCAGTCTACTTGTGACCATTACACCAGCTACAAACATAATTGCACTCATTCTGCTGCGCAATCGAAATTTGTATACGCAAGTATTGGCCGGTTAACCTTCAATGGACGCTCGATTCCCACTAAGACTGTCGCAGGAAATGGATTTGTCAGTAGTGTTTTTCATGCCAGCTGTTTCAGTTGCATTTCTTTAGAAAGGGCATGTTAGATTATCTATCATGTATTTGTGTACTGTGAAGTTTACTGAGAGTGAGATGTACTGCATGAAAGAATGTTTATTTTTAATTGTTATGTACAAAATAAATTGTACAAGTACTGCAGAAGAGAATTTCATATCAAATTTCTGTAGGAGTAACATCTCATTCGATGAACAAGGTTTGAACCCGAGTCTTTTTCATTAACAAGAAGCTGAGACGAAAAAACTGGGTTTTAGATGACATAGGCTATCAATTAGAAACTTCTCGAAAGTCTTTAACATTATTATCCAGCAAGTTGGTATGTCTATCTGCAGTGCGTATAAAGCTATTCAGCCGCTACATCTTGGGTCATATAAAAGAAATAAAACCCGCGGAGGTGCTGAGATACAATATTCGAGAGACATTTATAATATTCGAGAGGATAAATTGCGGTGAATGTCTCAATACATTTTCAGAAGGTTATAGTTATGTATCACAGTCGAGAGCAAGCACTTCGAGCATATTTTATAATGGGGAGTATATTAACTATTGTTATTTACAAGAAATAAACAAACAAAAATTGCGCGCTATGAGTTCCGACCGATTGCACAAGATTTCTCTCAGCAGGAGGCGAAGTCATTACGCAGTAACTTCTCCTCGGCAAAATCAATTTCCGATTGCGTAGCGGAATAACTGTGTATCATATTTATGTTATTAAAATGGTCAAAATAAGAGAGAGAGACATTTCCAGTCAAGTTAAGCGTGTAACTTGATTTTCAAACTAGAAGTGTCAGAATTGAATTAGATGTTCTATTTTGCCTGACCTGTATTATCCGTATGCTTACTAACTTATACCTGGATACATCTACATCATTTACATGATATAGATGTGGCATGATACTGGATTATGCTCCTTTAGCACATATTTAGGTCACTACAGGCAAGCACAACGTATGCTGCTAATTCCAAGAACTGGAATTCCAAGTTGCACTTCCAACAGTACAACAGTTCAGAGAAATGTAAGAACGAATTGCTACAAAGTGGTAATTCTAGTAAACAAAGTAATGACTTTATAGTTAGTCTATTCGAACTATTTTGCCCCTCTCTCTTTTGTTAGTTTATTACAGCTTCCCCCACCCCCACACTCTACTTCTCACTTCTCCTCCTATTTCTCTTCTTCTTCTCGTCCCAGTTTTATTTTGGAGTTTCCTCCTTTTCTGTGGCAGTGTCTTTGGCCTTTACTATTCAATTTATATATCTCCTTAACAGATTTTGTCTTTGTTTCCTCTCTTTCGTTAACTATACTGCAATTACTTCCCCTATCATTAATTTTTCCTGTTCTTCTCTCTCTCCCTTTTCTCTCCTTCCTTATTTGTCTTCTTCTTGCTCGGCTATCGATGACATCGCAGATCTTCTGGACAAAGCACATCATTTTAATCTTGAGCGGTCATCCAAGAGGCTATGTCATCTCTCTAATAATCTTACAAGGTCTTGTATCCCGCAACAGGCCCATAGCAGCCCGTTTAGGTTGATGGAGCGACTGTACCGGTTGTCATCAGGAACCTGAAGGAAGCGATTGGCTGGAAACTTTTCGGAAGCTGGTAGCTGAAGGGTGCTCATTCAGAACAACCATGATGATCGTGCGTCGAGATTTCGGGGCGGCCCTTTGAGACGCTACCGGACCAAACATGTAATGCCCAGTAGTTGTGAACCTTAAGAGGAACGCTTGGAGAACAACACGACTTTCAGAAATTAGCAACGTTTCACAGTTTGCTAACATTTTAGCCCTACGTTTCCCATGATATTAGTGAAATGATTCTATGTCACATATCCTTAAATGCAGTATCTTAAATATAGTTTTATTTTGTTGTTATAACAGATTTTCAAAGGACATATCTGTCAAAATGCTTTAGTGAGAGAGTAAAAGTTAAAAACTTTATTCGGAATCTGCTGTTTTGGTGCTATTCTGTCTCTCAAAAGAGTTTCAGATAAAAATTATGAAAAATCAGGGAGGAGCGTACAATAAGTTATTTGAGTTACGCCTACACAACACATCTGCTCACCGGGAGAAGGCAGTTGTCACGGTTATACAATACATGTGTGATAGCAACTTGTAGCGAGTGATTGTGCGTTTGTATGTTATTCGTGTAAACAGTGTGCTAGTAGTTCTTCGTTAGTTATACTACCTCGTACATACTATAGTGTTGAAGAACGTAACGAGCTTTTATCTACTATATATGGTGGAAACGAATTCTTGCACAGAAGTGGTAAGGTGATTCGCAATAAAATATCCTGGCAATCGTGTTCCAGATAAAGAAACTATTCTTGTTAAAAAGTTGCGAGAGACAGGATCTCTGAATGATAAGAAACGTGTTCTCAATCGCCATATTCTTAGGGAAGAAAAGTGAGTTGAAATTAATGAATTACTCGAAAGAGCCCAAGAAAATCCCATTGGCTTGCTCAGAAAACAGGCGTTTCAAAATCTTCAACATAAAATCGCATTGAAAACTTAAATGAAAAACCTTATAAAGTTACTGTGATTCATGGATATCAGCTGCTAGATTCCATGTCTAGAGTTCTAGATTCTGAAGAGTACTGTTGGCAGAGTGATTCCTGAATTTGCCATATTTTCAAACGAAACTTGGATTGAATTGCATGGCAGCGTTATCGCACAAAACAACGATATTGGAACTCCCAAAAACTGTGCATGAAGCCCTGCTCCATTCTAAAACAATTGGTGACTGTTTTGTCTGAATGAACACAGAATAGATCCCATTTTTATGACGGCACTGTCAATGGTAAGAATAGTGTATCTTGCAACTTTTTTTTAAAACAATTAATAGACACTAAATGCCAGCTAGCATTGTTTCAGCAGGACTCTGCTACTGCACACATTGCTAACGAATCACGCTTGCGGAGATTTTTGAAGACATAATTATCACTAGGGGACTGTGACCAACTCATAGTTTCGATTTGATCTCTTGTACATTTTGTTTATGTTTATACACTTAAAAAACAAAACAAAGTGTATCAGAATACCCAGCATGCACAGAGAATCTAAAATAACAACCGAGTAATATCACACCAGAAGAGTTTATGAAAGTTTACAGGAATTGCCTATATAGATACCTGCAATGCACTGCCGCTGAGGGGCATCATTTTCAGTATGTCTTATAACAGAGGTATTATTATTATTATTATTATTATTATTATTATTATTATTATTATTATTATTTTTATTATTATTAGTTTTAAATACAGTATCATTTTATGCTTTCAGGAAATATATAAACACTAAAATAAAAATACTAACTTTAAGCGCTGCGACTCTTATCTCTCTTTTTCCGGTTGCGTCGACTGCACTTCCCAGTAAACAGCTGTGCTCAAGCGACACATAATTGAAATAACCTCATTGTATATTGAGATTGGTTTTAATGCATTTGTTATGATTGTATTGTTTCTTTCTTTAAGTATAATGTTCTGAATTCCCAATTTTACATTAAAATTATACAGCGTACGACGAATTCCGAAAGTTTAATTATTACATTGAATTTTATTAACTTTTGGAAATATATACCTTATAAATGTGTCTTCTCTTAGGAGAACTTGTGATCTGCTGTGCAATATTTGCTTCTTAGTTTAGGAATGGCATATTTGATCAACTTCAAGGTGTAATATTTCCCACACCTTAAAATATTGATAAGCTATATTTCTTAGAATTGCTTTAGGTTGGCTTGTCTAGAAACACATCAATAAATGAATGGTGCCAAACCATAACATTATTAAGTGCCATCCCTGATTAAAACCGATTTTATTGTGATTCTGGGTTGTAGATGTGAGCTTCTATCCACGTGGTAGTGAATTTGACTGCATGCAGCTCTCTAAAGGGAAGAAAATAAATATGCCGAAATCAGTTACACGTTACTCTGTCCATAATTTTCATACACAATAGCAACAAATGCCTATTCGTTAATGCGCTAACATTCTACTTGATTTTTATCACTAATCACAATACTAAATGTGTTATGGTGCGACAACTGTTGTGACCAAACCAAAACATTTTAGGGATTTTATTAACTGTAGTTGCAAAATAAAATTTAATGAATGTATAATAACATTTGCAATTTTTGGTCCTACCTATCTATCTTGTGAAAGAGATTTTGCCTTAATAAAGAAGAATAAAAGGTGTTATAAGCTCCGGACACCAAGACATCTACATATTAGAGATAATAACAGTGTATATATAAAATATCCCTTTGTTATTTTTCTCAGAAATGTTTTATATTGGAAGACTATTGCTAAAAGCTTCCTTAACGTCAGAAACCTAAATGTAAGTGAAGTGATGATCAATATATCTAAACAGATCTTTGGAGTAGCAGAAGGGCAAAGTGGGTATTGTGAATTGACACCATGGACAATGATGAACTTTTTACAGGCAGGCCCACTATGAAAATGTAATTGTTGAATGTAAGGAAACACTAATTCCTTTTTCTCAAGAGAAGGACATGCTTTCCTAGTTAGAGAAGAATGACAAATATTTTTAGACTGTTGGCTGATTATACACATCATCTGATAATTCAATTCAATTTCGAATAATTAGTTTTAGTTATTGTTTTATCGTAGGCATATATTTACTTTTGCATTTTCAAATAAGAAGGAGAAAAGTAATTTAATTGCTTTTAAACAGCGTTTATTTTTGCAATAATGTAGTTGAAAGTGATTTCAATGTGTAACTTCCTATTAAATAACCCCATTTTTATGTACAAATTGAATTAAACTTAATAACAAGAGGTATTTACAATGTTTTACTGAAAGTTGAACTTTTGCAAATTGACTAAAAGTCATATGTCGTAAAATAACATTTGGAAAATGCATAATATTTTAAAAGATCTTCAGGTAATACACAAAAATGTACGAGTATATTTCTTTGCTCTTAAAATTTCAATGTGGAACATTTTTTATTTATCCCGTAAAGTTTAATTGATGGCACTTTCAACGTTATCGTTTGACACCTCTCAAATATCGACTGAAATAAGAAAAAACAAGCCACAACAATTCATTAAAAATGCAAAGCATTATAGTCAATAGATCCATAAAGGTATCTCGCTATTCCTCGATACTGTGGTAGGTAAAATGTGCTTAGGACTTGTATTTTGATTCCAAGTACACATATCACAGAGTTTGTAAGCGCTTCACAGTGAATTAAAAAGTTTGCTGTCTGTTGAAACACAATTCATGTCATGCTAATATGTTTTGAAATACTAGTACACTATAGAGCAATGCCAGCCCTGTTCAACATCTTGTCGTTTTGATTATTAGCAATTAAAGTGTTATCATGCATAGAGTACTTTCTACGCCATAGCACTAAAGCGTTTCAAAAGTTAAATAGAATGTCAAAAGTCCTTAATAATGCGAATTTCTATCAAATAAGAGAAGAGCAACAAAAAAAAAAAAAAAACAGTGAGAATCGGGAAGTTTCTAAGTGACTCAGGGTAAACGACTATTTATTTGCTGAGAGAAGATGTTTTCCAGAAATGTGTATGCAACACCTGAGAAAAGATGTAGAAATGTGTGTACAGTCTCAAACTAGTATAATGATTTTTATTATTTTATCTTTGAAAATTCACGCGAGATTACCTCTGGTGAAAATGGTACTTAAGCACATGATATTTTAGTAAATGAAAAATAGTAAATATTGAGAATAGGTGTCTTTTGGAATGATAATGTAGATTTTCTTCATTTTTATATTTCTGTTATCCAATAAATGTATTAAAACTTTGAAAATGTATTCAACATTATAATACCTTATAAATTTATATCATAAACAACTTCGTAGAGGAGATAAATGAAGAAGATACATAGTTATTCGAAATACAATGCTCTGTGTACCAGTTTTAAGTAAGTTTACTTAAATTTAACTAAGTTTGCACAAATTATTCTTGTAAACAAGTTATATAATTGTAATTTGTTATAATTAGTATTTAGACTACATGTCAAAGCTTTGTAGAGCATCATTATTACATAATTTATAATAATCTTGATTGACTTTCCCTTCATTTAATTGTTCAATGTTGTGAGGTTTATTTACTCCAGTACTTCCAATATAAATAAAGAAATTTCATCCTTTAAGCAGACATTTCTACCAGGACAGTGCAATAGTACGTAATTCGCACTAACTCAGAATTTGAAAAATCTGGAGATTTTACCAGTAGTTTTTTCCTAATCTGATCATCGGCCTTCATAACACAAAACCGGCGATTACAATGATTTCCGAAGCCAACAGGGGACGTTAAATGTGATTAAATGAATAAAGAAGCATGCAATATAGAGTGAAGGGAACCGTTGACTTATTTGCCCTAACCTGAGAAAGTTTTACTATTTTGAGGATTCATGTTTAAATAAATTTAGCCTAGCGCAATTCTTTCGTCAGATAATTTCTTTTTATTATTCAGAGTCTTGCGACGCAGGCATTTATTTCTTTAGCGTATACAACTAAGAACGAGAGATTATTAACGGGCTCTCCCGATGTACTGTAAACGCTAAGAGGTTATTTATAATGAAACTAGTCAACAATAAACAAAGAATTTGAGATTTGAATTATTAATTATGGAACATCTTCTAACTTGGTTTTTCCATAGCCCCATGTGGGCCTTCGGCTTACCGCGACGACCGCTGCGTCATCCACCTCTATCATTGGTAGAGTGCAGTATTGCAGGGGAGTATGTGGTCAGCACATTGCATTCTGCCGGTCGCTATGTCGCGGCTTACTAGATCGAAGACAGCCATCTCTAATTATGGAACTATTCACAAATATTTATATAGAAATAAATATTAGTATCCTTCCGCGATGTTTCTCTGTCTAACCCCTTCGAAACGACATGTTACTCTTTCTGTACTGCCCAGAATCCGCTGGCAGAGGCTAATAGAGTCCTGGGAGTACAGAGTTCTTTATTTGGGGGGAGGGGAACATGGATATATTTGTGCCACTCAAGTTCCAATACGGCGCCTATCACTATAAGTGAATAACATTTTAGGATCTCTGGGTTGCCAAACTATCTCATTTTACCACAGTATATTCGTGTAAGAAATTGACTTTTACTTCCTGTATTTTCCTTTAGATGACTCTGCATAAACAAGGAAGGGTTTGGCATAATTGAATACAAACTGAAAACATTAGGAATATAAATTAACTAATTTAACATTAGGTATCGAATAGGGCATGCCTGATAGGTGGCTAAACCCTTTGGTCTACAGCATTGAAATTTGGATAGCTTATTTTGACATATGTGTATTGAAGCAGAAGTAATAGAGTTTAAATATTGCACCAAAAACTATTTTTTCTTATTTGGAGCCTATTTTCTGTGAAACATTTTATAAAAAAGTTCATAATTCCTAGGTTCATCATCACTGAAACTTTCAAGGAAACGGATGCAAAGTTTTTTCTCTAGAGGTACATACATGTAGAAAAATGTAGTTTTGAGAAGATTTCGATCAAAGAAGGTGTGTTAGAAACTCACTCGTACCTCTAACTAAACTAATGCATGCCTGCTCCATAGTAAGGATCTTTTTAGACTGTTTATGTCAGAATGGCCGAAAAAGGGAATGTTTCCTAGCGAATGACAAAAGTCAGAACATCCTAGCTCAATTGGATGTAAACTAAATAATTTTTGTCTTTATCGGGAGTTGTAAATGTAGATGTATTAATATATTTGAGAATATATTCAAAATGCTACTTCTAGGCAACACATCGCAATAAATAATTCAGGAAAGTCCGATATTTATAGTAATTTATTTTTTGAAAACGTCAAAATTTTCAAAATTTTGTCTTCCAACGCCCTTTAAAAATTCCTTGATGTATCTTGGATATAGCTGAGCGTTCCTGTTAAATGCTTAGCGGGACGCATTCCTCGATTCACCCAGAGCTTGAACGTTATGTGTTACCATGCATGGCAAAAGTCGGAGCGGACCGGCCGGCCAACCTACACTCAACAAAAGACCGATGTCCAAAACCTGAACAACGTTTAATCTATAGTTTCAAAGTATGCTCTTATGTTAATGTTGACGATCCCATGGAACCAGGTACAGTGTGCTTCTCTTAAAATAATAGCGCTACTAAACAAAGAACGTGTTAGAGCCATGGTCAATCTCTATTTCGATTGAATGTTTTGGAGCCAGAAAACGCTAATGCATACCTTCTGGAGTCTGTATTTACAATTAAATACTATCATTCTTCAGTGCACTTGCAAACAAATATTGCAAAAACTCTTCTATATAGTAAGGAACAGAAAATCGTCCTTCGATCGCTTCCTTCATTTACACGGCAGTATTTGTGACAGTGGAAATTTTACACCTAAGATGAGATGAAGACTACACTGTTAAGGGTTTTATCAAGGTGAATTGCACAACGTAAAACATGCTTGCATATTTTTGGAATCTTGATCGTAGAATACAAATATTTATTCTTAGTATGTAAAAATCCCCACAAAAGACATAAATTTGAACAAATACAAATTAGAGTAGAAAGAGAATGAAGATTTCAGTATTGATGAAGAATTCACGAATTCCATATTTAAAATTCTAATCTAATTTTTCAGTCATTTTGGGTTTATTTTATTCCCTATTTCACTTTCTCTTTTATTATAATATATCTTTTGCAATCATTATGACTTTGACCAACACGGGGCAGAAGCCAGAAGCACGGGCTCGTGAACGGCAAGCTAATAAGTTAAATATCCTATTTATTTTAAAAACTATCTTAGTCCAGTCTAATATTTGCTTTCTTGTATATTTCATAGTTTATTCAACATGGTCAGTACTAGCTCAGATTTCTTCCTTTTTAGTTGGCTTTTCTCCAAATTCTTCCACTACCTCTTAGCATTAAATTAAAAATAAAAGTCTTATTCAAAGACTCTCTTGAATAATTTTGTACAGAAGTCAAGTGTATTGTTACAAAATGATAAATACTTATTTAGGTGATAGTTTTATTACATTGGTAATAGTGGAGCAAACAAGAACAAAAAAACTTGTTTCTTCTTTGGAAGATTTGTGAGAACAGAAACCATTAGATCCGCAAACATGACAACTGGCATACTGGAATGTTCTGGCATAGGAAAAACAATGTGGAGAAAAATTCTGCATTACAGAGTGATAAATTATAGTGTGTTCTGCATGCCTGAAGTCACAAATTAGTTGCTACATTCCGAACCACACTATAACCCAGAAGATTCTGTGCTCCTTGCAAACTTCAAAGCGGACTTTATTGCAGTCAATATTGAATGTTTTGTATTTTGTGTAAACATTAGAATTCCGTTCTTCATAGTATATTTGTTATGACGGAAACGTTACTTCATGATGGAGTTTACAGAACTGAATGCATTGTGTAGATCTTCTCTGGGAACGCAGAAAAATTACAGTAACCCAAAGGATCCACATTTATTAGGCACACTGTACACTGGTAAACGATAAGACATTTATACAAAATTTTACATATTGAAACTACAAAAATGGATATGCACTTGTATGTTAAGCCCAATGCAAAAGATTAATGAAGTTATTTGTGCCTCTTAATTGTTGAGGAATTCTAAGACAGTTGTTCGTTTCCTTGCCAAAAAATAGAATAGAATCACTTGAAGTTATTTATTTAAATTATTTTCATTCTGTCTTTTTAATGCCTGTTAAGTTTAAACTTTGCAAAACTCTAATAACCTCTATTCTTAAGAGAAATTTAAGGTATTGGAAAAACAGCTTTCAGGACCAGAGGAAACGCAGTCTCGGAATTATGGCATGCCTTGACTATGATCTTTTATATGTTCGTAAATAGTATGCACGTTTCTTACTCTTCGCTAGATATTGGAATGCGGCGTCAGTTACTCCAAAACAGGAAGGCTTAAATAATTGTTTCTCGCAAGCAAAGGGCGAATTAACGGCGAAAAATAATAGTAAGCGTTTACAGATACATTTTTATCTGCATTTTGCTAATTCTGTAAGAACTAAAGGCATCCAGAAAGGCTAGATCTAGCGACAAGGCCTTAACGTGACCACGCTCTTGGTGAATTGGAGCAAGATTCCAAAGTCTAGACGCATTCTAGATGTGTTGACAAAGGCACCGCTGACGTTCGTATTAAGTGAGCGGTGTTTCTTAAACACTTGTTGAAGGAAATTATTACCAGCCTATGCGAGCGAGCTCAACTTTTCAACGCGGCAACAAATGAGGTAGTCATTGTGAACCACAGCGCTGCAAACAACTAAAAACCTGTCTTTCCTATCGCCATAGAACGTTGCGTTTAGACAGAGAGAAAAAGAAAACATTTAATTCGATTTAATTTGCTTCTTATTATTTCATACAACAATGAAAGGGATAACTAGGTATAATTTTCGTGACGTTATCAAATAAAACGTTTTTAAATAAAATAATTGAACTACTAAATGAATTCAACGTTGTTGCGTGTATTATTTTATACTCGTCAAATAAAGGAAACATAAATATCTTTATACGTCGCCTCTTTATACCTAGAACTGTCTACTTTCAAAAGCTTCTAAAATGCTGTGCACGTGTTACAGGTATATATGTATTGCTTTGCACAGAATTTCATATTAGTTACTGTATTAAAAATGTTAATTTTTATTATTCATCTATAAATAAATACCGGAAATAATGAAAATGTCTTATATTACAAAATATTGACCATTATGTAATAAAAGTTTTCCTCCCATCATTCAAAATATAAAATAACCACGTTTTTCTAGGGTAAACTGTATACTATCGTTAAGAATTTTTTTTTTTCACTTATGACTTCATTAACTCGTTTAAAAGTTAATAATACTTTCCTCTTTCAGATGTATTCCCGTGAGTTTATTTTATTTTCCAATTCTGTTATGTTTTACGTTATTCCTTTAAAGGCTTCAATAAATAATCAATGAAAAAAGTGTACTTTGATACAGTGATTAGGTAATAAGTGTTGAGAAATTGGTCATTATAGCAGTGGTAAGCCAAAAATATCTGTAAAATAATTCAACAATTTACAAGATTTTTTAAAAATTCTAATTGTTTATTTGACCTCTCTTAAGCTTAAGCGTGCTGTCTTTTCAACATGAGAAATTAAGTTTTTTCTCGTATATTTTTAGTTTACTAGTTAAATGAAATGGAAACAAAATTTAAACCACAGCAAGGAATCTGAAAATAGATCTTCTTTTGCCGTTGCAATTACCTAACAGGGCGATTCCTGCAAATCGACTGAGCATTCTCCATTACTAGTTTTATAGTTCGTCTTCTTTTTTAATTTCTGTATTTCATTAATGAATATATTATAGATTTTTGTTAATTTTATTAGCATTAATATTTAATTTTTAGTTTCTATATAGTTAATGTAAACGTCATTTAACAATCATTAAAATAAACTAATGAATGCAGCAATATCAATGTTTGCTGTATAATTGCCGCAAATTTTTCGATATTTGTACCGTTTTCATATAATTTCTATTGTTAAAACTGAAAAGCTAAACACAAGTTATATTTTATTTAGTCCATTTTATTTGATACAATAATTATAGTTTCCAGCCTAGGTCTAATTTTAACCCAATATATATTTCTCTTGCGCCTCTATACTAAGTTTCCCTTTAACATACTGAAAGCTGTAAGCTGTAGGGTAGCTCCGTAAAATAAAAAAAAATGCTTAAATACTAAGAAGTGCAAATGGACACAGAAGCCGCATGTAGTTATCACAGTGATAAAATTACGCTGTTCATAAATAAATTCACTACGATTTTTTTAATGGTGTTTAACGCCCGTTTCTACTACTGTGGCACCACTGGCGGTGAACACTGGTGATACACGAGACAAAATGATAAATTGGGAAAGGATGTTTTAAGGAAGAAAGCGGTCCAGGCCTAAGTTTAGGATACCATCCCGGCATTTGCCAGTCATGAGGACTGAGGAAAACATGGAAAATTCGAAACCCAGACCTCCCGCTCACGAGTCTGCGCCTTAACGACCTCGACCACGCGTGGCGGTACACTACGATATGGCTCCTAATAAGAACATAAAGCAATTTTCTTAAATCAAGGCCGTATTTTATACAGGAAAGAAACTTTGAAATACTTAAGTACGTGAACAAATGGACTACATTCTTCAGAAAGAAACCAAGCCACAAAAATATGCAGATATATCGTATGAAATTCAAGAGCTATGATTTATATATATGGAGACTATATCTAAAATTTTATTGATTTGTTACACCAGTCTTGTAGATGTTAAGTTATAACAGCTACATCCTTAGTATAGCCCTGTCGTGGGTTGGTTCCTTTCGGCAGAATATGTTCCTATTAAACTTAAAGAGTGTCGATTGCAGAATAAAAAATAACCTCAAAGTAAAAATAAAAACCAACATTTCATACAAAGACTAAATTGTGGTAAAATAAAACCAAAGATTTGCATTAACAAGCGATCAAAAACTGATCAATTTGCCGACAACTTGATACCTGTCAACTAAATTATTATAATTTTTCACCCACTTTCTTTTGCTAAATGGTTACTAGAGTTAAAAGTGACAGGCATTCACTTAATGCGTCTATTAGTTTTACAAAATAAAATTAGAATGTTTTAAGATGTATTCCTAATGTTTTCAATTTACTTATTTGTAATATGATTGATGATGTTAATGTTAATAAGAACCATAAATAATCCATTAAATCTACAGTTCAACAGCAAAAAATGCGAAGACATACATATAAGTCACGAAAACAAACTGTACTGAAAACGAAAATTGAACGTATGAAAATACTTAAGTTGTTTGTTTACTACTTCGAACTTTGTGGCACCATCGGTGTATGGATTGGTAAGAAAAACACGACTCCAAGCATAGCAAATGTGGGCGGCGGGTTTCGCGATTTTCTCGATGCATAACAATCTACCCACTGCTTTAAAATCCAGGTTCTCACAAGAGCAATAACAAGTGGCCATCAATCTGTGATCATTAGCCCAACTTTACGATCTCTTTTGTTGCCTTCACGCTGCTCTGAATGAAAAACAAGAAACGTAAAGAACAACAACAGATGATGCAGCAATAAATATTCCTGCTGCTTGCCGTTACGTCTCGGATAGGTACTTATTAGCATGTGTAAGTATATCGATTGCTGATGAGTCGAGGATCAAAAGATCGATACTATATTACTGGAAGCTGTCTGACTTAATGGCACAGCTTTTTCCCCTACTGATGTCTTAATAAGCTCGCGTCTGGATTGGTAATGACGGTGCTATAGAACAAGCGCTTACGTAATTATGACCCTGGACGAGAACTGTTTCAGCATGGGCGCAAGTGGTCTTCGATAATTAAAAAGTAAACATCCCATAGCTCACCTTTCTTCAGGCTAAGGTGCTCTGTTGACTTCGAGCAAAGTGGCGGTATGGAGCCGAGAGGTTTACTTTCAAATTATTTTGATATAAAGAAGCAAAAATATTTTGGTAAATTACCAGGGATTTATGATTAAAAAGATACTTTTTTAAAGCCCTAAGCTATTTTCGTTAGTTACTTTTATAGAATTACGCTGTCTTATTTCCTTTTTAGCTATTTTTGATAATGTATGGACAACATATTTGTGCCAAACTATGACAGAGAGCAGAATATAAAGACCATCTACTTACAAATCATTCGGTCCAAGAGTAAAATCTAAACTTACGATTTTTGCTTAAATTTCTAATTCCACTTTACTCAATTAGCTCAGGCACTCTCTTACTAGCGGTATTGTCCTAAACGGGAAATACAGTGGTTGTTGTTGATTTATTTTATTTACGGACGCTCTTTAACATCTCAGATCATCAGCGTCCTATTCAATTCAGGGTGTGAAACGCCTGACAAAAAGGGCCTCTTCTTTCAGGCTAGAGGTTCTTTTACCTGCCGTAAATCTACGACATGGGATTCACGGTTTTACTTCCCTTCCAAAGGAAGCCATAATTAAGATTTTTATGCCCGAAAAAATTCATCGACCCTGGCCGAGATTGAATCCACGATCTTGGGTTTAGGAGGCAAGAATGGTTACCACTACACCACTAGGACCGAGCAAATACAGTGGAGTATAGCGTTAAGAACCTTGTTTGTTATTCCAGCCTTGATTTAGAAATTTTGAATGAATGAATTTTTGTTCACATTAATACTACGATTATCAATCGCCTAATTGTTAGCTCATAAACATTATGAAAAAAAAGCAGAATTTTCATTAAACTTGATAAACCTGACCAAAAATGCATGAATGAATGAATGAATTTGCGAAGAAATGACTCAATTATAATAATGATATAAGCAAGTTGGTGCTAGCAGTGGGGATGTAACGCTAATTTACTATCGGCATGCACGCTGTGACAGTAGTGACACAACAAACTTCACTCTATTGTTTAAACTGTCGTGTAACTATTCTGAAACAATATGCGAGCTTCAAGGATATAATTTATTCATACATATTGGTCATTGGTCATTACGACATCTGAGTTTTCGATTCCAAGCTAATGTAGTGTCACTAAAAACGTTAAATCGTTATAAATGTTAAATAACTCTGATATGAAAAGAAACAAGAAATACATCACTGTTAACCAAACGGCAGAATCAGTTTCTTTAAACTGCCTGATTAAATTTGCATAATCATTAATAGTGTATGGATCTTACTGAATGAGTAAATTTTAATGCCAACTCACTTGCCGGCCATACATTGCAGTTCCGTACAGAGGGCAGTAGCATAGACTTCTTGAAAGCGCGCGGGCGTATAGCACTGGTCAACAGCCATTTTAAGTCTGGTATTCTATATATAAATTAATAAGCAGTTTTGTGCAATTCAATCGGAATCTATTTTTTAAAATGTGGTCGCAGGTATGTTTTTTGAGTAATTTAGAATTTTAGAATTTTAGATTTTTTATTTTAAATATTTTGCTATCTTTTATTCAAATGCTTCATGTATCATTTTGTCATTTTGTTTGCAACTCTTTTTATAATATAAGGAAGTATTATAGTGGCACCAAAAATTATCATTAGATGGAAGGGATGATCGAGGAAGGCAATTTGTTGGGCCACAAATCATAAAATAATGTAAAGATCTAACATTTGATACTAAGCTTACACATCTCGAATTAATTTTTTGTGTCTCTTTCAAAGCAGTTGTTATAGACTTTATGGGCAACAGAAAAGATAGCTGTGTTTCCTTAGTGAATGATCTGTTTGAGAACTTCAAAAACATGGGGTGTAGAATGTTGCTTAAAATTCACTTTTACATTCCCACCTTGACTTCTTCCCGGAAAATTTGGGGGCCGTAAGCAGTGAGCATGGTGAGCTCTTTCGCCAGGACATCTTTCCTATGGCGCATCGTTAAAAACCTGGAACCTTCGACGATGGGCGAATACTGTTGATGTCTTCTTAGGGAGTGTGATGAAACACCATACAAAAGAAAAACATCATTGGCACACTTCTCAAAAAAAAAATGTAAATTTGCAATTATATTGTGAACTAAATTGTAGATCTTTCATCATGTCCACACAAACACACAGATATGTATAGAATCAGAAAAACACCATCGAGTTCTGAGCCTGCATTATGTGTATCTAACGAGAAACATGTCAATACACTCATATCGAAACATACCTCAACAATTTTTCTGTGTCATCTATGTCCTATAAGAAGTTCATGTTCTAAAAATGAACTGCTTTTTTCCACTGCAAGCACCCAGGACAGAAACTGAAAAATGTCGGATCGATGTAGTGGAAAAGTAGGAATTGAACATCCCTTAACTGCAGCCCGGAATGCGCAGAACCGATTGACCGCCCCTGTTAGTGTCTGGCAGGGACGAAAGCAAAACAAAAGTGACTGGTTTTGATGCAGTGATTAAAACACAAGTTCTTTCGGCACTATGCACAACAAATAATTGCGTCATTTTCACATTCTTCTTCATTCTTATATATGTACACGCGGACCTTAAGCTGTCGCCCCTGAAGGTTGTCCAGTTCCTTCTCTACAGTACATGTTATGTTCCATATGTTTCAAGAATGTGTTAATTAATTTTAGTGTACTTTCAGTTGAAAACAGCAACTTATTTTTTGAATATGGACATATATCACATAAATGACACAGGAAAACTGTTGAGACATGTTTCGTTATGATTTTTATTCAATTCGGCTTCCCAATTTAAGTAAATTCATATTTTTATTAATTCTAAGTGTAATTATTTTTATGCATTTAATACGAGATCATTAAGGTGTACGCACATTGTATTGTATGCATGTATGTTATTATTGTGTATCTAGGAAATGTGATATGATGAAAAAACGGGGTTTTCTAATGCATTTAGCAAAAATTTCATACCAGATACAAAACAAAATAAATTGAAATTTGTTGACTAGTGTAATCGGATGACTACATGACCCTTAACGGTCAGATGCCATTCCGTCCGCCACAAGTACTGCTTACGGTCGCTAGGATCGAGTCTGAGTCGCTCATCCAAATTAGTGTGCGTTTTATATATCGATTACTCTGTTAATTGTATTTGAAATGCTTATTCTTTTGTTTCCGTATATGAATACACTTTCAGAAATTCCTTTCCCTTTTTCAGAATTTGTTCTTAAGCCCTCAACGATTGATACTGATAGTTGTAAACAGAATTATGAGTGAAAAGTGTTTTTGAAGGGGAAAACGACCCCGGAACCGGAAGCTGTTTGTTCTAACAATGTACCTAGCATTCACATTTTTAGGATGAAAGAAAAACATCAGAAAGAAGAACAGAGAAAAGGGTTCACGCGATAAATTATTCTAATAATCTTAGGAGATAATAGTAAATGTAATAATGTGATTGATGTTGTTTTGGGGATTGTAACAATGATGAAAGTGGAGGTAAAAGCAGGTAGATAATAATATTATAATATTTGATAGCATAAGCTCATAAATTCATCTTGCATCAAAAATCATACGCAACTACTACGCGAACACTTTTGAAAATGTTGGAAATAAATCAAGCAAACTTCATTGATAACCATGGATTGTCTCATTTTCCACTTGTGAGTGGCTCCCAAAGGTACATGGGGTGTAAAGAGTCCCTTAATGACATAATGGAACTCCAGCAGGCGTGCGAAGAGACCCTCTTTCTCCAGAAGTTGACAGCACTGCTCATATGCACATCCGCTCAGCTCCGCCTGTCCACGGAAATGAAATATGGGCTGCGAGCTATTGTCACTATGCTGAAGTTAAACAACAGGTGCTAATGATGTGTTCGGACCACGTAGCAAACAGACATACCCATATTAGAGGCAATTAAAGCTGTCAGGGATGACCAAATGCACATTACTAACTTGTCTCCGGCTACTTACAACAAAATTTAATGCGGAAAATTCAGAACTACAATTTGTCCTGCAATTCTGCTACCAAAATCTTTAGAATACTTTTAGTGTTACCCTTATTTGAAAGTAGCTTCAAATACAGCACATAGCTCCTTTTACAGTTTAACAATACAAAAGGCTTAAAGGTAACATTAAAACCTTTACAATATAGTGAATAAAACTTAACAAGAATGCCAAGGTCATGGGCTAACTGAGTGAGATTCGATCCTACCAAAGACCTAAACTATTGTTACTCTCTTGATACCGAAACCATTTCTGCTAATAGGTAACTGGAGGAGAATCGACTATTCTAGAAACGATTACTCATTATTTTCGAAAACTTCCTTGTCGGTCCCAACAAACAGGAACAACATACAGATAACAAAGCCTTCCAGCGTTGACAAGACGATGAGGATGGGAAGATCTTGAGTAATAAATAGACAGGAACACGTGCAAGAACGGCACAATATGACAGAACTATATTAAGCAAATTGCCCTTTTCATTTATCTAGGCTACGATAAATCTAGGCAAGGCTGCGTTAATGAATTTTAAATATCCTCAAATTTCTGATTTCCATATAAGCACCATGTATACTTTCCTATGGATAGAGGCAGTCACAATATATGTACATAAAAGTAGAAAAGGATAAAACACTAAGAAAAGGTCACAGATTTACAATCGCTATATTTCGAACTATTAGAGTTCTTCTATGGCAAGAAGGCAAGAAGTGGTTCGAACTATAGCGATTGCAAATCTGTGACTTTTTCTTAGTGTTTTACACTTTTCTGATTATTGTTAATTTAGTTACATTGTTAATAGTGTTATACGCATATCGCTCAAGAAACCGAGCTGCCTTACCATAATGGCCCCTCATGATATCTTATTTATACATATAGAAATTATAGATACTTTATTTTGTACAACAAAAGACAGTATAAGAGAGCTTTAAAATATCAGTTGCTGTGGAAGCCCACCGGGTTTGCTAATCCACATGGAAGGTTTCATGTTAGCCTATATACCCCTAAGAAAGTCACACTTCAACAAAAGAAAACCCTGCAAGTGAGTTATAATACCACCTCAAGAGATGAATGCAAGTCAATTAATTGCCTACTTGAGGTATACAAAGTGAAGCATTCACATTATGGCGAATTACTGCTTGAGGTTGTTGTGTCCAGTGGAGCTACTGCGCATGCCTTTTCGATTTCCTTCAGAAGTTTTCTATGATACACTACATGCTTTTAGAGTCCCCCATAGGTAGAAGTCAAGTGGAGTCGGAAAAATGGAGGGCGGGGGGGCTAAATTGCGTCTCTTCGTATGTCTTGGCAAACTGTCACAGAGGTAAGCTCTCACTGAAATGGTGCGTCATCTTGTTGGAACAGAAATCGCTCATTTCTTTAAAGTTGTGTGGTAAACTTCTGAGGCGAGCGTGCAAATTGTTCCAACACAGTAGCTGAGCAAGCAGATTTGTTAATGTGCAATACCACACATGAATACATCAATTGTGAGTTTTATTAGGGATTCTGTTGCAAACTCCCGCCTTTATTATTGTTGGCCTTCCACAACATTTTAAATTTTGAAATACTACTTTAAAAACAGCCTGACACATTCATCTTGTTGACTGCCCTACATGTCACTAGGTGATTTATGTAACTTCCTCTTTTGTGAGTATCATATTACACATTCTATCGTAATTATTCAGTCCAACCTCGAAAGGCCATAGATAAAAATGTAAAAATGTGTAAATATTTTTTTCTTTACGCACTCTATATTGCCTGTATCACATTTTCGCTGTAAATGCTTGCTGCCCAAGATGCATTTGCTAACACTTGATTACCAGCTTAGTCTAGACTGAGTTAAACAACATTCCTTTGTTTTCTCTTTATGTTTGTATTGCCTGCAATGGTCGATGATGTAATGAAATACACACAGGCTCGTTCACCCTGCTGATGTTACTTCATCTCTTATATCATAGACTGCATTGCAGGCAAGTTATCTCATGTATTTATATTAGGAAGAATCGTAAATTATTTCACTTACTTCCCCCCTCCTACTCCAATTGATTGTAGATTCAGTTAATAAATTTAGTATCACATGAAAAAAGATGATATTTTCCTTCGCGACTTCCCCTCTTCTTAAACGAAGAGGAGAGTGAGAGAATCTACTTTCTTTTGTTCATTTTCTTCTAGAACATTGATCGCGCAGTCAACAATTTCCTCTTCATTTTTAATTTGGTATTTTGAACTGAAGGTTCCATTGCCCTGAAGTTAATAAATTCACAAACATCTTAAGAACAGAAACAAAAGATTATTTTTACTAATTGTGGGCTCATGAAGCTGAAATGGAGCTTCTGTTTCCACAGTCTGTAATAATGTAATGTTATAAATGCCATAAAAGTGTTTTTAATTGGGCGAAAATTGGGGACTAATTGTTACTAATGTTTAAAACCAATAAAATGTTCAGAGGTAAATTCTTAAAGTAGAGGACCTGACCTATTCTTGTTTTTAAATTAATTGTTATAGTGTATCATCTGGTAATTAGCTAGAACTGTCCTCCTGGAAGGACTTTTTTTTTTATTTGATTTATTTAGGGACGCTCTTTAACATCTCAGGTCATCAGCATCCCATTCAAATCAGGGCTTGAAACGGCCGGTGAATTTTGCTCTTTCAGGCTTAGGTTCTTTACGTGCCGTAAATGTACGACACGGGACCCACGGCTTTACTTCCCTTCCGAAGGAAGCCATACTTAGGACTTTTACACCCGTAAAAGTGCATCGGTCCTGGCGATCTTGGGTTTAGAAGCCAAGTATGGTTACCACTACACCATCAGGACCGACTCTGGAGAGACATGAGATAAAGGAGTGGCAATAGGTTATAAGTTCCGGCCGCCTGTAGTCCCCTATTAGGTTTATACAACAGCGATCCTCCAGGTACTTATTTCAACAGTAAGCTGATTGCACTCTGACACCTGGGAGGAAAAATCCTCTTTCGAGCCGAGGACCGAACCCCAGCTGAACTGGTAGAGACTGGCTATGCAACTAACTGTATATAACGTTCAAATGAAACAATACACAGATGTTCTTAAAAAGAATATTCATGGTTATTCTAAACAATGGAACAACTGCACGTATTTATTATAAAGAAACTGTTTATTATAGTAAAACGTACGAGGTATTATTAGGAAAGCTTCCAAACCAAACACGCATTACATATATTTACATATTTGCCATATGCCAACATCTGTGATCGATGGCGATATAGTTCTAGCATGTAAAATAAGCATCAATGTGAGCTTGGAAAGTTTTTCTGTCTAATGATTTTGCTATAACAAACAGTTTTAATAACTACACAAACTTGTTCCACTTATTTAGAATAATTTATTAATTATTTACTGATGACTTACCCATATGCTTGCAAATTACATTCATTTGCATTATGCGGTATGCCTTTTTTAACTGGATTTTATTCAAAGGATTTGGTTTTGGAAATTGTTTCCTTAAGAAATTTAATTATATTTATGTATTTTTTTTCAACAGGATTAATTGTATGATATACTTTTCGTATACTTAGCTGTTTAGCCCAACAATAGACACAGTCGCTATTTAGGCAGTTTTTTCAGTAGCCTAAGACGTGATAAGTGTAAAGAGTCAGAGATCTAGACTTTACAAAGAGTGCTCAAGAATCTTCTAATGCAGTAATTGCAGTACAACTCTCAAGGGATGTGTTATGACGCAGAAATACAACTGAAATGTTTCCATTCTTCAGTTTTTATTAAAGCTCTGTGGAGAGTCAGTAACCAACGAACTTCTTTAAGGCGGATATACAGACTTGCTGACTGAGCAGTGAGGAAATCACTTAAAGATATGTTAAGCTTGTGGTAGGTTATTCTAATTAATGAATATGATAATATAACCAATAAGTTACGATTATTAACTTCACTGCTGATGGACCGGTGACTGGGGAATGATGCCATCAAGGTGGAAATATTGTATTTGTTTAATTATATTAGAACTTGGATAAAGGTGATAGAATAAAACCAATTATTGTATTTTTTGTAACTGTTAGGAGGCATACCTTAAAATGGCATGGGCCAGATAGGTGGAGGCCCCCTGGTAGTTGTATTTGTATTCTTTGTATTTATTCTTGCATATCAATAAATTTCAATTTCAATTAACTTCACATGCAGAGCAACATCTGAATGCTATAATAGAGAGAAACATTAGAACTATAGTCTGTAATGCTCAGTGCCTGCTTACAAAGTGCACATTTGTAATTGAACTAGAACTGCAACAATAAACAGGAGAGAAACTATCTGGACGAAATATTTTTTTCAATAATCATATATACCAGTGTGCTTCAACAGACGGCCACCCTGGGACCAATTTCTTTGATTCTTAAAGAATATAGTTTGTTAAGTTCCTTAAAAACTTTAAAAAAAAGTTTCTAATCAAATCTAATACGTACTGCATTGAAGAAATGAACCAGAAATAGGAAGCAGATCAAATTCCTTCATTCGTCCCTTTGGATTGTATTGTTTCCGATTCCAAGAAAACTGCAAGACTTTTCTACAAATTTTTAAAAAAACAAGGCAAATCATGTCCCTAATAGCGCTGGAAAATGTTAAAACGAAAAATAACTTTAACATATTTTTTTAAAGGAATTATCGAACGTCTGAATATCCCCAACTTATAAGTTTCAGATTTCATGAATCAATTCATGAATCAAATTGATGTTTTCATTAAAGGACGACAATCTATGAGCAAGATTAAAAAAAAGTGACCTAATTTTCTTCAAAGAATGCAGTGAAGTCAATAGGGAATTCAACAGCTATAATTTTGTGCAATTTGCATCATCCAACTTGTAAGAATTTAAAGAACCGTTTTTCCTTCTTCGCCAATTTGAAGAACATTTGCCAGCACTTTGTTGATCCTATGACTGCAAAGATAAGACACTTCAGATTAAACTGTGTGAGCTCCAGAATGACCATTTTCTTGCTTTAAAAACCAATTTTAAATGTGTAGAGTTTTGGAAAACTTTGACGCCTTACAAGTACCCTAATATTCACAAATTTTTCTTAAAAATAACTTCTGTTTGAAAGTACGTGCATTTGTAAACGTGTTTTCTTAACGATGAAATTCCTACAGTCTAAGCAGAGAAACAAGTTATCCCAGGAACAGTGACAGCAAAAATAGAGATAGATAAATGGGTATAATGCCCAGTCTTCTCATTGAATCAAAGGTATAGTACCTTAACATTGAATTTTAAAACACTAGCATTAATGTAGAAAAACAAATTTCATATTTATGGGGATTTTAATGTAATTTATTTCACTTGTGAAAAATAAAAATATACCATAACTTAATAATTGTATCTTGAAGACCAATAGTTTTCAGAATAATGATGATCATGATGACAATACTTTAAATTAAAAATGTAAGGGTGGCCCCCGGTACATTCTTGGGAAAAATCTGTTCCGTGACTGAAAAACAGTTTTACCACACTGATATATACCATGCATAAATCGTTCTATATACATATTCTATATGAACAGTCTTTATTGTGGTCCTAATCGTTAATAATATGCTACATTATGACACTAGTTGCATAAAAGCACATAGTAATATTTGCGTCTTTACATTGCTTTTTTTTGTTAAAATGTCGTAATCAACTGAATATTGTGTTACGATAATATTAAGGAAACAATATATGTATTACTGAAAACAGAATAAATCATTCATATATATAGCAGAATATTTAATTACAAAATTAAAAAGTTAATATTAATTACCAACTTAAGTAGAAAAAGTTGACAGTACTAAACTGCTCTAAAATATATGCCAAAACTAAAGTTTCTGATATATTCTTAATTTTTTAGTGTAAAGCCTTCGCTTATTATACTTATGACGTATTGTATCGATGGGTATGTATTTAATATTGTTAGCAAAGCGTATTTCATTGAAGATCTATATTAATATAAATATTATTTTATTAATATAATTTTATAATTCTGATAAACAAAAATAGGGCATGAAACTAGTTTATATCGTATACAGTTATACAATTATTGCATTCGTAAAATTTACGAAACTCGCTTCTCATGTTCGTTAACATATGCTCATGTAAAAAGGCGTAACATTACTAACTAATATAATATACTATCGTTATATGGATGGTTGTCAATGTTGTGGTGTATACCCCTGTTGTGAAAAAGCACAAATGTCGGTCACGGAAAGGAATAACCTACCTGCCTCCCATCCTCAACGCATTCCTTGTTGATACAACAATAACACACCCGTAGTTTGCTTTCATATCGACATGTCACCTCCGCCAACGGATACAGATGTACAATACGGCACCGGAGACGAAATCAGTTAGTGCAGAGAGCTCTAACAAAACACTAAGGTTTCAGAAATTGATGTCTTCAGAGAAAGCTCATCTCCAAAGCAGCTCCAGGCATCACAGTTTTTACCTAGTTTGCCGTTGTGATTGATAAAATGTTGAAAATAAAAGACACAATGTCGGAGACCAGGACATAATTTGGAATTATACATAATTTCTTTACCTTAGACACATTTTTGGATCTGTATATTTATAAGCAGATGACACAACAGTAATATTTAATGCTGCCAACTAGAAGTATATTTGCAGAAATGTAAATTAGGGTATAAATTAAAGAATAACTTGATAATACTTTGCCTTTAAACTTCAAAAACTATTTTAATCCAATTCTCATTAACCATCTTAGACTTCGGTAAACATAGCTCCAATGAAGGTCATTGTTTAGAACCGCACCCCAAATCTTCATAAATGCACTTCCCCCGCGTTAGTTTTGTAAACATTTGTTAAATACTTAAGATTTATTAACTATTAATGTAAAATAGATTAAACATGCCTACATAAGGATTCAAAGGATAATATGTAAATTCTTAACTTCTCCACCCTATCTGTCTACCTAGATATTATCTTAGGGCCGGTTGTATAAAATGTAACGAGTTTAGAGCATAAAATTAATCATCAGTTATGCTTAAATAGGAAATTTTGATTATATAAACATTAATCTAGGACTATTTCGCCTTAACTTAAAATTAAATCTAACTCCCGAAATTTCACAGGTTAAAGCACTAACTAGAGAATGGTTGTTAAATAAAACATTTACCAGAGTAAAGAAGCACAACAAATTCGTTTATACATAAAATTCTGAGTAACGTTTATTTTAATTTCATGTAGATAAAGTTTCTTCAATGTTTCAATTTTCATTCTTTCGTAATAACAACAGAGTTGCGTTCAATTGTAGGTTATGTTAGGCTAACCTTACGAGTAGTATATGTACACATTTCTGATTATTCCTACATGTTATCCGATGATTAATTTCTCTGTACTCCTCGAGTATTTCATGTGAGAGAAAAATTCATTCCTAGCACTGAATGACAAAATTCAAATTGCAATTTCGCTTCGCAAAAGATGTAGAAGAACTGGAACATATGTTATGTCCCCGATTAAAATCACAAATTTAGCGAAATCATGCCACGAATTCGATGTTCGAGATATTAATAAATTTAAGGTTATATCTCCAAATAGTTATTGGAGATATGCTAAAGATAGAGAAAGTAGAGAAAGCAACGGCCAGCAGAACTATCCATAAAGTTACTAGAGCTATTGCGTCAGTTCATTAAAAGGCCAGTCGAAGAGGGTGATATAAGGAAAGTGATGCTAGACTTCTGTAACATTAACTTTCCTGCAGTTTTACATAGGCATTATAGACTGCATGCACATGGGGATAATAATGTAGAAGTCAGAAGAATGGAATTATAACCTCTGGTAATTTTCCCCATGTATGTTCTTTATCTTTATTTGAGATCACATCTGTTTTTTTTTCAATTATTTCCCCATATTTTAGCACCAGATCAATTACAATATCCTTCTCACGTATGCTAAAATTTTCCATTCGCATTCGCTTTGACTATTCCTTATCCATTGAATAAAAATTGAATAATTGTTGATTTTTCCAGGTTAAACAACTGAACATCAGCTCGTTGTAAACACGAATTTCTCTATTATTTCGTGGGGCTGCCATAGATTTGAGGGCTATTGTAAACTTGAGGTGAGTAATGCGAGGTTATTTTTATACAACAGAAATGATGACTAACCTCAAGTTACCTTTTAAATACAGTTAAAAGTAATCTACAGTTAGCAACTTTTATACAACCAGCCCTAAGTCTATTTGGCTCTGATTAGATCTGTTATGCAAAATGAATCATTGGTTGGGGTGGCTTTAAGAAGATTAATCTACTATTTGCATTACAAAAGCGTATATTAAAATTCTGTTTTTACATATCCTTGAACTATCCCATCAAATTTATTTTTATATGTCTCCATGTTTTAAAAATTAAAGAAATTTTCAAACAGAAATTATTATTACATTTTCAAAACATTCGCGACTAATTTAAAACGAATCCATAACATTTGTAGAGTTAAAACAAGTAAAGGATTTTGGATTTTTGTAGAATTAAAACAAGTAAAGAATTCTGGATCTAAGTAGTAATAAACAACCCAGAGAAATTAGGTTAAACTTAAGTAAATTTAAAGAATAAAATTGTTTTATTACCTTAATTACAAGATTTTCAATTCAAAGCTTGCCAATCTAAACATTTACATTTTTAGAATAAGTTTAATTTCAATAGAAAAAACCTGTCAATTTAGGTATTGAGGAGGAATTTAAAATCAATATCGATTGAATTTGAAAAACGCTCTGCTGTCGTCTAGTAGCCTTAAGCATTTAGCGGAATTCTAAAATAAAACTAAATACATAAAATTTGTTTTACATACTCAGAAAAAAAATCGGTCTCTGTTTGAAAGGCAAGCAAGCGATGGTGGAAGCTTAAACTAAATTATTGCGAACTACCCAGGGGGGCCTTCGTAACTTGTCGAATGACAACCACTAGGCTACAGTTCTTTTTTCTTACTGAGGGACAAAAAGCAAGCACAAGCGCGCGCATACACACCAGAAACATAGCAGTTTGTCTCCTGCATGAGTTCGTCAGTGGCGGTTTTCATCGTTACTTTTGCCTTGCAGCTGCTAAGTAAGCCAATCTCACAATTACCTCTTCGCTTTCTCCATTACTGAAGAACATAAAAGATGCAGTGTATTTCTCAAAGAATTTGTTGTATTAGTACCAGAGTGTTAAAACAGCATGCTATAGAATAACTAAACCCATTTACAAAATAAAAGCAAAAAATGTAGCAAAACGTGGCAAAAACTTGGTAGGTAATTCCTTTAGAATCATACACTATTATTATTATTATTATTATTATTATTATTATTATTATTATTATTATTATTATTTCCATGTTTGTAGTGTTTTAAAATAACTAAATTTGCTATAGGTGTAAAGTATTGTTCACTTTGTGTCCTTATATCTAACAACAGTTTACTTTATAGAAATTATGAGTAGTTACATTAGCGTAGTCTTTACTTTGCTGCTGAGAATAAAGCCCAATTGCAATGTAAATGCAGGCAATTCAACTCTAAAAGTTGCAATCAGATGAAAATTTTGGGAATGTCCATTTCTAGAAAAATTGGAGGAAAAAGATTGAATAAATAAAAAACGTATGCCATTGCGGGGTAGTAATTGAAAAATTGTAAGAAAATAAAAATTTAGTTTTATTGGTAAATTACTTGTTTTTTCACTCTAATGATGCACTACAGTATAGTTTTTTCTTTGATTTTTCATAAGAGCGCATTTTAAAAACGGCATTAGCTAGGTCATGCACCCTTAAATGCCTGTGACATGATCAAAACTAAATTGAAAATGTATGGAAAATACAGCTGTAAACATTCCCTCCCAATGTCTATCATGGAATTCCTAAAACATATCTAAACCGACTTCTGAAGTACGTATGAATTTACTGAGAAAATTCCTCCCAAAAACCCAAGTTTATCACTGTGTATGAAAGCGAATTCCCAAGACTTTGTTTATCAGCGTAAATACCATAAACACGGGTATAATGGATGCAGTATGTGTTTTAATATGTTGGGGGGATTAAAGTATTGAAAAAATTGGGAAATGAAAATAATTTTAACATGAACATTTGCTTAATTAAGTACCACAAGTAATAAGAGTTCTGTTCTTAGATTCTTCGTTCATCTCTCTAATATTAATAGTTTCCATATATATATATATATATATATATATATATATATATATATGCTAACATTTCAAGCTGTAGAAAGATACAAAATAATGCAAAAAAGCAAGTTATTTTGGTTAACTTATGACATTCCACATCACAATCTATTTTAGTGATTCCTAGTACTTTCTCTTCCTTTTCAAGCTCATTTTTTATTTATTTATATTTTTACACCTTGTCAAATGCTGAGCAAAATTCTCTGCTTTATTATACAAGATAATGGGCTTATACTTGAAATGTTTTATTATTATTTAGCTTATATAGAATTGTCCGTTATATTATGTAACTTTAATTGCTCTGTGACAAAGGACATGAGTGCTTCAAAGGTGCAAATTGTACCAAGCTCCTGTCCTATTATTCCTTTTTACTATTAACAGCTTTAGATTGCCCAAGTAACTAAACAAGTTAACTTAATTTATAAAATTACACAATTTTAAAAATTAACCACATGAGGCGTAGAGCTTGCTTTATTTTTCAAAATGCCTCGTGCAGAAAGGGTGTGAATAATGCTCTTGAAGATGAAGATGAAATGGCAGGATTTTTCTACGTCCAACTGGATGGTATCACAGTACACTTGGAATGCGGGGTTCTTCTGATGTGGAAAGGGGTGGCAAACTTTTGGGGTCCCTTTCCGTTATTAAGAGATCAGTGCTTATGAGATCCATCAGACGTGACTCAGAAATGATGTTAGAGACTTGCATTTGGAAAGTTCTGGTTTATCTCTGTTGCAGATCAGCACAATTAGGGTATTTTAGTGATTTATCTTAAAGTAGCTGATCGGTTCATTTATAAAATCACCAACTCCTACACCCTTTTACATTTAAAAACCTCTTAAAACGGGTGGTTCAGATACGGACTAGCCCTCTGGAGGTTCAGGTTTAAATTCCGTGGTGCAGGCCATCCTGGTCATGGTTTCTCCTGGTATAGGCATTCACTTTTCTGTCCCTCATTTCCTCTAATTTCGTTGCCATATTCATAGTCTTAGGGTTTTAAAACCAGTTGACTGGGTTGGCGGTGAGCGGAGTGCAGTGGTGGAATTTTATCATTGAAAAAACTGCCGTGACATCTGACAGGGTGAGCTCGATCTCCATGGAGGGGTAACTCCGCCGACGTGGTAACAGATGAACAAAAGAAAAGAAATCTGGAAACTTGGCTGCTCTAAAAATACAAAAGACCTTGTTGGACTTTCGTATTTGAAATTTTCCTGCATCTCACTTAACCTTGTCTAATATTATATAAAACGCTATCTTGCAACTAAGAACATCTATCAGTAAAAGCACGAAAAGAACAAGATACAGAAAAAAAATCTGTCACAAATGCCATCTGTCCCGCATTAAATTGACTGAATATTTTAATAACTAAGAAACAAATAGATGTTTCGAAAATAAATTAAGTTAAAATGATATGAAATAACCACTTTGCCTAAATTCTGTGCGCTATGTACACACACTCATATACATAACTGAAATATAGTGTAACACTATTAACAATGTAACTAAAATAACAATAACTAGAAAAGCAGAAAAGGATAAACGCTTAGAAAAAATTACAGATTTATAATCCTACTTTTCGAATGCTTTAGTTCTTTTATGGCTAATCTGTGAAATTTTCTAAGTGTTTATCCTTTTCTGCTTTTCTAGTTACATTATATATATATATATATAATATATAATATATTAAAATAACGCTGTTATAATAAATTACATTTCATATTGGATGATATCTTGTGCTCTGGGTTTATGTTACTACTCCATATTGTCGGTCCTGGTGGTGTAGTGGTTATCATACTTGTCTCCTAAACCCCAGATCGTGGGTTCAATACCGGCAGGACCGATGGATTTTTTCGGAAGTAAAAATCCTAAGTATGGCTTCCTTCGGAAGGGAAGTAAAACCGTGGGTCACATGTCATAGATTTACGGCATGTAAAGGAACTTCAAGCCTCAAAGGAGAGGCCTCTAAGCAAAATTCATCGGCCGTTTCATTCTCTGAATTGAATGGAACGCTGATAATCTGAGATGTTAAAGAGCGCTCGTAAATTTAAAAAAAAAAAAAAAAAAAAAAAAAAACTACTCTACGAAACATATGAAATGTTATGTGGTAAGCGGAAAATGAGCAGGTGAACGTGTTCAAGCACTCATGTGCATTTTAAATGTTTGAGTTAAAGATGTGCATGGACTCTAACGGTAATATTGGGTATAAGACAAGGGGTTAATTGAGATTAAAATAGAAAAAAATATGCATTAAGTACAGAGGGCTAATTACTGGGCTAGAAATTATGTAAGAATGTGAAACACAAAACTCCTGCAAAGGAACAAAAAAAAAAATATAATAAAGTTCATAGTTTAAAAGTGACTGCGTTCTTTCCATCTTTTCCTGGACCTTTCCTCGTTTCTTTTCCGTTCTGATGCATCCGTTACTGAAACATTTGACATCAATCATTTCTGTATCTGGATATTTAACTGTCATCATCTATCTTCGTTCCTCTGATAGTAGTAATGCATATCCTGCTAATGATTGTACAGCATTATGTCCTTGCTGCTGCGATTCTATTAATTTTCTTTAAAGTTAAAACCCATAAGCCTGATTCATAGAAACAGAAGTAAAGAGTAAAATTCGGTTGACAAGCACACTTTAAGTTCATGAAAAGTTGGAAAATGCTTCTGTGTTCATACAGCATGTTCCTCCAAAGATTATTATTCCGCCACTGGTTGCCCTTGTCGAGGAATTCTGTATAAAAACGATCAGTAGCCACGTCGTTTTAGAATTCCTGTGTTTAAAAATGCCTACACAGCGATTCCGTCGCCATGCCATGCGTCATTCTTACAGCACTCATTTGTTACCACATTTTAACAAGCTCCGGGGCAAAGAATAACAAAAGAGATTGGTAGATACAGATGTTCAGATCTACCTCTGCCCGGACGTTTCCGAATTAACGGATTTAGCTTATTATATGACAGAGATCAGAGAAGGAGCAATAGTCAATTTGCTTGCTTATACAAGAGTTATCTCAAACGCCGAAATTTAACGATATGATTCTGTGTAATCGTTTATTGTGTTGAAAGTTTTGGAACACATTTGAAGTTCATCTCAAATCTCTCACAGCTGTTCTGGAATGCCCTGGAGCAAGTAATTTAGCCGATCTCAATTTAATTCCACAAGAGTAATTTTAAGATGAAATTCTGATCCCAATGCTTTATTTAACCTGTTAGTTTTAGGAAAAGTCATTTAAATGCTTGTGAAACCGTTAACGGAGAGCAGAGCAGAGTTTTCTGCTATGTTTTAGGGATATTCTTCTACCAGGAATCGATACGCAAATCATTTGGTACTAATTGACTATAAATGTGTAAAATAATTAAATTACTCTCGAAAGAATCATATATCTAAGTATCTCCCTATGACTTAAGTATAATTTCTTATAAAAGTTTAATCCTGCCTCATTCTTGCCTATTTGTAACTTAAGAATGGTCACTTTGGATACATTAGTGTTCGCCAAGCATAGAGCCTTCGCTTTGAACGGAGAGCATTGTAAATCAAAATAGTTGCAAGCTATAGTGAAGGTTCTCCTCTGTTACCTGGAGGAGAGTGTGTAAGTGGACTGGGTTGACGCCAAGCAATACTCCATGCACAGTTATACTGCTGCGGATTGCTTGGAGTTTCCCAGAGTTTGAACTCAGGGCTCTAATTATGAAGCATTAAATTCATTCTTACTTTTTTTACTTGTTAATGCTTCTTCCTTCCTTACCATCTTCTAATCCCTGAACAAAAAAAGAAAGAAAGAAAAACAGAAATTGGCTGTAAGTCAAATCTCACTAAATTAGTTACCAAATATTAATTAAGGTGCAAAATGCAGTTGAATCTTACTTAACTAATGTGATAAGTGTTTATAAAGACTGATCAATTATTTATTTACAAATTGCCGCTCTCGGTACGAACTTGACTTGTCTATTCATACATTTACAGGGCGGTAACCTATCCTGTCTCTTTGTTGTTACAGTGACATTAAGCTGTTCCGAGTGCCCGCTGATCGCGCCACTGTCTCTGCCTAGTGGGGGTTGCATCCCCTATCAAGTCATGTGATTCCTACCACGCCGCGAGAGAGCGACCAGCCGAGAGACGAGAGACAGGAGAGACAGAAATCGAAGCATATGCGAAGGGAGACGTCGACAGCCAGTGCTCACGGAGACCTTTCACTGCTTACTCGGATGTTAGCAACCTATTTCGGCAATTCTAAATTTGAAATCTGTTTTTTATTCCTCACTCCAGTTTTGTAGAAAGAAGGCTTCATTAAGAGGAACCTCTCTAATGATGATAAACGACATATATTTATATCATATACAATAGCTTTATTTAGAGCTAGGGAAAATGTTACTTTGGTGCATGAGTTATGTAGTGGCCGCCTTTTCATTAAGGAAATATTGCTTTAAAGTTTCTATTTCAACCTTTGAAAGTTAATTGTTAATTTCAGTATTTTTACTATATTTACTGCTCGGGCGGTAAGCAGGCTTTACTCCTTTGAATAAAAAAACTCTTGTTACATACCGTTATTTCTCATGTATATCCTTAAAGGCACCCTGTCTTTTAATATTCAACACTTAAGACCTCTAGGGTTATAGGACTTTTCCTGGAGCGCTCATAAGATAATGTTAAATATCGCCCATTCTAATGGGACATTGACTACACAAGAGGGGGCTGAAGGGACTGTGGAACATTGCACTGAAGTAAAAGGGAAGTGGGTGTTGATACAACCTCGGAAAACCAAGAAAATTTTTCTGATTTTTTGACTTATTATTTTTAAAGCAAAAATGAAGTAAAACACCACACATTTGTTATAATTAAAACAACCTTAAATTTTCTGGGCTGTTTGACTTGGTCCATAGCTTAATACACTACCATAACTTCACCAACTTGTGCACTTATCATCAGCGAACGAAGTCAAAGTCAGACCCAGTGAGTAACGGGCTTTCCTCTGTGTACGAAGTTAAAACACGGTCAAGGTCGATATGTTTTTCTGGTTTCAAAAATCTCCAGTGCATGTCCTCAGGGAGGATCTCAAGTATACTTACAGCTCGTTTTCATACCTGAAAAAAAAGTACAAGCAATGCTAGCAGCATACTTGATGACACTTACAGCGATGGGGTGATTACCTATCTCTCTCTAACATCTAAGTAACTAAATTGCAGTGCTTATATTGTTCGTCAGGACCCGGAATATGCCTTAGACCTAATTCATGTAAGTTGGTTGTCATAATCAGCGCAGAATAGCTTTCCGTTACACTAAAGTTCGATTCCCGCTAGGACCGTCCTCTCTGAATGAGGTTTCGTCCTCTGCCCCCATAAATGACCAGGGTCCATCAATTGGTACGAAAAATGGGCATAGATACTATTAAAAGATAGTAAGTACACTAAAGTCAGTGTTTCTTTGGAACATCTGCTGAAGTTTACTGTACAATACATAAAATAATATGACTGCATATAAGACCAATTTTAGAGAAATCATAAGGTTCATTGATCTCTACGAGGCCCAGATATAAATCAGTTAGCGAGATATACGAGTATGAAGGATAATATTATATGTAGTATTTAATTTTAATTTTAACTTTCAATAAAAATATATCGGTGGCAGAAATATGATTGTTTTCTTAAACACTAACCTGAACCTGTCTGAAACATAAGGAATGTCACTTTTATTACTTTATATAGTTTAAATACTTTCACATGCATTTAGCGATGCCGATGAATGTACAAATCATTTCCCGGCGAGTGAGTACGGCATGTAAGAGAACAGCGCCGTCGAGTTACGGTCACTTGATATAGCTAAAGATTCCATTATCGAGTAAGCGTATATTATAATGTATAATTGAGTGCCATTAAATACAGGGCATTTCTATTTATTATTCTGCAGTGATTTCATTGGCAGGATGATATTTCTCACCAAGACAGCGACTTTCAGCAGAATTTATTGAAAAGTTGGGCTTTATAGTGCACATTGATCCATGCTTTCCTCCTCAAGAATGTGGTGCAAAGATGTCTTTAACTATTGCCGTTTCTATTATTACTCGTTACAATACCTTTGTCCTGTATAAAACAAAATACAGATATGAAGATATGAATTGAAATTCAGTAGTGAAAATAGTTTTAGTAACAGGAATTAATTGTCGAAAGCAATATAATAATAATAATAATAATAATAATAATAATGGAATAAAAATTAAGAAAAACACTATTTAAACATGTAAAATGACGAAACTATAATCTATATGCATTCAGAAGCGTATGAAAAAGAAACCTTTATGTTTATTTCCGATATATTGCCAAATAATTATACGTCGATATTAATGACGAAAGTTATTTATGTGTTCGCTAGAACATATACATATATATTGATATCTATATATCTCATATATGTTGTGAATATTGACTATACCTTTTCCGTGTTTCGGTCAAGTACCTTCAGACGAAGCACTGAAAACTGCGGCAGAGAAGCACTAATATGTTGATCTCTACAAGAGAGACAAGGTCGGAGTACGTATCTATTACCGGTCTTTTAAATCTCGTCTTGTGTCCCTATCTTGATGGATGCCGGCATCTACTCCGAGATTTGTCAGTGTCTGAACCGGAATGCGTTTGAAAATGCGACGAGACCCTGCCACCTGCTGATCTAAACACAAATAACCTCAATTCCTTGTGAAGATGCTTACAAAACGTACAAGCTAATGAAGACGTAACTCTATCAGGGGGCGTTTCACTATAACCCAGAAATACTTTAAAACGGTAAAGATAAGATCCTCAACTACTACAGAGGAAACGTATATTTCATGCACTTGACCACAGATTACGAATACTTATGATTAATAACGAATAACTGCGTTAATTTATTTATTCAAATCGTCGGCTATAACATAAAAGTTGACATTAATTCCTAATCTCATTCTTACTCATTCTTTTGATGTGAATGGAAATATGAGTTTGAGATTTAGATTAGGCTGATTGTCTTACTGTGCGTTAAAGAAAGAACTCGAACATTGAAATCAGCAATTATTTAACGATTGTTTTATTCACAAGGATATGCATGATACAAACGCCGGTTAGTAAGCCATGGATATAGCTGAGAGAATAATCAGGTGTTACGCTTGTTACTAATAACAAATTGATGATCGTGCCCAGAAGACAGGTCACGGGATTTGGACATGCTATATACAATAAAACTTGATCCATCTGAAAGAGTTAAAAATGTCATATCTAGTCGTTGCAAACTCAACAGACGATCATTAGAGTCCATTTCCAATAATTAATACAACTATGTAACAGTTTGTTGTTGACAAGGAGATCAAAATCAAAGCTGATTCATTCAAAGGAATACGCTGTGTTATGTTTATATGCATTCTTATAAGTTTTTTTTAATAGTGTTTAACGCCCGTTTTTGCTACAGAGGCACCACAGTCGATGGGCACTGATGATACATGAGATGAAATTATATATTGGGAAAGGATATTTTATAAAGGAAGAAAGCGTTCCAGGCCTAAGTTTAAAGCACCTTCCCGGCATTTGCCATTTATGAAAACTAAGGAAAACCTGAAAAAAACATCAGTAAGGGAGGACGATTCTGGTGGGAACCTCAGACCTCCCGTTCACGAGTCCGCGTCTTAACGATCTCGGCTACCCTGGCGGTAGAAATTATTAAAATTGATACATGATTAACTACAGCACTTTTAAAATACGAAAATCATATTGAATTCTAAATAACGTATAGATGTTTTTTCGCGATTCAGATGAAAGTTTTGTGAGCTATTAGTGAACACTGAATAACAAAAGAGAAAGATCATTGGATTACGAAGTCACGTGTTAACCGTGACACTTCTGTTTCTGCGATTCCATGTGTAAAGTTTAGGCATTTCAGATGGACGAAGTGTGTGGTGTATTGGAATGATATTTTCCTACGCAGTGTAGGGAAATACCTGCTTCGGTCCCTAATCGTGCAGATAAGCAGCGTGCCAACAATGTGTAGACAGATAATTCCTGGGAATAAAATAAAATTGAAGCTCAGATTGAAGAAATGAACTGTAAGAATGTTGTAGGTTATGGGAACGACAATTATGGCTCATTGCCGCAGTATTTTCAAATGACTGTTTGCACATTTCGCTTGCCAATTATAAAATGCCGGATTCCTCCAATGAACCTGTAATATTTATTGATTTGGTCGAGAAGACGAACTGCGATGTGAAAGCCAAAGCATTATCCCTGGTCTAAAGCTTCAGTGAAGAGAATAAAATTTTACTTACAAATAAATGCCTCGGTTTAAGAAGAGAAACCGGTTTATAAAAGATTTCGTTTGGAGGTCTTGTATGCTTATGAAAGTCAGGAAGCAATGGAAATGTGGCTGTGATGATGAACGACAAAATGAGTGCATCAAAAGAGTGATAACTCAACTAATGCTAGAAGAAATAGACAAAGAAAGAACATTAAAAATAACATAAACACTAGAAAAAGCATCTTAATGGACATGTTTTAAAACAAAAATGTTTACTTAAAGAATTTTAAATAAGAACATTAAAGAACACATTTCGGAAAAAGCAGTGGGGATTATAAAGTGCCGAAACTATCAAGCAATGAATAGAACAATGGATGAATTGATAACACAGGGTGATCCATGCATTTACTGATATCAGATTACATGCCATATATACTCAGAAATAAGGACCTTTATAAATATGAGCAGGCTGAATTCAAAATAAATAATCTAGCACAGGAAGAGGTGATACTACAAGAACAGATAATACGAATTAATGAAGAAGAAGAAGAAAAAGAAGAAGAAGAAGAAGAAGAAGAAGAAGAAGAAGAAGAAGAAGAAGATCAGAACGCATACGTATACAAAGACAATCCCGAACACAAATAACTTAACAAGAATAGATGATATACAACACAACTTCTATTAAATAAACAGGAAGGAATGGTAGAGGAGAAAATGAAGGAAAGTAGAAGAGAGTGAAGAGGAGAAGAAGATACATACATTTATAATAGATCGGTATAAGTTTGAACTATAAACTGAAGTAGAAAATGGAAAGAAAGGACAAGAGTTTACTTACAAGATGTGGAAGTGAAAAATTATACTAATTGCAAGAGGAATTTGGACCAGTATATGAGAAGGAGAATAGAAACAAGAGTCGAATAACAGACAGGAGGTAAAAGAAAATAGATAAGAAAGTCGCGATGATAAAGAAGAAGAGAGTTAGGAACATGCAGGTTACCAACACTTAAACCGCTCGGTTTCAGTCGGAACATTTTAGTTTAGATAGATATTGGTTATGTTTATTCGTTTCCAGTAGATTTGTAATTTTATTTAACTTAATTTTTTTCTAGTAGTGAAATGTTTCATTTTTATTGAAGTGTTGTTTGTGTAATTATGGATTTAACCTATAAGATTATTATATATTGTGAGAAAAAGAAAATTTAATAAATGATAACATTTTTTTCCCTAACAAAGTGTAGTACTAGTAGTGATCATAGCGTGTTAAACTAGTAATTTTTTTTCATTTATTTTTTACCTGCTTTCAAATTAATGATTTTTTTAATGTTTTATTTATTGTAGTTTTGAATGCACTGGTCTTCCCAAGATGTTCGTAGATTGTGGAGTGAATAGTGTATGTTATTCTGTAGTCATGAAATTAATTAATTAATTAATAATGGCGCAATGAACTTGGGGTTCTTGGCGCCATTATCTGGCATTCACCTTCTCAGGGTAAGGAAAAAATCCGAAAAAAAACCTTATCCAGACAGTTTGACCGGGATTCGAACCCAGGAGCTTAGGATAAGCGGTCGAAAATGCTATCACTAGACCACAGAGACTGTAATAACTTTGCTTTCTAAATGTAATTCAATAAAGTTTCAAATCTGCAATTTAAAATAAAAATTTAAAATCTATTATACGTATATGCATTACATCGAAGTTTCTCAATTAATAAAATATTGTATAAACATTTATCGCAATTATATTTTTTCAATAAGATTTTAAAAATGTATGGTAATAAAATTATTTTAATACGCATGTTATTATTTTCTAGTGTTTCTCTAATATCATGGCAAAATAGGTTTGTGTAGTGGGAAAATTGTGCCAATAAGTATTAGATTCATTGGCAGGTGAATAATTCTAGCCAGGTATAATCCGTATCATACATGTTGACAGGATATCGTGGTGACGTCAACCACACCAGAGCGCTATTGTCATTGGCTCCTGGAGTCCTGCCTGCTCTGTAAACGTACATGCACCGGACACATTTGTTACTTCTGAGGATAAAACAGACTTATGTACAGTTTAGTATGGTGTTAACAAATCGTAATCTTTATCTTCTAAAGTAATTGAATATGCTGAGAAACATTCTTATAGAGGTTGTGCATATAAAATAGAAATAATTCGTAATATAAATTTTAGTATACTTTATCCATTAGATTTTTACATGTTCCTAGAAAAAGTAGTAGTGAATTTTATGGAACATTCAAAGAGTTAAACAGATATGTGCATCACTCAAAAGAAACTATAAAGCTTGAAGAAACATTAAAAAAGCGCTTGCATTAACTAACTGACAGCATTTTAAACAAATTCATAATAATAATCATAATAATAATAATAATAATAATAATTTATTTATTTATTTATAAAGAATGTGTGTTTTTTAAAGTTATATTTTTATCTTAGATATATTTTGTCTGTGTGATGAACGCAGGGACGAATTGATTTATATGGGAAATATATCAATTTGAACTCTCTCTACATTCAAGAAACTATTAATTTTGCAACAGTATTGCTTATATTTTTATTCTGAAGTAGATAGTGATATAATCCTTTTATTTGTATCGTATTGTTGCCATTTATTGTTATGACAGCTCTTATCATCGTATTCACCTTTCCTTATGACTAAAAATTATTAGTATTGAAAGTTATGTTTCATTACATATACTTTTGTGAGATGAACTTTTATGAGCAAATTTAGTTCTAGGTCTTCTAATCAGAGTTATCACCACAGTGCTCACTCCTGCCGTTCTGTAGGATCCCAGCAGAAGTGCTGGTGCTTCTTGCATATAGATGGTTCAGCAAAACAGTTTCCTTCATACATTAGAGATTGATTTAGAGCCGTTGGAAGAACCTCTAATGCGTTTAATGAGCGCATTTTGTACTAGACCACAATTTCTATATGAGCAGATTCTGTCTTACACGGTTTGCAAGGGCATGGAAAGCTTAGAAAATGTTTCTTCTGGCTTGGGAAGGTACATACATTTTAAAAGTATTTATGTGCACATTTAAAATTTATTCATGAGCACTTTTTATGGAATTTGTCAGCCACTTATGTTAACATAACTCTCATCCCTTGATCTCTTTACTCTGTTCAAGCCTCTCTTCCACTTTCTGAATTTCTATTGCACTCAATTATTGTATGTATGATTTCCTCTTGAAGATATTCAATAATACGACCCAAAGCCTCATCATTGACATTTTGTCACGTACTTCTGAATCATTTACATAATTATCTGAAATTAAAACATTTAAACACTTATAAGTGTGTAATTTGAAAGGTTGTCTAAAGCTATAGGCTAAGGAAGATGATTTCTATTGAACACAACATAAATATAATTATTATAGTATTCAGTACACATGTTTGAACTAGGGTAGTTTTCATCTTTTTCATGTGGTATTATATTATTGGGATCATTCATAATTGTTTTCCAGCTTACTTATATTCATTATTATGCAGATATTGTTGTAATAACTGACTGCAAACACATCTGAATCGTAATACATGGGTGCCAACATCAAAGTACAATAACTTTCATGACTTATTGGAATAGTCACTAAAATTTGATGTGCTTTATTTTAAGAAGCACTGATATGTGCTGCTATCTTCTGGTTAATAGCCATACTACTGGCTTATTTGAATATGCATGTGAAAAAATATATCGGAAGGAATGTCACTAGCGCAATATAGCATCAGAAGATAATCAGTGAAGTCGCTAAATAAGTAATTCTGAAGTGTTGCGCTAGTGAGATATGCATGTATGCTTAGTAAGAATATATCCGGAGTTTTGCATGATAACAAACACACTTTAAAGTTATCATGACCAACAAACAAAACAGCTGTAGTTTATTTGTTGTTTATTTATTTCAATGTGAAAATTTTAGAGCTCGTAGAATTATGGCACACGCTCCAGGCCAACTACAAATGTAAACCGGCGCGCCATCAACCAGAATTTTAAATTGCGCATACCATGCAATCCTTGTCGTATTCTGCTGGAAAACAATGTTGAACTGTGGTAATGACTTAGCTGCACAGAATTCCAGCTCACAAGATGCCTTCTTCGGTGCTGTGACTTCCACAAAACACCATCTGGTGGTCAATAAATCAAATTACGTTTTACAAGGGTAGATAGTTTAAGTAGTTTCATCGTGTTACAGCGCAAGATACATCAAGGGAAAAATATTCAAAACAAACTATTTTTTTAAAACTACGGATTTTTTGTATCTATCTGTATATTGTAGTCATTAAAAGTAGAATAAAACTGCGCGCAGTGGCTTTACTATCTAACAAATATTCCAAAACAGTAAGTTGGCTAATTGAATTACAATTATTTCACGCTTTTGCTCATATAAGATGCGTTATGTATAATTGAATCAATTTTGTTATACAATGTACCAAATACTATCATATATTCGACTTTGAATATCGAAAAAATATGAATAAATCTTAACCAAACAGGTTTGCTATACCGACATGGGTAGCAGAGGTAATTAAAGCACAAACTTGTGAGGGGGAGGTCTAGGGTTGGATTCCCTCCAGGCTTTATCAGGATTTTTTTTTGAATGGTTTATTTATGGACGCTCTTTAACAGCTCAGGTCATCAGCGTCCCATTCAACTCAGGGCGTGAAACGGCCGACAAATTTTGCTCAGAGGCCTCTTCTTTCAGGTTTGAGGTTCTTTTTCGTGCCGTAAATGTACGACACGGGACCCACGGCTTTACTTTCCTTCCGAAGGAAGTCATACTTGGGATTTTTACGCCCCGAAAAAATCCATCGGTCCTGGCCGGGTTCGAACCCGCGATCTTGGGTTTAGGAGGCCAAGTATGGTAACCACTACACCACCAGGACCGACAGGCTTTTTTCTGGATTTCCTCTGTTCTTATAAATATCAAGTACCGGGGATGTACCCTAAACTTATGAGTGGAAAATTTCCTTTCTGTAATAAAGAACCCTTTTCCAATTTACCATTTCATCTTGTGCATCTCACATTAGTGTCTACCACCTATGATGCCTCAACAGTAAAAACGGGTGTTGACTCCACAGGATCCCAGTTTGCACCTTGTGCAAATTGAGTTCACCCTGTCGCTCGGTGTTATGGTAGTTTTTACTCATCTTTCCTCTAAGAAATAGAGCATTTGTTTTAGAGGGAGAGAGAAGAGAAAAGGGGGATGCAGAAACGACGATTATTTGGCCGTTAAAAATAACGAATACGGCTTTCTCTAAGTGAGGCTAGAGACTAGAAGCACAAACTACTATTCATTCTTGGGACAGGAAAGTAATTTAAATGCCAGTCAGGATTCGAACCTGCATCCTCAGAACTGCAGGAGAACCAACGCCCTACACCAACCGATGATGGCCTGTGATAAAAAGGATATTGCGGTCTCTATTTCCGGTCCCAGCACACGCTCTTGAGTCACTCTTGCTTTGAGACCGTCATCCATTGCCCTATCACTGAACACTTAGTTAATAAGCTCCTTATTGTGAACTCGGTAATGTCACCATTGGGGAGGCGGTTCGCATCATTCGTGCACTTACCTGAGTCGTGCACAGTCTTTACAACATCCCCTCTACAGCAACTCCGAGGAACCTCACGGCTAACAAGTAAGTTACGTTTATATTGATTATGTTTCGTAAGCATTTTAGTATTCAATCACAATATAAGAATAATTAAACTATTTGATTTCCCCATTTTAACATCTAAAGCACTTTTCTCTGGGTTCCTCGAAGCTAAAATAAACAGAAATCACAACAACTAAGTCAAATTAACTGGTGTTGCTGGAACAGTAATGTCAGCAGGTCTTCCATTGTTTTATGTGCTTGTCCAATGAATGCCTCTTCAATTTTCATTAATATGCATGATAACTAATTTGGGATAATCTAAGAAGTAGATAGCCAACAAGAAGCAATCTATCAAAATCCTGCAGTTTTTTCCCATTCGGTTGCTGCTGATATTTGTTGCAGGATATTTTCAAACAGGAAGCGAAGTCTTGCGTTTCTAGTCCCTAGGGAATTAAATTCAATTTCATCCACTTCAAAAATATCCGGTTTCTTATTAATTAATTATTCATATTAATTGTGGCTAAAACGTCTCAAATATCCGCTTTCGGAAGTTTGATTTCAATTGGTCTCCCACCAGCATTTACAATTTTGGAGACGAATTCTTTAAGAAAAATATCTGCGTCATCTGTACCTGCTCAGTACTAGAGTATGGTTAAAGACATTCTGCAGAATTTCTCAAGGGAGGATGATAAGTCTCTTTTTGAACGCCCCTCGAGGACAGTCACTATTAATACAGTTCATAACATGGAACGGGGGAAAAAAATTAAAGACAGTCGTGTACTTTGCGAACATTTAGCTTGATTAACACAACATTTTACCCGTTTTTTTAATATCGTTTCACGTCCATTTTTACTACTGAGGCACCACAGGTGGTGGACACTGATGATATACGAAATGAAATGATAAATTTGGAAAGAGTTTTTTTAAACAAAGGAAGCGTGCGGAGTAAGTTTAGGATACCTCATACCTCCTCGGTATTTGCAATTTATGAGGGCTGAGGAAAAGCTGGAAAAATGCTCAGTCAGGGAGGACGGTCCTAATGGGAATCGAACCCCAGACCTCCCGCTTACGAGTCCACGCCATAACGACCTCGGCCACCCGTGGCGGTTTACCCGCTTTCCATATGAAAAACAAGTCCTAAAGCAAACATGACAAAGCTAAGGAAGGTGTATTGATCTTACATCAAGCATCATCGGTCACCCACCTCGCGCAATTCCAACATTTTTATGAAGCTCTAGAGAGTTTTGAAAACGAAAATAGTGTGCAAGATGAAGAGAAGACGTAAAGAACTGTTATGAAACTATGTTTTACTGTTTCGTGTTTATTTTTGAGAAGAATAAATCAATTTGCATACTTCTTGTACTTTCTGTATGCTATATTTACTAAATATGCAGTTATTATAGCAAAAAAATTAAACATATAAAAATAAAATAAAATCTTAATACTTAATTTCTTTTTAAATTTATATAAAACAGATAGTGTCCCGTCCAATCATTTCCATTTTCCACGAAGTTTATGATCAAATAATATTGGAATAATAATAATAATAATAATAATAATAATAATAATAATAATAATAATAATAATAATAATAATAATGCTTGTTATCAGATAAAACTTGTATTAGGGACAAATGATATATTAACTTATGATTTAAGAGCAAGTTTTCTATTATTATTCCTGCCAGTCATGCATATAACATTGCGCTATTTATTTATAATTTACATCCAGTTCCAAACATGAGAGTGTATAATTATGAAGATTGGGAATATTTATAAGTTTGCAGCCAAAAGTTTTGCAATTATCCGACGATTGTCTCTTGGGTTCAGAAAATATCTCAGATAAAGAAACTCAACCAAACTTTACTTCAAACAGAATTTATTTGTGTGTGTTTCCTGTTCCGGATTCACGTCTTATACTCCGTTTAGAATGGGTTCTAATTAAACATTAAGCGCATAGTATTGGGCGTATGACAGAAAATAAGTGCACAGTTTACATAAATGTAAAAAAGGAAAACAACTGTAATTATACATATAATACACTAAATATCATACTCATAAAATCCAGTCGTTCATGGTGGTGTAGTAGGAACCATGCTTGCCTCGTAGACCCAAGATCGCTGGTTCGATTCCAGTCAGGGTGGATGGATTTTTTCGGGCGTAAAACTTCTAATTATGGCTTCCTTCGGAAGAAAAGCAAAGCCGTGGGTCTCATGTCGTACATTTACGGCACGAAAAAGAGCCTCAAGCCTGGAAGAAGAGGACTCTGAGCAAAATTTGAGCAAAAACCAAATCAACAACAAACCAGGCCTACCAACACCTACTATTCATTCGTATCATAATACAAACGTAGTTGTTTTAGTTAAATAAAACAATCGGCACATCATGGGGAAAATTCAATTCTAGTAATTATTAAACACAAAAAGATAAGGGTTTGAGTAGTGGTCAGAAAACAACAAATTTACCGAAAACTCGCACACGTTAAGCCTTGAAAACCAGAAAAATACCATTTTGATTTTATCTAACGATAACCGTGATTTTATCAATTTCTGCGCAACTGACCGTATGGATACTGCCCCCTATATGCTAAACTCAACAGAGTTGACATGGAGTAAAGTGAAAGGCTACTTGCCGAAAATAACCAAACATTCAAACTGCAGGATATTGGGCCTTTGGTGGAGAAAAAGTTTGAACCTGGCCAAAGGTAAGTGAAAAAATAGCATTGGGCATGCTGCGACAGTACAAAAAATAAATTTTTGAACATGGACAACCTTTAACATACTACTGTCGATGGACTCGTGATCACTCAGGTGAATCGACATCCAGTTGCAGTAAAGTGATAGTGAAGATTATTAACTTATCCATAAGACAACCTGTTCAATTATTAATTATTAATTATTATTATTATTTATCAGTTTATTACATAATATTCCATCTTTTTATTTTTGCTAATTTGGTGTAATTCACGCAATATAATAATGTGTTAAATAGTATACTATCAGTTCACTGATATTTTTGGTTTTGTGTGTACAGAACTTGTTTCTGGAGCAAGGATACAATCTGTTTTGTTTACATTAGGACCCATTCGAGGAATTAACGGAGTACAGACAACCCAGTCAAAGTTGTTGTATATTATACATTTTAAAAATTAATTGAGTAATTTCTTCATTTCAAGCTTAATACCATAAGTGAGATATGTGAGAGGAAAATTCCAATAATCCCTTCAGGTACCAGGCAGAGGCGGCTGAGTATTAAAGCAAAAGTTTAATTATATTGAGATATAAATGACCTGAAACAAACATCAGAAACATTCAGCCCTATTCCCAGTACACATGCATCCTAATTATAAAAAATGATTGTCTAACGGTACAGTGAATTTACCACCTCAGAATACTGTTTAAGTATTTCTGTCATGTCTATGTGATAAAAATGTAAGAGAAAAAATAATATGCGTTTTATTTCTTATAAACCCCCAAACGTTTCACATTTTTGTGAAAAATAAGCTTAGCTTTGCACATTACTATTTAACTTATAAATAAAAAGCATTGCGTATTGCGTTATAAAGTGATTTTAGTATGCGTAGAAGTTTACGTTTTTAGACTAATGGAATGGGGTTCCAAACTCGTGTTATTAAAAAAATATAAAGGGATTTATTATTATTATTATTATTATTATTGTTATTGTTGTTGTTGTATCCTTTAAAACACCAATGAATTTTTAATTACAACAAGAAGTTGCTAAATAAAAAGCACATACCCTCTAAAGGTATACAGTCAAAAAGGGCGGAGAGAAGCTAGAAACTTTGGTTTGAAACAAATGATTATTTCGACGGAGGTTAGAGGCCCTCCCCTCTACGATATTTTGCTACCCAATCTAGAACATGGTGGTTTGCCAACACGCCTTTTTGGAAATGTAGCAGTTTTTTGTTTTCATCGAACTTGGAAGACGGTGAAAGAACGCGAGGTTTGTGTGTCGGAATTTACAGAGTACATCTCCTTGCGTGACAACAATTTTGCACGAACTACCTAGCTGTAGTAAACGTTTTGTTTGTTTCTTCCTTTTTCAGCATTACGTTTTCCTTAATTGTTGGTTCTAAGCGAGGTAAGCCAATAGCTCAAATTATTCACCGGGAAGGGGGGGGGGGGAGAGGAGGGAAGAGGGGAGGACAAATGCAGAGAAGGACAGAGCATTAAGATTATTCAAGTTGTTGTGCATCAACTTCTGATGAGAAGAATGAGCTTTCTAGAACATTCTAGCAAATGCTAGTTGGTGACAACGTTACTTAAACATACAACGTCTTGCTTCAACGTTTAATTTTCAAACACACTATCGAGAGAGAGGGGTTTTAGGAATTTTTCCTACTTTACTCATTACATAAAAAGATAATTTGCAAAGGAAAAATGCAGGTCACGTTGAATTCTGAATTATACTATCACTTTCGTAATAACTAGTTAAAAATATTAATAAAAACATATTTTACCAACCTTCTTCAGCAAGAAGTACTCTCTTCATAGATAAAGGAAAAATATAGATATTAATATATATTACTTCATTTGTGAAATATAATTAAGTACTGCCAACTGCAGTTTGGATAAATGCTTTCTGTAAAAGTTGAAGGCAACAAAATTTTGCCTTACACTCTCTAGCTATAGAGAAAACATTTTATGCATTACCATTCATTAAACTATCAACATCACCGTGTTCGATCAATTTTTAAATGGTGGTATTCTACTGATGCGCTATATCCTTTACCTGTAAAATTGACACACTTTTATAAAACTAAACTGTTGAAAAGCAATTTTATGTCACGGCATTTATTAATGAAAAGTCTCAAATCGCAAAACATACTAAAAAGAAATAAAGATAACGCTAAAGATCTTTTATGTAAATAAAAAGGAAGCAATTGCATATTAACCTCGTCTTTTTTAAAATGTATTACTTTCAAAAAGTTTACTAAACGAAAGGCTCGAGGTAGCTGAGGCTAAGGTTGTTTGAAAAGTGTTGCTCTGAGGAAGTGAACTATCACTGCTGCCCTCTATGGCGGTAAATGACGTTGAACTTTGCTCTTCTGAGCTGTTATGCTCCAAGTTACTTTTTATCATACTAATTTTTTATGAAAAATATTAAAACAGTGATACAATCCGCACAAAAAAAAAACCCTCCAAGGATGACCGAGGTTATTAAGGCGTGGACTCGTGAGCGGGAGGTCTGCAGTTCGAATCCCGCCAGGATCGTTCTCCCTGGTTTATTTCCAGGTTTTCCTCAGTCCTCATAAATGAAAAATGCCGGGGAAGTACTCTGAACTTAGGCCTGAAACATTTCCTTCCTTTAAAAAAATCCTTTCACAAGTTACCATTTCATCTCATGCATCATCAGTATCCACCGCCGCCTGTGATGTCTCAGTAGGAAAAATGGGTGTTAAACACTATTCAAAATTCACCAAAAATATTAGTTCCCAATCTTTAGATACAAACATTATATATTCTGAAAATTACGCAATTATTGCTGGAATTAATTAAATAATTATGGCGAACGTTTGTGTAAGTTTTAAGAGTTTTTAAAACTGTATAATTGCACATAAATTGTTATTTTATTTCACTTTTTATTTCAAAATATGTTTTAAAAGCTGAACTTGACATCTTTTAGGCTCTTTCGACATGAATAAAAGTCAACTAGAAACAAATTTCGTCCACAGCTGAAAAATCTGAATAATAGATCGAAATAGTATTAAAGAGCTTTTTTCTCAAAAGAAAAAACTATGCTGTTGAGTAAAGCAACGTGGCAATAGGTACTGAGATAATAGCGAATTACATGATTAAAATAAGAATCCCAATGACCAAATCATTTTTTCATTCATTTTTTTTTCAACAGATGTAATTACAGGTATCGATATGAGATGGGGACCCATAGATAGGGCTGGAATTCTGTTCGTCTTAAAATGTGAACAAAAAGCCCGCTTTCTCATCGGAATAAAATAAAATGGTAGGTACCTACATAAAAAGAAAATGGTCATGCCCGCGGGATGCTGTAAGCTCATCCATTGCGTACTGTGCCTGCCTCGCTCACGCGACCGAGAATTATTTTTAACAAAAGTGCTCACAATTGGTTTCCCTGCGGGCATCATGACTTCTGTCTTGAAATTATACCACTTAGTCTATACACACCAATTATTATCATACCTTCCATTCGTATACGACCATTTATTTATTTATTTGTTCATTTATCTCTCTTTTGCTTCATTTCCGTTTCATTCCTTATTTCTCGCTCTGGTTTTTATTGTTACTTGCTATTTGAATTTCATTATATCACTACATAGCTCTGCTGGCCTGGAAAGGGATAGAGAAATCGTTGAAAGCGAATTTTTGTCCGACTTGGGGCATTTATATTAAGGAATATTTGTAATAAATAATATAAGTTATGCAATACAATTTAATCATTAGTGTAATAGAAAAGTATTCAAAGAGAAATACTGCAAGTAAACTATATGACTTAATTTATATAATGAAGACTCTAGTAAAGATTTATGTTATCTTCTAATACTCTCCGTCAATTCAGGATTCAGAATATTATCTAATGGCTTAACATTAGTAATTTATAAATCTTGGCTTCTCATTGCAATAGATGGTACTTGTAACGTTCATTCAAAGTTAATTTTAAAATTTCAACAGTGGTACCACATACCAAACTTGTAAGCTAAATTTCTGCACAATATAATTTGCAATATCATTTTCCAACTCTGTACAAATAATAAAGTTGAATATAGCTGACCGCCATGGGTGTCCGAGGTCGTTAAGGCCCGGACTCGTGAGAGGTAGGTCGGGGATTCGATTCCCGCCAGGACCGTTCTTCCTGACTAGGGTTTTTTACAGGTTTTCCTCAGTACCCATAAACTTAGGCATGAAACGTTTCCTTCTTTTAAAAAAAAAACCTTTCTCAATTTATCATTTCACCTCATGTATCATCAGTGTCCATTGGCTGTGGTGCTCCAGTAGTAAAAACAGGTGTTAAACACTATTCAAAATGAGTATAGCTGATTTTTTTTAATGAACGCCTATTTAAAAGGGAAATAAAAAAGCCCTATATTTTCCTTTATAAAATACAAACTGCAGAGAATAGAATTCTCTTACAAATAAAACGTGTCTTGAAAACTCCTCGTTGATTTCTCTCCCTCTCTCTCTCTCTCTCCCTCTCTCTCTCTCCCTCTCTCTCTCTCTGTATTTTGTGTATAATAATGCACTTATTTACATGGGGACTATGGCATCTAAGGCGCGGAATTATGAGCGAGAACTCTGCGTTTCAAACCCCGTTAGGGCCGTTCTTATTGACTGAGGCATTTTAAGGTTTTTCTCAGTACTCCCTAAATTTAAGCTTGAAAACTTTTTTTTTAAAAAAGCTCCTTTCCAAATTTATCATTTCGTTTTATGTTCCGTCAGTTTCACCACCTATGAGGTTTCAATAGTAAAAATGGATATTACCACATTAAAAAGTATTAATATAAACAAGATATAGATATTTCGGAGAAGTAATTTTTATGTTTGTAGGGTTTAAAAACATTTAAAAATATTTTAATACACAAATATTATTTTCTCTTTCACAGCAAAGAGTTTTGTTATACAGAGTGCTCGCATGACTATGTTAAACATCTAGGAATGTAGGGAGGGTCAGAAATCATATTTTTGCACGTTTATAGTACTTCTTAAGTAATCATTATATCCATGTTACCCTCCGCGAAGACAATTTTTTGCATTCTTGTTGGTTGGGTTGCTTACCGGCCAGGCACTTTTGTTCTGTAAGTTATATTTATGCCGCTTGGAGTGCTACTTTCATTTAGAAATTAGCTAGCGCAGGAATTAGAAGTCACTAATTTCGTTCCCGTTTGTTGATAGAATGACTCATTTACCAGGACTTGCTGACTTGCGGTTCGTTATATCGCTTTAATGACATCCTCAACTCCTATATAGCACTTTGGGTTGTTATTTCTGTTATCTCCCTAGAGATACGTAACAGTTTTGCAAATATTATGTATGGCGTATGCATTTCATTCTAAAATATATTTAAAAGCTGCACTGTATTAAGTATATATTCAAAACTTAAGTAAATATCGTTATAGATTTTATCATAGAAAAGCGCTTTATTGAGTTTATCGTTCTCACAGTAACCAGATGTAAACAAATGATCACTATATGTTTCCGTAATGGTCAATTTTATTATTATTATTATTATTATTATTATTATTATTACTATTATTAAGGTATTTATTATATTCATAATAAAAAGACGCTCAAATTGCTGTATTGCAAAACCCAAGCTTGTCCTTTAAATTAAATGAACGTAATTTAATCCAAAGGCAATGCATTTGTGTCCCCATGGTTATCAAACGCAAACTATACGCATAGTTCCTAGGGAAGCTGTTTTGTATGAACTGGTCGCCACACTTTTGCCCAACAAGAGGCCCACTGCTGTCCTGCTCATTACGCGCACAGGCCAGGCTCTGATACAGACCAGCAGCTAATGAAACCCCAACCCAAAACCAGGAGATAAAGCACAGAGAAGGCGGTGCCCTGCTAGTCACGTATAGTCTGAATTGCCTTTTGATTCCTTTCCCTTGATGTGAAAACATGAAAAAGAAATAAAGCTGCGTAATTAGGAACATTTAGGCGTGGTGTGAAACTGTTAAATCACCTGCTTGTTCTTGTATACAAAAAATTTTATGACTTTGTAAATAATTTATTTCACTAAAGTGAATGTTTTGTTTATTATAAAATGTACAAACTCAAAATATACACGAATAATAAGTTTATAAAGCGGAAATAATCTTTGCCATGCGTGGTGCTCTAAATGAACCACAAAACTGTAGTTTTAAGGACAAATGTGAAGGCAAACCGAAGTGTTCAGACTTCCAAGGCTGGCCAATTACCCACCTAAGTCTGAACATGTTTCATTATTATTTTTTTCCGTTAAATTACACCATTTTAAAAAAAGGTTACACCTTCTCGAGACAAACCTTGCAAAGTAAACCCAAATTCTGTGAATCATGTCACAACAAATGTTTATATCAGCACTGAGAAAAATTCTAAATAAAACAGAGCCCAGTAACGAAAGAGTTTTAACATATTTTCTGATTTTTACAAAATTTTATAAACTCTTCACAAAACGTAACGCTAAATATTTATTTTATATGTTTTAAAGCTGTGAGAAAAATCAAACATTTCTGAAAGGTTTTTTGAAATTATATGTCCGTTTGATTTTATGTTGTTCTGGATTATTCACAGTTAATGATAAATAATTTTGTAAATGTTTTCCAGGAATGTCTTTGTTTCTAAACTGTTCGGTAAATTTTAATTCAACTCCTCTTTCATTCACATTTATCCTCTGAATCAGAGACAGAAAAATAGGCGAAGAACCAGAAAAATATTACGCCACTTCATGGAAAATTGTAGGGAGTAAAGAATGGTAAGCAGTATGTGTAAAGTACAAGTAATGTTTTTAAAATAAAGACTGTGACAACAACAAAAAGTTGCCCAAGCATATGCAAATTTAGTTATGCTCTAAAATGAAAACGAAAGACTGGACATTTTTAAATGTTTTCTAATAATAAATGTTCACAGAACTGAAATATAAAACGGAAATTTAAATTACAAAATTTAGCTGTTTCAGGTATAGCTTTTTCAAGTGAGGTGAGGAATTTCAAACCTTTGTTACTAACAATCAGTTCAGATCCCATCTATAATGTCCAAAACCACATGAAAGAGTCCAACATATGAAGGATAAATGTTATACAGAAAGAAAATACATCTGTATTTTTGTCTTTACTACTGTGGAAATATGACAAATCAACTTCAGAGCAAAAGGAAAACCTAACAGCAAGAATAAGTGCACATTGTATTTAACTGTTAGTCATGCTTGATGCTCTACAAAGCTGTAGTGACAAAATTCTTTACAGATACTAATTATTGAGATGTGCATGGAGAGAGTTAGTGTCTATTAAATTTTTAGATGCAGGATTTTTTAATTTTCATATATACACACGAAAAGAAAAAGTATATTCTGTATGCAACACTTACTACAAGCATTCTGAATTTTTTTTTTTTCAAAAGTTACTTTCGTTACAGTGGAATTACCCTTGCTTTTTGTTCATTTTCTATGTTCCTACAATTATTGTCACTAATGTATATTATATACTCATGCGTTATTAAACATATTGACCGGAAATGCTTTTATAGCATAAATAAAAAACGGCTTTAAAATGAACACAATAGTACATTAGAACAAAATGAATACGATATAATAAATTGAAATTATTTTGATTTTAAGATACTAGCACTTAAAGCGCCATGAACTTAGCTGAAATAAAATACTATTAATTTTGTCAACGTCCTTTGTGTACTAGAAAAAGAGCTAGTTTGTTTATTTGTCAAAAGTATCAAGTAAAATGCTAAAGACAATGACAAAATTCAGTTACATTTAAAACCAAAGTTCTATGTATAGGTAACATTATAAAAAGTATAAAAAATCAAACATTGATTGAATAATTTTAAATTTAATAATTGAATAATTATTAAATTAAATTTAATAATTGAATTATTAAATTTATTTAATAATTTAATTTAATTTAATAAATGAATAATTTTAAATTTAATAAAATTCCCACTAAATGTATCAGGAGGAAATTTGTTAAATAAAGTAATAGCTATTGCATCTAACTTCTCTGGGGTTTTGGTAATTTAGTAATTAGCACACCAAAACAAGTTTAGTACATATTCATTTAAAAACGTCTCAAATTTAAGTAAACAATAAATATGAATTAATTAAGGTAAAATCTTTACCGAAATAAACACAACAAAATAAGAACCTGTTAAGATTCTTATGACTTGTTTTTGCAATACAGGAACTCTTTCAACATTACCATTGCCCCAAAAAAGAGTACCAACAACGAAATAGATATTTTAACACATTCTGATAAGACAGGATTTTTCAGATGTCTTATCAAATATTTAACTCTCTAGACAAACGTGCAAGAACAGAATCGATATGCGCTTTCTAACAATAATTGAGGACATGTCCCTAATGTGTTTTCAGATACATTCAAATATTAGCGAGCTTACTAGGCCGATCGAATTCAAGTTAAGAAAATACTCAGGAACACATCATTAGTGAATTCATTCTAGAATAAACGTAATAAAAATGTGGTTAAATAGCATCATTTCAGTAATAACAAAAATTGTGAAATGTATTATACGCTCTTCTCCAATTATTAACTTTTACAAAACATTGTTTATTAAAGGATATATAAGTTTTGCATATGTTATATATGTTATATATATGTTATATTAGGATTTAATGAATTGCACTGAATCTGTTGACGATTATGCACCATGAAAGGCATTGCCTTGCTTACAGCTTTTTTCAACATCAAAGGCAGGAGGACAGTAAATCACTCTTATAATAAAGAGGTATCCCATAATACATAATATAAATGGAACTTTGGTGGCAAAATGAAATTACTTTGCAAATTGTTCATTGCAGCCTGAATGATTAGCATTTTCTTCAATCGTTTAGTGTACATACCAAAATTTCTTCACAATAGCTGTGACCTCGTACAGGGAAAATATGCAGTATCTCTACTATTAAACTTTTGAAAACTAAGAACAAAATGTTAGGAATGTGTGAATTTTGCTCTGAGCTCCAGTATTACTATTGTCTTAAATTTGCATGTTTTCATGAGTCCTAGAAGAGTTTAATGTACAAATTAGATTACGGAGGGTTGTTTCCCTCTCTATCGTTTTCCCCCCCTCTCTCCCTCTCTCCTGTCTCTATAACTAAAACAATCAAAACAATTGAAATTATAATCTGATAGAAGACGCTTGTAGAACTGACTTATACAGCATAACTTTGGGAGGAGCATATTTTCAGCAAAATAGTATTCTCTCCAAAGTGTTTCAGAATTTTCTATTTTGTTGCAATTTATTTTCACATTTTTAAAATCGCGATAAGCTGTAACGTTTTTATTATGCTGTTTTTAATGGTGTTTAACTCCCGTTTTACTACTGTCACCTAGGCGGTGGACATTGATGATACATGAGACGAAATGATATATTGGGAAAGGATATATTTTAAGGAAGGCAGCGTTTCAGGCCTAACTTTACGGTACCTCCCTGGCATTTGCCAGTTATAAGGACTGAGGAAAACCTGGAAAAAAAAAAACAGTGAGGGAGGACAATCCTGTTGGGATTCGAACCCCACACCTCCCACTCACGAATCCGCGCCCTACCGACCTCGGCCACCCGTGGCGGTACAACTCTAATGCTGTGGGAACTCTAATTTACAAATGTAACTTTTATTGGCTTTGAATGTCAATTCACATTGGTACCTACAATAGTTACAAACGTACAGAGAACGAATGAAGTTACAGTTTTGTCGCAAGATCTTATTATACGTTCTCTTTAGAGCTTCTCCCATCTGCTCGTCGTAACACACCGTAAACATTGTATACAGTGAGTTTATTGTGAATTGGGTTTCTTAAAATATTTCAGCCTAAGTTTTAACTTGACAATAATATGAGGCTTTTTGTGCGGTAAACTGTTGAAGTGCTAGGAGGTAAGCTCACAAACAGTATTACTCATTTTATGGGGTAGATTTCAGTGTCATTAACCGGAAGGTCTAAACAGTTCGTAACTTTTTTTCTGAAATCTGTAATAGACTTAAAAACAAGTAGCGGTAGTCGTCAGTTTTTTACTTCTCATATAGGAGATGCTGTAACTTAACAACTTATTCCTGTTTTTAGATGACTGAATAAACATTGTTTTTCTATCAACTCTTTTTAAATGAGAAACAAGAAAGAAATCTTGTTGAATTTTAGCACCCATTTCCAATAGAGATAGAAAATTTGAATATTAATAATCTTCAGAAATGTTATGATGACAAGTATTAATACTTTTTCTTACCAAAACAAACTATTTTCCTGCGTTTTCGGTTTCTTTAGAAGTGTATATTAACCACCGTTTCTGTTACTGTTCTTCTCCCCGGTTTTCTACTTGTTTTTGTTCAGTGCTTCCTTTTTTCTTTTGTTTTCAGATATGAAGGTACATTAGTGACAACCTACCTGAACTAGAACGACTGACACATACACTCACTGCGACAAAACAGTCTCCTGTCGCGGGTAATGAAACTAGAGACTCAAAACTTTGCTACTAAGTACTGCAGACACCCCTTACAAAGTCAGCATTAATTGAATACGGGACAGATAGCGGTATAAATCCTTAATTGGGTCATTTCCTCTTTTTAGAACCATAGTAATTTGTAATAATTTAACGCTGTTATTGAATAAAAAGGCACATTTTTACTTTTTAATTACCATAAAAACTTTAGAAAGGTACACGAATAATATATATTTATCCAAAAGATATTTTGACCACATTTCTGTTGTCACATTCCAGTGTGTTTAACGGTTTATACCTAGAACTTCAGGACGATGCGTTGGTAACGAAAGAAGTGATTTTGCGTTGAAGAGCTCAAAGCCCAAAACGTCTATTAGTATTTTATGTTTTAGAAACTCAAGAAGCAAATTTAGTTCGAGGTGGATATGGAATAAAGGATTCTGTTTTGATCGTCTCTGAAGAAAACTTACAGACCTAACCGCGGTAGTCCGCAGCGGTTGCAATAACAGCTAAGTGTGCGTATAAAACTACGAGACAGTAATTAGTAGGTAGATCTGACTCGACCTTCACACCTGCCTGCGTCTTAGTTTGGATGCTGAAACCTGTTTTCTGTGGTAGATCTGAACCATTTCAACCTTGCTTTCCTCGGCGTGAAAGTAAAAATCAATGCCATGGGAATTTAAGATGGGGAATAGAACGTTGTGCCTGGATTTGCCTTCTCTGTTGTCTTAACTTCGCTATGAATATGCAATATTAGAGCTCTTGGTAAGTTATCGGTCGCTGAAGTTGCACGGAGGATAGACGATAAATATACTGACACTGTTGCACACTGGATGAAAAGAAAATCTTAAGATAATTCCTAGAACAAATTTAATATTGCGTCAGAATGCACCTATTATACCTTCAGCAATATATAAAACTGACAAAGAATATGAAACTGGAAATATATCATAATAAACATCTAACTATATCTAAGCATATTTTTGTCCTCTCCTGCTCAAAAAATTTAAATTTTAACTTAATACTGATCCAGAAAAAAGCTAGCCAAAGTTATTTATTAAGATTGAAAATAAATAGCTTTAACGACGAACGTATTTTGTTAATAATTCAGCGTCTGCCATTTTTATGTGAGAATCAACTATTTACTTGAGTATCATAATTCATATCAGAACATTTAATATAATTTTAAAATCCTGGCGTATTTTATATAAAAAATGAAATTTCACAATGCCTAATGTAGATTAAGTGTGTTATATATAAAAATATAAATAATTATATAAAAATAATAAATCAATTGGAACAAAATGTTAAAAAAAAAAAAAGGATGCAGCAGGAATCTCAAACAGGTTTAAAAGGTATAAAGTGGAAGAAACAACAAATTAATATAATAATTACCTGAAAGCAAAATGTAAACAAAGTAAGTAAACGTAGAAAATACTGAATAACCATTCAAACATTACTGAATACCAGTATTAAAACATAATGACAATTTAGGGAAGATACATATCAAAACTAATATAATTGTGAACAAATAAACAATAGAGTACGATTGTGCTGCACCAAATTTTGTATGAAGTCATATTATAAACAAGACTAACATTTCACGATGTATTGAAAACCTAGTCAACATTATAATTAAATTCCCACTAATTTTTTCGAGACGTGAACAAAAAGAAACAAGAAATAAATTGCATAAATGAAACATTTAACACTTTTAAAAGAAAGTTTCGGTAGCACAAAACTTAAGCGGAGTAACAGAAATCTAAATTAAAAAACAAATGTTCCACAGATCAATGTTGGCTGACATAGGAAGAGATAGGTTCCAAGACTAAACAAGCAATAAAATATCCAGTCCAAGTAATTAGAAGAAAAGTGAAGCCCAGTGAAAATTACCTACAGATGTGACGAAAAAATACTGAAAATGATAAAAAAAAAAAAAGTAAATAAGAGGACATTATAACGTAAACATGAACAAATATTCGCATTACTTTACCTTATAGACAGTACAAGTCAATGCAGCAAGATGTATAAATCACTTCAGTTCTACTGTGCTCGAACTGTCGAAATGAACAAGTTTGAACGAAAGTATTTTCAAAGCTAAGTAAATAGATCATTAATGTCTTCCTAACTATTCGGAACATGCATCACACTATTGTCAGCGTAGTTCGTAAACCAGTACTAGCTAACGAGCAAACGCCATGCTATTAGCGCAGAGTGACATCGTTTCAGTATTAATTTAATAGGTTACATTATGCAATATCTGATCCTTTAAAACTTGTGGCACAACTGTGCATGGTATACGGAGAATCTATAACCCATTCACCTACTGAGAACTCCCTTGTGCTACACAATTTGCTTTCTATAAATACAAAAAATCTAAACGATACAGTTTGAGAATGTGGTTATTAAGATAGCATGAGCTAATACACTCAGAACATCAATTGTTCGTCTTCAATACCATTTGGATACAGTGAAGATTAATGATTAGCCTTTCTCTCGAGAGGCAACAACATGTTCACTGAATTAACTACAAGATATCAAAATACTGACATGTAAAAGATATAAATTGTTAGTACACAAGAAAATGCAGCATTTTTTGCACATAAGCCGAATTCTTCACATAAGCCGAATTCCATTTTTTGAGTAGTGTTTAACGTCCGCTTTTACTACTGAGGCACTGCAGGCAGTGAACACTGATGTTATATGAGATGAAATGATACATTGAGAAATGATATTTTTTTAAGGAAGGAAAGTTCCAGGCCTAAGTTAGGGCACCTCCCAGGCATTTGCTATTTATGAGGACTGAGGAAAACTTGGAAAAAACCTTAGTGAGGGAGGACGGTCCTGGTGGGATTCGAACCCCAGATCTCCCGTTCATGAGTCCGCGCCTTAACGACCTCGTCTTCCATTATTTAGTATACTCACAATAAAAGCAAATTTATGATGGAAAATTAGACACACTATCGGAATTACACTGAAAATGTTTTCTAAATATAAGATTATGATATGCATCACGTTCAGAAATATAGCGATTACGAAAATGTTGCTTTTCGCATTTTAATTAGTGAATATTGTTACTCGTTATATGCTAGAGAATTGCATGAAAAGTTACTACATTTATCTAATCACCAACTTTTGAAAAAAATTGAACTGTTCTAGTCCAGAATGAAAGGTTAAATGTGACTGTTGACTCAGTTGATTTGGTTTATTTACGAAAGCTCTTTAACATCTCAGCTCATCAGCATCCCATTCAGTTCAGGGCGTGAAACGGCAGATCAATTTTGATCAGAGGCCTCATCTTTCAGGCTTGAGTTTTGACCGAGAGTATATTATAATTTTCTTTTGGTGAAATTTTAGTATGTGTATACAACACAATTAGAAAGTTTAAATTTACCGAGAATAACAGGAGAGTGAATAAAATATTCTTAGATGATACGACTCCATTAAAAGACCATCTTCTTTTACAGCTGAAATCGCACTAAGAACAAAATGGCTGCGTAGTGTGCTGATGTCAGATTGTACCATCAGCAAAAAATGCACTAAATGAACAAAAACCACAGTCAAGGTCACTAAGAATCAAACGTTGCCTAGAGACGCAATCTATAAGATGTTATACGAATAATCAATATACGCTTTCCAATTGTGCAATAAAATGCATTACATAGCACCGCACAGACGCAGGATAAAGAGCGAAACTTAATAAAGCAAATTTTTAAAATTAAACTCTAGCAAATGCCTATCCTAGACGGGCCCTGACGTAAATGAATATTTGGTTTATAAGAATTCTAGTGAAACTTAAATGTAATTTGTAGATTGTAACCCATAAGTTAGGTTTAAGTTTACGAATGGTATTATCGGACTTAAAGGCACTTTTAATGTGTCTATTTCTACAGTTCCATTATCATTGTGTCACGAATGGATATGATAAAATTGTATAACAGTTGCCAGCTCTGAAAAATAAATGACGAACCGCAATTTTTAATAGTATTTAACGTCCATTTTCACTGTTGAACTACCACAGGCTGTGGACACTTATGAGAAATGGGATAAAATTATACATTTGGAAAGGAAGAAAACTTCCAGGCCAAGTTTTCCCTAAATTTAAAGATACAGGATCGACAGAGAACATCAAATCACCTAGACGTTGCCCTCGTCAGACAGAGCGTTGCCATGAGGCCGACGAAGTCAATTCTCAACAATTAACTATTCCGAATTGCAGTTTGCTGCGATTTTAACAAAAGATCTGCATATGCGTGTTTTTAAGATGGAGCAACACAAGAAATGAAGCCAACGGACCGTTTGCAGCAGTTTGCCTCTCTCGTAACGGCGGTCAAAATTGGCCACCGAGATCATATGGTTTGGCGCTTATGGCTATTTTTTGTGGGGATATGTAAATATTGTGTTTTTGTGGACAATCCATGAACAATCCCTCAACCCAAGACAGAAATTAAATGTGACATGGGTGTAATTCAGCCGGAACTTAGTTCTAAGGGATTGAAAATTTGGAAATAGAGTGAAGGTGGTCGTGGAGGACATTTGCCTCATGTTTTGTTTCATGTTTAATGACAGTGTTTGTGCTTCATATTGACTTAATAATATTAGCACTTTTCAAAGAAATGATGTGATTTTATTAAAACAAAAATTGCGTTATGGGACATCCATAATGATATATGTAGTACATATATGAAGTACAAAATAATGGGTTTAATGAGAGTAGGAGAGGTTGCTCGTAAAATATTTATCAGATTATATTTTATTTATACTTGCACATATTGTGAACTTTGATCTTCGTATTACACAAAAATATGTATCGGAAAAATGTCATTTTTGAAAATATGTAATATTGAAACCAGGGAGGTTCAATTTAGTTATTAGTATTTCATGCTAAATATTCTTTTACTAGAAAGTGTTTTATTAGAAAATGCATGGCATTAGCAAGTGAAACATGTAAGAGAAGAATGAAATTGTAGTATTTTGAGTGCAATGAAGATTCTCGAGTGGCATTGCATATCACTGCTCTCTACGTCACGGGATGTTGCTGGAATGAACTTTAAAACATGGGCATTTCCCGAAATTATATCATCAAGAGAATTCCAGTTCATCTCTGTTAAGGCTTCTGCAAACTGCGGTGAAAGTGTAAGAAGAACAGTAAATCTCTCTGACCTCACTTATCTTACTCTAATGAATACAACAGAAGTCTAACGACTAGTGCCATGTTTTTCAAACAAAATTATAGAGCAATATTACGCCGTAGATGTCCTTTGTAAACATGCAAATGAATTACAGAGACTAAGAACACGGCATGTGAACTCTAATGACAGATTCACGGAATAATAAAAGTAATACCCCATTGGCGTGATACAGCAAACCTGCTCCAAGCTCCTGTAGCAAACATCCTAACAATGCATTAACATTTTGGTGTTCCCTTCCCTTCTCCCACATACACGAACACTCACATTGCGTTTTTTTCGTACTGGTTTAAGAACAAATAAATTAACGTGTTTCTCAGCAAAACAGCTGTAATTATTAAAAATTTACATATGTAGATTTTTTCAAGGTTTCTGTTTCAAACACGTAATGTATTTCCCCTATCGTCTTATAGTCGTTCTCCCCCGCTAAATCGCTGTTGATATCGATATGGAGTAAAAAAAGGGGGGTGCTACAATCTCGCATGCAACATGAGAAACATCGCCCCGGTGATATGTCAAGCACGCATTGTTAAATTCTCCTTTCAATTTATGAAAAAGTCTTTGAACTTTAGCTGTTCCTTGCTCCTAATGAAATATACATATAATAATAATAATAATAATAATAATAATAATAATAATAATAAATCACAGTTTACTGAAAGATGGACTATAGACAACCCGTTCTGAAAATACGAGGCAATATTGATACGTTTTAGTCTATTACGAAAGAAAAGAAACAAATTTTATTTGTTCAACATTAACAGCTCTTGAGTCTATCAAGTTGGAATACTACGATTTTAAATGCTTTCTCATCAAACTATTCACTGCTCCCTCAGGTTCCATCTGTTCCCGAAATTCAACAATTTCCTGGATAGATGCAAATTTAAGTCAAATAAAGAGAACATACAGGAAATTTAACAAGTATTTTAAGGGTCTCAAAGAAACCCACTTCCTCCAGGGAATCACAAATCTGTAGAAGTTCGAGAAGACTAATTTGCAAGACTGAACTTGTTCCCTTTAATATCAAACCACCCTCCTGAGGAGAATAGCTGTTTATTACCTCCTATATAAAATAACTGTAGGGATCAGAAACTGAAAAAAAAGAATATTTCATAGTTTTACGGGAACCTATTCCAATATGTTGCAATTAAATATGTTTCTAGCTATAGTTATTTAAGTCGCGTGAATATCTTAAAGGGGTTTGCGGAATATTGCTAATCTCAGTTTAATTTTCTTCGATGACACCTATTTTTATTATATTATGACTAAATTTCTTTGCACTGGAATACAAAAAATCCGCGATTATTATTCACGAAGCTCCCCTTCTTAATGAAGATGCCGTGTACTATGGTGGCAAGGTCTATAATAGAACCCATATATTTTTAATAAGGTAAAGAAAACCTTCCCGCAAATATTTCCATAAGAGACAACGCGAAATTCTGCAACATACAAACTGCCCTTGATTTTTGCAGTGCTTAAGGGAGATTTCTGTGGACTAATTTGTAGAAGGCTATAGTCCTCATGTTCCACAGATCTTAACGCTTGCGACTATTATTTGTGGTGAACCTAAAAACATAGTCTATAAAAATATTCTCTCACTATAGTTGACTTAAAGAATAATATAAGAAGAGAAACTCGAAGGATTTGGAAAGCACAGCTTTTGCATGTGAAGAAAGTCTAAATGCAGATGTTCCAACGTTGAACTGCGGTCCGGCCGTGACCAGAAGATGGGTAACTGGAACGCACCGTTTATAACGCAACACTCTAACCTTAAGAGAAGTAAAACACTGTCTATAAACAGTTTTAACAGACTTGTTTCTCTGATATCCTAATACATTAGTCGGCCATTATTTATATTTTTAAGAACTAGCTGTTACAAAAGGTGTTGAATGTGTGTTCTTAGAATTAAGCAGAAAATAGTGTATTATATGCAAAAGGTAGATTTTTCGTGATTAAATTTGTATGATTTAGCATTATTAACGAAACTGTAATAATAATATTAGCATTCCAAGGGGGGGATGTCAAAAAACCCTGCCTAACGGAAAATTCAGCATATAAATACATTAAATTCAGCAATAATCATATATGGCCAGTGATAATTTTATCTTTATACGTTTCGATATCAGAAATTCTAAGGCTAAATCATGTTTTCTTGAAAAATAATAATAAAAGAGATAAAAAATCACCTTCATAATCAACTGACAGTGAGGTGATAGTTCTGCATAATGTACCTTGCAATAAAATCTTTAGTAAGTATATTTTATTTCAAGAATTGGACACACACCAGGACTAGAAAATAGTTTCAAGAATGAATTATACGACCACAATTTCAATAATAATAAATGATAATATCACATAAAAACTGCAAGTAACATTGACAAGAAGTTATGAACATCGTCTGATACATTAAAAAACTGCAGCGTATGCAGAATGTATTTAAAGTAGTAAACTGATATCTAAATGCTGCAATTGCTACCAACCAAGTTTTGTTATATTATTTATTTCATATTGAGAGACATAATAATGGCAATAAACCAGTGAAATTTGAAACTTGGTCAGAGAATGAGCCTCCTCGAGAACACAATACCTGTGCTGCTAGGACTTCTAATGACCTTAGCGAGAACAGTGAACAAAAACATGAGAAAAGCTACTGCCCTATGCCTGGAGAGGGAGAAATGGTAACGGAGAGAAAAGAAACATGTACTCCATCAGATGTCAGTTTCATTTCCGTTGCTGTGTAAGAAGCGGCGACCAATCCAGAGGTATTTTTTCTTTTCTCTTTTTTTGTTTTGTTTCTTAAGACGTAATTTCCACAATCTCTTGCAGCAGTGCCTTGGTCATTTCTTCTTTTTTGTTCTGCATAGCATTTGTATGTAGTAGGTAGATATTGCGTGAAGCGCGGATGTGAAACAGCTTGTTATTAAAAAGTATCGTGCATGTAACCTTTCATGACTCTAAGCGGAATAATGAGCTGCCGGTAATTACTGCCGTTCCATTATAATAAAAGAAAACACTTGAAAATCTGGGAGCGCGGTGTGGAGGGCAGTGCTACACACACAAGGTGAATGGGCACTAAAGTAACCACCCTTTGTGTTGGGAAAATCGTATTGGCAAACTGGAAGCCAGTCCGAGAGAGACGCAAGACACGTGATTGGTGGTTCTAATATACTCTTATGTTATTTTATCTTAATTTTTTAATAATGTTTAACATCCATTTTTACTACTGGGGCACCACAGGCTGTGGACACTGATGATACATGAAAGGATGGAAGCGTTCCAGGCCTAAATTTAGGGTACCTCCCCGGCATTTGCCATTTATAAGGAGTGAGGAAAACCTGGAATAAATCTCAGTAGAGAGGACGGTCCTAGTAAGAATCGAACGCCAAACCTCCTGCTCACGAGTGCGCGCCTCAACGATCTCGGCCATCCGTGGGGGTTAAATTAATTCTTTCTTACTTCATATTTAATGTTTCAGTTAACAAACATAAAGCGAATGAATGAAGGTGCTAATGAATTGCTGGTTCGATGTTTAATTTCCATTTTGAGAAGAGGGGAAAAAAATCTGTAAAAGCCTATCCAGCAACCATAAATGCAATCATTCATCTGTAAGCATATAATACCTTAGTACCAATGATAGGAGGTTCAGATGGATAGAAGTAATTGTGATTTTGTTGCATTGAAGAATATGTGACAGTGACTACAAATAATACGTTTCAATTTCATTAGATCCAAATACTGTATCAAGGATGATGTGGTGATTTTCCTCCCTTGATCTATGACTTAATGTCTGTAATGAACCCTTAATTAGATGTGTCACCGTAAGTTCTGATGTTAGTTGTCAGATTCATCAAGTCGGTCCAGGTGGTGTAGTGGTTACCATACTTGCCTCCTAAACCCAAGATCGCGGGTTCGAACCCGGCCAGGACCGATGGATTTTTTCGGGGCGTAAAAATCCTAAGTATGGCTTCCTTCGGAAGGGAAGTACATTTCCCGTGTCGTACATTTACGGCACGAAAAAGAACCTCAAGCCTGAAAGAGAGGCCTCTGAGCAAAATCTATGGGCCGTTTCACGCCCTGAGTTGAATGGGACGCTGATGACCTGAGCTGTTGAAGAGCGTCCATAAATAAACCAAAGATTCATCGAGCATAAATAAGACGGGAAATCTTGACTCATTTGAGCCACAGAGAAGCCACAGCACTGTAGACATGACATTCCATTGGTAGAACGGAATTTATAATCCAAATTTGTGTAACAAATGTTTTGTATATACCTTTGCATCAAACCCATGATCAAATCATTGGTGTATTTCAATCACTCCGGTTATATTATATGAAAAGTTTAGTTATTCTTTTATTTCAGGAAACTTCAGGAGTGTCTGGTACAAATTACTGCTGTACAGTGAAAGGTGACTGATAACCACGAAGTGCTAAGCTGATCTGTCAGAAACTTACATACCTATAGGAACAGATGTCACATCAAGCAAATGTTTCAACTATAAGGAAAATAAAAGTTGAATATCAATGAATACAAGGATTTTCCGTCTTTGTTCCTCTTTTCTTTTTCACAGTTAGCCCCATTCTTGAAAGTTCTTTCTCATTTTTCTTATATATTGTTAATATTATTTTCTGGTTAACATTACTTTTCTCTGTGAAGGAGGTCGCTTGAAAAGTGACATTAATAAAGAATTAGAAATAAAAACTATCGTTAAAATGTTTTAATAATCATAATAGACAAAGAAAAATCCTTTTAAATTAATATTTCGTAATTTTTATATTTATTTACAAGGTCACATACTTGTGTAAGAATTATGTGAATTTCAAAGCCTAATTCTATATTTCATCATAAATAATTAGCATGTTCCACTTTGTTATTAATGGTTACCCGTTATTTTACGCATTTTCCTCGTAAATAATTTCAATATAATTAATATTTCATTATATAATAAAAGATTTCAACTACTGGTTCAAAAAATTGGAAATATTAAAAAAAAAGTTCATATATATATATTCTTTGAAAACAGAACCTTTTCGGTTCTTATTAGAAAAGATTCATATGCAATAGCAAAGTGAAAGAATTCTTTCTTACGGACACTATGTATAAATAATAAGACAATTAAATATCGAAGATCTGGGTATAGGCTCAGGGCTCTACTGGCGGATCTTGTACTATTGCAGATGTCCTGGGGCTTGCAGCCTCATTCGTCGCTACCTTTTTATGCATGTGCATTACTTATATAAAGTTAAAAAAACCCTGCTGTTTTATTTCCTGAAATAGGGTAAAAATGAAAAATTTCATAATTTTCATTTGAAAATTTCCGAATGTTCTTTTCTCGCATCTTTAGCTTCAAAAAGGCAATTTTATGTCTATGATATACAAAAGTCTTATTTTTATTAGTTACACTTTTATCAAATAAGATTTCGCAACTCCATCAAAATTACAAAGCTAAATAATTTTAAAATAATATTAAATACAGACTTTCTCACTTAAAACGCCAATAAAATAGCTGTAACCTCATATATGCCAAAGGGAAATGAATGCACATATTTTTGGAAAGGCAGATCATGCACTTTTTGTAATAATAGTTACTTGCCTTTGAGATTGAGAATGAGAAATAAATAAATAATAACAAGCTATTAATTATGTAAAGCTAGAACTATGTACAGGATGCAGCAGAAAATCACGTATGTTCTTTGGTTAGCAGAAACAAACAAAATGAACAACGTTCATTTCGTCGAGAATATATGTCTTTAACGACACAGCCTCATTCCGAACTAAGAGAGTAATGGTCTGGAATACAAAGTTCCAGCAAAAGATGCTAGTTGCCGAAAACTGGCAAGCATTCGTAAAAAAATCTGAAGATAAAAGTAAATGCATTCAAACGTTTTTTACAAGAATCCCAGGAAAAATCTTCCCCAATAGTTGGTTTACAACTCCAGGAATATACACAATTCAAATAACAGAATGCATCAAACCCGACAATAAAGACAAAAGGCTGAGTTGTTGCGAGTGTCTTGGATTATTCGTACCTAAATCTTATATATATAACGATCAACTTTCCACATATTCAGGAAAAGGTAATAGCAAAATCATAAAAGCGAAAAGCCACCTGTTGTGATTGAACACGCATGAGATTAATATCTGGTACAGCTTAAGGAAAAAAACATGTGATAAGTCACTTCTATTTTGCTGAACCTGCAATGACTGCCACAAGCTATCTAGACAGGCTTGAGTTTCTACGAGTTGGGCTACAACTTCCGGCTTGAACCATTTATCAGTAAGATGGCGCTCCTTGTTACTTGTCGGTCCTGGTGGTGTAGTGGTTACCATACCTTGCCTCCTAAACCCAAAACGCGGGTTCGAACCCGGCCAGGACCGATGGATTTTTTCGGGCGTTAAAATCCTAAGTATGGCTTCCTTCGGAAGGGAAGTAAAGCCGTGTCCCGTGTCGTACATTTGCGGCACGAAAAAGAACCTAAAGCCTGAAAGAGAGGCCTCTGAGCAAAATTTGTCGGCCGTTTCACGCCCTGAGTTGAATGGGACGCTGATGACCTTGGATGTTAAAGAGCATCCATAAATAAATCAATAATCCTTCTTACTTCGCCATTACGCAGCTTTCTTTATGATAACTTTCCGAGACAATGATTGGCAGAGGATCCAATACTACCTGGCTTGATCGTCAAACACACCAGGGCTAAGCCTTGGACCTTTTCTCGTAAAGGATCAAGTGTGCAGAACATCAATGGATGACTTCGATGATTTGAAGCGCAGGACCCGTCTTGCAATTCAAAATGTTATATTGATATGGTTAGGAATAGCTGCATAGAGGTTGATTACAAGCTGGACATGTGATGTGCTGCAATTGGAGTGAAAATCTATTGAACTTCACATTGCACCTCTAAAATGTTAAATTTCAATTAAATAATTGTATCATTTAACAGTTATAGCCAATTCTTTAATGGAAGTTTTAATCGGGACGCCCTGTACACATATTATTAATGTAATGTAATTTGTAAATTATTAATTTTGAAAGTTTTTATTTGTCGTAAAATTATATTTTTTGAAACTTGCTGACATATGTTTATATATACTATACTTATAATATTATTTTTGTTGCTATTTGCCACTTCTCTTGAAAGCCAAACAATTTGTATTGTTGCTACAAATAGAACACTTTTAGGGAACTTGTTTTTATTCAGTCAATGCAACAATTACATTAATAGTAGACTCGCATATCTCACAGAGTCAGTTAATGGTTCAATTATTTTTTCCTGCATATTGCAATGCAAGTTCGTGTTACTTAACGCCTTGACGCAAACTGCAGCATGGCTGAAGATCATTACTGCATTACAGAAAGCGGTTTTATTTTTCTCTTCTCTCTGTTTCTCGTCCATAGAACATGTGGTACTCATAACCGCCATATTTTGACCGGAGGGTTGGCGGAGTGACACGAGTTCCATTATGTGGTTTTTATTCTGGAATAACAACTTCGGGGCGGCGTGCACGAGGTTTGCGGTGACCTGTTTTCTCGGAACGAGCCGGGAGACTTTATCTTTTGAGTTATTTCTCCACATCACGACGCTGCTACGCTTTTGTCAAATCTCGTCACGACCCCTATACCCTGGAGAAGAGATTACTTGAACGTGTACAGTAGGGAAGGCCGTGTCCTTACCCGACCTAGTGGCACAGGGAAGATGTAAATGATGACATTCTTCTATACGAATCATGATAATTATATCAAATCTACCAGCATAAAAATTGCACATATAAATACGTACATTCTTTCTAATAATATTTTCTAATAACTTTGTTTTCGTCCTCTGTCTCTCTCCCCTCTCTTTTTACAGCTCTATTATGATTTCTGTACTGGTTTTTCGAATCCATATTCCCGAATATCCTTTACCCGAAGTTGAATTTTCTAAATCTTATTCAAATTCCGTAATTTCCTAACAAAGAAAAGAATACATTTCAAATTAATAAACTGATTGCAAAACATGCAAAAATATTAATTAGATCCCACCCCCAGATTGTAATATCTAAGTGTCCGTAAATATTCTAGGCGGCAATTAGCGGCATTGTACGTTTGATAGTTTAGTAATAGACATTTTTTAAAATTTTTGTGAATGCACAGTAGAAATTTGGGTGGTGTTCCCCAAAAACTACTCGTATAGCCCTCTTACAAACTGTGCAATATTCATTGTTTTCGTGGCATCATACTGGTTGCACAATTGGATACTTGCGGCGGATGTGACCCATCTTTTACCGGTGTAAATCATATCGAAATACTCATATTGTCAACAGCTCATATGCAATTCTTCAAGCATCGCAGTACATCTACAACGGACTGAAATGCCAGCGCCAGCAACATATGGATTTCCCTTTTAAAAGAGTGATTAGTTTCATCATTGTATCGCGCCTTAAGCATTTCTGCCTGTATCTTCCTATATACAGATTGGGCAAGGTGAAAGAAATAGCAGGAGATGGCGACTGTTCGGGCACTAATAAAGATGGCTAATTCAAAATCGTAAGTTTTCTGTCCATTGGGAAAAGTGGCTGCCTTCGTTCAATTTCTTCTCAAGGGGATTCTGGTAAGCTAGTTGTTGTTCAGGTGCCAACAATGCAAGATATCCCAAATATATCTATGCATCTTCTTATGATCAGCACTTGCCCGAAGATAGAGGAACTGATCTTAAAGGAATCATCCACAAACCAAGTGTCGTTTTTTATTCTACATTCTGCCTTGGGCAGAAAATTAAGGTACAATCATAGTTTTCCAGGTTACCGAGGGGTCCAAAAAATGTATACACACTTTCACAGTAGATATCTATTTAAACATTTCAAAGTTGGACCGAAAAACAACAGTAATGTGTAGTATGATGTTCTGTAAACAGATGTGACTCACATGTATTATGATAGCGTTGCTATGTGACAGGTAAATCAACAATAGATAAATGAAGCCAAGATTATCGTGTGATGTTCTGTAAACAGATGTGACTCACGTTACGTTATGCTAGCGTCGCTACAACAAAATGGAACCAAGATTATCGTTGGAACAGTGGAAAGCAATTTTGAAGTGGTATTGGAAAACCGAGAATGTTGTTAAAGGTCAAAGGTAATGGAGACGTGTGTACAGAACAGAACCGCCAACGCGAGTAACAATTGCACGCATTCGAGACAAATTTGAGATTCATGGTACCGTATGCATATTCACAGTGGAGATCTGGGAGACCTCGTACAGCAACAAGCCCCGCGTCCTCGGCTATGGTTTTGGAACGTTTTTGAGCACTCACGGCAGAAATCTACAAAGCAATGTGCACATGAGACTGGAATTAGCAGAACCAGCGTACGTTCGTATTATTAAAAGAGCAAAGTTAAAGTTTTCATCCCAAGACTTTTGCATGCATAAGATGACCTGATCGGAGAATGCAGTACAGTGAGTGGTTTCGGAACACGGTGCAAGAGGATGAGGCCTTCTAAAGTTGCTTGGACGGATGAGGCACAATTTAAGTTGAACGGAACTGTTAACCGGCATAACTGTGTTACTGGTGAGCAAACAATCCACATGTTATTTTGGAAAAGTTTGTTAATTTACCTGGAATTGATGTTTGGTGTGGGTTACCATCTAGGGGTCTAATTGGACCATTCTCTTTTTGAAGGAACAGTAACTGGCCCAGTGTACCTGAACATTTCACGCACACCCGCCTTACCTGCAATTCATACACTGTATGGAAATGAGAAATTTTACTTTCAAACAGGATGATGAACCACCACATTACCACAGAGATGTACAATGATGACAATCCTCCAAGGCACTGGATAGAACGAAGAGATCCGATTGAGTTTCCACCCCGTTCTCCGGATCTAACTCCGTTGGACTTCTACCTATGGGGAATCCTTAAGGATGTAGAAAACCAGCTACACAGGCAGCACTTCGGGAAGAAATTGAAACGTCATGTGCTGCAATCGCTGAGGACACTTTCGCAAATGTTGCTCAATCAGTAGTTACAACGTACTCAGAAGTGTATCGACGCCGATGGTGGGCATTTTGAAAAACTGTTGTAACTGTAAAAGCCAAAGATGATTAGTGCTCTCATTTTCTGTTTGAATTCAGTTTTGTTATGTTAAAACAGTTTTTTCTTTGCTTGAATGTGTATACGTTTTTTGGCACGGTCTGTAGTTCAGGAATAATTTGCATTTAGGTAGTTAGCGGCGGGTTGTTTCTCTTAGCCAAATTCTCCCTTTCAGGCAGGAATACAAGTATATTTAATGAAATTTTAAGTAAATCATTCTTCATAATCAGCCTCGGTTACACCTTACCTGTCTTCTTACCAATGCTGCGTCGCTTGCTCTGTCCGGCCTTCTCTCGGTTTTGGGCTTGGGTATGGCGAGAATGAGCAGGCTCTGGAGGTTATGAGGTTGTCTAGACATTCAATAGCGCGCACTTTAACACAGTGCTGTAAATGTTGTCTCTCCAGAAAACAGTATCTATAATATTCATGGGGAGTTTCTTTCTTCCGCATCCTGAAGTGACAATAGCATGCCATGTTTCTCATTATTTGTTAATTTTGTAACTAGGTTGTTTCCAGGTAACAAGTAGTAGTTAGAATGAGTTACCTGAAGTAGCTTTAGAAATTCGGCAATATTTGCCCATTTAGTAATTCAAAAACTCCTAATATTCTAATCCTTTTATAGTTTCCTTGAAACAATTAGAAATATGACCTTCGAGCTCCGGTTCATGACCTTGAGAACTTTCTTTCAGATTGTTTCGGGAAATTGACATTCGGTAGAAATGTTTATCGGGGGAAAACTAATATTTTGGAAGGCGGTTTCGGGGAAATGGGTGGGAATGCTCTATTTCTTATTATCTTTTTACAAAGATATCAATCGTTGATTTGAATAAAGTTAAAGAGTGATAAAAATAAGTAGCTTTCTTTTTTCTTCTACTCCTATTTTTCCATCATTCTCACCAGTGTTCCTTCTGCACATATTTTTCATCTCCCCAGTTTTCTTACCTCTCTTTCTTTTCTTCATTTTTCATTCTTCTCTGGCTTCCAAATATTTTACTAAAGCATCACCAGCACCATTAATTTGGAATATTAATTATTATTTCCGAATTACTTAAATTGTTAACGCGCATTATACTTTACTTCATCTTTTACATGTGCTGAATTGCATCGTTATTACTTATTTACTGAAAATAATATGTTTATTAATTAAAATTATCTTCTGTAGTTTTACGACTTTAATGAAAGTGAAAAGAGTATGGCGAATGCAGTAAAAATTTAAATACTTTAAGTCTTCGTTTGTTGTAAGGTACAATTGACTACATCGGCATGGTGCAAATACATGCCTAAGAATCACAAAACCCAGATTTTTCTCAAAAAGCCCAGAAAACACTCTGCAGTATCTTCCAGATGATAATTGACTGGAGATATTTGACGCCATGTTTTTCAATTACTGAGGAACTTTAACATAACGCAATTCACCATGAGCCCATCATTTCTCAGTTGGTCTATTCCTTCAGCATTAAAAATCGGTAGTTGCTGGCACACAATTGAAATATAATCACCATTTTTAACAACTAACCATTTCAACACTATCAAAAATAAATTTGCGTTATCGCACATTATTGTCTACAAATCTACTTTTATACAAATATAATAACAGTAGCTTGTTTTTTACACAAGTTTGTTGTTTTGGTTTCAGTCATCTTTGTATTGCATTTATTCAGCACTTATTTCTTAAGTACAAGTGCTCTTCCTTGTAGCGCAACATTTCTTTGAAGTTGTTCAGATTCTTAATATTAATTCATCTCTAACTTTCTCACTACTAATATATGAAATGGGTTTTGACACAATACGTGTCTTCTCAAGTTAACCTCAGTGTCTGTCTATAGCTTCTTCAGTCTGTCTTCAAAATGCGCGCTGTTCATGTATTAAGAAGTATTGCATTTCCGGCGTCCCAAACATGGTCTTTTCGTTTAAATACTTTCTTTCCAAAGAAGTACATTAGATCTATTATAATTTTAGTCTTCATCACCAGCTGATCCAAGGTCAGTTCCGGGTTATCTGCAGAGTAGATGAGCACTTGGTACTTTGATAGCAATACACATAGCAATCGCCAAATAGGTACACAGACAGAGAACAGAAAAACATAAAAAATCCACCCATGCTCGAAAGCGGACTTCACTGTTCAGCTGCTCATCTTACCCAGCGTTGTAATTATTTTTAATGCTTTACTTAATTCTAAACGCCATGCCAGTGATTCGGTGTATGTGAAGAAATATTCGCCACGGAGTTTTTCCTTCTTGTTTGCATTATCTCCTAGCAACAGAAAACATAACACGAGCTACAGAAGCAGCAGGTGTCTATGGGCGCGGCAACGATGCTTCAAATTGTTTCTAACTACAAAATTGGCGATGTTTAAAGTTGTTGGGTTTGTGACAGCTCTTGGCTAACCACTTCACGTAGCGCCGTACTTCAGCAGAGTGATAAATCCTCGATAAGCCACAACTCTCTCGTAGGCGGGTTCCACCTTGTCTTTCCCACGCTGGAAAAGTTCATCTCTTAACTCCAGGGCTTACCGCTAACATCACCACAGGCGTCTTTATTTATAATTATTTCTTTGTAATGTTTAAATATAAAAATAAAATTAAACATTTTAAAGGGAATAGTAATCATAATCAGATGCTTAAAGGATTTTTTTTTTTTTTTGAGTAGTGTTTAACGCCCGTTTTCACTACTGAGGCACCACAGGCGGTGGACACTGGTGATACATGAGATGAAATGATAAATTGGGAAAGGATATTTTTTTTTTTCAAGGAAGGAAGCGTTCCAGGCCTAAGTTTAGGTACCTCCCCGGCATTTGCCAGTTATGAAGACTGAGGAAAACCTGGAAAAAACCCCAGTCAGGGAGGACGGTCCTGGCGGGATTCGAACCGCAGACCTCCCGCTCACGAGTCCGTGCCTTAACGACCTCGGCCACCCGTGGCGGTGCTCAAAGGATGATGATAATATAATTGTCGTATGATAAATTATTGTTTTTTCTCGCCCATAAAATATTTTATTCTTAGCACAAAAAAGTGACAGGTTCGTTGCCTTATTTTGCAAGGCTGATTCGTGTATTCTGGATTACAATGTTTTAATTGTTCCATGCACTTTGCATGCACAGGCTCTGTAAAATGGTTGCTTTGCGGATGAATAACAATTCAAAAAATTGAAGGTTTTTAAGCTATAGTTTAAAATCTCCTTCATTCAAAAAAATGTATAACATTAAAGTATTGCATTTCTGTAATGCACTGCAGTGCTATTGAGACTTTGCTGGTAACAATTTGCCTTAATTTCCCTGCATTTAGTCAAAATTTCTTCAGGTATATCACTCATTTCAAGAAAAAGTAAGTCCCTTTATAGATAAACTTATTCATATTATTTTTTCGAAACATAGCTACGAATATAAGAAAAGTTTATTCAATGGCATTTTCTTTCACTTTTACAATTTCTTTTAAACCGCTCTTATAATTTAAAAAGCATATAGGCAACATGTAAGCAAGAAGTTCACCGGACTTGCCCCATATTTCCAACTAATTTCTTATACGTAAATATTTAGATTCGTCCGCTAAAGTTTTATATTTCGTACTTGATACTACTGTTAAAAGTGCCATTGCTTACAAAATAAAATAAAATAAATTTTGACATATGTATACAGTAGTAATTATAAATTAAATGTATTGCAGTCATTCCGAAAGATACGTTACTTAAGCTCTATATAATGTTACTAATATAACAGCGATGACAATTAGTTGCTTTTAAATATTGTATATATTTTCGATTATATATTAAAATTTTGCTTAATATTACTAGGAGGGTGATCCATTAAGTAAGTTAAATTTGGATGCAGTACTTAAAGAATTGCGGGTACTGATTTCAAAAATACTTTTACTTCTCAACATATCTTCCTTCACAAGTTCTAACACACTGTTCACTCTGAGTTTGTCATTGTGTGACAATCAACATGCTAGAAAGTCTAATAGAACAAAAGAAATGACTTTGAAATTTAAAAGTACGTCCTGCTCTTCTTGTAGATATTAACTTGAGGTGGTATGAACCCATTAATAAGTAACAGTTCTAAATTACTAAAATTAATAACACTATTATTTTTAATTCGTTTGTGTTTTAAGAATTCATACATATTTACGCATAGAAAAAAATTCCAAGATAAGCTAAGTTATAACTTAATTCAAACAGCAATGCTAAACAAATCTCAAACAAAACAAAAGTGTCAATTTAAAATAAGTCAATTTCTTACATTTTAGCACACTACAGTATTCAGACAATGAGTAATTATAAAAGCCAATATTCTAAGTATTATTTTTTTTAAAATACTTTTACCTGGGTCCTTTGTGGTTCTTATCAGAACATGAGCATTTTTGTACATTCCTGCAGACTTTGCTAAAGCGACTTTAATATTTTATCCAATAAATAAAACGATAAACGCGTTTTCTCAATACTGAGAATAGTTTAGATGCACTTCTTATTAGCCAGTTTATTCTGCCTAGGCTTTAACAGTTTTATTTAGTTTAATTTAGACAACCAAATAATCTTCTAAGAAACCTTAGTGGCTTCTAACTCGCCGAGGTACAAAATTCTTGCACATTTCAGCAGAATCAATGACAGGTCGCTTGAGGTGCCGTTAGATATTGGTTAATTTGTATGAAAATATTTCATTTTATTCATAGTCTTTGGTGCTTACTAAAGAAAGAAAAGAGAAATATTAACAGTAAATGTACAACAGTAGAAAAGCAGGCTTGTAAACCCTTATCTCAAATATCTGTCTTAACACCACCTAGCCGTCAATGCATGAACAGTAAACAACCAGGTGGCAATGTGGAAATTTATGTTATAGTTGCAATCTTTTCGAAATTAGCGTAGTGCATCGTTACAGGGAGAGAAATCTCGGGATACGACAGCAACGCAGGGCACAAAAAGAGGATCCAACACCGAACACCAGCATTAGGCAATCTCCGGGGTTTCTGACACGCTATGTTCTCTCCAACTGCCTAATCGCACTCTGTAGTCTGCCGGAGAAAATGCATTGACGCCATCGTTATCTTAGATTTTTTTAGCGGAATGAACGTATTACAGAAATTGATAGAAACATTCTAATGGACTCTAAGCATCCATGCTGTTCTTTCACTAAATTTTGCATATTCTGTTTTCCGGAAGAGGTTGTACTGATAAAAATGTAAATATATTTGGGTTCAAAAGTTCTCATATATGTGTCATTGGAATAAAACATAAATGTAGATCCAATACTAAAATAGCTACATATAATATTTTATTTTCTACTATAACAAATTAGTTTATTTTAATTAAATATGGTAATATAAGTTGAACATTTACGTAGACATTCCGTCCATTACGAGGTCCGTAACACCAACCATTTGACAAACAGCTCAAGTAGCCAACAAATAATTGACGAGGGAGAATCTGATTATTATTAAAAGAAATGTTAGAAAATCACAAATGCATGAGAAAATTGACCCAAAATAAATCAAAATTATATATATTTACTTAGGATTAATTTATTTATATATAAAGATATTATATATATGTAATATAAATTAAAAATAATATAACACTATTAACAATGTAACTACATGAACAATAATTAGAAAAACAGAAAAGGATAAAACACTAAGAAAAAGTCACAGATTTGCAATCGTTATATTTGGAACTACTAGAGCAAAATTCACTTGTCTTCTTGCCATAGAAGAACTCTAGTAGTCACAGATTTGCAATCGCTATATTTCCAACTACTGTAGTACAAATCACTTGTCTTCTTGCCATAGTAGTAGTACTCTAGCAGTTCGAAATATAGAGATTGCAAATCTGTGACTTTTTCTTAGTGTTTTATCCTTTTCTGCTTTTCTAATTATTGTTCATTTAGTTACATTGTTAATAGTGTTATATTATTTTTCATTTATATTACATATATATAAATAAAGAAATCTCTTTATATAAATTAATCCAAAGTAAATCAAAATTATATATATATAATATATAAAATAAAAATAAAAATAAAGTAACACTATTAACAATGTAACAATTTAACAGTAATTATAATTATAATGAGATCGTAAGTGTGACCTTTTCTTAGTGTTTTATCCTTTTCTATTATTATAACTACTGTTAATTTATATATATATATATATATATATATATATATATATAAATCTCTTCATGGAAAACAGTAAAGTATATAAAAGCATGTTTACGAGGGTGCTTTGATAATCATTTTAACCAATGTGTTTGCATTTACTGTGCGCATTACAAAGGTGAATAAAAAAAAATAACCGTACTAACTTAATTGTATTTAAGTAAACCGCTCTTGGGCGCAATGACTTCTAACGGCAAAAAGGTCTAGCAGTGCCTTGATTGTCATTTCAATCGGGAGTTAAGAGTTCGTGATTACCATGCCAATATGGATCTGCAACTACGTGCGAGAATTATTCGCAGGTAGTTGCTCTACTAGACAAAAGTCCTGAGCGCACTTTGAATATGGAGCAGCAAACTTATACACATTAGCAAAACATGCTCTTCAAGCAGCTTAAATGATTCACCGAGGTCATGAAGATCTTAAAAGATCTCCGCGTCCTGGAAGACCCGCAACTAAATTGGAGTGAATGTGAACATAATTGACGTAACTGTGCAAGATGACCGTTGTATAACAAATGCAGAGATTGTCAACATAATACATTATTGTTGATATTGAGATGTATTGAAGGTGCCACTGAAGGGAAAAATCACCGAGAACCGACTTAATCTTGCCAGGGTGGAATGGAATCTTACACTAGAACAACGCATTCGCTCATCAAGCACGCGTTCATGGAATTTGACATTGGTGATTCGCCCATTTTATTTTACGGACCTCTCTCTCACCTTGCAACTTCCACGTTTTCTCGGAAGTGAAAAAGAAGATTCACAGCCGCCATTTTGAAAATAAGAAACTGAATAATGTTGTCATAGGTATTCTGAACAGGCTGTGCAAAAAGGGGTTCAGCAAGTGTTTTGACCAATGGATAAATCTTTGGAATATTTGTATTTCATTATATGGGTGGGGAATCTTTAATAGCTACTCTAAAATTAGGTAAAATTCTTTTATTGTAATTAATTGCTTGTTTTATCTTTCTTTTTTCTTTCACGGTAGTTTCAACAGGATCCTTATTTATTAGGCGTGAATGTTAATTTTTTTTTTTTAATTTTCAGAATATTATATTAAATACTTTATATGTTTAAATAGCCCATTTTGATATTTTCAACTACAAGAAACTGCATACAGCACTCCACTAAGCCTGCTTCTAGCCAAGCCCCGAACATGATATGATTAGGCAGTGTGGTAGTTAACATCACCGCAATTATCAGGAAGCAAGAAAACTCCTAATTCAAGGGCAAGTAGAAGGGTAATTTTAGGTGGATGTGAAACTGTGAAAACCAGTGACCTTGTCAAGCGATACGTCCAAGGGATATCATTCACGTAAACGTGTAAAAAAAACCACATCGCAGCTCACTTGCCCTGTGGTGAACTTCAAACGGATTATCCGGTTTATTTTGGGCCTTGAAGAGAGCTGTGGAGTTTAGATCCTAAGGAATCAGCTTCTGCTAATTTAACTAATCACATAATTGTGTTTATTATTCTAAAGCATAAAGAAAATTGGTTTTGGTTTCCGCAATAACTAAATGTGTGCTTCCAATGCAAGAAGAAATGCTCGTTAAGGCCTGAAGTTGTGCTAAAATTTGCGTGTTCCATAACGCCCTGTTTATGGATCATTTCTGTCCCCCCCTTTTTTGTTTGCTTTGTTCTTTGTTGTCCAATAAATGGAGGCATGCACAGTGATGGGCATTTTTTTCATGAGTCTTGCCTTTTAGACCCATCAGTGTCTAAATATCAGCATAAATATGTACACATATTTCCTTTATAATGCTTATTCACGAGCATCTATCTATCTATTTAATGTACGTTTTTTTTTTTTTTTTTTTTTTAACAAAACAAAGTTCTTTTGGGAAGACGGACTACCATGGCACTGAAAAATCTCAGTGCCGCATTAACTTTTACAGCAGTAATGAAAAAAATTATACCAAGAGGTATTAACAGCCAGTATAAAACAACTGTTGCAGCTTATAATCCACAATCGTATCTAAATTTAAATTTCGTGCAACAATTGATTACGGCTGCCATCTCTTACCCTCGACAGTACCGCTGCGCCATTTGAGAACACTTTCGCTACCGTCCAATACCCGCTAGATGGCAGCAAGGGATATTCAGCACATGTTTTCAACCCACTTCCTCGTTATTGAGATTAGCAACTCTGGCCGCCCAACCGCAAAATTATTCCTCAAACCTGCTTCTTCGGAGATTTTAATAGGGAAATAAAAATATCTTACTAACAAATAATGATATAGCTAAACTATTTATGAACTTATGAACTGAAAATAGTCCATTTCCAAAATGCCTCAAAAACTATTGTAAAATCAGGAAAAAGATAGTGAAAGAATAATAAATAGAGCAATAAAATTACCATTTAAGATAAGAAAGACTTTGAAAAGAATTCTTAAAAAATAGCAGTAGATGTCTTAACTAAACACTACCATTATCACTACTACTACTACTACTACCACCACCACCACCACCACCACTAATACTACTTTTACCACTACCACTAATACTATAACCGCCTCTGCAATTGCAATCACTATTACTGTCATCACCACTATAAATATTACTACCACCACTAATACAATCACCGCCTCTACAATTACAATAACTATTACCACCACCACTACTACAATTATTACCACTACCACCACTACAACTATTACCACTATCGTCACCACTACTACAACTATTACCATTACCACCACCACTGCTACAACTATTACCATTACCACCACCACTACTACAACTATTACCACTACCACCACTACTACTTACTACTACTATCACCACTACAACTACAATAAAGCGGTCCAAGAAGCTGTATACCGCCACGTTAGCTTAGCTCGTTAAGGCGCGGATTCGTGAGCGTGATATCTGGGGTTCGAATCCTATCAGAAACATCTTCCCTGATTTCCTAACTTTGCCTGGAACGCTTCCTTACTTTAAAAACCTCCTTTACCAATTTATCATTTCATGTATCATCAGTGTCCACTGCCTGTGATACCTCAGGAGGAAAAAAAAAAAAAAAAAAAAAAAAAAAAACGGGCGTTAAACACTATTAAAAGAAAAGAAAAAGAAGAATGTATATCCCCCAATAAGTGCGTGGTGAAAGCAAAATAACCATTTCTAAATATCAATAATCAAAGCACATCAGTCTCAAGATGTTAAATATTTCCGAAAATTGTTTGAAAGGGATGTAGTTGTTTTGTTGTCCGCTCGAGTGGCCTTATGTTGTGTTCCAATTTTGAAGTTTAAAAGTAGCCATATTTTGTAAATACAATAATTGTTTCTGATTTGTAGCAAGTAATTTAGTTGTTATTATTCAAAATATCGGAGCTGCAGAATGAAAAAATGCAACTCATTGCTTTAGAGCATTAAAGGAAACTTGTGTGAGAGAATTCCTTTTATATTGAACTAAGAAGATGGATGAAAGTATTTCATCCCGTTAGGGTGAACTATGAACAAATGTGAAGCCTTTATTTATCAAATTTTCACAATCAATGAAACTTGGTGAGGTTTGCATAAATCCGAGTTCAAACGACAATCAAGTGAATGGCAACACACCAAAATAATGCCACGCATTGCAGGATCTTTTCAAAGTAATAATTATTGTGTGTTATGACTATGAAGGCATACTTTGATGCATATTTGTCTCAACGTAAAAATTAAAATTAAAAATTAACAGCCTGTGCAAGCCATTTGCTTACAATAAAGTTGACGTGCAAAGAGTTTTAGAAGGATCAGTCAGAGAGATGTTCAGAAATGATGCTGCAGATGGAACGCAGTCTTCTAAAGATTTGGCAACGTTTTGTTGACATGGCAGGAAATTGTATTTGAAGTATGTTACACCAAAATTAACGCTAAATTAATTTAAATATAATTATGTTTCATAATTTTTCAAATGCCATATCATTATGCCCAATTTTCAATAGCACTTCTTACATAAACGTCGTGTTCTTAAAGTTGAAGAAAGGGAATTATCGTCTTATTGTAGTTATAGTTAACTGCAGTACAGTGCGCTCCTTTTGCCTCTATATTGATCTTTGTTCCTAAATGCTTGAAATTTACCACCGAAACTAAATGGATAGATTTAGGTCTATAATACAGGCTCGCCCTCACCAAATATAAGCTCGCGCAAATGAAAATGACGCAGTGCTATCGTTAAATTAAGTATACTTTGATGATCTACCAAAAACTGCGATGGCATAAATTCTAGAGAGGTGCATATGATGTGGTTAATGTTTTAAAAGTAAAATAGTTAAAACCTGGCCTTTTCTTCTTCAGGCAGCATCAATTATAAATGAAATGCATAAAGATCTACAGATGTATGGTTTTTAATCGTGTTCTTCTGGGGCGAGAGTTTAAAATATAGAACTGAAGACCCACAAACCATTCTCATCACCTTATTTTCTTCACCCCACTGATAGACAATGATTAGACTATTAAAACCCCATTTCGAAGCTTGTAACTAAATAACTGTAGCTGCCTTGAGATAAAACATGCGAGTTATTTTACTTTCTTATTTAACTTAATACCACATTCCATCCTGAAGCATCTTAGCTATTTATAGAAATTTCCCTAAGTAGTTTCGTAAGCAGCGAATCTGTCGCAAGCCCTTCTGTTTAATTGTTATTTCCTGGGACATACAGTCATCTTCATAAACATTTTGGAACAGCAAGCACATCATCATTTTTCAAACAACTAGATACTCTTGTCCTGACATAGTTTGTTAGGAAAATCCCAAATAAGCCTCAAATGAGAAAATATGATACTGCTGTTGCTGATAAAAAGCGTGTTTTTATATTTTAATGTTTATTTAAGTATGTTTATATAATGTTAACATGAGGATTATTTAAAATATAAGATTAACATGTTTAAGCTTGTTAAGAAGTCTGGCTTTTAAGTTATATCCAGAACACTGCAAATCAAACATCTATGCTCCGTTAACCAAAAGCAGCTAATAACAGCCAATGATTCTGCATTATTTATATATTGAGCTCCCTGGTACCTTAAGCATAAAGCAGATTCATATTCAAAAATATTCTGTTCAATTTTGAAATGTTAGAAGAAATTTTGAAAAAGTGTTTTTGATTCCTAGGCTACAGCAGTTTATTCAATCAGTCTGCTTGTTTGCATGTGGTATATAGCCACTTGCTGTTTTCAGAGCTCCTATGTGTAGGCAGAGTGCGCTGCCATTAGGAACAAAGTGGTTGTTTCTGTCTCCCGTCTAGCCAGAAATCAATCACAAGGAAGATGTATGACATGCTCCCAAGGAGCGGGACCTGCACTTGCTTTATCTGCTGACCTCTGCCGCCTACATTCATATTCATTGCCACCCCGGTTCAGGGGAAATAATGAACGCGTTTGAACTACCGATGCAATGGCTATACACGCAACAAGGACTTAACAAAATACTGAGCAAGCGCTGCATATCATTTTACAGGCATTCAGTGCAATTTAGTCTCAGATATTGCACGGAAAATGTAAATCGGTATGTTTTTGGGTACCGAAATAGTATATTATGTTGATAAAATGTTATACTTTATTTCGTGAAAAGCCATTGGAAGCGATTTCTGCAACTTTTACGAATGCATTAATTATATAACGTTATAAATGTGTTTCATACGCTATCTTCGTATAGTACCAGAATTATAAGGGGCTAAGAAAAAATAATTTTAATATTAATGTCGATTTTATAATGAATTACTTTGAAGTCAATGTCTTATTTTAGTATACTAATGACGTCTTCGTAATGTTGGAGATTATTTAGTTTGTTTGTCTCTTGGTATTGTTGTTAGCGAAGATGGATTTACCACAAGAAATGTTAGCCGAAGCTGAAAAGACTGAAATTTCACTAATAACGCGAAAATCTTATGACACTTATCAGAGGGAATATGACAGGTTCATTAATTCGATGAAATAAGATATTTCAGAAAGTTTACATCTGGCATAATTTCAGAGCAATTTAATATTATCGAATTCTAGCTCATGTGGCAGCTATGTTAACTTATTAATTTTTATTAATTATGTACTTATATATTATTCAATGAAAAAGAATTGTTGATTTTATTTACTCATAATACATTTAAAAAACGCGGAAATTTCAAAATATTTAAATCAAAGCAATATAAAATTTATATGAAAATTCTATGCCAACAATTAAAATACAAAATAGATTGTTACCAGAATTCCATGTTACCAAAGGCTTGCGTCAAGGATGTTTATCTCCAACATTATTCAAAATATGCCATGAAGAGACTTTAAAGGTTTGGAAGAAGAAATATAGAGGTATGAGAGTGGAGTATTTACACTTTACAATTTGCAGATGATCAAATGATAATGTCTGAAGAATATGATGATCTAGAATACATGAATGGAATGTTCAAAACGGCGGATCTAAAGATTAATTTTGAAAAATCTATCGTGTGGCAAGAGGAGGAGAAAAACAAAACCTAATTATTTAAAATCAAGCAATGATTAAATATAACTATTTAGGTGATATAATTACTTATGGTGGAAAAAATAATGAAAAATTACAGAACGCACAAAGAAAGAAACATTTGCAATATTCACTTTTAAACCATATTATGGAATTGAAGAATATGAAAAGGCGTGTCAAAAGTTTAATATGGAGAAATGTAATTATATTATAATAGGAGGAGAAAAACAAAAGCTAATTATTAAAAGTAAAGGAGTGATTAAATGTAGGGACAAATATAAATATTTACATGCTATAATTACTGATAATGGAAAATATTATAGAAACTACAGAATGTACAAAGAAAGGAAATTTTGCAACATTGACTCTTAAACTTTATTATGGGATAGCAGGTTAATAAAAAGATAAAACATCAAATTTGTAAATGAATTTTTAGAAGTAAATCTTTATATTGTGCAGAAATATGGCAATTCAAAAACACATACAAAATAGATTTTTGGTAATGGAAATGGATTACTGGAAGCGGTCAGCAAGGATGTCACGAAAAGATAGAATCAAAAATATATAATAAGACAAAAATAGGAATTAAAAATAATATTGTGGAAGACGTTTTAATAAGACAATATGGTATGATAATTTAATGTAAATGGGTGAAGAAAGATGGTATATAAATAAATTCCACTAAGAAGACGAAAACGGAAGGCCACAGACAATGCGGATCAAGGGCATCAAAGAGAGAGAGAGAGAGAGAGAGAGAGAGAGAGAATGAGAGAATAGACACCTAATAAATATCATGAGGTATGGTTCATGGCATTTATAATTTGAAAATGTTTGTCAGAAGATGTTGATACATTGTAAAACTGACTTAATAATAATTTCCTGTAATATATATTTGCCTTATCGTAGCATAATATTCAGTTGTTAGCAATGAAAACAATTTAATGACATAATTGTTACAATGGTTATTTAGCTCATGAACCAGTGACCAAACGGGTATAAAAATATCAGCAATTCCAACCGATCTCTGGTGCCCGACGTCACAATTTTATCGTTTCCGTTTTATTACTTTCATTTTATCACACCTATGTGCAAATTGATCAGAACAGCGCACTGAAACATCTTTATATGTAGTCCTTTGGTCTAAACATTAGTATGCACTAGAAATCAATAATCAACATGACGAGAATTGAGTGCTTTTGGCACAAATTGACCTTATAATTCCACGTTACAGGCCAAACATACTAAGCAAGAGAGAAATAGTTTGTGGAACCAGATTATCCAAAGTCATTTTATTTCGAAAATTGTGATTTTAATAGCTGCACATTAATTAGTGTTGTAGGTTAGCATACTTCAGCTGTCTCCAATTTGTTACCCAACACTTTAAATTAAAAATTAACACGGTATATCCCGTAAATCAATAATTTAGACCTTCATTTGTTCGACTGTTAGCGGCAATTAAAATTCCGTACTGGACATTCATTTTATGCGTATATTATTTTTATAATTTTATTCGCTAAATAATCCAAATAAATTTACCTGGAACTGTAGATTCCCTCAAGAAAAATTCTTCAGTTCTCGTAACTATTGACAATTTTAATGACTATTGTCACTATGTAGCCTTTTATTAACAATTTTGGCCCACAATAAGGACTGGTTATAAATTTTGTATGCAAAAAGATATTTAAAAGATCATTTAACTGTATATCTTTGTACTTATATTAATTAATATAAACGGAAAACATTTTGCCCAAAAGTTAAGCAGAAGAAAATGAATACTGTTAAGAAAATTTTCAATTTGGAAGACCGGTTATACATTTATATCCTTCCTCTAATTATGAGTTAAATTTTAAACTATTATGTAAAATTACTCTTGAGTATGTTACTTATATTCTTGCTGTATACCTACTATCATGATATTTGTACAAAATTATCCTGACCTTACCCATAACGTACAAATACTTCGTGCATGAGTCCTCATACCTTATTTTATGTACTCTGTTTATATATTCATTCGCAGCCCATATAATATTTCGCTCACAGATCTTCATGAATGGATAGACTTTTGATTATGGAAAATGGGGAAAAAAGAATACACCTAATGCTGCCTTTCACTTGTTCGGGTGGGACCAAAATAGTCTAATTGCTTCACTGAGTCATTGTTCGATGTATGGACATTTGGTGATTTATGAGCGATCTGACGCGTGGATTAAGTTTAAGAGATGAGATAAAAGTAAACTTTGAAACTTTGTTCGACATAAAATGAACCTACACGGGCTGCAATTTGAGTGCAATAAAAAGGTAGGAAGACAGAGACGGTGATAGGAGAGATAGAATAGATGGGCAGAGATAATATGGGCGTATACTGAAGCGAAAGGCCTGGTTTATGAAGTTGTAAAAGCTCACAAGTGATATTTAGGATAGGCGGTTAATATGTAGATAGCCCACTTTTGCTCTTTATCCAACAGTGCATAATATAGCCATAGGTTTGAAGCTTGACCGAGGCACTTTCTCATCAAACACGCCATTAGCTCCGGTGACCCCTCTCGAGGAAGTGGAAATAAATCTCTTTACCTGCAGGGAGCGCACTTTCGACCTGTTATTTGTAGGTTGATATCCTCACTGGGCGATTAATTTAAACAAGCGTCTTGCTTAGGAAATTCTACTGTGCTTACTTAATTTTTTTTTAATTCTCAGAAGCTCTCTAAACTTGGAAAATATTACTGTCAAACAAAGAGATTACATTTTTCAATCTTCATTTCACAATGTAATGCAATTTTTATCTGTAAACTTCTCTGTCATTTATTTAAAGTATGTGCTATCCTCCAGCACAGTTGTACTATTACATGAAATATTGTTTCTGTTCTGCTATTGTAAAATATACAGTTTTATTTCTTTAAAAAGAACATGCATTCTTACATGACCATGATTTCTGCATCTTTATAGAATGACCAATAAACAACCTGTTCTATAAATTAACGAGTTAAAGTTTGATCTCATCAATAAATTTAAGTAAATGTGTTGTGAACTGTTGTAACGTTTTATAATGAAAAAATGTTTTTGTAATTAACCCCATATTTACTTACCTCTAAATTCAATGATATATATATTGGTAAAACGCCGTAGTTGCTCACTACAGGGTTTCATTTAGTCACCATTCGCATCAAAATTCAGGTATAGGCCATTTATTCAATTTTTAATTTACTAATCATATTTTGTTTTTCTGTTAAAACTATAGTTGATCACAATTGACACTTGTAAGTATTCGATACGAGCATCTGCATAATCTCGAAAGTATTACTTACCGCCTTAATCAATCCGTATTATGTTAACATCACAGTGAATGTTTAATTGCAAATTCTAAAGTTTTGTGCAAATTTCTAACTACTATAAAAGCAAATAAACATTCTTGTGTGTATTACGAAGCCCTATTAATTTACTAGTTACAGATCACAACCAAATGTTTTCCATAGTTATGACTCTTGGAGCGGTTTTATTGTTATTGTTGCCCCACGTTGGCGCCAAATTATGAAATGTTTGTTGTTAGGCTCCACGCTGGGCAGCAAATTTATGAAGCGGTTTAGTAGGTTCCGGCTATGTGCCCCAGGTTCAGCACCAATTTTGAAGTAACTTGTTATTGACTTCGAGTGACCTTACTTGTAATGCCAGTTTTGAAATGGTTGTGCAGATTGATTAAGATCGCTTCGGTGTTCTTGCCCATGCTTCATTCCGCTATTTTGTTGACTCGTATTCAATTGAACTGGGGGAGGAATTCAGTAGTGTAAATAAGCATGCGATGTGACATTTAAATCTATCGTACGCAAAACACCAGAGGACGCGAAAGATTTGGGACATATTAAAATACCAAATATATGCGTACGATAAATAGCTACGCCGATGCAAACTTAGTTTCCGTGTATGAAACTTCAAAATGTAATGCGTACAGAGAACAGAAATCGTTTATCTGTAGCCGCGTGTAGATCTTATAAATGTGTGCCTGAGCAACATCGAACTTAGACTCCCTCTACGAACTGCTTCTGCGTCGAACTGAACTGAACTGCCCCAGTTGAGCAAACGCTTCCATATATATTAAATTCAAATCAAGTTATTGTTGGTTTTAACGACTGCCACATGCTCGCAAAGGCATGCCTATCTTTAAAAGCTCAAACATACATTTTCCCTTGACTGGTTCAAGTTCTCCTGCCTCACATGTCGTTCGTTATTTTTAAAAGGTTTAAAATTTTTGTTAGCATTGGCTGGTTTAAAAGGCTAACAGTGCAACAGCCGGTCGGGGTCAAAGCCTCAAATGTATTTAAAAGTCCTCGAGGTTATTAACCTTGACACGGTAGGCCTTTTAAAAAAAGAAAGGTCCCTTTGGGTTACTTCCTCTGAATAGAGTTTTTATGAACCTTTTGTTGGCTTTCCAAGCTTCCATAATAAAACACCAAGGAACATTGTCTTATGTCTATTTGTTTTTTAATGCTGTGTTAGTATACCGTCGTATTATACATATAAATCATCTACACTACTAATTACAACATATAAATGTTTATGATGGGGTTAAAACATAAATACACATTATAATTATTTTTCAGTGGGGGTGAAACGGAGGAACCATCAATATCTACAGAGGTTATTAGGGCAAATATGAACCAGAGCAACACAGAAGGCTTCATTTCAAAGGCATTAGAATTGACACCCAATAGAATTTTGAATGCTAAGTTGTCCATATTATAATTTTGAGAAAACGCTCTTTTACACTTTACACTTTTCTTTCAGCAATAACTCCTTATACCTTGAAACACTCTAATCTTGCACTGCATCTTCCTCAATAAAACATTCCTTGAATTAATCAGGCTCTGATCTCTTCATTGAAACCAGGTGACCATTTTTAATAGGAACCAAACTCAGCTGCAATTCCAATTAAATCCGAAGACTCGTGAAGTTTTTATCTACTGCGATCGATGAACCTTCACCCTTCAGAGGATTCGCCATCATAGTTGTACTCGTGAAATGCTAGGCGTAATAAACAGCTGTTGAAATCCATGTTCCTCATCTTATTATGGTAGGTTGATAGGGTAGTGATACAACCAGAGCAGAACCTTAAATGACGGAATTCATGATGGGGCTTCCAGGAAGATGTTCTTAATACTGGAAACTATAGGAAAGGCGTCATCATGTACCTCTTCTGACATTCGTGGAAACGAGTGCTCTTAAGCTGGTTACATGGAGCATATAGGCCCTACCAAAAGTTTAAGAACATCTGCATATATCAACAAAATGCATTCTGTTCTTGAACTATTTTGTCCAGAAGCCTTGTGTTTCGTCAAAAAAAAAAAAAAAAAAGTGTATTTAGAAGTACGCTAAAAATATTTATGTAAAATTCGTTATTTTTTCATAAGTTATGGTATTTCTTCACTTTTAAAAAATTTGCAAAATCTATCCTGTTTTTATCTTTGCGTGGATTTAGCCATGAACCAAATAACATTGCTAACTATTATATGGGGTGCAAATGTTATTTTTACGAAGACAAACACACATACATAAGGAACATTTTATAAATATAACATTATTACCATATACCGGTTTATCAAAAATTGACATAATATTTATTACTTTGCAATAAATTGGAAAAAAACGAGCTTGAATTGGCGCTATTTGATTTTTGTTTAAATTCAAGCTCGTTTTCCAACTATTGCAAAAGTAGTAAACATTGTGTCATTTTTGATAAACGAATATATGGTATTAATGTTATATTTACAAAAGTTTGTTATATATGTGCGTTTATCGTCGGAAAAAAATAACGTTTATACTCCATATATTTTAATGGTTAAATCCCCAAAAGGATTAAAAAAAAGGATAATTTTTGCAATTTTCTAAAAGTGAAGAAATATCATAACTTAAGAAAAATGAATGCCTTTACATAATTTTTTTTTTAATATCCACTTTATAAGATGGTTTTTTTTTTTTTTTGATAAAACACAAGGCTGCTGGACAAAATAGTTTTAAGAAGAATGCATAAATATATAGAAAGAATATATTTACCCAATTTTTATTCATTTTAGTTCCCTTTTTTATTCTAAAATAATAGAGATAATTGTTTACGTTTTTTAAATTTATTTTCCTAACTGCTGTTTTTTGTCATTATCAAATGTCTTAAATTCAGTTGTTCTAGTTTATCCTTTATTCATAATTAAGACCTTTCTGGATTACTATGATTTTGTTATACCTGAGGTCAGTCCAAATTATTTTCCTCTAAAAAAATGAGCAAATACTTTTCGCATGATACGGCCGTCAGCCATAAACCCCTACAAGGAGGATCTGCTGCCACATATCATAATTTTAGATTAATTAATTTAATACTGCATTTTCATACATGTTTAGAGACTGGAAATTATAATATGATAGACAATTTATAACTCAAATTGGTTAATGTATATTTATTAATGGTAGAAACTGACTTTCTTTGACTCTAGTTTTGTAAAGTTACAGTAAATGTTAAGTTGAAGGATGCTTAACTGGAAATTATGTTTACATTTATTATTATTATTATTATTATTATTATTATTATTATTATTATTATTATTATATTATTATTATTAAAGTTACCACATGAAATGCATTAAATATTTTAATTTATAATAATGTTTTAGTATATTCTCTAATAAATTAAGATTCATTAAACGTCAGAGAGATCTGCATGGACGTATTATCGTAAGGCTTGCCATTTATATTCTAATTGAAATGTGAAATTTCTTGTCTCTTTCCAGTAATTTGAAGGACTAGCACGCTTAAAGTTAAGGTCAAATCTGACAAATAAAGTGACACTTTTTATCTAAAGATTTTGTCTAGTTTTACTCTCTAACAGGAAGATATAACTAAAAGCTGCAATATTAGGTCAAGGTCTAAAGTAACTATGGTAAGGGTGGTTAATTGTTGACATAAATTTTGCTGTTCTTGTTTTCCAAACGCTAATGTATAGCTTATTAGCATGTAATTATTCAGATTCTTAAGATTACTAAGAGTTAAATGAATTATTTTGAAAAGTCTTATTTTCTGAATAAATAAACTAATCTGTATGAAATCATAGTCAGATAGGAGAAATTCGAATTGACGGCCGGAATCAGAACGACGGCTGTTCAGCTTATTATTTCATGCTCTAACCTTTGAGATAACATAACTAAATTTAATGCCTGTCGATTTTCTTGGCTTGAATGAACGTTTTTATTCTCATTTTCTGTGATTAGTCAACAATTTGAATTGGATTTAGGAATTAAATATTGAACTTTTATATACTTTTTCATGTTTTTAATAGTGTTTGACGCCCTTTTTAACTACTGAGGCACCACAGGCGGTGGACATTGATTATACATGAGATGAAATGATAAATTGGGAAGGGATTTTTTTTAAGGAAGGGAAGTTCCAGGCCTAAGTTTAGAGTATCTGGGACCGAAGAAAATCTGGAAAAAACTTCAGTCACGGTAAACGGTCCTGATGGAAATCCTCGAACCCCAGACATTCCGCTCACGAGTCTGCGCCTTACATACCTCGACCACCCGTGACTGTTTCTTGATGCTAAAGAATGCTTTGTTATCATCATTAATCAGTACGTTCCTAGTTTGCCTGCAGCAGATCTAATTAGTAACAATAATGCCTCTGTTCTAATATCGAAATTCTACTCCTGAGGTGATATAGCCAAAAATATGAACTTAAAATACTTAACTATGGTAATTTTATAACTAAAGAGAGTGGGACATGATCCTGCCATACTTCACAGTTTAGAGAATCGATTACATGGCCTTCTGAAATGTACAGCAGGTCATGGGAGCAACTGTACTCAATGGGGTGGAAATTGCTCTTGACAGATGCTTTCCATCTACAGTCAATAAATCGATTATCTCTACTGCTTTAGAAAGACAGGCCACTCTGCCCTGACTGACAGCCATTTTCAATTACGTCGAAAGGCAGTACATATATTTTACGTTGTTTTCCTTTACACAATAAGAAATATAAGAGCTAACACTGAATCATAAAAATAACAAAAGAACTAAAATATTTTAAATAACCATGTATAGAACAAACAAAATACCTTAAATGTTTCGGATGTAGCATATCAATCTAAACTTACATACACGTTTAGGAAGCAGTATAACAATATAAGACTGAAATGTATTGAAATGATCTTGAAAAAAATGACAGTAGAAATTAAGTTAAAGATCCCATAAACTGCTCCAGAATACAGCTGCTAAGAGTAATGAAAATAAAAGAGTTGAAACAGTACATATATCGTTTCCAATCCCAGCTTGGGAGTAATCTTCAAAAATAAAATCTAAGATGATAATAATTTATCAAAAAATTAAGATAAATTATCTATTGAAAATGATAAGTTACAATTTTGTACCTTTAAATTGAAAAACTAATTTAAAAGTATTTAAATTTTTTCCTAAGCTGATGAGATACAGGAGGGGAAAATAAGCAATGCAAGACACAATTTGCTTCTTTTAACTTTGGTTTTGGGACGATATTTAACGCAATATATATTTGACAAAAATGAAATGAGAAGAATTAATATTGCAAGTTACTCGACGTTATCAACATCGCATCCATGAAACAGCTTAATCAGCGGTCCACGAAGCACTAGAGCACTATTAATTGAATTTAGTCTTGAATGTATAGATACAAACAATGAATTACACAAGATTAAGGCAATTAGAATCAAATTGAAGGCGACTATTTGATTCCTGAGGGAGTACTGTCATAGTTTTGCTGACAGTAAAATTCATCTTTGCTTCTTTACACTCGTTTATGAATAAAAACGATTAAAACAGTTTGGAAAAGTAGAATCAGAAATCAGAACGTAAACTTCTCCTGTTAACCCCGATATATTACAGCTTATAAGTTAAATGCATAATCATCCCTGTCATTTAATAATTAAAATTAAAGAATAATGTTATGACGTCATATATTTTTAATTATTAATACTAGTGTTTTATGGTTTTTATACTTTTAATGTAGTATTATTGTTGTTGATTATTAATTATTAAATGGATAAACTACAGTTGAAAGGCAAATATTGGAAAATTGCATTTGGTTGTTATAACTTCAAATTTCGTAAACCAGCGATGAACAACTTTAAAAATATATAGAATGCAAATCTAGGACTTTGAAATTTAAATTACATCTTAATAGTCCACGAAAATGTGAGAATTTTGAAGGGGTTCTGCGGTCAAGGAAAGTTTGAAAGCCACTTGGTTAGAGAATGTGATTTCGAATCTGTGATATAGTTTTTAACCAACACCCTGCAGATGGGAGTGACAAATGCGTTTACTTATTTCAGTAACACTGCTTGTCATTCCACCGTTATTTATTTCTCCTTTAGTGATATACAAATGGAAGTCACTAAAATAACGCAGTGTTTAAACGCGCTTACAGGTTGAAATGAACAAAAATATGGATCTTAGATATAGCATGAATAAATGTACCACCATCTGCCGGCAGGGAAAGTATGCTACATACCTAAAAACCGTCATTAACAAAACCTGCGATAGTCTACAAGTCATATTAATAGAGTTGTTATATTTATGAGTGGGAGGTCTGGGGTTCGATTTCCGTCAGGGCCGTCCTCCATGACTGAGTTTTTTTTTTCAGGTTTTACTCAGTTCTCATAAAAGGCAAATGCCAGGAAGTTACCCTAAACTTTGTCTGTAACGCTTCCTTCCTTAAAGAAAGCCTTTGTTAATTTATCGCTTTATCTTATGTATCCTCACTGTTGAAGCAATTGTTGACTTCACCTCCATAATAATTTACAATATCAGAATTATTATCTTCGACGTATATAGTTAATTCTACTTATCACACTGCTTTATTATATGTTAAATTAAATATTTCTAATGACATTGTTAAACGCTACCAGCAGGAATATATACATGTTATGTGTAAATAATCAAAAAGAATGTGAAAATATATTTTAATATGTACTCTGTATTTCTAGTTAACTAGAGTTATGAGACGCCGTTGTGTTTTGGGAAAACTTTTAACAAAGGAAAGAAGGGTTGCTTTAAGGTTGTTCTTTTGTACACAAACCAGAAGCTTTACTTTGTTTGGTCGTTTAAAAGTACAAAATTGAAAAGAAACTGTCGCGTGGGGAAAGTCAGAGAAGCGTAGCATAGAAAAGCCCGTAACATTTAAAGAGTCGACAAATTGTTCGGGATTTAAAAAAAACAGCGTAATATTCGTTTTAAGAGCAAATCAGAAAGACCATCTGTAAAGCCCCGTAGCCAATAAGAGTAGAGGATTCGAGGAAAAGTTCTCGAAACTTCTATTATGAAATTTTGCAAGATTACTGTAGTGTCTTAATTGCTGAAATTTAAAAGTAGTGTAAAGAGTAAATTTGAGGTCTTAAGAGTCACACTTGAAGTTTGGAGTTAGAGGAGACGTGGTGTATTTTCAGTTTAGAATCAGATGAGACGGGATGCGTCAGTTTCAAGTATAAATTCCGAGCCTGTGTAAAGTACTGCGTGAATAGTGAAAATGGTAAATTGTGGTGTTTGAGGGAACTTTTGTGTATAGAAAATAATATTGAGAATATGTTTTAGGCAAAGGACATACACAAGAGTAGAGAATTTAAAGTACGCGAGCTCAAGTGAGGTTCAATTTTGCGGTTATGAGTGTCTAACACAGTTGCAATTATATATAACGTGACTTAAATACTGGTGTGAACATTTCAGTTGCTAAGATAAATGTGAGGTAACATTCCACCGAATCCACTATGGTGTACGTGCTATACACAGTACGCTGAAAAATGTTAGTTGACTGGTCGTTAAATGATGTTTGCAGAGCAATTTCTCATAATTGTTCCGTTTGCGCAACGCATCATTATCTTTCATTTTTTTGTGTTTTCGCTATGTGATGTATGAGAAATGTTTCATAGCTGCAGGTGGTTCAACGGTACTAAACTGGGACATTGCTACAGTAGGAAGCAAGAAACAATCAAGATGTATAACAGAGATTAGTCCTTTATTAGCCTGCGGTATCGCGCTCAGACGGAGCTGATCGGCAAGTCTTGATAGCAGCAAGTTAATGCAAAACTGTTTTAACCATCTCCCACTTTCTCTTTAATAACGAGAGGCTAGAATCAAAAGCACAATGCTGAATAGTTCTAAAATTTGTTCTTATTCAAGTCTTTTGTTTCCTTTCACAGAACTGAGTTGATTGAACATACAGGACTTTTGAAATGTGATTTAAATAATTTTATGACTATATAAATTCACTGGATTAGTATATAATTATTATGAAAAAACCTGTGCATGTGTTTTAGAACTGCAGATCATAGAAGCAATGGAAAAAAGCTAAATGCGAATGTAACAACGTACCTTTTATAACGACTTATGTTTGTCAATGTTTACAAAAAATTAGACACTAGGAAAATAGACTACCAAAAATAAAAGATATAGGACAGAACATGACTTAGGACCTAATTTCAGATAATTGGGTTTCATAAAAGTTTTACACAAATAGTCCTGAAGAAAAATAACAACAAGAAAAGGCATTAGGATTATTGCTATTATTTCAAAATAAAAAGGAAACTAAAATGAGTGCAAGATTGGTTAAATATATTATTTTCTTTATTGGAGCTAAGGAAAAGCTTTCTCCAAGCATTACAATTTTAATAAAACAAGAGTAAGAAGGAAGAATTGATGAAAAGGAGAGATAAGCAAAAATGAAGGTAAACATAATAAGTGAGGACTAAAGTGGATAAAGAAAAAGTATAAATTTAAAAATCAGAAGAAAGAAACACGAAAAAAGGTATGAAGATGAGGCAGGAGGAGCAGGAAAGTGAAAATGAAAGGGTAAAAAGATAGCGGAGAAAACAGAAGATAATGAAGAGCAAGAGAAGATGTAGAAGAAGAAAACGATGATGATGATGATGATGGTTGATAATGAAACTAAGTACGGAAGGAAGGGGAGTACAGTGAAGAGGAAAAACAAAAGCAGAGAAGAGGGAGAAAATAGAGAAAAGTTGATGGAATGAAATCCCAGAAGCAACGGGAACATGAAGTTCTTTCAAGGTATTAATGAAATAATTAAAACGATGAAGCGAATGAGTCCGGAATCTGCTGGCGGCTATTAAGTTCCCTGATATTCAAAGTTTCGCATAAAAGCATTACAGGCAACATACCCCACTGGGAATTAAGCTCACGTTCTCTAGTTGTAAGTACACACGCTAGCACCTGTGGACAAAGAGAGAGGAAAAGGAGAAGAAAGATGGGAGTGAAAAAGTGTGAGGAGGAAAAAGAATATATTCTTAAAGAATTTTTAATGTATTTTTTGAAACCATAAACGGAATTAATAAATTTGGTGCCAATGGTTCTAAATTCACCTTACGTTCCTCTTAACCTACAAGGTAAATTGTTGAACTCTGACCCATAAGCACAGATTGGCTCTGATGAGAAGAAAAATATAAGGAATCCTTTTTGTCAGTTCTGAATGTCTTCAACGAGGTCTTGTGCTCGCTCAATAAGCAGAACATAGACCGGCTTTATGTATGTTAACTTCGATGACAGTTTTTCTGGTAGAGAGCATACTTCCGGGCTGGTTCTGTAAGGACGAAATGTATAAAAAAGACAGGAACAATCGGATAGTGGGCAGTTGTGTAGAGAAAAAAAACTGCACTGTAGTAAAATATCGACTGAAGGAGTGAGACAGTTCAGGAAAAGGGGGGAAGGAAGAAAGCTGTGGGGGGCAGAGCCACCTCGTAATTAATACCTTGCCCCACAGGGGACAAACTTGCATTGTAATGTTCCGGCTGAACCCTACAGCACTGACATTGCCTATTGGTATTCTGCATCGTCACAGAATATGGCGACAGTTCGCAAAGCTTGTGTTCCATGTATCTTACTTGTTCTTCTAGTGCTATCAACAACTTATATTGGAAGTATCCTTTTGTTAAGTATTTGTAAAACAGCACATTACTTTTCTTCTTACATACACTTGAAATATGTCAATAGAGGAGTGTGTGTTTTTGTTCGGGGTAGTGTGATAAAATGAGGTCCGCGATGCCAAACGTTTACATGAAGGGATATCACAGCAGCGCTTAGAAGACCAGCCCAAGAGAAAGACTCAAGCATGTTGGTAAGTCTACAAACATGAAGCTCATATTGTCGATGAACCAGCTCAATATGGCAACACGCTCGACTCTTTATAAGGTAACATAGTTACTAAGCTCTTTGTTGATGACAGACCAATCTTAATACCATTATGTACTTTGACGTTAGGCAATGAAAGAGATTAGTGCTGAAAACATGTGTGATTCCCAAGCGCAGAAGTCATGCCCTTGTCAATCGTAGTTTTCCTTAACCTCTAAACCAAGCTTCAGCTCTATTTCCATTTTTTTACTCTGGTTCACATGACCCTAATCTACTGTGCCTAAGCTTGAGTGATTGACATCTGACGAAGTGTGTTCAGATGGATTAGTTCATAAGTTAATAATGGAGATTCCCTCAGTATTACTAGAACCCTTAATCTCATAAAAAAAGACAGAGTCTGTGGACAAATAAACTCATCTGAAACATCCAGATATATTTAATATATTCTATCCATATTATATAAAATGTTTGTTTTAACAGAATATAATTTAGAATGCAATCCGAATCAGGACTTTATAACAAATAAGAAATCGTGACTTTAATTAAAGTCCCTTAATCAAACACACACAGTCTTCGCTCATGAATTTGGCCGCTCTTAGTGCTGTTCTGCGGACGGCTGAGGCACGTTGTCTTTCACATTTGACTTTGTTATTTCTTCGTTCAGTCTGTCAGAGTTCGTGTCGATACTAGGAAAGAGATATTTCTTTTTTTCTCATTTAAAATTTTGTACGTAAAAATGTTCTAAATTGTGTTATTACTGTTTCTTTATTAGCACAATTGAATGTACTAAGTTGTGTTATTTTTATAATGCCACAATAGAGGTACACGTTACAACAAATATTTTTATGTATGATAAATGTATTATTACAGATTCGTGTAGAGGCGTTAAGACACTATTTTTCTCTCCATAGATGATCTATGGTAAATTGTAAACAAATTTATACAAATGGGATCTGTTCTCGATAAGAAGCAACAGGTAGTACAATAAGATAACATTGGAGAAAAATTAAAACAAATTCCTAAAATAATCTTCCGACAGCTAGCACATTAAACACAAATTTCGCAAACCACAGATTGGAAAGATACCAAACCGTTAAAATTGAAACCATATAAGGTGTCTATTATTCAGAAATTATGGCCATGTTATAATAAGTGCCGATTAAATTTCTGTATTTGGATTTTACGAAGTCCTGAGAACAGTGTGCCTACTTGATCCACAGTTCATATTCTTCACCAATGGTTTCATTCAAAGGGCCACGTTACGTTGCAGAATTATGATATTGTAGGAGAGCAAAACCCCAGCTTATACACGAAACTTCCTTACACGGTGAGAAAATTATTATATTTGTTTGCTACAACATGTGTCTATTGTGACTTTAATTGTAACTTTATGCTATTACAATGCAATTTAAAAGAGAGCTAGAGTCTCAGATGTGGTAATAACTAGTCAAATTTGGTCGTGGTTCGATGCAGATATAAATGCACTGAGTTAAAATAAACACCGACACCATAGTCTATAGGTTTTACATAGTGTCTTCGTCTTGCTTTCCATTAAATTGTATCGATTTACTTCATTTCTGTAAAAGATGGAAACAAAGGGATGTCAAAATTTCTCATCGACTCTCATACGCAACATTCCTTGCTGAAATTGCTTCGCATTATTTGGGTTTAAGTCAAGTACTTTTGCAAAAACTAGAAATGTTAAAAGCTTTTTAAGTCTCCATAAGTAGGTATAAACTACTAAAACTCAACAAAACGTATTATTGGTTAGACACGATTAACTGACCAAAAGGGTAAATATTTAAAAGGCTACATCAAAGTTCACAAGATTATATACAACTTTAGTAGGATTAACAAATTTTTCTGTACACCAGTTTGAAGGTGCTTAAATAAAATTTAGTGCCGATAAGAATAAATGCTAACTTAATTCTAAAGTACCAAATATTACTTTTTCTGGTTCACCAAACAATTCTATAGTGTTTAACAAGCTACAGTTAGCAGTTGTTGCTAAGTTGGAATTTTTTGTAGAAACCATAGCATTTTTTTCCCCTCTCTTTGCAATTCCTGGTTGGCAAAAAGGCTCGCACCTTAAGAAAATGTAATTTTAAGGAAAATTTCTGAAAGCATTAAGGTAGGCTGTTAATATCTATTACCACAGTTTTAATGATATTCTTTAGATACAAAAGCCAATATTTGAAAAATTCACCAAAATAAGTTAATCTGCGGAAGCTCGACTTATGTTACAAAAGGGAAAATCGATTTCCTCTTCTTGTGGTCACTTTATGTAGTGATCACAATGCCATTGTGGCATCGACCAAGTGACATGAATTGGAATAATAAAAGGGTTAGCCCCGCTCAGCCTTTAACTTTACAGATTTCATGTCAACGGAACATCTGCTTCTTTGCGGTCTCTATTCCTGGCTCCTAGCACCAGTGAAACTTGTCTTTGGCTGCACATCGTCGTGTCACTTAATTCTCATGTACGTTTTATTTTCACTAGCAGTATGTATTACTATTAACAGTGATTAAGGCTACCTTAAGGTGTGTCTGATTCCTATTAGTAGGTACAGATTTCATGTTAATTTCCTGTTTTTTAAGTTATAATTGTGAATATTCCCTCATTTTTCTACTTAAGATTCCACTGCAAATTTTGATTATATGAAGTATTCTTTAGTATGTAATGTCATATTTTGAGTTACCTTTCATTGAAAAGTTGTATTTCGTTATAGTTTACAAACACTAACAATACTGGAAAACTTTTAAAATAAAATGTGTTATTGTTCGTTGGGCTGCAGAAGAAATGCCGATACGATATATTGTCGTCTTCCAAGGATGTAAGCAAACATGGTGATGTATAAAGCTTTTTACGATAAATTCTTAGTCCTGAATCACATACGCCCTTGATATAAAAAGCATTGTGTTTTTCAAATGTTATTTTATTTATAGGTTATTGAAGACATACGAACAAGCCGATATACGGAATACTAATGAACTACACCGAAATATTTTCATAGAATACAGAGATGGCTTATGCAAGCAATTTGAGATAGGCAATGTATGGTCCACAACTAAACATAACGCAGTTGTATGGTGTTAAATATTTTGGCATCAGATGCTAATAAGTCGGTGTTAAAGCTAAGCCGGGAGAATAATTAGTTTACAATGTCTTTAAAACACCTTGTGGGCATAGAAATATCGATTATCATCAGCTCATTAGCAGCGTTTCAAGATTTAGTGTCATAAAAATTCCTCAAATCTCGAAATAATTATGTGAAAGTGCGATATTGATCATCTATTAACTGCCTCTTTGCATTATGTAGCTCTTTGCTTGGATGGGTAATGCTTAACGCAAAAACTGATGTTCCGCAAACAGCGGGTTCAATTCTTGGCATGGCGTTAATTTTATTTTTTATTAAATTTGAAATATTGCGATATGCATACTAAAGAATTATGAATGAAGTTTACTTAATGCTTTCAAGTTTTATTCTCTTTCTGAACAATGAATGTATTACCAACATATAATAACTAATATGCTTACTACTATCATGCCTAAAACTTAATTTACCTAACGCATACTCAGGACATTATTCTGATTGGTAAGTACTACAACTACAAAGTTTGTAATTATATGGATTGATATGGTAAGATTTATGTGTATAAATTGAAACATTTATTTAAAATGTAGGATTAAAGCTGCATAATTAGCCTAGTCAGAAAACAAACAACAGAAAAAAGTGATGAACGAGAGTCGAATTCGAAAACAAATGACCATCTCTTACTAGAAAGCTAATGTCATAACCGTGGCGCCAGAGTGATACGTTCAGAAACCTGCCTTCGTTATCCAGTGCCTTGGAAGATTATCAAGCTGTGCGCATACATCTCGGTGATAATGTGATGGTGCATCATCCTGTTGGAAGTAAAATGCCTCATTTCCATAGAGTGTATGAATGGCGGGTAAGATGGAATCGTTACTCGCGTTGGCAGTGCTGTTCTGTACACACGTCTCCATTGCCTTTGAATTTCAACAGTCAAAAATGTGTACATGCAAGGAGAGGTTGAAACTGCCTGATTTAATTTTCTATACATTCAACATTAACGTAATTTCAAGAATATTCTTGGTTTTTCAATGCCATTTCAAAATTGCTTTCCGCTGTTCAAACGATAATCTTGGGTCCATTTTGTTGTAACAACGTTGGCATAACGTAATGTGAGTCACATCTGTTAACAGAACATCGTACGACAATCTTGGCTTCATGTGTTCATTGTTGATTTACCTGCCACGTAGCAACGCTATCATAATGTATGTGAGTCACACCTGTTTACAGAATATCATACTACACATTACTGTTGTTTTTCGGCACAACATTGAAATATATTAAATAGTTATCTACTGTGAAAGCGCGTATACATTTTTTGGCACCCTCAGTATTTCATCTACTGTTATGAATCGTCAGAGAAATTCACTGGAATTGCCTTTAAATAAGTCTAAACACTCTTGCAAAATGTTCATTAGATGCGTTTTTGGTTCCGTGTTAACAAACACGGCACCCATGGAGCGGAAAGCTTTCTCATACTGAAAACTTCATATAAAATGTAGTGAGCACGGCGTATTTGCAATGTCAGCCAATCAGAGTACCTTCAATATGACTATCATTGAGTTTGGCATTGTAAATTTTGTCACAATCTCGTAGGTCATAACAGTTTTGGGACGCTCTGAATGCCCATCGTCTTGAATGGATGTACGACCAAGTTTATTTCAGCAATCCACTTTTTAACCGTAGAAAGCGAAAGGAAAGGATTCCTTAATGTGGGATCTAACTCCTTTTGTATTTCTATTGGGGTTAAACCCTTCAAGACGAAATACTTTATCACAACTCATATTTCAGTTTTATCCATGTTAACACCAGTTTGTTTATATGATCGTAACACACAAGTGATTACATATATGCGCCCGAAAATTTACAGCTCGCCGTTTAAACTGTGATACTTATCAACTATAATAGTAATTTGGTCATCTTCATGACAATTCTAAGCCAGACCGAGAATTTTTATTATTATTATTGATTTATTTATGGACGCTCTTTAACATCTCAGGTCATAAGCGTCCCATTCAACTCGGGGCGTGAAACGGCCGACAAATTTTGCTCAGAGACCTCTCTTTCAGGCTTGAGGTTCTTTTTCGTGCCGTAAATGTACGACACGGGACCCATGGCTTTACTTCCCTTCCGAAGGATGCCATACTTAGGATTTTTACGCCCGAAAAATCTATCTGTCCTGGCCAGGTTCGAACCCGCGTTCTTGGGTGTAGGAGGCAAGTATGGTAACCACTACCCGAGAATTTTTAGAATACCCCATATGTTCAAATGGGTGTTCTCGGATTGTAAAGATAGTTTATGAGGAAAATGTTTGTTCTATTATTTTGGAAAACATTTTTTAAAAGAAGTAAACAATTTATGTTCATATTATCAAGTTTTGTTATTCTTAATAGTAAATATCTAAATTTGGCTTAATTTCTATATATCTGTAGAATTAAGTGAACGAAAGAGGAATAAAATATAGTAAAACATCAATATCGTGTTTAAGTGTACAGTATATACACCTCTGGTAAAAGTTCAGATCAAGACAAGGCAAAAAGTTCATGATGGAGAATGATACAGAGAGTTATTTTATCAGAAAATGATATCTGGCAGGTGAGCATTCACCCCCAGTTATCTATCAAGGCAGCCTAAAAAGAAGTGCAACATCTGCAACATTTCCGCAACTGTTTGATACTATTTTAACTCTCACTGCTGGGGACGAAAACAAAAGCCTTTAATATGCATGATTTTTTAATTTATAAGCAGAGATGGCTGAGAGTGAAGGGGTAACGTTTTAAACGTAATCAACATTGGTTTTCAATTTATGTGTTTTTCCCTTGTTTAAACTATATATTAAGATATTTATACTGGCAAATTTTGAAATGAAAGCACTGTATAAGAACTAAATTTGTGGGTATGGCAATTTTGCAAACTTCTATTTATTTATACATGCAATGATGACCAGCAGAAGTCCGAGTGGACTAGGGACAATAGCAGAAGTTACAATAATTACATTGTTAGCATACACTACACTCATTATAGTTTTAAATGCAATGTACGTTAACGTCAGAATTCAGCACAGCTTTGCGGTGCCAATTTGTTGTTTTGGTTTATTTACAGACGCTCTTTAACATCTCGGGTCATCAGCGTCCCGTTCTATTCACTGCCGATAAATTTTGCTCAGAGGCTTCTTCTTTCAGACTTGAGGTTCTTTTTTGTTCCGTAAATGTACGACATGGGACCCACGGCTTTACTTCCCTTTCGAAGGAAGCTATACTTAGGATTTTTACGCCCGAAAAAAAATCCATCGATCCTGGCCGGGTTTGAACCCGCGATCTTTGGTTTAGAAGGCAAGTATGGTTACCACAACACCACCAGGACCGACTTGCAGTACCGAGGATCGAAGTTGGTTACGAAGTACTGCAGTGTCATATCGGAAGGAGTCCTAAGTTTTAAATGACAAGTCCTGGAGCATTATTGGTTGTACAAAAGAACCTCTGTCGAAAGACCTGGGGCTCGTGAATGCGACAGACTTCTATATAAATGTCCCATAATCAATAGTTGTCAAATGATACCGTTAGCTCCAAGGTTGAAAGGATCTTTTCTCTGAAGTAATTTATACACCTTTGACATTCTCATTAAAATTAGATGGAATGAATTAATATTGTGTGCTGTCCAATTTACCTTACTATTCAATAACACAACATTTTCCAAGATTCCAAGACTGAATGACAATCAAGAAATGTATTTGATCTGCTGATTATGGTGCAATACTGAATTCTGGTTTGGAATAATTGAAAAGAGATGATCCGTATTATAAACTTTAAAACAATCATTCCTTCATGTCCTTAGGCGCAAGATTTTTAATTTCTCCTTGCTATATACAGTAGAACACTCCACTTCAGTAGTTAATTATGACTTTTATTTGATTGATTATTATTTTGGTTCGGTTTTAACAACATTGTTTCTTTAAATAAAACGAGAGTTTCATTTCATACTTTCACCAAACACCATTTAAATCCATTAGGAGTTCACAACGATAAACAACCATGAAATCTGTGCTGAATTTCTCTGTTCACCTTTCTGTATAATAGAAATACACAGGAAATACCTTCAGGAAGACTCTGTCTTTGCCGTACCTTTCCGGTCAGTGACCACCCAGAATTTGCATAGGTGCCTCATCTAATTCTTTCCCTGAGAAGAAATAAATTCACATTAGCAGCATTTCTTGTTTTGGTTCATGATCATTGTTATAGAATGAGAGGAAGTCAGGTTAATTTCTTCCTCGGCCGTAGATCTATCCAGACAAGGGTCACGTAATGACTAACGTACCAGTTTAAGTGGCGTATACTGTGTAGATGCCCACAGATATTTCTAACATGCTAAAATCCTTCGCTTCAGTTATTATACGTACCTTTTGTTTATATTTGTTGATATGCTGTAGGTAATTAATTTAACTGCAGAGTTAATATCGTATACAGACACATCTTTGCATTTTATGCATCTGAAGTAGATTGCTGGTGACCTCTGAGCTTTCATATAATACACAAATGTCAATGCTTATAATTCAAGCTAGGGAATTCTGAAAATTACCAAATTTTCTCTTTCGAAATATGGTCTTTTTAAACAAAACAAAAAGTAATTCATATAGTAAACTATAGAAAAGAATTTTTAAGTGTTTAAAGCCCATTTTAACCACTGAGGCATCCCCGAAGGTGAACACTGATGATATACGGGATGAAATGATAAATTTAGGAAATGATTTAATTTTTAAGGAATGAAGCGTTCCAGACCCAAGTTTAGGGCCTTCCCGGCACGTACTATTTATTAGGACTGAGGAAAACCTGGAAAAAACCTCATTCAGGGAGGACGGTCCTGGCGGGATTCGAACTCCAGACCTCCCTCTCACAGTCCGCGCCTTAACGACCTCCGCTACCCGCATTTTTTAAATTTTTTTAATGATGTTTAACACTAGTTTTTACTACTGAGGCACCACAGGCCACTGCTGATACATGAAATGAAATGGGAAAGGATATTTCTAAGAAAGGAAAAATTCCATGCCTAGTTTAGGGCACCTTCCCTGCATTTGCCATTTATAAGAACTGAAGAAAACCTGAAAAAAAACCTCAGTCAGGGAGTACGGTCCTGGCGGGATTCGAACTCCAGACCTCTCGCTCATGAGTCCGCGTCTTAACGACCTCGGCCACCCGTGGCGATATATTGAAAAAAGAAATAGGACTGAAGCAAAATAAAGGCTTTATTGAGAAATGTGATTAACTTAAATTTGAACGCTCCATTACTTTGGCGTGGAGGAGATTATTACCTTTGTCATTATATTATTTTATTTAGTTTTGAAAATATTTCTTAAAATGGTCCAATTGGGCCCGAAAATTACAATGCGTACATTTTTTATAGGAGCAATGAAGGGAAGAGTTAAAAGAAGATATTTTGAAGGAAAAAGAAATCTCCTTTGTGTGGGGGTAGGGAGGTGGGGCAAAAGCAGATCAAAACAAACTTGATTTTACTCTCTGAAGACACAAACTTCCTATTTCAAATAATAATATGTTTTAAATTTAGCTAAAAATTGAAATGCTGAGTAGAAGATAAAATGTTTTATTTATAAATATAATGCATTGTAATCATATTCACATTCTAACAGATGAATGAATGAAAGTGGATTTCAGTACAGAAATGATACCTAGATTGATTGCAACCCCTTAACAAGTAATATAGTAGGGAGGCTGATAAAATTACCACTACGTCGAATGCGGTTCGTTATATTAGCGCTGTGAGTCCGAAAATTACAGTGAGGTTATTTGAGTTACGATCCGTTTAAGCGCGGCTGCTTACTCGAAAGTGGAATATGTTTTTTGTCATTGAGAGATAATATCTCTCGTATATTTTAACAAATAATCAAACAGTTTCTCTACTTGAAACATGTTGCCAGAATAATTTTCTTACTAATCGTCTTACCACTTCTCAGCATATGTCTAGTATATGAACCCCGTTTTTCAAGCCTGTTTTTATGTAGCGACGTAACTAACAGAGAAAGATTAGACACAATTTACACACAGAGCAATACACAAACGCAGAACCACTTGCTGACAAATCCTCCGTCAAACTAAACAAAAAGTGGTACCTGCACGTGCACTATATAGCTGATAACTGGCTTCTTCCAACGCAGTCACTCTCTGCGGGCCCATAACTCAAATAACCTCACTGTAGAAGCTTTGCAATATTACAACTTTCATGTACGGCTCTTTGGGCTGGCAAGAGTGGAAAGTAGAGTACGGGTATGATTTTTACAAATATGATCATTTTATATTATTATAATTTTAATAAATGTTGGTTATATAATCCTATCTTTATTATTAAATAAAATTGAATTTTAATTTCATGTTCTCTTTAATCAAAAATGAAATAATTCTTAATTGTTACAATAGTTTCTATTTGCATATCCTATTCTACAATCAACTCCCAATAAATTAGGTGGAAGGCTGTTGGTATTGAGAAAGGGTACATTGGAAGTTTCAAGCCCGAATATAAACGAGGAGTGCAGATACAGATATTGGTTACGTCAATGCCACCAGATTGTGCATCAATTCTAAACCAGTCAACAACCCACCTCCATCATCATATATTATTGTAAGATGTCTTATGATTATTGTCGCTGGTTGAGTTGGTTTATTTACAGACGCTCTTTAACACCCCAAGTCATCATCGTCCCATTCAATTCAGGGCGTGAAACGGCCTATTAATTTTGCCCAGAGGCTTCTTCTTTCAGGCTTAAGGCTCTTTAACGAGTTATGAATCTATGATATGGGATCCAGTTTTATTTCCCTTCCAAAGGAAGCCATACCATGGATTTTTACGCCCGAAAAAATACACCGACCCTGGCCGGGTATGAACCCGCAACATCGGGTTTAGGAGGCAATAATTGTTGTGTATTTTGCCTTACATATTTAGATGCCACTCTACTTCTAGGTATGAAGTTTGCAAATCCCAAAGACGTCGTTTGTCCCCTTTAGGAAAACGATATAGGAATTTCGAAGGACAAGTTACGAGGAAGACGGTCGCATGGCATTCTTAACAACAAACCAAAGCTTAGTGAAGAGCCACATTCGTTCCAAACGCCTATTAGTTCCGTTTTGAAGGAAAATGCAAACACGGTGTGTGTGGCAAAGCTGAATTTATGAAATGTGCTCACTGTAATCATTCTTCTGTTATGACCATTGTGTTGTTTTAATGCAAATGCGTAGTGTGTGGTCGGTATTTGAAACAGTTTCAAATAATACATATATTTGTTCTTGCAAAATATTTTACGCATCCTTTCGAATTCGAGCATAAAATGATGCACACTTACATTATCCTTTCGTCTGCATATAGTCAACGTCGTTTCACTCTATGAGGTTCCCTTGTCCAAACTTTAAACAGGCAAAGTTAATCGAGCACAAATTAAACCTGAATTCCCTGCTTCATAAGAAGATTTCGGTCTTACACCGAGTCACGAGGTAAGATAGAAGTTCACAACCAACATTATTACGTGGATTACAATGAGCTCAGGAAAACTATGAATTTTTTTAAAATTAATCGTTTTACTTTTATGGATTCTTTTACAGAATGTTCTTTTACAGAAACATTAGTGGCTACAACGCACTTCTTTCTATTCTATTTGAAGCTTAAATATAACTAATTTGTGAATCTGAGACACTCGTAATATCTTCCGCACCATCTTCCCTTACCCCTTGCTCATTAATTCTTACATGTATGACGTGTACTCCGAGATTGTTTTCAATTTTTGCGCTATAAAAGTTTATGAGCTGTTTATTAAAGAAGAACATAATAACCCTCTTGTGTTCCTGTCCTATCAACATTATCTTTTACAGTTATGGATTTTATTGGCCTTTTCCATAGCTTAGATTATTTATAAAGACCTTTTTTTTCATTTTGAAATGTGTGTTTTTATTTTCATATCATTTTACCATGTAAAGGTTCCAGGTTCACAGTAATAATTAACAAAAATAATATATATGTACCAGTAAAATGTTTGAGGTTTGGTGCTGCATAAAGGCTACCATTAATGCGCTCGAAAGCAGAGATATGATTGGCTATATGCGTCTGTTCTGCACGGTTAGCCATCCGTTACTTATATTTTTTTACACTCCCACTCTCTTCCTCCTCTCTTGCTTTCTTCTTATCGTCATGATCATCATCATCCTCCCCTAGCTTACAGCACCCAACCCTTTTCCTGTTTCCACGTAACAATGTGGAGCCAATAGGAAGCCGCCATTACATATTTTGCTAGGCATACTAATATGCATTGTACCAACCTGCAGACAACAACTGCCTAAGTACCTGCCTCGTGTTACATTGTTGTTTACATACAGGAATTCGCTAAAATACAATTTTATACAGTACTGCCAACTTAGACTTTTGCTGGTTTATCAGATTTCTTAAGAATGTCTAACGAAACCCAGTAAAATCCTTAACTAAAGTATCGCTATTTTAAATGATATTTATCTTCAATTCGCTTCTCCTCTCAACTTTATTTCAAACTGAGCTGGACGTACACTCATTTGTTGTATTTCTTCAACTGTAAACAAGATATTTGATTGTAACTATGTTATCAACAATTAAACTTGCAATTAAGTTCGAACCAAAACATTCAAAGTCCAGTAAAAATCGATTCTTGTGAAAAATTAAAGGATTTTTGTTTTGAACTAACATTCGAGAAAAGTAACATGAATATCATGACTGAAGCCTCCTTATTAAAGGTCAATCACTTTTGTTTCTTAAGTTGTCCATAACAAAAATTTACGAAATATTAATTTCATTTTTATTTATTTATTTTAGAACGTTCTTTAGCATTTTTGTTCATTAGCCCCATTCAATTTAGGGCTTGAAAGAGCCTATAAATTTTGCTCAGAGGCATCTACTTTCAGACTTGAGATTCATGGGTTCCGTTATGACACGGGGCCCAAGGCTTTACTTCCCTTCCAAAGTAAACCATATTAGGATTTTCACACCGTAAAATATCAATCTATTTTTTTAATATTTTTAACGCCCGTTTTTACTACTGAGGCACCACAGGCAATGAACACTAGTGATACATGAAATGATAAATTGTGAAAGAATATTTTTTTAAGGAAGGAAACATTCCAGGTCTAAGTTTAGGGTACTTCCTCGGCATTTGCCATTTATGAGGACTGAAGAAAACCTGGAAAAAAAAAAAACAGTCAGGGAGGACGGTCCTGGCAGGATTCGAGCGACCTCGGCCGCCCGTGGCGGTTCCTGCCTAATGGAATTATCTGAAAGCATATTCTAATTTGCCTTAAAATACATTTTTTTCTTATGAAAGAGAAAACTTTTGATTTTGAAGGCACCGTAAATTTAAAAAATAATTAAACTCATAGCCTAAAATAAAAGGCATTAAATTTATATTTTATATTATTTTGGAGGAGTGTTGTTACCTAAGGTTGTAGGTCTATAACAATATATATTTTTTTACAATTATAACTTTAATCCATTTTTTTTGTTAAAGAAACGTTCTTGTTGTAGTTTTTATAAACATTCAAGTATCAGAATTCATGATAGCAAAACACTTTTATATTCGTACAGTTGCAGAAGTAGAATAGACTTAAACCTGGCTACGTTTTTCCCTTACCTCTACACAAACATTAGCTTACTTACCTATCGATTCTTGGTTTGACCATATTAGTCTTCGCGGTTGCCACACGGAGCTGGACACGACAACGTAAACCACAAGCTTCAAAACGTACTTGCTTAATATTTATGGTCTGAAAAAACAGCATTTGGTTCACGCTAACACACTGACGGGTGTGTAAGAATGTTGTAAGTCCTTAGAAGAGTGCAAACATAACATGCAATAGTTTAGTTCAATTGAAAAAAAAACATTAATATTTATATTTGTTTTCGTTTTCTTTTAAATTATAAGTCGTTTTGTAAATATTAGTCAGTTGGCAATTAGGCTATCAAACTGTTTAATGCCAGGATCTTGTAGGTGTGCAGACTTAGCTGAAACACAATTGGTAAATATATATCTAACTCTAGCACTACAAATTGTATTCAAATACAATGACATTGATGTATGTTAATGTAGTTTTCCTGCCAATAATTCTCCAACAAAACAGAAGCTTACTTGTCGCAGTATCATGTTAGATTAGGTTTATAGCTATAAAATAAAAAAATCATTGAGACCAGCAGATATAAACATTATAAACAAAACATTCAAATCCAAAATTGCAACGTTTCTCGGAAATTTTTTGAATAAATGGTTGAGAATTGTTGTTAACAGAATTAGAAGTGTCTTAAGATATATCTTATAGTTTTCTGTAGATCTCATCGAAAAGTGATCATAATTGTTTCTTTTTGTTTGAAAATGACAATTTTATATTTTTAATTTTAGTGACTAGTGATAAGACCGTCTCCTTGGGCTAGTGGTTATCGTTGCTAACTTCTGCCTGGGAGGACCCGGGTTCGATTACCGGTACCTTCTTAGAAATCCTTCTAAATTAGAAGTCTGAAATGGGATCCACCCAGCATCGTGAGTATAACTGGGAAGCTGCCTGAGGGAGAGGTGACATTAGATCTAGAAAACCGGTAGAGGAGCAGAGGTCGCTGCGGCAGGCCATGGCCCGATCCTAGGTTGTAGAGCCAAAGAATAATAAGAAGAACATTACTAGTGATAAACGTGTTTTTAAAATATCAGTAGATAGTACATTTGCACTATTTATTCTACTTGCTAGAGTGCATCTCTCTTCTTTCAACATATTCGTTACACCAACTCGAAATAAAAACATTAAGCACAGTCCATTACATCGTTAGAACTGCACACGTTCGACTACATTAGTGCATTCTAGAGCTGGAGAAATCTTCAGCACAGAAAGCGAATGACCAGATAAAATACGACTGTAGCTATTTTCGAGATTTGAAGAAATTATGATACAAATAAAATTTGTAGCAAGGGAATGAATAACTATAGTGGAAGTAAGTGCCAGAAACCCATTATTGCAGTAACAAAATGTTAATTGATGTCGTGCGTTTGCTATCTGTCGTTTTAAAATGTAATCACAGATGAAAAGACCCCTTGTGTAGAAGCCATGATAAAATACGATTCACGTGTGACTTGCAGGGAGATAGAGGAGTCCCTAAACATTCATTTGCCGCAGGTGACAAAGATCCTGCACAAACATTTTCGTGTGAAAGCTTTGTTGTCTTTGAATAATCCACAACTTCGCAGAAGAACGAAAGGCAGCAAGGGTGGAGTGATGCTAGTAAATGACTCGTCGTTTCGACAACCGCAGCTTTCGAAATCTTCACATATGACGAAAGCTGTATCCGGAATCCGAGAGACAAGAAAGCAACCTGGACCTTCCCAAATGATGAGCCTCCAGTGAACGTTAAGCGAAGTCTAAATACAGGCCGGAAGATGTTTGCCAGTTTTTTCTCAGCAAGTAGCCATACTGCAATCATTCCTCGCCAGTACAAAGTTACTGCCAACTGGCACAACACAACTTGCTGTCACAGGTTTTCAGTACACTAATGAAAGCGGAGGGTTAAGCAACCATGGAGGAACATATAACATGGTAAAGTGGCAGTGTAGTTTTAAACTAAATACTAGTAATTTAAGAACAATTGGAGCGGTAAACATAAATGTAAGTAAATTTTAGTAACCCATATTTAATTGGTTCCTTGAGTTATCGCTTAGTAGAAGGTACTTAGATAATATAGCAAGTCAAAATTTGATATGAAACTTGATGCTAGAGATTTGACCCATATTACATTCTCTGAAGTAAATACACATAGCGTACAAATCAACCAAGTTGGAAAGTAAAACGATTACGCTAATTAGTAAACATTTATAGGGGAACAAAATTTATATTAAGACAAGCTAGTTACCATCTTATAAGAATTATCAGTTAAAGTTCGTAAATTGAGCTGGCAGGTGTAGCGCAGATCGCCATATTGGAAGATATAATCACAGGTGTTGCATAGTCGCTTCATACTACCACTAGTAGTCAAGGAAAGCTGCCATTTTTGGACCACTCGTGGTTGCGCTCTCCGCCATATTGAAGAAAGCAGAGACAGTGAATTATACATACAACATACCACAGCAATAAATATAAACATCTTAGCAATTATAATAAGAAGGAATTATGAAGAAAAGATTCTAATACAGATCCTTATACAACATGAAAAATGGACAGAGAAATAAACGAACTGGAGGTTCTCCTCAGAATGAGAAAGTATCAACAACATGCACACAAAAGGATCAAGAGCATAGACAAATCAGTATGGAGGAAGATGGTTTTAACGCTGTAATAGTTGAAATTAATACATGTATAGTGAATGAGAAAATAACGGCACAAAAGAAAGCAAATTTGTTTGAAATGCTTAGGAAACTTACTAGTATGTACGAGAAATTAAAGAGAGAAAATATTATGTTGAAAACCGAAAATGTAACAGTACAAAAAATAAAAGAAAATATCCAAACTCCAGTCAGTACCTATGCACAGATGGTGTCAAAACCAAAACTGGCGGTTAAAGAAGAGACATTTCAGAAAACAATACAATCAAAGAAACACACATTATTTGTAACTTCAAGCAAAGGAAAAAGTGTAAAAGAAGTACATGAAATTTTCACAAGATCAGTAAAACCAGCAGAAGATAAAATCAAGATAAAATACATGAGAACTACGCAAAGAAATTTAATTTTGGAGACGGAGACAAAAGAAGACCTGGCTAAAATATTAGGAAATGTGCAATTAAAAGAACAAGATATCAAAATGGAATTGCCGAGGAAAAAGAGTCCTCTGATGATCATGTATGATGTCCTGATAGGAGCAAGAGAGGAGGAACTAAAAGAACAGATATTTAAACAAAATTTCGAAGGTGAAATTTCAAAGGAAGAATTTGATGAAAACCTAAGGTTTCGCTTTAAATCTGGCCCTAGAAATAGAGCAACAGTTCACCATGTTATAGAGGTGTCTCCAAAATTGAGGTTTATTCTAATAAAAACAGGAAGATTGTAGTAGGATTCCAATATATGACAATAAAAGATTATATTGTTGTCGCTAGGTGCATGAAATGTCAAGATTTGGGGCACGTAGCCAAGTATTGCCAACAGGAAAAATCTAAATTTTCCCATTGTGGGGAAGAAGATCACGCAAGAAACGAATGTGAGAAAAAATACCAGGCAGGAGTCTGTGTACCCTGTATGAAAAGGAGGAAAAAATGTCCACGTAAAAAAGAATGCCCAACTTATAAAATGTTTTGGGAAAGATTAATTTCTAAAACTGACTATGGATTATAAAAAAGAAAAGCAAATTTTACGAAGGAAGCGCAAAAGAAACACACCTAACAGGCAAAAAAGAAATGTAATTAGAGCATTCTTAAATAGATGGAAACTAAAAGTCACCAAGAAAGAAGTTGGAACCCAGACAGAAGGAAATGGGATGGAGAAAGACGTATTTTGGGCAGTAATGAGACAGCAATAAAAATTATTCACGTAGATTATAGTGCATTAATAACAGATAGTGAATTGGAAGAAGAAAATGACAGTATTCAAACTCTTTCAGAGAATGAAGAGGAATAATGTAATACATTTATACATAATGCAGATACTAACTTAGAAAAAAAATACATAACAAAGCAGAAAAAAAAACTCAGCATTCTAAAAAATATTTTTAAAATAAAAATGAAGAATAACAAGAATAGAAAGAAGAGGAAAAATAAACAAGTGTATAGAATTGTAAAAGTTAAAAGAAATAGGAAAGAACAGAAAGATAATAACAATAAAAATTACATGCACAATCTGGTGGAGGTCAATAAGACCATCTCCTTGAAGACGGAAGATACACAGAGTTGTCATGATCATTGCTATGGAAAACAGAAAAATATGCAGAAATGGCAGGGAGAAAAAGCGGAAGAGATGGAGGATGCGGTTCATTACACAGCTGTCCAATAAAAAGGTGACTCAGCAACACACGTTTCGTCAGCATGAAAGTATTGGAGGAGAGGATAATGCTGCTCACCCAAATAAAGAAAACATAATAACAAATGTCAATCCACAAAATATTTATGATGAATTCGAATTAAAACTAAAATTAACTAGATTAGAAAAGAGAAACACATTATTAACAGCTCTACGATTAGTAACTAGAAAATTACATCCTAAAGGAAAGTACATCAATTTCCATTCGCAGAAGCAGCAGACAGATTAGAATTAAGAACACGAAACCTACCTATAAATCGAACAGACTTATGGAAATTATTACAGATGGCATTTGAAAGAAGATTAGAAACTTTAGAACTGGAAGAACTATATCAGAATTTCGTACTTAGCTACGGAAGGATAGCCTTCGATTTCCAAAAATTCTGTGCATACAGGAACCATATTGTGTAAACGGTAAACCAGCACACATATCGACAAACTTTAGAACTGTAATAGATAAAGGAAACCCTATGGCAACAATAGTAGTTATTAACTCGGAAATATAAGTGGTGAAAATAACGCAATTAAGTGATACACATACAAATTGCATAGAAATAGCACTAAGAGGGAAACATTATATTTTAGTAAATCAATATTTTCAGTTTAGCGAATGCATAGAACCATATATAAATAGATTAAGAGAAATAGAAAATGGTTATAATAATTCTCCAGTAATATATATGGCGGATGCTAATGCACATTCCCAATGGTGGAACAGCAACTACAAGGACAAAAGGGGAGAACTACTGGAGGAGTTAATAGCGGAACTACAACTAAATGTAGAGAACAATCCATGTAACCCACCCACTTACAATAATAGAGCAGGAGCTACATCCAACATAGATATTACATTGACAAATAAAAGAGCAAGCAAAATTGTTACAAATTGGAAAGTAGGTCAATCACTGACGTCAAGTGATCACAATATAATTTATTTCGAATTACAAATTAACACAAACCAAGAACAAAGATGGAATGAGAATAAAATACCCTACAATATAAAGAAAGCAAATTGGAATAAACTAAAAACGGAATTTAAATTCCTACAATGCCTAAACCTCAAGATGACTGTAACAATAAAGCATTAGAACTAACCAAAGCCATCCAAAAAGCTATGAAAACAGCATACCCAGAATTAATAAAAAACACAACACTTCACCAACATTTTGGAACAATAAACTGTTAAAATTAAGAAGATCAGTTAGAAAAGCTAGAAAAATTTACCAGAAATCTATTAATCCCTCAAAAAGAGAAAATAACTTAAATAAATATAGAGAAATTAGAAAAAAAATATAAGGAAAATATAGAAGAATATCGCCAAGCTGCATGGAAAAATTTCGTAGAGATAAACCCTTCCAACAACATATGGGGTACACCTTACAAACTAATAATGGAGAAAGTAAAAGCCCCAGAAATAATATCCACTCTGGATAAAGGGGAGGATAAAATGACTGCCAACTGGATAGACTCTATAATTCTCCTACTTTTAAAACTACTACCCAATGATATTAAAGAAAATGATAACTCGAACACAGAAAACTAAGAAAAGAAATCATTACTGTAAAAATAGATGAAGGTGTCATTTTCCATTACCATGAAGTTGAAATAAGAAAAACTATAAAGGAATTAAAAAAGAACAATCACCAGGACCGGATGAAATAAAGTCGGAAGTGCTACAACAGTTGGAAGACCAGATTACTCCGTACCTGTGTCAATTGTTTAATAATTGTCTATGGCAGGGAAGAGTGCCTTACTGCTGGAAGGAAGCGAATTTTATTTTAAACAAAGGGATGACAAAGATCCCACGCAACCGAAATCCTATAGGCCTATTTGCTTATTAAATGTTTTGGGCAAAATCCAAGAAAAAACTTTTGAGCAAAAGAGCAATGATTGGTATGACCACTAAACAGTTTGGATTTAGAAAAGGCAAGTCTACAGAGGATGCCATAATCGAGGCAATAGAGACTACAAAAACAACTAATAAAAATACGTAATAGCAATATTTTTCGATATTGCGGGGGCGTTTGATAATTTATGGTGGCCAGTACTGTTTCAAATTTTAAGAAAAAAGAAATATCCAAAATGCATCTATAATTCGTTAATAGATTATTTTAAAAATAGAAGAGTGTACGTCAAGGGTGCCAACCAGATTATTACAAAGGAAATTACCAAAGGATGTCCGCAGGGATCAATTTTAGGGCCGATATTATCGGACATATTTTTGGAATCTCTAATACAAAAAATAGAAGGATTAAACAGTATAAAAGGATATTATCGCATATGCAGATGACTTACTAATAATAATAGAAGGAAATAATAGAAAGGAAATTGAAAAGAGATCAAATATAATAACTGATTATGTAAACAACTGGTGCATAAAAGCAAAATTGGAAATTGTTCCTCACAAATCATCATATATGTTTTTAAAAGGAAACTTAAACAGAAATACGAGTATTAAAATTAACAGTAATAATATTAAGAGAATAAATATCTAGGTATCTATTTGGATGAAAAACTAAATTTTAAGAAACATGTAGAAAACACAGGAACTAGAGCAGAAAATGTTATGTTCAAGTTGGCCAATATTGGGCAAAGATATTTCAATATACAAGCTAACGGAATAAAAATCTATCATAATAGCATCTTTGTAGCCATATTAAACTATGGAGGAGGAGTTTGGGGGGAAAAGGCACGCGAGGTACATTTTATACGTACTTTAAGGAGCTCCCAAAGAAAATTTTATTGAGATGTGCAGGGGCATTTTCCACTTCTCCAACAATGGAATTATTAGTAATATTGAGTATATGGCCTATTGATTATTTAGTTCGATTAAGATCAGCCTCTTATTGGCTTAAAAAACAAAATAACTAAAAATAATGGACATTGTTGGTAAAAAGTGTAGGAATAAAAAAGAAATCAAAGATTCTTTATTACAAATATGGCAACGAGAATGGGATGAAATAAAAGAAGGTAGAAGAGTGCACGAAATATTCCCATCCATAAAGGAAAGATTACTACTTAAGCACATTCATCCCAATAAGGGTTTAGTGCATTATGTAACAGGCCATGGTCCATATTGCTCATATTTGCAAAGGTTTAAATTACAAGTAAATAATACATGTACGGACTGTAACCTGATCGATACACCGGAACATGTCTCATTTGAATGCCCTAAATACCAGAAAATTGTAGCAGAGGAAAGACGACTACTTGCAGGGAAACGCATCTAGAACATCATGAGAGACGAAGATGATTTTAGGGCATTGAACGAGCTAACAAATAAAATATCATGCAAAATGGCAGAAGAGTATAAAAACGGCAAAAAACAAACAAGAGAAAAAATTCAAAGGTCAGTAATCGTATATTCCCGTAGAAGATCCGAGAGAATCAGGGAAAGGCTAGAAAGATATTTACAACTAGAATTAGTTGAAGAAATAGATGATAAAGAAGATAACACCCAATTTGAATCAGAAGAAGAGAGCAGAACAGACAGAAGAAAGGAATAATGGCAGTTTTCGGGCGGAAACGAAGCATTTGAGAGAAGAAGAAGTAGACAGAGATCAAGAGAAGGAAAGAAGCGAAGGAAACTACACTGTCAACACACCATGGTCCAGTATAGCTGCTGCTTGAGACCGGCAGCAACTCCACTGATGTCCAGGTCCTGTTGCCAGGAATTCCAGTGGGGAGCAGCCCCGATACCGAGCGTTAGCAGAAATGAAGATGCGTATATTAAATTGGATAATAATTGTAAATTAATAAAGTTTAAATGCAATCATTGCTACTGGGTACCAGTTGAAATTGTAGGTGTAATTATAAGTCATAGTAAATAGCCGTAGTGCTGGATTCCAGTACCGGTTTAGTTTATTGAAGTTTTAATTTTGTTTAGTTAAAGTATTAATAGTGTAGATTTTAAAATCTGTAGAATTTAAATTGTAATTTAAATTGTACTGAAAGATATAAGAGGAATAAATAAATGAAATCTGGAGTATTACGTCCTGATGTAGAAACAAGATATCAGGATGTAAGTATTGCAGAATAAAAATTAAAAAAAAAAACACTAATGAAAGCAGGATTGTGAGGATTCTGCGCACACCGCTTTCTAAACAAAGCAAAGTATGTGAAAATCGGTGAACCTTTGTGAAACACATACCGTACAGTCCAGACTGCCTTTGAATTTTTTTTTTTTTTGTTTTTTTTGTTTTTTTTTTTTTGTTTCCAGCTGTAAAGGAATAAATGAACAGACATCATTTGGGAGTCTGAAAGAATCTGTTACGTTCTACGAAAAAAGTTGATGTCATCTCTAAAGAGCATGACATGCGTGCTTCCATGATTGGTTCCGGAGGTTGCAACTTTATGTAAAGAGTGGGAAAGACTAGAGGCAGAGTTGGTGAGTTATGGTCTTCCCATTAGTAGAATTCTAAAAATTAAGAAGCTACCCTCACACCTATCACAACGATAGGGAACCACATCTGTGCTCTTCTGCGCAATGAAAAGGCAACGCAGTGAGTTTTTACAGCGCGTGGCTACGATTGTCACAAAGCATATGAAGTGATTTCACAATAGTGTTACCCAACCGCCAAAAGCGTAAACAAGGCAGAAAGAAAAAAATGGGTGCTAATACCCTGAATCAGAGTCTACTCTGCTCATTCATTTACTCTACGCTACGCTGAGCACACAACCCAACATTACTATCATGAGAAAGACATGTTCATCATGTTTGTCACTGTTTCTATGGTTCAAGGGAAATACTACAGATTATGATGATTAAATCGATCGTATGTCTTTCTAAACGTAATACAAGGCCACCTCGGAAAGACGCTATTCATAATGTATTTAGTTGGCCATGTTTCAAGGAGTCATTAATACAGCAAAGCAATATATAGATTACTTTGGAGCATATTTATCAGTTTGTTGCTGAACATATCTAATATGTTTCAAATATGCACATAGAGAGATGTTTGTGTCAGTGAGCTTTATTATTTTGCATAAATGCTGGCTGCCAGCTGGGTAACTGCCTACAAAACGTACATACAACCATATATTTTCAATCAGATCAAGTTACGCTGCAAATTGAGTCGTAGTTATATGTTTTCAGCGGCAAAACGTGTCTTTAAGTACGATACGCTTCGAGACAAATTAAAAGAATACTTTGAAATTCCTAATTGCTGCATGTTTTACAAATTAAATCCTGTATACTGAAAACTATGTGCGCTGTCAACAAACATTATATCCTCCCGCACTTAAGCTGGGGTGGACCAGAGGTGATAAGACACTATGACTGGATATGGACAGAGACGGAGGGAGTATCGCGTATGCGTTGAAGCAAAGCCCTAACAGTCCCACAATGACCACAGAGTCTTATTACCTGTATAGCAGCTTCATACACAATTAAAAGTATCAGTGTGAAAACTACTCTTATATATATTTATTAATAGTTTTATATGTTAATAACCTGAACAACAGGCTGAACCGAGTAGTTTGTGAGTAGTTTATAAAAGAGGAGAAACACGACCTTTGTGTTCTATGGTTAACAAACACATGCGCTTGTTGACATCACATCTCAAATTAATTTGAACAGAGATTAATAAGATATTTTGTATATTTATTAAAAATATAAAAGGCTAGAATTTTTCGTTGTTTTACTCCAAAGAACTATTTAGATCTAAAGTCATTAAAAGGTTTCTATATCATAGAAAATAATAGAATTCAATTTTTAACGTTCTCTGAATTTTCCAGAACACTTAGATATGCGAATAACTACAACACATTTATAATGTAAAATAATTGTGACACTCCTGGCGAGGCACAAAAGGAATTCCTATGGATATCTGGTAAGAAACGTTAAGGAAAAAAAAAATCAATTAATGTGTGCTGTGGCTGCCGACATTTTGAGTTTCGTAGCTTGACAATAGCATTAAACCAGCATGGCATAGGGATTTGGTACGTGAAAAAAAATTTAAAAAATCATAAATGAGTTGAAAGGGTTAAAATATTAATATACAAGAATAAAATGAAATAACCACATTCCTCTAGTGTAATAGAAATATGGGTTTTATACCGAGATTACCGGTCGCAATCCGGTCATCTTCTGATAACTGTTTACATAAATATTATCCCAATATGTGCTTATTCAATGGGCTTCCCAAATAATTGAACAAATAGGAGATGCAATAGCTTTAACAATCATAATTTGCGCGCTGCTACGAGCTGTTTTGTAGCTTCTTAACAGTACAAGTGTCATTTTCTGCATTTGCTTCAGCAATTTTTTCTTCCGTTCTGTTTAATATCCTGCGAGTTTGTTATTTAATAATGTTTTGATATAATTAGAATTAAAATTTGTAATATAGATTAATTATGCACACTAAATTAAAGCTATGATAATTTGCAATCATGAAGAAATAGATTGTGTTATAAATGACGTTTAGTACTCAGAATATAAATAAACTTCCAGATATATTTATTTTTCTGAACATTAACCATGGCATATAACAGGTTGCTGACGAATACCTACATAAAGTGAACTGCAAAATCAAAATTGAAGCACTGTGTCAACACCTAGTATTTTATTACCAGCAAACTCCCATAAGAAACGAACTGAGCATAGTCAATACTATAATGAACAAGCATTTGTTACGCTTAATGGCAGACATTTATTTATTTAGGAGCTTAGGGGTTCATACTGTAAAGCTAAAATTAAATTTATTACTGTTTCTTTCAAATACTCCGCTTATTTTTCTCTTCGGGACACTGGCCATTTAAGAATAAAACTACAAAAACAATAGAGCATTTTAAATAACAGTAGAATTTTGATAATAAATTGCTTCCAAATAGTGTATATCATACATGAAATAACAGAATGTAATCAGATTAGTTAGTTCCCAAAAACGCGCATGCAGAGAGCGTATACTCCAGTAGGTGCTTTGCCTGTAAACTTAATGTCACAATCATAAGCATCTGCAAAGAGAACTTTTTTTTTATTTATTTATTTGCGCTCTTTAACATCTCAGGTCATCAGCGTCCCATTCAACTCAGGGCGTGAAACGGCCGATAAATTTTTCTCTTTAAGGCTTGAGGTTCTTTTTCGTGCCGTAAATGTACGACACGGGACCCACGGCTTTACTTCCCTTCCGAAGGAAGCCATACTTAGGATTTTTACACCCGAAAAAATCCATCGGTCCTGGCCAGGTTCGAACCCGCGTACTTGGGTGTAGGAGACAAGTATGGTAACCACTACACCACCAGGACCGACATCAAAGAGAACGTTAAGATAGGGTAGAGAGGCGGTGACCGAGCTGTTTAGAAGGCATTGCTCCTCTGCGTAAACTCCTGGGTTCGAATCCTACACAACATTTTGGTTTTATTTTTTATTGTTAGTTTTATAGGTGAATGTGTTGACACGGTTACTACAGTCTACCCCCAAAGAAATATAGCTATGTATATGTTGTAATACTAATCATATTTTGTGTATTTTAATTATTAATGTATATATATTATTATATCTGTGTCTATATAACTTTATTATGTTAAACTGTATGTCGTGAAAAGAAAAAGTTCTCTGGTGTAACTGTCTACGGTAGCCCAGCCAGAAATAGCTCTGCGGGAGTGCTCATTTTCGGTACACCATAAGTTAAAGTGAGAGGACCAAACTCCCGAAGTTCTACAGTTGAGAATCTCGGGGCACTCTCTGGGGGGGGGGGCACGCAATTCCGGTACATTCAGAAATTCAATTCAGAGAGAATCATTTCAGTTATCTCAGTGCAGTTCAGATAGTCGGATAATCATATTCCAATCGTCTTCTTGAAGTTGCAGCAGCTAAATTAAATTCTGTCATTCTATGCAGATCATAGCGAAATACTGAAGCAAAAATCAATAAAAGCAAATCATTAATTTATTTTAATTCGCCTCCGTTTAAACTAATCCTTCACTAGGTTAGGATTTTGGTACATAATCTATAAAACAAAGCAGAAATAGAAGTTATGAAATTCCGCTTGTTTCGGTTTTGCGCTCAAGAGTAGCATGGTTTTATATAAAATATGTATCAGTAGCGTGAAGAAAGCTATAGCTATGGAAAACCTTTCCTACTCATGAAACATTTAAGGTTCCCTAACTATCCTGAGAATTGCACCCGATGAAATTTTTACTTTAATTTTAAAGCACTTGCTGCTCAAGGAACGTTCGTTAAAACTGTCGTGCCTAGCGCAATTAACGCGAAACTAGTTAAGTCTCAAATCAAGGAGAAATTCCTTACTGATAGAAATAATGTGTTCACTGCTTATATAGGTACACATTTACTACATATATGCAAGAATCTTAAGAACTATAGTAAAATATATTTTAATAAACTCTGAGTATTCCAAATTTGTGAACTCAAACGTACTTTTTTGTCTTGCTACAATAGAACTTGTGTATAACAGGCATTATCTTTAGGCATCTTTTTGAAACACTATAACTAGAAACTATAACTAGAAATTATTGCCCTGGTTTCACACATAGAACAGAAGCTGCTTCCATAAGGTACTAAGCATAGAGGTTTTTAAAATAAAACCAGAACTATCAAATGTCTATAAGTTTATGAAAATAATACATTTTATAAATGCTTTATGACTTATATAAACAATAAATTTAATCAAACATTCTCTTGATAGAATGGGATTCTCAACCAATCGTGTAAAACTTAATTAGTAAGACATTAATTTAAAATTAGTAAGATATAACTTAAGTCGGTCCTGGTGGTGTAGTGGTAACCACACTTGTCTTCCAAATCCAAGATTGCGGGTTCAAACCTGGCCAGGATCGATGGATTTTTTCGAGCGTAAAAATCTTAAGTGTAGCTTCCTTCGGGAAGAGAAGTAAAGCCGTGGGTCCCTTGTACATTTACGGCACGATAAAGAATCCCAAGCGTGAAAAAAGAGACATCTGAGCAAAATTTGTCGGCCGTTTCACGCCCTGAGTTAAATGGGACGCTGATGACCTGAGATGTTAAAGAGCGTCCATAAATAAACAAATGAAAATCAGTTAGTTAGACTTCTTAACTATTATACGGAATATATATATATATATTTTTTTTCCACACAAACCGGACTAACGTATGGAATCTGATCCAGATCGGAATAATTTGAGGTCATAATCGGGGCTCGAACCACAGATCATGGCCTGACCGTACCGATGTTCCTACAATCTGAGCCGCCCTGGCCTGTACGACCATCAAGAGCGCTAGCATGGTAAGCTTGTGTCAAAAACTCAATTTAATAAAATTAACATTAATAGTAAGGTTAACAATGAAGCTTGGGGTCTCGAAGGTTTCGGATAACCGCCAAGGGATAAAAGTTCTGTACCGAGTTAACCTTATAGGTCTTCGCGATATATAGATTCAGATAGGGAGATTGGCGAAGAGTCGGACAAGCACGGTAGTGCAGATGGTAAGGATATCGGCACGGTTAGCCGAAGATGCATGGCATAATGTATAACCCCGACTCTTGTTCATAACTACCATTAATAGCATGTACTTCTTCACCTCTCTTAGGGACCCAATGTTTTGCAATTCGTTTTTTTTTTTTTTTTTTTCGTTGCCATTTTCAGAAGTAACTGCACCTAATCCCGGAAAATTTGCACATTTACTCCACAGCTTTTAGTATCTAGGCATAAAGAACCAGATGAAATGCATAATTAACCCTTTAGTGTACACAATGAGATTTGGTTTTTCTGTTCTCTAACTCAAGTTTGAGCTTTCTATTTTTAAATCCATGGATACGATAGCATGTTTTCTTTGGAAAAAGATTTATATTTTGTGACTTTTTCTATTTTTTGTGAAATGTTTATTAATACATTGACTTAAAATCAATATTTTGTGCATTTAAAATAAAAACTAGACTATTTGATAATTTCTCTAAGGAAAACATTTAAAAACATTAGATTATTTTCCTTGTCTTTTTCTCAAAACTTTCTCTTGCCTATAATTAAAAAGAAGCAGAACGATCTAAATTGGAATATAATATGTAATAAAATGCTTTGAAACTTCTTGAGACCTGAAAGTAGTAAAAATAGAAAGATACAGAAGAAAAAGTAAGAAGTGTGTATGAAATTGGTGAAGGCAAAAAGGGCGCCATCTTGCATGTAGCGCCGCAGTACATCATGCCGTGGCTCCGGATAGTCTGGCCGTCTGGAAACAGACACACAAGTTCAATGGGCACCGCCCATTGAGGGGTCTATCCTCCCCTCATTCCTTGGCAATAGAACATGCAACTGCTTCAGCATGGAATGTAATTTATATCCGTAAACCCTTTGCCAGGTAGCCATTTCCTTTAAGCTTAAATGGGGAAGCGTATTCGAGAAATGCGGGTTACAGACGCCTTTAGCCACTTCCGTGATCAAAAATACTTCTTTTAACTTCCAAGAACGCCCGAATAATTCTTTCTACAGAAGTAAATGGCACGAAAGGCTGCAGAAAGCAGTTATGTTATCTTCAACAAAGACGGGGCCAAACGTTTCAGTCATGCTTACAAAAAAAGGGTGTTTTGATATTTATAAGTAAACCCCGGATTGTTAGGTTTGAACCGATTCTGATTCCATGCTCATACCTGCAAAATATTTCAATTTTTTTTTTCTTTTACGTACCAATAAATAACATACGTTAATTTCATAGAATTTGAAAAGACCTAATTTATAGTATAGGACCTAAAGTAGCTATATTGACTGTTAGAACCTAGAATAAATAAATCGGGAAATTAAGTCTATGGATTTATTATTTTATTTTAATTAAATACTGAACGAAATGTTCTAATTCAATGCAACATAGTGTGTTTCATAGACAATGAGTTATAAAATATTTAGTACAGTGCTAAATGCTAAATCATTAACACGGACTACATTAATCCAACTTGCAAAACAGATTTTTATAAAAATAATTTGTGTTGACAGTTCATAACAATCACACGAATCGAAACATAGTCAATGTGATCTATACGCGCAAATCCTTAAAACGTACCTCTACAGCGAAGTGGTTTGAAACCAATAACAATTTTTCTACACATAGGAAAGTAATATATTGTAAAGCATGCAAAAAACAAGTAAGATATGTTTATTGCACGTACATGCTTTTTCATAAATATTTAAATTAAACTTTTTTTTCGTTCTTTGACGGCTTTCCATATTATTAATAGTGTATTTTTCCAGCAAATTTATACTTTTCTTCATATACATAGATGCGGGTAGACAAACGTTCCTAAATGCCACAACATCAAAATTCAGCTAATCATTTAGAAAATGTGTTAAGGATAAATAGACCTAAACAAAATCTTTTTAAGTTTCAAGTTAAGCATAAGATCCGAAGACACATTTAACCTGTGATTATGTGAAGTACTCCTGCCGCCAACATTCCTGTTCAGACCTCTGCAAGTACTGAAAATCTTTAGGAGAATTTTGCAACTGAAAACAAAACTTTTGAAAATTTCTTCTAAAGCCTAAATATCAGCAACGGGCTCATTGAGAGACGTGTATAAATGAGTGCTCCGTGATTAGCGTTATTCCTGAAAAGTGCTCCACGACCTAAAACGTTTGGAAACCCGCTCTAGAGTGTTTGGAAATGAATGTGAATATCCTTACTGTAATATGTCATTAGTTTAAACGCATATGGCCTGTGATGCTTTCCCGCCAAACAAGGCGATCACCTGTCCACACATTGGATCTGTATGGGCGCCACAAAAACAGATGAACAGCACAAAAACGTCGACGTCCACCTGCCGCCTTCTCAGGAGTCCGGTAAGGCGGCCATCCCGGTAATGAGGAACAGGTGGAGATTTTATTAACAAATAAATTGTTACATTCTCCAGGGAGTGGCGTTCGTTATTAGTGTGTCATATTCGTTTCATCGGCTCTACCTCCAGCTAGGGTGTTTTTTGTTTTCCGTTTCTCTATAGGGAAACCCTTGAAGAAGAAGTGATATTATCAGGAATAAGTTTTGTTTAAAAAAACTCAAAGCATTAACAATTAAGTTACATTTATCAGCGCTGACGTCGCTACATCATCATTGTCTTTGAAAGTTTCTTTTTACTCTACGTTTATTACTATTTCCTTTGTTTCTACTTTCCTTCTTAATGCAACTTCTTTATTACTCCTTTTCCTTCCTTTTTATCCCCCTTATGATTTCTCTTCTACTTCCTTTATGTCTTAATGTGCGTTTTTCTCCTCTTTTCTAATAATTATGCTTTCTTTCGCCCTTACTTTTCATTCTCATCTTTATTTTCTTTCATTTTTGAGCTACTTCTTTCTTCTCCTATTGCTATTGCACTTTTTTCTTCCATCTTTTTCTGTTTCTCTCTGTTTCTTTCCTTTTTATACCTTTTCCTCATTGTTTTCTATCCTCTCGTGTTCTTTCTCTACCCTTTTCTTTTGCTTTCTTGTATTTTATTTCCTTTCTTCTTTATCTTAACTTTATTTACTTTGTAGTATTATTTTTTGTTTCTTATCTTTTCTCCTTATTTATTTTATGTTTTCGTTATGCCATTTCCCTCTGTATTATTATTTATTTTTCATCTTATCAATATGATTCAATGTTGGAATAAAAAGTGGATGTGTGGAGGAAAATGAAAGTAGCTGAACGTTAATAAAATTCTAAAAATGACATAACAGCTTGTTACACTTTATCGTGACATCCTCCTATATTAATGTATTAATATATTTACATATTAAATGCCGCTATAGGAAATAGGTTATGCAGAAATTGGTTGTTCTTGATCGTATCGCCGAAGAGAACAAAGTACACATATTAATGATAATAGAAACAACGCCATCTGCTGTCGGTGTTTGAAATGATGGCGGTGATATAGATTGTCCGTCTTAAGCGTTGCAGTATCGACACGAGTCAGTAGGGGTGCCAACTTCCTGTGGAGAAGTAATAGTTGTAATTAAATTGTCATATATCAAACGATAGCTTCCTAAGATATTATGTGCTTGAGGCAGATATCTTGGGCTCGAAGTCTAATTATGCAGGAGACTACATAAACTATTTAAGAATATCCTTAAGTAAATTTATTAAATTCTAAACTAAAAATGCTATTATTTTTAAAATTCATACCAAAGATTTATTTTTATATAAGTAGAGAATTATTGAAAAAAGAATTACTGGTTCAAAAATTATAGCCAAATTTATCGTGTTTTTTAGTTACATCACTTAAAAATTAACATTTTTTGTCTCAAATTTTGTTAATAAGTTTGGCATACACATGCAATTTACTTTGTTTTGGATTTTAACATATAATATGAGTTAGGTCTATAGAATTTATTTATAAAATTATATATTTTTCAGTTAAAAACTGAAAACTTTGGCACTAAACATTATAGATTTGCACTTAGAAACTGCTCAAGTAAAACCGAGAAAATGTTTCTATCTGAGTGTCTGTGTACTTCATCCTATTATATTACAACCAAAACTCTTCTACATAAAAAAAATATTGTAGGGAGGAAAATGCTGAAAATATAAAGGACGAGAAAGCAGCAATTAAGCAAGCACATGGATGAGTTACATTAAAGTTTTTATGTTAGGTTTTCATAAGTTAGGCTTTCAACTTCATTTTCTTCCACTCTGCTGCTATTTTACCCATTTTCCTTTTCTTCTTCTGTTTCTTTCACTCCATTAATATGACTCTGATCACGTTACAATAATATTTTTTTGCGCAGTTCTTGACTATTCTCTTCTGATCTCAAGTAATTTCATGTATTTAAGTTCATTAATTGCCTCAACAGCTCCCAAATCCAATTTCTCTTTTCTTTTTGGGGGGAGGCTCTTATTACATATGATGCGATGAAGGCACACAGTTCTTTTTGGGTAAACCTTTCCCGAAATGCTGTAAAAGTCAATCTGTGGTATATGGGCATCGTTTTTGTACAGGTTTTTCAGACGCCATGAAGCTTCCTTTCTGTTTGATTATCTACTCACCTCTCCTCACACTGCCTCTTACGCCAACACCATGAATTTATACCTTCAGTAAAAGTTTTAGGTCTCTGCGAATGTGGGCGTGATTGAGGGAGAATTGAAATCTATAATGGGATTTTAAACATGCCGTATGTGCTTTAAAAATAGCCTTGAAAGCCAATGACACATTTTTAAGACAGGAAATTTCAATTAGGTTATAACGTTAAAAACAAAAATTATTATTTTTCACTGAATTTATTGAAAACTGCTCTCCTGAATATCTTTAAGTGATTTAACATGTAGTATGTGAAGTAAAAATTCGAAATGTTTATTTATTTTAAAGCCCTCATGATTAGCCTTACATTCTTGTTCAGCTATTTAAAGGATGAACGCTTTTGTGTTGTTCTGAGGGGTGCTACAAGTCTGAAATTGTAAACAGTGAACTTACTACTTTCTTTCAATACATTCATTAGGTATATAAATAAAATTCTTTGGAAGTTTAACTTGGGTATTGCATTTCAAAGCAATGTCTGTTTATTTTGGTAGGTTTTAGTTTATTCTGCCATATTGCCTCCTCTTGTTATGTCAGTTAATTTAATGTGTCGAGTTAATATTTTTTCCACCTCATCCACCTCATCCAAACCTCAGAACTGGTTTTCGATATTGAATGAGATCTTCCCTGCATGCCTGCACTAAAATATTTTTGCAGTCATTTATTTCATTGAATTTCTACCTATTTTCCCTTCATCTGTTTTATAATTCCGATATTTGACAGTAAAATGAAAATTACATTTATATTTCCTTTTTTCCTGAAGGCTAATTAGATTGTTTGCAGATTAATTAAACGTGTATGCAATAAACAGCGCAGGGTAATAAACCAGGCTTTGAACTGAATTTAATAACACTTCATTTTAATTGCTTCAAAAAATTTAAAACAATATAGATGGATTCTCGATAAAGCATATCTCGATACCCTTGGTATTCTATTACTATCGAGACCGAACGATGCCTCGATACATGATCCAGATATCGATACTTTGTTTTGTAAAACAAAATTTACTTAATATTGTCACAAGTAGCATATGTTTCAGTGGTCTCAAGAAATATAATGTTTCATTTATAAGCTTCTAAAGCAGAGAGCAGCTACCAAGTAATTGGATGAGCGTCTAAGGTCTATCACCGACACGATAATAAAAGTGGCACACCTTTATATTTCTGTATATGGTTTGGCAACAGCTATACATTTCTTTAAAAATCATGTATCAAGGTTAAATAGCAGTTTGAAGTAGATATTTTTTGCGTTATATTGGATTAGTTTCTATAATGATTTTCATTTTTCGCAGATAATGAAAAATAATCTAAGTTCTGATATTGACTAATAACAAAATGGATATTTGCTTCATATGGCTTCTGTCTAATCAGAAATAATTTATTGTAACAATATCGATCTTTAATGACAGTTGAGTTTACATTACTAGCTCGTTATTTTCAAGTCAGTTGTTAAAAGAAAAATGAAAAATGTGAAAAAATAGCAGTAAACGAGTCTGTCTCCTTTCGAAGTCATCATCCTTATAAAGATGTTAAAATTATTTATTTGGTACAATAAAATGACAAATTAGTATATTATTTGATAAAAATATGAAATTATCGACTATCAAAGAATCGAGACATATCAAGTATTGAGAAAATTTGGTGCCGATCGGTCTCTAATTAAAAAACAGTTTATATGCGTTTTTATGATACAATAACTGATTGATAGAGTTGTGTTTACGATGCACGGGTTGTTTACCCAAATTTTTCACCTTTAACATCTTATAACTATATATAATATGACGAAGATAAACAGAATTTTATCCAAGCGCATATTTGATGCGCTCATGAATTATTTTTACGTAAATAATGTTCACCATATGAAAATAAAATTTGTAAATTAAAGTGGGAAATGGATGTGTCATATTGCATTGGATTAAGTATATCTAATAAGTACTGAATAATTGAATGTCACTGAGAAACAATTCCTGATGCATCCGCATTCCTTCAATGTTTATGCGAGGTTGACACACAGAACTGAAGATCGAATGCACAGTACACTACAATCTTTACTTTGGGATATCTGAGCACCTCAGCATTTGTTGAGCATCTCAGGTTTGTAGGAGATGTTAAGCAAAAATTGTTATGAATCATTTATTAAACAATTTCAATTTTCCTGGTCATCATCATCGAGCCTGTCTCACTTTCACTAGTCGAAAAACTTCACGAACTGGTAGCTACGAAATGAGAGCGTGACCAACGAAGCAGCAGTTCTTGCATCTGTTGCAATAAAACATCGTGCAAGGTGGACCAAGATGATGCTGCGCCTTCGTCTGATGGAACATCAACGTTAGGGCATCTCACATAGTACCGTACAATCAGACCGCCATTATTGACTTGCTGATAAACTGAAAGGGCAGAAGTTTGAGACGTACTATACTCATATTGATGGAAGCTCACCGCTGAATTTGTATCACAGGTTCATGGCTGGCTAAGCTACGGTTGTGCAGATTCGTCAAGTTGAGAGTACGAAAAATCTTCACAACAGGTAGTCAAGAGAAGTGAATGCAAATCTTAACACCTTAAGAATAGAGACTTTTGAATCGTCTTCTAGCAGAGAGAGGCGGGTTTTTATATGTACTCTCACAGCTGATGAATCACCATTTCACACAAGGAACAATATGTAAGAGTGTTCAAGGGAATTCCATATAACCACCTGCTAGCACATATTTTGGAACCGTCATTTGGGATGCTCGATTTCGAACACGAACAAAAAACTGTCATTGCTGCAATGTATTGTGAGCTCTTGAAAAAAAGTTAAGGCTTCTATAGATTCAAGTCTTTGCTTCTCCATGACAATGCAAGATCTCCCACCGCTACCGTTATGCAAGAGAAATTGGATGCACAGCCTTGGAAGATCCCCTTATGGTCCCAATTTGTCATCAAGTGACTGCCATTTATTTGAATCTCTTAAAGAAGCCTTACGGGAAAAAAAAAGAGTTTTCCTACGATGAACAGTTAGAAGATTGTAATAGACTTCATACTCTTTATGAAACAGATATTCAAAAGCCAAGTTAGTGAAAATAATGAAGCGTGTTCATCCACTAAAGCCTTGTTTATATCTGATCCATCCCGTATATCTTTTATTATGTACTAGCTATGAATAGGTTTAGGAGAGTTTAGTTTACTTTTCTGCAAATTTTTAAGCGTTAGCTGTTTTTCCCTGTATATTTATTTATTTTATTTTAATGCTTTAATATGGTATGTTTATTTTTATGGCTAATACTGTGGCGTTTTTTGTTTGTCATAGTGCGATATCTATTGTAGTCTAATCGCATTCAACTTTTACGTGGAATTCAGTTAATTCGCGTTCCTTTGCAAACATGGACTTTCTACAGCAAAACCTAATTTTTATCTGACTGTTTGAGGACTCGTGGTGATAAATAATCCACGATGTGCCTTCACTACAGTAAAAATCTACAATAAAGCTGCAGTTAGGATTACCATCCCTGAGAACAAACGCAGAATCTTCCAAAAATAAATCTATAGACGTAGCTTGTAGTTTTACTTAATACTAGTTCTGCTATTATTAAGAATGATAAATCACTTCAGCGAATGTGTCTATTAATCCAAATGCATCGGTGCTTCTAAATAATTTCCCCATAAGTGACGTGTTTGGGCATTACTTCATCTCTTAAGAAGCCGATCCGATTTAGACCATTACGTCGAGTGCATAATTCTCAAGTTAACACTACATCCTGGATTGAAAACAATTCTTTCTTTAAAAAGGAGACTGGACATGATCTATTTTAAGTCATATCTGTATCGCTTAAATGTCATGGATATATTTTGTGTCTATGGTCTCATGTCAATATGCACGAATTTTAGGATAGAATGAATTACTTATAACCGTGCTAAGTTTGATGGACTACATACTGAGACTCATTCGGAAGATACCGGGTTCAAATCCCTTGGAGACAATCATTCTGACCTTGAATTTTTATAGTTTTATTCTGGTTGCTTAGGCGAGTTCTATGATGTTTCTTTTCAACATTTTCCGCTCTCCCGTTTCATATCTTTTCGTTCCTTTGGTTATATTGAATGAATTGAGCCGTTTATGCCCCATCCAGGGCTAGGGTCTCCACAAACGGGCATGGCTCATCGATTTCTCTTATGATGGGCTAGTCCATAATACCTATCGTCTCTATGAGTTTGTTTAAGTGTATATGTTGCTTATTTTATAATTAACACACATTTAACTAGAAGGTTCAAGTGTTAAGTCCATTAAGTTTTCGTATTAAAAGTTTGGTATCACTTTCACTATTGGCTTCGGTTGTTTTCTTTCTGCAGCTCTGTTCCTAGGTTCTTCCAGCTGCTGCGGTTCTGTGCTGCGCTAGTCCAGTGGAACCTGACTGCTTTCCTGAAGGAGTCTGCCCCCCCCCCCTCACCTCGCTCTCGGTATCTCTCTTCCTCTCCTACAAATACGTGGATCCCATGTGGTAGCTATATGTCACCAAGGGTCGAAAATACCAGTTCAGGTCGTGGTGCGGTTTGCGTTGTAAAAGGATTTCTGCCCGACGACTAGTATGGAAGTTAAGAGGCTGGAACTCCTTGGTGATCGGGGAGGGTGCGGGCATCGGCTATCTGGAAACAATTACCACGCTTACATGTCGGACTCGAATCGATTTGAATACACTTTACGGATTTAATTCGGACGTCAATACATCCCTTTACATAATGATTTTAGCCCATGTGAAATCTGTTACAAATTCCTACTTAAGTTTTCATGTTGGTTAACCTACTTTACTTTATTTGTATGTTGGATAACTTGCCGGATAACCTGTTTACAACGAATTAAAGATGTCAAATCTGGAAGAATGAAACAGATACACAAGGTTAAATGGCATAAGTCAATGCACATGCGTATTTCGTGGGTAAATATAAAATGACGATCGACTGTGTGTGATAAAAATGACTAACGTTAGCGCGCATGAACATACTAAATTCGATTTCAGTACGAGCCCAATTTACATGCATTTTAATCCGGATTGAATCTCATTCCATTCCCAGTTTTGTAGAATCAAACTTGGCTCTTAATTCCTGTTCAAATGCACATTTTCAGCCCGGAAAGTATATTCAAATCGATTTCACTCCGATACGTAAACGTGGTAAATGTTAGGGACCCCAGCATACTGTCCATGGATCCAAGATGTGTTAAACGTTTTATTTGTGATTTTTGTTATGCCAAAGTGTAATTATATGAGCTGTAATTATAACACTGTGTAACTTCTACTGTAATAGAACTTGCTCTGAAGTTCTAATTTTTATAAAATATTTTTCGTTTCTCCTTAGTCAGTGTGTCCACAGTTTCTTTATACATAGTGAGGCTGTTGGCTCATAATTCGTTAAGCATTGTCATTATATTGAACAAATTAACCGCAAATTTTAATGATAGTATCAATACTTTTTTTTAATTATAACAATTTATTAAAACTTAACTTTAAACAAATGGTACAATGTCTATCGATTTAGATCTCCTCAGCCAGATAAATATTAAGAACAATATTTATGTTATAATTAATTTGGATAGGAAACTTAAATAATTTTTCAGAAGAAGTGAATATTGCTAGTATTTCTAATGAACACTATAAGTCTTTAATTTAACTTTCTTTGGGCAAATCTTTCTATAAGAATTTCATTGCTGGATCTCCGAAAAAGGAACCAATGTTTGCATGACTAGGGTCACAAGCAGGATGAACATACTCCCCTCGCATGAAAAATTCGATTCAACATTGCGTTTACGAATGGAGTCCTTTTTCCTGCCATTTTCCACGGTAAGGAGCGTGCGAAGGCACGGACTTTGGCCATTATCTGGTAGCCTTATGCTAATGGGGAGCTTGTACTGAGGTATTCAAATCACGGAGGGGGCTATACTCATTTTCCGTTCGCGTTTCTCCTGCGCAGGTCAGGTAAGCGCTACCTTATTTCCTGTATACACATGCGCTCAAGAAAGTGCTTTTTTATGCTCTCACACGAACTGCGACCAGAAAGATCTTCCTCAAGATTTGTTATTTTTGTAATGGACTGGCAAAGTAGAAGGAAAGAGATGAATAATAATTATTATTCTCCTTTTATTATCGCCATTATAGTTGTGAATAACGCGGTGGCGTGCTTCAACAAAAGACTAAGCGAGTGCAGGGCGCAGGTGAATGTAAGGAAATTGCCATCATTAATTTTCACAGAAACAATGAATTTAAATACGCAAGAGAGAGAAGGGTTCATCGAGAATAAGCAGAACTCCCACATTATGGTTCTCACATAATTTTCAGGCTTCTTCCCTGGTCTATTTTAATCCATTCTTTATTATTTCCTGAAGCTCGTAATGGAGGCTGAACAGATCAATTTTGAACAAACAAACGTGGTAACCGTTCGGCCTTTATGGTGTATACTGGGTGAAGAATAAAATATTCTCATACTGTTTCTTACCAATTATACATCTTGATATGTACTCAGCTTTGTCATCCTTTGAGAACTATACTTACAATGACGGATGCGCACTGTAAGAAATCGAATACATTCATTTGGTGCGTTCAGTTTCCGTATTACATCACTGTTGTATTTCCTTTCCTTGTCCTTCAAGTAAAAATCTTATAATTACTATCAATAATACACTTCAGGAAGAACTCAGCTTCTGAAATCGAGGGTCATACATTCAAAATAACAAAAATGTTGTGCTTTGCTTGGAAGGTAAACAATAACTTTTAGAATTTCCAGAACTCCTGGGTACTCCAATAAAAATTTTTAAAAGCCAACTATTATTCATTAGATGTATGAACTCTATAAGCTATTGTTGTTACAGGACAAAAAAAAAGTAAAAGGAGTAACTCAGATCCAAAAATCACTGAACCAATTATGCTAGAGGTCCCGCTGGTTTGCGAGACGCCCCGAGAAGTATTGGACAACTACTAACAGCATTAGTTATTCTTGAATGTATACAATAAATTACGAGAAAATGAAAAAATATATAAATATATTATGTGTATTTATTGAGATATAGTATATATGTACAAAATATAAGGTGACAAACAATAAATTCGAGAACTTTGAAATAGGCAAGCAGCAAACTGAACCAGGCAGAACACTCTTATGCCCTCGTGTTTTTTGTAATAATTTACTAAGAAAAATCTTTCTGTATACTCATTTATCCAGTATTAAGTGACAATGCTGGACTTTGCTGGTAGATAGGAAGAAGGAGGAGGGCGTAGGTAAACATTTTAACAAAGATATAGATAGATCAGATCGGAAGAGGCAGAAAACCGGGAAAGGGAGTAGGGAACACGAGTCACAATATTTTTTTTTAATTATTTCTTTTGCATTGTTTTTTTTTCTGTTTGTTTTATTTAAGTATTTAGTTTTTTTTCCTTTTCTTTATTTTTTCACTTTTACCATTTATTTATTTATTTATTTCATTATATATATATATATATATATATATATATATTATTTGTCTCTTAAGAGTAAAATATTGGTTTGTGCAATTTCATGTATTATCCGTTGTACTGGAAAAGCACGTATGACCCAGGACATGGATGAGTTAGGTTTGTAATGTAAATATTGTAAATAAATACACTACCGCCACCACCACTACCCCCATCATTACCACTACCACCACCACTACTACTACAAACCGTTGTAAAACGTAGAATCAGAATTCAGAATATAAATATCTTCTACTAAGCCTAGTGCGATCAGGATTTGGTAAGTGAAAAGCAGTTTCACCCCTCCCATTGAGGAATTAAAATTAACGAGTGAAGTTGTTCCATTATATTTTATTAGTTATTATTGATATTAATATTTTGGTGTTTTGTATACTTTATAATGTAAAATTATTGTCATGATTATTAGTAGATATTATTCATGGCTGCACTGCAGTAAAAACAAAATATTGAAAATATGCATTTTTTGTTTGTGTATATGTTTAAATTTTATAAATCAGTGATAAACAAGTATAGTAAATATATAGTATGCAATTTATTATTTTAAATTTATTAAATTTTAGTGGCCCACAACAACAAAAGATATTTAAAAGGAATTCATGATCAAGGAAAGTTTGGGAATCGGCTGAACATTTCCACTGTACTGTATACTTTCCATTTTGCTAAAATAGTTATATAGACGTTTTAGCTAATCAGATACATTACAGTAGTCCAACTAAATCGACCAACCGGAATGAGTTTACCCAGTAAATGCTTAGCTGAGAAGACACATTTCCAGCTTTTGCTATGAGATAAGATAGCAGTTTAAAGAAATCATGAAGCAGTTTGGTATGGCACCCGCGTTGGGCGCCAAATTTGAAGATTATTTGCCTGCTCCGGCTACTTGCCCCAGGTTGGGCATCGATCTTAAAGCGATGATAGTTGACGTTCAGTGTTGTTGCCTACGCTTCAATGGCAACAATTTCACTGAGTGATTCTGCTATTTTCTTGATTGTAGCTCAACTGGAAGAGGAGTTCAACAGTGTTAATGGAATGTTATATTTAATATCATACTTAAATAAATTTCTACCTAATCATAAGCCAGCTATTCTTACCACCGATGCAACATATTTTATTATGTCCAAATTCTTTTGCGTCCTCTGGTGTTTTGCATATGATAGATTTGGCTACGTTGAACATAAACTTAGTTGCCGCGTGTAAAACTTACAGATGAGTGCCGCGGCGCGTGAAACTGAAAAGCAAACTTTAAATTAGTCCTGAGAACTGCTTCTGCGACTTGGAGGTATCTTGCCAGGTGTAGAACTTAAGGCTGCCTGTATCGCGTGTAAATCTTCAAACTGAGTTGATCTGCTTCTGCGAACTGAGCTGAACTGAAAATTGACTTGAACTGTCTGTTTCTCGCTGTGTATAAAACTTAAAACTGCTTGTTTCAACATCGTCGAACTTACAACTGCTTAGTGAGTAAACGATTGCGTCACATGTAAAACTTCAAACTGCCTATTGAAAACGGCTTCTCACTGCTTATAGATCTTATAACTGCCTGACTGCGGTCTCGCGTCTTGTGGAACTCAAGGCTGCTCCCCTCAGCCAAGAAAACTCTCCCTTATACATGAAATTCCAATAAAAAATCGTTGACTAGCAGACGGCAAAAGGCATGCGCAAGCCTCGAGCCTTTCTTTAAAAAATTTAAACCTACGTCTATCATTGGCAGGTTTAAAGTTCACCTGCCATTCTTACCATTCGTTGTTATTCAAAATTTTAAAAACATCCCTTAGCATTAGCTAGATTTAAAAGGCGAACGGTCAGAGACCTTAACGAGTTTAAAAATCCTTTCAGTTTATTACCCTTCAAAGGAAGCCCTTTCAAAAATATCATTCCACTATATACTCAGCTTCATTCTTCCTACTGTACTGTACTCTTCCTACTTCCTTCTTGGCCTCTAAGCTACCATAGGCAGTTAACCCCAGAGACTTTCTCTTTCGTCGACCTAACGCAATTCAGATGTTACAGTTAAACGTATTATACAGTTATGCTTACATAATGTCAACATTACTAATTACAATACATAAAATATTAGGATTGGGTTTATATAAGTATACATTATAGTTATATTTCAGTGGGAGTGAATCGGAAGAATTGTTTCCCTATGTTACTGGAAGAGTGCGCCAAATCTTTCAGGTTTGCTTAGTGACATTTTTTCTCCTATACCGCACATCGAACTTAATGACATGTCCAGTGATACAGCAACATTCTTGAAATATCTCAAATATACCACACCAGATTTTTTCGAAGAAATGTACGCTTTTGACTTTTCTCGGTGTAAAATTTTTTTCAACTTTGGTATGATTACGGCTTATCAAATTTGGAAGTAATGGCTAAATAGTTAACAGCAACGCCGTCGATCTATATTGAATGTATTTAACTACTCGACTAGCCGGATTCAACCTATGACCTCTTGAATGGCCAGCACCCTCGTGCTTTCCAGATATTATAGTGCCCTCTTGCGCCAGCAATCGATGCAGTTAACTCTTAACTATGTAAATTCTGGTGTAGAAGTGAAGGGGTATAATTTGGAAAGCGTCTTTATGGGTTACAATAATCAGGACACGGGGCTCTTGCGCACCCTTATCGTCTACCACTTTGGCTTGTTGCTGGGCTACCTTCTAATCTCCACCCTGTCACATGCACACTACCTCTCATATATTAAGCGAAACGACTACAGCCTGTACCTACGCTCACAATTGTGGTCGAACCTTAGAAGTAAAATCAGTAATGCTGCTAAATTGAAGAGTAATAGTTCCAAATAATAATAATTAAATGAAATGACGGCTTATATATCATCTATTTTGTGAGAATATGCAGTGTCAATCATCACCAAGCAGGAAGATGGTAGATTTGTGCTTCATCAAAGTCTCTTAGATCAATATTCTCCTACTTGTCTTATATATTTAGAAGACAATAACAATACACAAACTATAGTGCATTAAAATAAATCGGTACTAGAGACAAACTAAACGTGCATATATGGAAATTTAAGAATTATGGATGTGATGACATCATGGTCTAATTTCTTTACTCATTCAACTTAAATTACAGGGGGGAGGGGGAAGCAGAAAACAACATGTGACTGCAGCGTTCTCTCCCAAGAGACAAGATTCATATTAAATCTTCCCCTTAGAATTAATCAGTATCCATTCATCTGAGGAGGTATCAGTTGAGTATGGAAGTAGCAGTGTTGTGTATGTTCTTCCTACAGGACCTCCAGAATATATCCTTACCGCTCACACGCGGTTTTGCGACCAGGCAGCTGAGGTTGCCACTTGCCACTTCGCTTCTTAAAATTGTTATAAAATCTTACCTTGCAGCAAATGTCTTCCCTCAGCTAAACAGGAGTTGTACTGGATAAACACATTCTTATTGTTACGTTTTAGTTGCTCTACTGTAATGTATATGACTTCATTGAGTTCTTCCAATGTGTGAAAATATGTTTTGTACTCTAGGTTCATCAGGTTACCTCACAAATAAAAATCACAGACTGTTAGATCTAGGAAGTGAGATCATATACCAGCATTATCACTCAATCTTCAAACACTTCGCTACTTTTACCCATGGACTCCTCTGCAGTATGAACACTGGTGGGATCCAATAGAAACCACCCATATGATTTCTCTTCTTACGTCAGCTAATTAAAAATTGCCATTTCGGTACCTATTACTGTCTGCTCGTACCCATTATGCATCTTATGCTAATATCACGCCAAACTCTAATTTACCTATCTTAAAAAGGGGTTCTTGTATACAATTTTGATTTTCAGAACGCAATAGTGAATGTTAACTATTTTTGATGGGACCACGCCTCGTCTGAAAAGAACACAAGCTGTTGTTCGATTAATGCATTAGTCACTGATGAAAGCAGCCACTCGCAATAATGCACACAAGCTACGGGATCACCTCGTCGTAGACAATGAACCTGTATACATTTGTAAAGTTTGATTCGTATTTATAATAACATTTACACACAAAAATATGTTGCTCTAGAGTCAGCTGTCTAGCAATATTTGCAAAAAGGTGATTTTCGAAAGTTCTAGAAGGAAGGCAAGTAGGCGGCCGTGAATGAGGAGGTCGAGTCGCAAAATCTCGTGCGGATGGTGAGGACATATTGTGGAAGCCCGGTATATTCCTTTTTTTAAGTTGCCGCTACCGTTACATATTTTCCTTATGGGACTATACCGCGTGTTTAAGAACTACACAGTTTAATTTCAGCCTTGACCGAGTCGAAAAATCTCTTGGGAATGGTGAGGGCATATTCTGGAAGCCCCGTATATGCTTTTTTTTTTTTTTTTTTTTTGTAGCTGCTGCTACTGTTACATCTTTTCCTTGTGGGCGTTTAAGAACTACACAGCTATAATTTCATAAAATATAAAGAGACTTTAGAGAAGCAAAATAATAGAAATGCCACGAAGAAAAATAAGGAATATATAGCAATAAGTTGAAGTTTTACTAGCGAATGAGAAAAGTCGGATATTTAATAGTTCATCAACAGCGTTTTCACAATGTGGCATAATAAAATTCTTTAATATATCGGACTAATTACGTCATTGAGTAACAATTAATTAATTTATCGTGTTATGTAGCTTAGTTTAGTTGTACCTACTCACATGAAAAGGCGAAAACTATAATTTCGACGGTTGTAAGTTGGGTTGCATGATAATACATTGGATGCCCGTAAAAGTTAAAAAAAAAAAAAAAAAGTTTAATCAACAGATTCGAACTCTATAGGTATGATTCGCTTTTACTTAACGCCATTATCATACAGAATGTGTCAAAATTACATTCCACAGTTCCGTCCGTTATTGTGTGTTGTCATTTGGAAAGGACTTGGTCAATGACGCATTCGTCCATCAGTAATTTTGAAATGTTAAGGCAGACTGCACATGTCTTTAACAATGGCACCATTGTCCCTTTGAGCTTATAGCATGCTTACGCTGACTGGTGAGAATGTAGCTGACTTCTGAGGTTGGAATGCCTGGGAGAAGTAGATTTCAAATAGCTTTTTGATAAATGAAAATAGAAGTTTAATGAACAGATTTATGCAATATCACTCATCCAAATTAATTAACAAAATATAGTGTTTTCAGTTACTTGATATAAAGTCCATCCATGGCTATGAATTCTATTGTATTATATACTAGTTAGAACATTTTTCAAAATTTGCTCTAAGATGGCGAACCATGGAAAAGCTTTTTCTCTGGTATCCTGTAGATTGCTATATGCAAATGCCGTTTTCCTCAGCACGCCATGCGCGGGTATTGGTCAGTCCCTCGCGATTGTGAGGTGCGCACCAGGGGGAAATGGACGTATTAGGGTTGAAGAGGGAGAGGTAACGTTCACAACATGGCGCAACCTCGATAACACTGCTCTCATTTGCATATCTTGCCCGCGACATGGGAGTTGCAGAATAAAAAACTACACACCTCTAATGTATGGAAATGTGCTATACCCTGGTGGTGATAAATGAATCAGGCAATAAGTCTGCTTTGAGGAAGCCTTATGCTCGACCGGTTACCGTATGAGGTCAGCTCGCCTTGTTCACAATGTGCCCCTCAATCATTATGATCAGATTCGCGCTTGCATGTGCCATTTTCTTAAAGGGGGAATATATAACGAGTTTGCAAATTGTAAGTGATGATGGATTTTGAATATATAACAAATTAAGTGAATTACAGCATTCTACAGTGAAGACAATGACGTAAGCTACCACCTTTGCAAGCGAAAAAGTCCCCAAAAATTGCAATGGACAGTAAGGTTCGGTAGCTGTGTTGAAAGCAACTCATTTAGGGATGGTAACCGAAAAGTATGCTGCAAGAGGGGAACCAGAGAGATGACACCCCGTTATCAAACTAACCCCGCGTGACACTCTTAACGCAATTGGGGGACATACCATTTACTGCGAATCTTCAAGAAAGTAGATAAAACGATGACGACCAAGGCAAAATACAAGGACAAACTATGTGATATTTTAAAGCTAATTAACATAGCCATCTGGAATATCCGCGAAATAACTCTTAAAGAAATGTCAATAGAAAGAGTTAAATGAACAAAGAATACGTGTTTGTACATTCACAAAGAAATTAAAAGGAAATAATGAATTAAAAAATTAGATAGTGTTTTAAAGTGAGGTCTCTCGATAGACAAGTCTTTTTCAGGGATAGAAATATTGCTTAAGAAAGAATGGAAAACATACCTTTATTTTTATTAATGATAGAATTATAAATATATTAATCTAAACCCCCAGAAGATACTTATCAGTTATAGGAATATATGCCACAGAAGAAGGAAAGAAAGAAGCGAGTTCGGAATTTTATGAATCAGTGCCAATTTTTAAAGCGGTTTATCGGAGGCGACAAGTTGGTCGCCAATTATGAAACGATTTAGCTGCTGATCGCCATATTTTGTAGAAGCGTATCGTTAATAGACTATTAATTACTTTGGTGTTGTTGTCCATGTTTCATGACAACAATATCTCAGGGTTTCTTTCCGTTATTTTGTGACTCGTGTTCAACAGGACTGGGAGAGGATATCAACTGTGTTAATAATTACACGATATGATATAATATATATGCTAATTTATTATTCGCGAGATCATTCGCGTCCTCTGGTTTTCTGTGTACGATAGAACTTAGCTACTCGAATATAAATTTAGTTGCCGCGATTTCCGAAGAGACGTACTGGATTTGATTATCAGACTATCTGAAGTGCACTGAACTGAATTTAATTGATTATCTGCAACTGGCTCTCTCTGATCTGAACTGTGATATGAATTGAATTGAAGAACTGGTGTATCTGATCTGATTCTCTCTGAACTGAGTATGTGATATCTGAACTCTGCACTGATCTGAACTGATTGTGTGAACTGAGAACTGAATTTCTGCACTGATACCCCGACGGGGCAAACGCCTCCTATATATTCGATTCATATTAACTAAACGTTGGCTTCACCAACCCAAGGCGGTCACATAAGCACGCGCAAGTCCTTGCTCTAGAAATTCAAAATATACACTTACTATTGATTGGTTCAAATTCACCCATCAAAGCCACCTGCTATTTGAAAGTTTAAAACATTTATTTATATTGGTTGGTTTACAGTTAAATGTACTAACGACTACTGAGTTCGTTCCTTTCACGTATTCGAAAGAGGCTAATAGCCCTCACCAACGGTAGGTCTTTTAAGAAGTGCAATATCATTCATCCTTTTCCTTTGTATAGTTATTTATTGCCCCCTTGGCTCTGGCACGTTTCTGACTGGGCTATCGTAGACAGTCACACCAGAGAAATTTCCCTTTTGACGACATACAATTAACAACTTAAAGTTATATCTCATGATGCACATATATACATATACATTACCAATTAAAATACACAAAAATATGATGATTGGCATGCAACATATATACTATATTTATATTTCAGTGGATGTGGGCCTTAGAAACTGTTTCAATACAATCTGCAAAACTGATTATATAGTAATAAGTGGAGATTTTAACGCCAGAGTAGGTAACCAATCGGTCCGAAAAAAAACTAGGAACAAAATGAAGAACAAATGCTGAATGAAAATGGAAAAGCATTAAATAAATATACATTATATAATGAATTGCGAATAACAAATACATTTTTTCCGACACAAAGAAATGCAGTATACACAGACAACATGAGGGAACAAATCAATCATAGATTACACATTAACAAATAAGTTAACTCCTATGTCACAGACACAAGGGTCTAAGAGGATACGACGTCTACACAGATCACTAATTCTTACTGACAAAAATAAACCCCCCAGCAAAATGGAGACTTAGAAAGGAAATTTTTACAACAAAACCATGATTGGAGATTCAAGACTCGGCTGCTACAGCAAGACAGTATACGGAGATTATATAGTACAAGACGACGATGCTATCTGGACTAATGAGCCTAAAGTGTACAACACACACACAATATATATGAAAGAGAGAGACGAAACAAAGCTGGGGAAAGTGGGCAGCCTTGTTTGACTTCTTGGTTAATATTAACTGTGTCACTAAGCCCATTTGTATTTATATATATATATATATATATATATATATATATATTAATGATGTGTGTTGGATTTCCTTTCTCTTTCAAGGCCCATATTTTATTTCTTGAAATTTTATCAAATTTTTCATAATCAATATATATGATGAGATAGGTAGATTATATTATCTTCTTTTCTCTATCAATAGCTTCATTACAAATATGCAATCCGCCCAAGAACGTCCTTTTTGAACCCACATTGTTCCTTACCTAGTATAGCCTCATTTGTTTTATTTATTCTTAGAATTTTTATTTTAGAGTATATCTTATAACCCGATTTGATTTCCTCGTTAATTATTACAATAAACTCGAGTTCTTTTTTTGAATATTGGGATTAATATTCCTTTCTATCATTCTTTAGATATTTTATAAGTGCTCCAACATATATTCAAAATTTGGAGAAAACGAGATTTTATTTCCTTTGGCAAACACTTTATTGGTAGAAATATAATAATAGGATTCCTTTCTTTTATATAATTAATTTTATTGTGTAGAATTTAGAGCATCTTGCTTAATAATCATTCTCCAATGTATTTTATAGAAAAGGGGACCGACAAAAAAAATTCAGATAAAAATGTACGTGCTTGCCTCGATGTCAAAGCTCAGTGCGCTGATATCTGAGCTGCCAAATTGAATAGAATTGCTGGTTTCGGAGGATATCTTGGTACTTGAGCTTTGCTGAAGGACTAGCCCTATATGCCACCTCTGAGAAGAAGAGGTGAGGTTAAGGAGATACCGGACTAGGCACGGAGGTAGACAGATTCCCTAATTTGTTTCTAGATAGAACATCCTGACGTCTGCAAAGTCTTCCCTCCAATGAATTCGAGCACTCAGACGGTGCCCTTCCATACAAAATGCCAAAACAGAAACCTTTCCAAAGCGCAAGCCACCGTTAAACCGTACAGACCCATATCGACCTGTCACTTTAATGTTCTGATCTGATGTTCGTTAGTGGTTAATCTATACCTTTTCCGATATTTTCTAGTTTTAGTAAGAGAAGACAAATACATTCTGAGTATGATACAAGAAGTTAAGCCTGCTCCAAGTACAGCTAGTTGTATTGGGAGTAGTTCTAAAGTAGTAATGGTGAGTGCTCTAATAATTTTGGTTGTGACATATTGGTGGAGGCTGCCGGGTAGTATCGTATTTTTACTGAGTTTCTAAAATTTACTTTTAATTTTCCACCAATATGTCACAGCTCAAGTTATCAAAGAACTCGCTATTGCTATCTTAGAACAATGGACATAAGGTGACCTGAAATTCTTATCAGAATGTTATCTTAGTCATCTCTTATTAAACCGCCACGGTTGATCTAAGTCGGTAAGACGCGGATTCGTGAATGGAAGATCCGGAGTTTGATTCCCACCATGAACTCCTCCTTGACTGAGTTTTTTTTATCATATTTTCTTTATAAAATGGCAAATGCCGAGGAAGTTCTCTAAACTTAGGCCTGCAACGATTACTTCCTTCCTTAAAAAAATCCTTTCCCAGCTTATCACTTCATATCATGTTTCATCATGCCCACCGCCTTGATGCTACAATAGTTAAAACGGGAGTTAAACATTAGTAAAATATCTTATTAAAACTACAAAATATCGGGAAAATACCAGGATATAGATTTACCACTAACTAACGTCAGATCAGAATATCCAATTTATTACATTATATATTTAGTCGAACTGGCGTACTGGCTATCATTAGGGGGCCCATCGGAGTATATGGCGTCGTTCTCCTTCTAAGATCAACTTGCGAATGTCCCGCGTACCCACTACCCAGTTCAAATCTAATGTATTTCTCTATGCGCATGTGCAGAGTAGTTTCCTCCTTAGTTCAAACATGTAACTGTCACTTGTACAGCACATGGAACCAAGTGCCCAACTATATATATTATCCTATATTGTTAACTCCTGTATTATCAACAATGTTTAATAATTTAATAATGCTCTTATGCCTCAATATCCATCTCAACATTGACCTAAGTGGCCAGAGGAAACCCCAGGTCAGGATAGCTGGCCTCAAAGGACTTGAACCCGGGACCTCCTAAACATTACCTCCTGAGCCATTCCACTAGACGAGTTAAGACCTTTAAGCTCTTCAACAAGTCACCTAACTTTCTATCCTGAACTTCTGCAATTCCGACATATGTATGCTGATCGTGAGAAATTCAGGAAAACATTTAAGCAGAGGAAATAACAATAGCCCGTTGTCAGTTCGACATAGCGAAGGTAGACAGGTCGTGTATTCAGGCAACACAATGAAGCTTGTCATTCTATGACGAATTACCCAGAAGCTTCTAAAGTAGAACAATATGGCAACAAACAGATGTCGCAACCTTGACGATAGAACAATAATTATATCAACCGCTAAGTCTTTTGTGGCGGGGGTAAATAACAGTGTTTTCTATCAGGCCCGACACAGTTACAATACACATTCTCTTTGTTTCATTAAGGTTCTTCATTGTCCAGTTAAACAAATGTCACCCATAGCCATCTGGCCGAAGAAGAAGGGTAATATAACTATTATAAACATAATCACTATCTGTAATACATTGCCTATTAATTGCGTATTGTGATGCTGCTAAATATGGAGCAGAGACTTTCTCTGCTGTATCATTTACATAATGTGCTCTTTCTTAACATAAACAGGGGGCGGCTAAGAGGCGGTTGTGGTGGCTTCCGTGGGGCTTTCTGAATAAAAGGCCCGGAGCAAAGAGGGGTCTGGATAAACAAACTGTTTATGCAGCCTTTGGATTGCACATAAGGCTGCAGGTAAATCTAAAATGTTGTCATCTATAACAGTGCTGAAGTAGATATGCTGTTAACTATAATAGTAAATTCTCCGTCTCATGTTTATTTAGTCTTCCCACTTCTTTTACTACTTCATATTCCCAAATTTCTTTCTTGTTTTCTTACTGCCTTCCCATTTCGCTCTCTAACCGCAACGGGTGGCCGAGGTCGTTAAGGTGCGGACTCGTGAGCGGGAGGTCTGGGGTTCGAATCCCGCCAGGACCGTCATTCCTGACTGAGGTTTTTTCCAGGTTTTCCTCAGTCCTCATAAACCTGGAACGATATCTTCCTTAAAAATAAATCCTTTCCCAATGTATCATTTCATTTCATGTATCATCAGTGTCCATTGTCTGTGGTTCCTCTGTAGCAAAAACGAGCGTTAAATACCATTCACTAATTTATTCACCTGCCGCTACTATAAAATGCATCTTTTTTGTTTACTTAGCTACTTTGTTATGATTTTATTTTACTTCGGAGAGAGTTTAATTAAATTTACATCGATTACTAAGAAGTACTATCCATTGTAGTAAAACAGCTAGTAACTACACTGGTCGAGAATTAACAGAATAATTTAACCAATAACCTTCTATTTTTCTTTTTGCTACCTTTTGTTGTTCACTTTTATTCACTTTTAAACCCTCGTTTGGAATTTCATGGTGAAATCAATGCCAAGTAACACAGGTGCTAAAAAAATCTAATAATTGTGCTTTCAGTTGTTTTTAGCTAGTTATATTCAAATCATTTTAAAAACATGATCGTATACTCCAGGCAGAAATATGGCTACCTAACGGAAGGGCAAATAACGAAATTCAGCAGTACTCTTGAAATAATAAGTTTGCATATATTTGCTACAACAGAAGGATAGCCAGAGGATAGAATAAAATACCTCCCCCCCCCGAAATGAAAATTTCATTTACTTTAGTCCTTGCTCTTAATAATCAAGTGTAAAATTAAATTAATTCTGAAATTAATTTTAGCAGAATGTGGAAGTTTATTATAAGCGACTTATCAATGCACTTATTTGGCATGGTCGACTACACGCAACGATGCATCGAGTCGGGGATTTTCATATTAGTGTATATTTTCAGTATTTTACGCAAATGTTAACTAAATTCATCAGTTTCCTAATTTTAACTTGTACATAAAATGTTCTATACAGTTTGGTTGTTACTTCCACCCTAAACTTGTTCACTCATCCTGTCGAGCCCCCCCCCCCTCTTCCCGAGAAAATTCTGCGTATGCCCCTAGCTACAACGTTATATTTTATACTCTAATTATATATACATTATAGAAATAATTCTGGAAACTAGCGATTACAACTAAAAAAACAGAAAACCTACAACCTTAACTAACTTAGTGGCCTATTGGTGGTCTAGTCTTGCTTCTTAAACCCAAGATCGCTGGCTCATCCCGGCCAGGAATGGTGGATTTTTCCGGGCGTTAAAATCCGCCGTAGGTCCCGTGTCGCACATTTACGGCACGATAAAGAACCTCAAACCAGAAATAACAGACTCTGAGTAAAAGTTTTCGGCTGTTTCAAGCCCTGAATTGAATTGGCGTCCATAAATAAAGCAAATCAACAAACAACAACACGCCTGGTTGCTTCGAAGTGCTCTGAGTGCAGTATATAGAGCCGCACTTGCATAAAGCGTAGTTTTCATATATGAGGACAAAAAAAGAATTACATTACTTCAGAATTTTCACTGTAAATAAACTCATTCTTAAGTCACGTTTCAGTATTTTTATGCGCTTGAAATTGAAAATAATGAAAGTTGTTTTAATTACATTTGAAATGAATTATTTTAAGAGCATACGAAAAAAATATATTATTGTGTTCAATAACCGTTTAATTTAACGCTATCTGTAGAAGCAGTTTCTATTCTAGCTAGTAAACAAAACACTCATTTTTCTGTGAGATGAGTTCAAATAAAGTTTTAATGTTTAGAGTTATTTTCATAAATAAGTTCCAAATGGTTTTCAGTAGAATGCCAAAAAAAAAAAAAAATTCAAATCCAGCAGTAATGAAATTGTTCTGGTAATAAACAGTTTGCATACAGATACATGCATTTTTTCTAAATATAATTCGACTTTTTTAAAATGTCAATGTTTTTCCAGTATTCAAGAAAATTTTGTACATATTTCTATTTTATTTTCCTTAATATTAATCATTATAAGTTATTACAGGTGTATATTAAAAATTTTAATAAATTTAAAAAGTACTTTCGATACGACAGTTGATCCATAGATTACTGCCTGCTGGGTAAATCAAATACTGATGTAATTTAATTTTCATCTTTTTGTGTTATACAATGTAGTTCGTTGCTAGCTTCCAGATGCATCAGTAATTATATATTAGTTGCACATGAGTACTGTCTAAGCTGTTCCAGGTCTCATTATAGCAGTTTTGTTGTTTTAATTGTTCATGAACAGCTTATTGCTAGAGCTTCTGTAGTATTAAAACCGACCAGGTGACCAGGTCCTCCGACACAGACTCGTGAGCTGTAGTTTTGAGGTTTGATTTCCTCCAGGACCATACTCCCTGATAGATTTTTTTCAGGTTTTCCTCTGTCATCAAAAAGGCAAATACTGGGAAGGTACTCTAAAATTCAATTTAAAACACAACTTTCTTCCTTAATTAAAAATACTTTCCCAATTTATCATTTCATCTCACGTGTCGCCGTTGTCCTCGCCTGTAATGCCTCAGCAGTAAAAACAGGCATTAAACACTATTGAAAAAATTTAAAGTAGGCATTAAATGGCAGATAGTGTTTCCTTTTCGTTCTCGAGTACACAGCAATGCTTCGATTATGGGCGAGTATTTAACTAACCAATCGCTGAATGGGATCTAAGTTTGATAGGGTTTTTAATAGTGCGTAACGTCCGTTTTTACTACTGAGGAATCATAGGCAGTGAACACTGATGATTCATGAGATGAAATGATATATTGGGAAAGGATTTTTTTTAAGGAAGGAAACGTTCCAGGCCTAAGTTAAGGGTACCTCCCCGGCATTTGCCATTTATGAGAACTGGGGAAAAGCTGGAAAAACCCTTAGTCTGGGAGGACGGTCCTGGCGGGATTCGAAATTCAGACCTCCCGCTCACGAGTCCGCGCATTAACGATCTGGGCCATTCGTGGCGGTTTGATGTCATTGGGGCAAGTTGATAACGTACATACACGTATTTAAAACTAAAACTTTTTAGATAAAATAAAAGTAGAAAAAGGTTAAATACCAAAAGGGTTTTGAACCCGCACTGTTTGATTTCCCAATCATTTCTCATATGCGTCTAAGAGTCCAGTCAAGATCAGTGAAAGTGTGATATCAGATATTTATAAAGATGTGATTTCACGTGCACCGCGGCCCCTATCTCACAAATAGAACAAAGCACAAATGAAAAAGAGCTCAAATCAGCACCTGAAAATGACCGTAGGATAATGCTGGGTGAGGATCTTATTAATTAGAGGGCTCTCTGGTACAATTTAATAGGCTTAAGATGGAAAAAAAAATAATTACAAGTAAAAGTTAGAAATTAGAGACTTAGACCAGTTTGATGTACATGCCTCTTAAAAAAATATTTTCAGTTTTTGCTTCCACCTACCCAACAGCACCTGCCTGATTGTTTTTTACATGTCTAGTTACTACTTGCATCTGCCGTAACAAATTTACGTCACTGCTATGGCTCTGGCAGTATTGTTTCTGACTAGAGGTGCGGAAGACCGGGGTCGTATCTCCAGTTAAGTGTCAAGAAGTTCCTTCGAAAATCCCTATAACACTCATCATTTCAATCAAAGTAACTAACGAAATCATCTCGTAAACATTTGGGAGATCTGTTGGTGAACTATAATATGACGTTTCTGACAAGCACATCCATCTATGGCTGAAAAATCGAACTTTTGAATCACAATATGCTCGTTTTTCTGCCTAAATAAACATGTTAGCTGTTCCTAAACTGTCATAATGTTAGATAAAATTAAAAAAGACAGCTTTTGTCCTATTGTTTTCAAAATAGTTCAATAAAGCTTGCCAAGAGAAATTACTGTAAACTAGACCAGACAATGTGTAACAATCAATGTATTCATGTGGGATAGTATTATATGCAGTGCTAACAAGGAAACGTTTATTGATAAATGAAACAGTAATTAGAAATAACATCCATATCTTGAATTACGAAAGTAAATGTGAGACAAAGAACTGAATAATACCATAAAATAGACGCACAATTAATTGGATTAATTTTAATAAGGTCTAAACAAACCTAACCATTGTCTTATTTGTTACTCTTATATAACTTGTGTATGTATGTGCATTTGAAAAAATGTAATCAATCATTCTCATCATATAAGTAGAAAATCAAGTACTTTGAGAATCCAGGGAAAGATTGTAACAATAATTAAATTCGCAGTCAATCAGATGACCATTAGAAAAAGAACAGATTTCCACATTCATCTGAAATATAGTTAGTGCTAAGTTTCTTCCATTAAAAGAAAAAAAATCCTGAAAGTTAACTAGAAGTTTAAAAAAATCACGTTAATAAAACATAAACCTATAGCCAGAAAATACACATTTGCTTACATTGCTTATTAAAGCAATTAACGACCGTCACATTTATTTTTGTTATCATCAATTACAACTGATGCACATATTTATTACAACTCAAAATTGGAAAGAAAGTGTTATGAAAATTCGAATGTTTAAGAAAGATTATAATAATTTATTATACAGTTGAAAGTTCGTAATAAAGGAAAAAACGGTTTCTATAGCTCATTGAAATTAAAAAATCATCAGTGAAAAATAATGAATAAATATTTTAATTAAATTGTTTAATAAAATATGATTTGTCCACTTTTATCTACTTCAGAAGTGTATTACTGCCTTCAAAAGTGACTGCCTTTATAACATTTATTTATGAAAACATCTTTATAATTTACATGTTTCTAGCTCTAAATTTAAAAAGTATTTATATGGATAAATATTTACGAATTAATAGAATACAGGGATAAACATATACTAAATTCTATTCCTAAAAGACTATTGAAAAAGTTCAAATATTTAATTCCCAGAGTTCTGTGGTTAATTTATATTAAATATGACGTTTTTACATAGATTTCAAATTTAACCATGTGGGTTAAATTTGAAAAAAAAAATCACATTATCTCTTAATAGTGCGATTAATAGTAATCTGGATCACTAGCACTCGAAGGTTTCGAGTCAACTCTAAAAATTCTGTAACGAGATAACTTCGTGGTCTCCAGGACATACAAAACTCAGATGGAGAAGATTCGTGATTATGGCTAGACTGGACATGGTAGATCAGATGGAAGAGCATTGTTACAGTAATCCAAATATCCTTAACTCTAATTCCGGCCGTAATGTCCAATGTTTTCTTTCTGACTTTGATACCAAATATATTTAATTATGCTGAAGTCATCTACAGGCAACATGAAGGTGTATTTTTATTAAATAGGTATGAAGAATAAAAGTTTGTAATTATATAGTATCCTGCTTCACCATTCATCTCACTGTAAATCTCCATGCTATCTGTAAACGTTTAAAAAATATACACTATCCATTTACAGCTGGTACGATTAAGTTCCCAAAAATAAAAATTGTGAACATAAAAGGGACATTTTGTTGCAACATTTAAAAATATTTATTCCCAATGATCATAAAAATTCACCAAAAATGAAACTTTATGCATTAATATTTAAATTATTTTTTATTTATTTATGGAAAAAAGAGGTCAACTTTTCATTATAATTAAATAAGATACGGTTAGGCTTGTAGAGACGTTATTAAAATTAATCCAGTTGTGCATTATTCAGTTTTTATCTCATATTTCCCTTTTGAAATTAAAGACATGAGCCTTGTTTCTAATTATTGTTTCACTTATCAATAAATGTTTCCTTCTTAGCAGTGCATGTTATACTATCCCACATAGACATATGATTGTTACCTCTTGCCTCGTCCAGTTTATAATAGTTTTACTGTCCCCTTGACTTCATGGGGTGATAAATATAAAGTGTTTACAAAATAAGTTACCTTGATAAAAATTATACACAGTACAAGTTCCTAAACTGGAAAGAGAAATGTATTCCTTTTCGTGGATTAGCAATAATACATATCAAATTCAAACTTTTTTGTTCAAAACTAATTTCAAAGTGGTAACAAAATTAATAATACTGTTAATAGCTCTAGAGAGGAGCTATATTCTTTACGGCTGAATCAAATGACCGTCGGCACACAACCGCACTACAATTCTTAGCACATTACACAGTCAGTTAGTATCAGCAGTACCGCACCTGCTGCAAGTGTGAAGTGAAAATGATTAATGAACCGCTTACGGTAAATCACACCTGCTCTTTGCATAATTACTTGATGCTTTGTAGCAGCGAACCTGACTTGGGTTCGAGTCTTGGCAACTGATCATGCAAAAATGTAGACAATTGGATAAATATTTTTGTGACTCGTTTTCAAAACATAAATTCTTTTATATTTCATTAATAGAAGATATTCTAAACCTTACATATGTTACTAATGTATATATTGGGTTCTAAGTTATAACACAATATGAAAGGTGCATTCCGAAACTGAAAGCAGTGCATATTAAATTTATTTATTTACTAATGTTGTTTCAAAATCTTTATATTCCTTCAAAATAAATGACACGAAACCATCTCTGTGGTCTAATGTTAGCGTTTCCAACTAGTAATCCCGAGGTCCTGGGTTTGAATCCAGGTCAGTTCAAGTTATCTGGGTAAGATTTTTTTCGGAGTTTTTCTTTACCCTGAGAAGGGGAATGCCAGATAGCTTTCAAGCACCAAGAACTGTGAGCTCATTTGCGCCATCATTAATTCATTTCATTTCATTCGTTCCAACATAAACCTATAGGTATTCAGTGCACAATCTACAAGGGTTGTTAGAAAACCAATACAGTCCAAGTGACAGTAAATAAAACATAAAAATGATACATTGCTTTGTTTATTAACTTAAGACAAACTTTCAATCATATAATTCATAACAAGGTAGAGCTCCTGTTTTAATAAATAAATCGGTCCTGGTGGTGTAGTGATTAACATACTTGCCTCCTAAGCTCAAGATCGCGGTTCAAACCCGGCCAGGAGGATAGATTTTTTGGCGTAAAAATCCTAAGTGTGGTTTTCTTCTGAGAGAAGTAAAGCTATGCCGTAGATTTACGTTAAGTAAAAGAACTTCAAACCTGAAAGAAGAAGCCCCTTAGCTAAATTTATGCCGTTTCACGCCCTGAATTTAATGGGACGCTGATGATCTGAGATATCAAAGAGCGTCCGTAAATAAAACAAATGAACTTGGCCTGGCGTTAAACACTATTCCAAAAAATAGGATTTTAACTTTTTGTGGGATCTTTTTAGCCATATGGTTTTCAGATTAAGACTCAAGTTTTTCTTTCTGAAAATAAAAATAATTTCCAAAATCCCTTTGTAAATTAAATCAAATAAAAAAAAAAGCTAAAATGATTACTTTCAGAGGAAAAAGGAACATTTAATTTTTGTGACTGCTATATATTCAAAGTTTGAACTTAAATGCAACCATTTAATTTAGTGGAACCATTAGAAGAAAATTAAAGAAAACTAGCATTGTGCCCAGTTCATATTCTACAAAAAAATTGGCTATAACTGGTTTATATGGCAGCAAAAATTAAATCCATTTATCTGACAAGGGAAAAAACAGAATTTGGGTTCAAAAATGAAAAATTTAAAAGCAATGAAAGAAATGACACAAAAATAAAAAGATAAGAATAGAGGTTAGATGATGAAATATTAAATTAACCCAAAAAATGGAAGGAACGTTTACAACCCATGCCTCAAGATAGGTTTCCACATTTTGCTTTGGAATGAAAATCTAAAAGTAGAAGAGATATTGGTCGACCGATTGATTAATTTAAGGAGCTGTATCGGAATTAATTTCCTGTGCTTAATTTAGATGTGATAATGATTGTCTTCGGGTCCATGAACGCAACGTCCTGAAAATTCAAGTGATAATGTTTTAATGATTTTAGGAGTTTAACCTGGAAGTGGAAAGTGTTCATCTATTGCTGCCGAGTGAATCAGCCTGAATTTAAATCGGAAAATAATTGTGCGTATCTTCGGCCAACAGAAAATTGCTTTAAAAAGAACAAATCACATAATAGGTGAAGGCGTTAATTTCTTTGAAATAAATTGAGCAAATCTGTGCTCGTTCATAAAGATATATAAAGAAGAGGCTAATGGCGATTTAGTTTAAAAATTAATGTTTTGAAGGAAATATTTCAACCCAAGTTCGAAAATATTTTCATCCAAGTAAAGCTAGTAGAAAGATGACCAAGAAAAATATGATCCATATAAGGGAAAGGCGCCATAGTTTACCAATACTTTGTCCACCAGGACCTGATCCAAACCACGCATTTTATTTGCATTTGAAATTGGAATTACCCAATGTTGTCGGTAGCTGAACGTACGTACTCTCTGGGAGACAGCTGCTGTGTGTGCATTAACCCAGTTTCCGTCAGGCGCAGAATTCTTCTTCCGCCAGATTGTTGTTTCCACCTGAACAACCTCCCACTACTGTTCTAGCCTTTGCAACACCTTTTTCCGGTACTTAAGTTTCAATAGCCTTTCTTTTTGCTGTCAGTGAGACAAAAACGCCTGCTGCTTTTTGTTGCAGTACACAGATCCCACCTGCATATGCTTTTGTACCGAAATATTTAGCCCTCGAGCCATTGGAAAGCCACTTTGATTCCCTTTTTGACAGGCGCATGCTAACCTCTAAACATTGCAACATAGTGGCATTCCTACTATTCATATAAATCAAAGAAACCCGCTTTCAGAACTCCAACTGGTGCGTAAGTACAGAGGCGCACCAAGACACATTTTAAGGACAGAGAATAATTTCTACAAAAAGATTCCCACGCTATTCAAATTTTAGACACTCATGGAGAAGTCATTGGTCGGGTTATCCTTTCTTGCCTTGCAACGTTGTTCTCTTTGCTAACCAATGGACTAGATTTATATTCCCAAGTTCTTTTTGTGTACGTTTTGAACATTTTCAAATACTCTCATGAAAATGAAAAAGTGCATAGTTCACTCTGTGAATGTTTATGACGCAGAGTCATCAGGAACAGGAACAAATGTCTTGAATATTTTATATAATAACATCATGTATACAAAATCTAAATTTGCTGCACTAATCTCTGTCAAAATAGTATAATAATATTATATCCAACAATTTTAAAATTATTTCACTTCAATAGTGGTATATTGAAATTTTGTTAAATAAGGAAATATATTTTCAAGGACAAAGATACACGTGTTCAAAATAATTTCAATGCCAAACAAGAGATAGGAATGTAATAAAGCGGCTGTAACTCTGTAAAGTTCAACATTAAAATAAAATTGCATATTTTTCACAAAAGAACAGTTTTTAGACTATAGACCTTTTATTCAGTTGAGACAATTCTGTTGTTACAAAGTTTGTTTACAACTGTAACATATAAGTAATCTACGATATTATGATAATCATTGCCCTTTTCGTAGGCTAATTAACCACAATATGTTTTACATCGATATCCCAGAAGTTACTTTTAACAACTAGAATGTAATTATGCATACAAAAGCATCTTTAAATAAACTTAAACATCTTAAACTTGCATCAAACTATATAAGGTTGATTGGGCATGAGAGTGTTCCTTTTAAACGCAATTTTTTCTCCTAATAGTCTCCTCTGTAAAGGTAGACAAGGATCATTCTACACACACACACATACATACACCCACATATATATATATATATATATATATATATATATATATATCCAAATATTTGGAAAGAAAGAAGTCGATCATAATGCTTCCAAAGTTATCGACTGGCTCATGCTCATAAAACACGCTTGAGCAAAGACACAAGTTGATATGAACTGAAATGGAACCCTGCTTACGTAAATATTTAATTTTTAAATATAAATAGGTAATTTATACATACATCCAGAAGGTTTTAAAAGTTTTTTTTTTTTTTTTTCAGAACGTTTTGCCCTGTTCATGGATTCCTGTAAGTAACATAATTTAAGTTTCAGAAAGTAGAAATAGATTTTGGAAATAATAAAACATCTCATAAATTGATATAATTTTCTGGGCCATTATTAATACTGTCAGTCCAGGTGGTCTAGTGGTATCCATATTTTGCCTTCTAAACCCAAGATCGCGTGTTAAATCCAGGCCAGGGCCAATGGATTTTTTTTTGGGCGTAAAAATCCTAAGTATGACTTCCGTGGGTCCCATGTCGTATATTTACGGCACGAAAATAATGAGCAAAATATACCAGCCGTTTGACGCAATGAATTGAATGGCACACTGATGACCTTGAAGTAAATGAGTTCGATATTGCATAAAATGGAAGTGTCGCAAATACCCTTAACTGCTTGCAATGTGACAAAGTGATGTGCCATTGAAATTGTTGTGATATATGTTACGTGGAACTGATGGATGCGCCGAAAACATAACACATGGCCTTATAATTTTATCTTTAAACCAACACAAGTAAAACTTTATGTACGCCTTGGACTGAATATCAAGCACAGGCAGCAAGGCATTAATATCGGCAAAGAAACGGAAATAAACTTTTCCTCTAGGACATCTTGCATATGTGGAAATGTGCATGCCATTAAAATACGTTTTATTTTTAGTAGTGTTTAACGCCCGTTTTTACTGCTGAGGCACCACAGGCAGTGGACACTGGTGATTCATGAAATGAAATGATAAATTGGGAAAGGATTTTTTTTTAGGAAGGAAACGTTCCAGGCCTAAGTTTAGGGTACCTCCCCGGCATTTGTCATCTACGAGGACTGAGGAAAACCTGGAAAAAACCTCAGTCAGGGAGGACGGTCCTGGTGGAATTCGAACCCTAGACCTTCCGCTCACGAGTACGCGCCTTAGCGACCTCGGTTTAAAAATAGGTATACATTAGGTATATTTTATCACACATATATCGAAACAGACTAAAAGTCGCACCTAATATAAATTAAACATATATTTGCAGTAATTAAAAGATAATTTTACCTCGTAAACAAAAACTGTTTGTTTTAATTTACCTCGTAAACAAAAAAACTTCTTGCATCACACTCTCCCTGAAATTTTCAATTCAAGATTTTTAAAGTAAAACAATCATCGAAGTTTCGGCATAGCTGCCAGCACAAAAATATGAATTGATACACAAAATGTGTAAACAATTCCCAAACATAAGAAGCATTAAAACTTAGTATTGTAAGGTCTTCATACTGCATAAAGTAACGGAAAGGCTCTGTACTATTGAAATTAACATTATATATGTTATAATGTTATGTTATGTGAATATATATATATATAGGTGAACTAAAAAAACTCGCTAGATCGAATAACACACACCATCACACACTTAAATAAATAAAACTATGTCTGCTTGTGAAAAAATGAAAAATAATCGCCGATTAAAAAAATATTTTCACTCTTAAAACAGCGTTAAATATGCTTTGGCGTGCTTAGGGGGATGTTATGAGGTGCGCGGGGGATAGAATTGAGTGTTACACGAAACCGCGTCCGTTAAATAGTGTTTTGTACTCTTAGGTAATTGTACGTGTGTCGTTAATTAAATGAAACCTTTTAAGCGCAAACCACCATCAAAGCGCGCCAGCCCACCTCGCCCCGGTACTTTCGACCCTGTAACAGAACAAACGAAATGGGAGGCGAAAAATTGGTGTAATGCAAATATCCACCCCAGAATTCGCTTTAATTACCAGGAAAACCACGAAAAAAAAAAAGAAAAAAGCTAGAATAGCCGGCCCAACGGAAATAAAACCGGAATCCTTCCCAATGGGAGTCTGGATTCACCCCACTCGATACTTCTGACGTTACTTATAAGTACGTTCCAATTTGTTCTTGAGAGGTTATCCAAGAAGGTTAACTAAATACTGTGACAGGATACTGAGCTATCTTTGAAGGAGCACGCTCGAGTTATCCTTCAATATAGCTGGGGAAGTTGATGCTAGATAAGGCCGCCCTACCAGTGGTACTGCTGTATGGACTAGATAAGCTGGCGCATGTAAGTAGCATACTCTATTTTCTCTTTGTAACTGGTGTGCAGGGATTTGGCAGCCAGTTACGGGTTTACTGGATTAAAGCCAGTAAGGCGGTCCCTCAGGCGTTACTTTATTGAATTTTGAACCTCACTCATAAACCTCCAAAACAAGATAAAAGGCAATGAGAGCATCATAGATGGAATCACAGCGCTTAATCATCTGACCGTATAACCTCCATAATCCTCTGGAGAATTCTTAGTAATGTGCACTAGGAGAGATTATACATTCCATTAAACTTAACAGTGGTCAAAGAGGTAATAATTATATCATGGCAACTGATACCATACAGAATACAAATAAGGAAAAAGTTAACGCAGTTAAGTGCAGTTGAACTGTATAGTTAGGTGGAAATTTGCACATATCCATGAGAAAGAAAGACACTCTACCAGTTGACTAAGATTCCAGCTTGAATAAGGCAAAAGTATATATTTAAATATTTGTCCACTCATGCTCATATTATGAGAACTGCTGCTGCGAAATGAATGTCAATAATTAGTGACGCTAAATACCTGCACAGCTTCTTTAATGAACGCAGTAACTAAAATGTTAAACTAGAGCAACAATTGTGACAACAATTAAAACACCAGAGTGTCACTCCCAGGGAAAGAGAAAAACAATCACGTGAGAAAGGACAAGGCAGGTGCTTATTAAGAGCGTGACATTCCATGTTGAATCACGTGACGACAAACTGCTTGTTAACAATCAAAAGTCAGTGCAACGGTTAACAGAGAGCGAGCTTTTTATGTCTGGTATGTAATTATTTTTTATTTTTATTTTTCCTCCCGATTTTTACGAAACGTGAGTGTTTTTACCTTTCATGTGGCACTGTGTGAACATGAACTTGCCCGAGGAATCACGGAAACCTTCATGGTCACACCAGCACGATAATAAGAGTCTGGCACTGAATCCTACACTTTATCAGATTGCTTTGTGGTCACTAGGCGGAAACAGTACTCCCTGCCTACCGACCAAAACGAACTTTCCGTACTTAGCATCATTTAACTACATTATTTTGGTAAAATGCAAGATACTGAGACATGTTTTAAATTAGGAATACTGAATATGTAACAACTTTCCCTCACCACATGACGATTACACTGAACTCTCCATGTTACAAGTGTCTGTGCACTCTTCAATTAACATAAAAATACTTAAGGGCAATTTTTGAGTTTTTTGATTTTGTTTTAGCCATTGACAAGATGACTCTCTGCTGCCATAGCTGTTTTTATTTCATTTTCAAGGGCATTCTATTGAATTCAATTTCTCCTCTCTCTTGCTTTCAAAACTCCAAACAGAAGTATTTCCATTATAATGCTAGTTATATATAATTAGTCATATCTTCGGAAGTTGCTCTTTCACACAAGCTGTGCACATTTGTGAAAATATTCTGATATAAGAACAAACGGACTTTCATAAGTACAGAGATTGTGCGGATATTTTTTTTTTTCATTCTAAATCAATTGTTCCAAAAACATTCAAAACTTATTAAACAAATACTTTATTTACATATTTTATTATTTCTTTTATTGTGTAATTAGAGCTAAAATATAGATTATTTTAAATATAAAAGCAACTACGTTACTTTCAGTCAGGTAATTTAAATGCCATATAAAGAAAAAAGATTAAAATAAAATTCGCATATAAAACATGTGCAAAAGCGATAATTATAAAAAAGGTAAGACAAGGATTTGGCCTATACCCTCTCTTTTTAATTTTAACATTGACGAAATTATACGAGAATGTGAAGTTGAAGTTAACAGTTTTACTTAATGTGGATTTAATAAATGATTTACTCTGTTATTTGCGGACGATCGGGATATGCTGAAAATGGGGGGGAAAAAAAAATAAATAAATAAAGAGAATTATTTAAATAGTACAATTATAAAATCATATTTTAGCAGCATGCTTTCAAAAGAAAAGATCATGGCCTTCTGGAGTTCTTATATAAAATAAATAAGATTGTTATTGAAAATAAACTAATTGAACAAGTTACATCCTTTAACTTTCTAGGCTATGAAGTATCCTATGATTCTGATGGTACTAGTACAAAACTATAAAAAATTAACGGTAATTTAAAAACTAAAGCTACGAATGAAACAAAAGTAAAGTTATATAAAATTATTGCACTTCTTATTCGTTTATATGGGCACAGATTTGGACTCTTCAAAGTAGAAGATAAAGAAGATTCCAAATAGCAGAAATTACATTTCTGAGAAATGTCGAAGAAATATGAAGAACTAAACGTGTTAGAAATGATGAGATTTAAAGATTGAGGACATAAAGCATATTATTGTGAAAGCAATAACCGAAATGGGTCATTTTTAAACATAAACGAACTGAAAAGAGAAATTTAGGTTGGCCTAAAAATGTTTGCATTAATCCTATCGGACATATACTTGAAGTAGAAAATGATAATGTATATATGTGTATGCAAGGGTTTGAATATCAAAATCAGTGTTATGTCATCATTTTTCTGTTAACTAGTTATCTTCCATTGTCACTGTCTTTCAGAACTATTTTGGAACCTGAACACTTTATCTTCGACATCTTTCTCTGACGTGCAATTTCAATTTTAAATTGATGCAGACTTGTATGAAGCCAACACCATTATATGAATAAGGTTTCAGAAAGTAATAATATGTTTTATTATTATATCTAGATAAATTTCTAATTTTAAATAATATTTAGAAGCTGCGCAGGTATTGAATGGTTTGTTTTTATTTCACATTGGCACACAACTTTAAACATATGGAGGAATATATAAAACAATCAATACGTAACCCAGTCGAACAATGAAATCAAACATTTGCCATTCTTAGCAATTAAGGAGACACTAAACATTCTTAAATTTGTCAGGACAGAAAAACTTATCTATTATCATATATCAAAAAGCACAAAAACCTATATTATAGCAGTTTAGAAACAAAACCTATTCATGTCTTCACCCTCTTGGTTAGACAATGAATCTGTTTTTTGCCCTTAATTGGTAACATATATTTTGTGACACTGTTGATAACATAGAACCGCAGGACTTTTAAAATAATTTTAAGTACAACTCCTAAATTAAAATGCTCATATTTATTTCCACATATAAAACATAATTATTTTAATATTAATTACACCTCACTCATTATCATTTAATTTAGTATAGCATTTGCCAAGAAACTTATTTCGCTTTAAGTAAACCGTATATGTTCATAAATGTCTTCAACATCCTAAACATTGAGTGTTCCACACTTGATGCATTTGTAATAATTAATCTTTCTATTCTTTTCATGTGGGAAGTAATGGCAAGCCTTCATTTTTTCAGTTTGTCAGTTTCCTGTTCTCTTCGTCTTTCTGCATTCTGGTCACAATGAGGGAAAATATTTTGTTATTATTTTCCTTACTTTTTATGGTAATTTTGGAGTTTGCAATCTTCTCAATCGTGTGATTTTGTATTATAGTTCATGTTTAATGAAATCAAATATTTTCATTGTTGATATTCCTTATAAAGCTTTGGATATTATCTCTGTATCTACACACATCGCAGATATGATGTAATAGAAAATGGGTTATAATACACCTCAGTTTGTCGATTTGGCGAGTAATTTGCACATTTCATATCCATTGTATCTACACAAGATTTGTAACATAATACAAACATAATATAAAGATACAAAGAAGGCTTCTCTCTCTCTCGTCTGCATATTCTGAATGGGGCATAGACGACATAAGTTTTGCTGCTTTGGATTTTTTAGATACATGAGAAAACAGTTTCGCGTACTTTGTGAAACCATACATTGAATAGTCAATTTCTCTTGTTTTGTCTGAATTAAATTCTTTTGGGATCTCGTTTTTATTCTTCAGAGTCCTAGTGTAGGTAAGTTTTTCTCTTTCCTAGTCATGTGACCAACTCGATAGATGGCAATCAGTTGTTTGGTGCTACAAGGCGAATAACAGATTGTGTTGGTTTATTCAATTTCTTTTCTTCATCTGACAAAGTTTTTCCGTCTCTATCCTTCTTCACATATGAGACATGAATTCAGAAGACATGAATTATATGCATCAGTAAGACGCATCTACATTTAGCCGCGTTTTTCGGCACGAACACAACAAAATCTCTCTCCGAATGAAATTAATGCTTCCTCTACACTGTATATCCTTCTATATTGTATTATTTCTGACGATTTCATACCTTATCTTATCTTTGAAGTTATAGCTGCAGCTGGATCTTCTTTATCCCACCCCCCTTCCCCTCTCTATCCTTGTAGACGAGTCATCGAATCTCAAAGCCAATAACAACACTTAGCACCTCTTCAGTGACATTATACCTCTATAAAAAGAATAGGGCGTCCATAGGTATCTGTACAAAACAAGGATTGAAAGTTCTCTCAACCGGATTTGAAGATTGTTGTTCTTGATTTGATTTGTTTACGGATGCTCTTTAACAACTCAGGTCATCAGCGTCCCATTCTATTCAGGGCGTGAAACGGCCGACTAATTTTGCTCAGAGGCCTCTCTTTCAGGCTTGAGGTTCTTTACGTGCCGTAAATGTACGACACGGGGCTCACAGCTTTACTTCCCTTCCGAAGGATGCCATGCTTATTATTTTTACGCCCGAAAAAATCCATCGATCCTGGCTGGGTTTGAACCGCCGATCTTGGGTTTAGAAGGCAAGTATGATTACTACTACATCACCAGGACCGACACGGATTTTAAGATGGCGAAAAATATCATAAAATAAATAAATACTTCCATGTCATCATAATCAGCGTCCTTATAAAATGGATTGTTCATATTTTTCAGATTTCTCCTCATTAGTTTAACTTTGTATTTGTGTGCATTACAACTTCCGTAATAATGTCATCATTAAAAAACATCGCCATACTTAGCTGGTTTAGAGTTACTATCCAAATTCAGAGAGTCACCTATTAATTACATAATTTCACTTTTATTAAATTGCTTGGGATTGTGTACCTCCTATTTGCCCCATAGAAAACTTAATTGTTATCTGATACTACTGCAGATTCATTTTCATCACTTCACCACTTTCATTTTCATATTCCACATGAATTTCAGAGTTTTTATCATGACTAGATACGATACAATCGTCTTGTAGGTCGTAAGAATCGTCTAAGCGATAATAATCTACTCTAAGGTGCAAATGTTGCAACGCTGACTCCACCATCCGTTGAGAACGGTGTGACGAATATCCAATAATCTTGTTATTAGACATTTGCATTCAGACTGAAAGAAGAGCCCAAAAACGCCTTATTGTTTCACAAAAAAGTAGTGGTAATAATTCTAAGAATAATAAATTACAATATAACTATTCATATTATAAAAGCAACAATCATCTACACATGTGCAATACCATAAGGAACTAACAACCCAAGATCCCGTAACTTCTAAGTAACGTAAGCAGGTATTAAGTCTGCGAAGCTTTTTCGGTATATTTATAGCAAATTGTGTTAATGTATCGTAAGCCCGTGGTTTAACATTGTAGACAAACAATTAACTGACTCCTAGCTCGAAGTTCAAGGCAGTGCAGTAATCTGTGCAGCCAACATCTAAAACATTGAACTCTACGGTCCTGAGAGACCGATGTTACGAATTCAGGGCTAACTTCTCTTAAAGAATTAGTTTTCCGTTGCTATTTCATATTGAATAACATTTTAAAAAAAACACACAGTTTTAATGCAAGCAATGTTTTAATATCTTTAAATGATCATTGCTATGGTAGAAACCTAATTTATAAATAAATCACAATAAAAATGATTAAATGAAAATTATCTGAAATAATACTGAGGAATTAAAAACTAGCGTGTGTGTATGTTTCTTGTGCATAAATGTTCGGGTTTGAAAGAAGATCTTGGAAACTGATATATAAAACGCGTAATTTGGATATATTATTAAAAAGATGTGAGGTCAGCCCTTGGTTTTTCTCAAAACAATATTAATTGTATATGACTCATCGTCAGATAAAACTTGCTCCAGATCGAAACATATTTCTCTCTATAAAGACAATGAAATGCATTTTTAGGTTCATGTCATAGTCATAAATATTCAGTACAATATACAATACTTTTAAAAAAATATTTTTATCAACTTTGTCGCAGAAAATATTTATTTTGTTTCCACTCTCCCTATTCCAGAACATCTTGCATAACCTAGATAAATAATTCAATGATAAGAATTATCTGAAACTGGGTAGACAGCGTTTTGAGTTTGATTCGCACGTACATCCAGCAATTTCTGTGTTTACACTCAAACATTTGCCAATTCAAGGAAATCTTCTACCATTAACTACTCTACTGTTATAGGTGGTCTTCAGTGCTAGCAATGAAAGTGCTGTTAGGCAATCTGTGCTCTAGATAATGGAGGAAAGCGTTTGAACCCGATGGCTAGTGCACAACAGTCACGTAATCAACCCTTTGTTCCGCGAGTTACTTCCCCTGAGCGGTCATTGGCTGGCTGTTGCTTTCGGAGGAAGTTAAAAAAGCATTCTTGAATATTTAAATCTGCGAGAAGATGATAAAGTAATGGTGAAGTTAGGCAAGGTGGGGGGTAGGGTTAATTACTAGTCATGGCGGGCGTGATGTAAAATGTGAGATTAGCGAATAGGGAGCGAGTCTCTAACATAACGACTTCATGAGGAATTTCCATAACATCGCGTGCAACTTCACGACTCATGTTATTACCGCTGCTGGATCGATTCAAGGCTACCAACTTAGAAAAACTATTATAATTAATAGTTTTCTAAGGTTAGTATTTCTACGGCTTAGTCTAGAAAACAGCGGTCTCTCTAATTGAGTATAGTCTTTTCTTGTGTTGGCAGTAAGTTTTCAGAAATGGGAAGAATTTCTGTTAGTAACAATTTGGCCGGGTTAAATACATTTTAAGTAATGGACACTTGCATCTGTAAGAAGCTAAACACACTTCTTAGTTCTCGCTCGTAGGTTAAGTTCTAGTTTTAATTGTGTTCGCACAGTTCCTTTTTTTTTTTTTTTTTTCCCTACCTTATTGGTAACCACGCCTCCAAAGTAATACAATAATAATGATCTTTGTAAAGTCTAATTCCCTGCCAAATTCAACAATTAAAACTATCTTTGGATTACGTCGGGTTAGGTAAGTTCTTAGCGTTCAGCATACTTTTGATCAAGTATTATCACGGAAAAAGGATCTAGCTCAGCATTTTCTTACAGAAGTGTATGTTCTAACTCTGTGAGAATTACTAAGTAGCTTATAGATCAATTTTCTGCCTGTTGTCGGATCGAATTAATACATAAGGAACAAGATGGTAATGATACAATTACTAATCTGCATATTAAGATTTCCGTAGTTCAAGAGAGGCTATCTGAACCGTTCATTCGAGTCGAGCAAATTGGTACTTCGAATTAGGAATTAGAGTGCTTGAAATGGACACCACAGTGCAGAAACTAACCAAAGTAAATTGAAGTGTCTTCCTGTAAGCAAATGAAGCCGTTTGTCATCATAAAACATGTTAATAACGGGTCATCGACAAGTTACTCCGCACTCGTGTGATGTGCGTATTACAGAAGAAAGTTGGCACACCCAAATTTCTGACGTTCATTCTTTACCACATAACCAGTTTTTAGCAGGCAATCCGCCCATCGTTGCTATAGTTTGAACGAGTGTGTGCTTACCTTGATGGTTAAGTGAACACTATAACTAGTACGCTTGGCTCACGTTAGTACTGCCAACCAAATTCGCTTCCCTAGTGAAATCTCGGCTATCAATGGCTGCGGAGCGACTTCTCGATGACCCTTTACTACTAATGTGCTTGAAATTAATTTAAATGCTTAGCTACCTTCCTGAATGCTGAAGGTAAGGACGCTTTTGTAAACATTTAATATCTTGCCAACTGCCAAGATCTTTGCAGAAGATGAATGAAATGATGAGGGATATGAGTTTGGATTGATTTTTTTTTTTTTTGATTGACTTATTTATGGACGCTCTTTAACAGCTCAGGTCAGGTCATCAGCGTCCCATTCAACTCAGGGCGTGAAACGGCCGACAAATTTTGCTCAGAGGCCTCTCTTTCAGGCTTGAGGTTCTTTTTCGTGCCGCAAATGTACGACACGGGACCCGCGGCTTTACTTCCCTTCCGAAGGAAGCCATACTTAGGATTTTTACGCCCGAAAAAATCCATCGGTCCTGGCCGGGTTCGAACCCGCGATTTGGGTTTAGGAGGCAAGTATGGTAACCACTACACCACCAGGACCGACTATGAGTTTGGAGTCCATAGTTTCTAATGTTATACCTTTTGAGGATAAGGAACAACTTTGGGGGGGGGGGGGGGACTCACCAAGCAACTTATTCCTACCGGAAATCGAATCCGAACCCACCTTTCATTTGGTCGCTTTTGGTGTAGTTAATATATTTAACACATATTATATTATTTCAAATGTTGTCTTGCAAATAAATTTAATCAAACAAAGAACATACAAAAATGGATGTTAAGGGGAAAGCTTAAAACTATACTGATTACATTTTAGGCGTGACCTCTCACTTTATGATACTTAACATTTTTAAATGGACTCGATTGTTATCACAAATTTTATTTTCTCCGGTGTCAGGCAACTTGGGTTACTGTAATTGTTGAATATGGACAGAATAAAACAACAGATTTGCCCAGCATTTAATGTAATGGTTGTGTTTTGATAATGCATTGTTTCATAATGATGAATATGTACAGAATGTAAACGGATTATCAAAAGTTGCGAAATAGACTGTACTAATGTAATATTATACAAAACAAACAGTATTTACACTCTACAACTAACTGACTTGTTATCCTATCCAATTTCAAACAATAACAGAAAAGGTAACCAGGTAGAAATATAAAACAATAGATGTAATGTTAAATTTTCTTTAAAATGTTTCGTAAGATAGAAATGAATTTCAAAGTAAGGGTGCATGAGTGGGGGGGAGGTGTGAAACTGAAAATGTAATCAACATTGATATTAAACTTTCTCTCTGTCTGAGTTGTTCTGTTTTTAAAAGTTAAATTTATTTTAAATAGGTACATTTAATGGCCCCACGTTGGGCGCCAATTTGGAACCGTAATTAATATGGGGAGATGATTATTTATTTATAGTCCCCCTCTGATGAGCCATTTTGGAACTATAATTACTATGTGTTGATTAATTATTTATAGTAATTGATTGTTCCATTCTGGTGTCGTCGATTTATGAAGGTGAGACATAATGTAGTAATTGACGTATCTAGCTGATGATGACCTAATCGTGATGCCTCGGCTTCCGAAGTTCGATGTTCACATACAGCTCTCGTTCCATTGGAGAGGATTAGGTTTCTCAGGATGTATTTAACGTTCAATTGACATTAGGTCAAATAGAAGGAATAGGATTAGTTGCGTTGAAGGAGTACACTCGAGACGTAGGTTTAATTCACAATTTACCATGTGAGACACTTCAAAGCTATTGAACGCTATGTCGTTCGTCGTAAGAGTTGGGACTTTGCGTATAACACAACACTAAATTTTTCAGACTTTGTTTACTGGTTAAATAGCTATGATTAGCTGAGCAACTTGTTGGGGTCATCTCCCTATCAACTTTTGAGTCATCTTTGAAATCTTAATTTGGAATTTACACTGCTCATAAACTTTGATATTAACACTTTAGAAAATACAATCTGCTGCCATTGAAGTTAGAATTTTTAATAACATTGTCTACCGGCGTCGAAGTCAAGACTTAAAAAAATAACGCAATACTTGCGCGAGCGAACAGAGTAGCGAGACTCGGAATTCCATCTTTATACTAGATCTGATTCAGAGCTTGGTCCCGCGAAACTTTCCTAAGCGAACATTCTAGAATCTCGGTTCAAATCCAGCTTTCTCACTGGCTACTACAAACGAGAGACAACAGGTCGGATTCGATATAATTTCGTAAGGAAAGAACGCCTTCTACAGTTTTTTAAAGTTTGGTCAGTTTAAATAACTCACCTCACGCTAGGCTCTTTAACTACTCAAACGGTAGCCTTTAAATACAATAAACTTCTGTAGCTTTTAAACACAAAGTGTTTACAATAGCAGAGGGATCTCGCTATCATAATAACAAACCCTCCTTTCACAGGTGAGTCTTTGTTAGATGATTTCCTAAAGGACGAACGAACAACAAGAGTTTCCTGTGTTAACATTTCTGTCTACGTGGCATATAACCAGAAATGTATATCGATACATGGTTCAAGATATTACTTATTACCTGAAAAATATATGTACACAATCAATCAAAATACCACAAAAATGGCTGTAATATTAATAATGATTTTAACAATTATCATGATCCTAACTGATGGTATTAATTGAAGTTTCTGAGATTAATTAACATGATTATGAATGGGATATGAATATTGTCTAACGTTCAAAAGGTTATAACCAGAAAGAACTGATTTGACGGAAAATGTCGCACAAGGGTGAAGGCCTATGAGAACTGAACACGCTAACAAACAAATTCTTAACCTTCAATGAGGCTCGCTTTTTTTTTAATGGTGTTTAACGCCCGTTTTTACTACTAGGCACCACAGGCGGTGAACACTGATGGTACATAAGATAAAATGATATATCGGGAAGGGATTTATTATATTTTTTAAGGAAGGAAGCGTTCCAGGCCTAATTTTAGGGTACCTCCCCGGCATTTGCCATTTATGAGGATTAAGGAAAACCTGGAAAAAACCTCAGTCAAGGAGGACGGTCCTGGCGGGATTCGAACCCCAGACCTTCCGATCACGAGTTCGCGCCTTAATGACCTCGGCCACCCGTGGCGGTGGCTCGCTTTTGGCTGGACAACCCTAGACACTGCTTCAAGTACAATTCCTGATACACTACTTCACTTCATCATTATTTCACAACGCGCTCAATTGAATCCATCCGAGGAAGAATGAAATTGTCATGAGCGGCAGGTTGTACACATAACATGGTTTTGACCATTACCAACCGAGCTCGGGTAATCACTGGTTTTCATCCAGTCAGGTTAGGAATGATTGCCGTGCATTTAGATACGGCTGGGAAATTCGTGACATGACATCCCAAATAAAACTTTCAGGGGCATCAGCGCTCTCGCTTTATACAGTATGTCCTTTGTATTGCAGTGAACGTGTACACAAGCGCCAGAGCGTTTAGCAGGTTTCCTACGTTAATAATTTACACATCTAATTTTAAAGTGCTTAACTTTAATGTTTTAATAATAATAGCAGTTACAAGTTTTAGAACAGCCAATAGTTTCCAGCTACTTTTGTAGATACTATTAATTTCTTAGAGGTATACCTTGAAAAGTAATCACAAATTCGTAGAATAAACTTAATTATTTAAATTGTAGACTTTTTACGTACCTACCAACAATTTTATATTCTCTGGCGTTTCATAAATGTTGGTATTAGGATGTTTCCTTTCCTTTGATAAATGTGTGAAATATTCGTCAAAACGCTCTGTAACAGGGGAGGAAACATTTGCAGGTACACGTGCGCGAGTTTGTGTGTGTGTGTGTGTGGCACAGACAGAGAGAGAATAAATCCATGAAGGATATTTATGCATTTCACTGTGAAGAATAAAATATTACATCCGCAAACCCTCATTTTTTTTTCGATCATCCACTCGTCTTATACTCCTTAATTGATGTGCTGCATAACTTGTACGAGTTTGTCTTCTGCTAATATCATATTCCTTATTTTCTGCAATACAGGCCATAATCCATATTCTTGTGTCTATGCATTTCATTTTTTTCTACCAAGGCGGTTTTGTTTATCACTTTCTTAGGTTTATCCCCATTTTTCACAGTTGCCAACTGTCAAATAATTTTATTTGGGAAGGAATGAGGCATTTCTTTAGCCAACCTATTCAACCGAGGCTTGCGAATGAAACTTGCGTAGTGGAAGTCGTTAGATTTAAGTTATATCAGTATCCTTGTAATAACGAATATTTCTTATATTACGTTAGGTTTTAGGTTAAGTTAGAAATTCGATAAGTTTTGTATAAGAAATTTGCATTTAATCTCTTTTTGAGAAGTATCTGAGACAGCAAACCTTTTGCCAATTAACTGGGCTGCAGTTTATTTAATTTCTAGCTATTAACAACAGTTGCGTCACCACCTTCCTTCTCCACCTCTGTGACGCCATTTTCTCATCCTGCTATAAATTCAATTACCTTCCGCATTTTTAACCATTAGGCACTTATGAGCGTTTTATGTGAAACAAAAATTATTAACATACTTCCAAAGGGCACAGGATAAATATAGATTGGCATCAGTAGAAATGGACATAAGGTCAGCTTAATAAACAATCAAATGATGAGACGTTGGATAGAATTACCTTCAGAGTATCGCCATCAAGGTAAGGAATGCTTGAAGCTTGCTTTAAATTATCTGTGAATCGTCATAGTTGAAATGCTCCATTAAATATCTACAGAGAGAATGTCATAATACTCCTGTATTTACGGCCTGTGGTGCCTCAGTAGTAATAACGGCAAATAAACCCCATTCAAAAAAAAAAAAAAAAGTTCCTTTAATTATGACACAAATATCAAGTACCAAAATATTATACACTATTGTGGTGCACATGGATTATATTTTTTAAAAAAGTATTTTCTACTACAAAAACAAGTTACATCCACTCACCTTTTGCTCGAAAATCGGAATCGCATGCATAAAATGTAAAGTGTTATAGTACGGGACAAACCTTGAAAACCTTTTTCCTGGAATTGAAAGTACAATCACCCAGCTATTGGCATGATATATGTGAGGAATGCGGTGTATCAGAGTTGGCTTAGGAAAACAACGTTGTCACGTCTCTGCAATCTCTTAGAATTCATTTATTCATTTATTTGTCACTTATTAATTAGAACACCCTCAGATATTCTTAACAATATGAATAGGAAATATTCTTAGTTTCTTGTCAATCTTTGATGTATGAAAGTTAACATTTGTCAGGGCTGGAAATTTCCCAGATGTCTCGTGGCAATGCACGAAAGCGGTAACGCTTGACACTCCGAGTTGGGCGACATTATTAAGGTATGTCCGGCATTTAGACGCAAGAAAAACTAATTTAGGAATTTACTTCTCTAAGCACATTAGTACGTCTATGTTCTTATTATAAAGCAGGGTGCTAAAAGCCTTCTTCCTGCCCAGTAAATTTATTTGAACTGTTCTAGACTGGATGCTGAGTAACAAAAATGCTTTATAACTCAGTAGCAATAAAGTATCTATTTCGGATTCTAAATGCAGCTGGAAGAGGCATCCTTGCGTGAAAACACCAACATTAAATTTCGATGATTTTTTTTTTTTTTTTTTTGATTTGGTTTATTTCCAGACGCTCTTTGACATCTCAGGTCACCAGCGCCCCACTCAATTCAGGGAGTAAAACGGCCATTATATTTTGCTCAGAGGCCTGTTCTTTCAGGCTTGAGGTTCTTTTACGTGCCGTAAATCTACGACACAAGATCTACGGCTTTACCTCCCTTACGAAAGACGTCATACTTAGAAATTTTACGCCCAAAAAATCCATCGACCTGGCCGAGATCGAACCCATGATCTTGGATCTACGAGACAAGTATGGTTACCCCTAGACCATCAGGATCGACAGTGGATGGAAATTGATTGCCTTACGTAATAACCAATTTATTTCGAAAATCCTTAATAGCACATTATTAAAATATTATAATGATCTCGGTGTTGTTTCAGATTGGTTTATTTGGTATAGGATGCAATAAGGTAGCAAATTAATGGGAGTTAATATTCTCAGGAGTGTTTCAGTCTGCATGTGTAGCAGCTGTTGCATTCGTTTCTTGGGTAGTTGATGTCTTCTGCAGTATTAAACACCCGGTAGCACTTACATACTTTAGATACTTTAGTAATGTCTAAGCAATATTAAATAGAATGGGTAGAAAAACTATTGTGATTTTTTCCCTGTTAACCCAGTGGTTTCCAAAGTATTGAGCAGCGAGAGAATTTGTAAAATAGGCAAAATTACTATATTCTATTGTATTTTGTTTTAGGAACATAAACAAATGTTTCGATAATTATAAAGTAGAAGAAATGAGATCGCCACGGGTGGCCAAGGTCGTTAAGACGCGGACTCGTGAATGGGAGGTCTGGAGTTCGAATCCCGCTAGGACCCTCCCTAATTGAGGTTTTTTCCAGGTGTTCCTCAGTCCTCATAATTGGCAAATGCCGGGGAGGTACCCTAAACTTATGTCTGGAACGTTTCCTTCCTTAAAAAAATCTTTTCCCACTATATCATTTCATTTCATGTATCATCAGTGTTCACTGTCTGCGGTGCCTCAGTATAAAAACGGGCGTTAAACTCCATTAAAAAAACAACAAACAAATGAGAAACGATCTTCTTAAATCTGAGCTCTTTACCGATCCTAAACACGATAGGTATAATTTTCAAGTTCAAAAGACAGCCATAGAAAAGAAAGCTGTTGTACATAAATAAAAATTCTCAAATGGTAACAAAGATTTACCAGACTCTTGCCCAGGGTATTCTTGCCTTTTGATTCATAACCGGTCTACGTTCAGTGGAAAAGTATGACTTCAGAGATCCATCGGTATATTTTTCAAAGAAAATTTAATTAATATATGTTGCAATTTCACTGAATGTAAGTTTGTATTGCTGTTAAAAATGTGTAAATTGAAATGCCTGTGAGTTAAAGAAAGTTAGCGTTTACCACTTTTTCTATAAGTTCTTGAATAAATTGGAATGAATTAAACCTCTCCAGCATAACACCGAAAGCACTACAAACTATGCTGGAACATGCTGATGTGAGCATAGCGAAAATGCAGGGCTGTCGCTAAACATATTGAAGACACAGTTACTTTCAAATGGACCTGAAACCCCAATACAAATAGACGGAACAGTCCTCAAATATGTGAGCGAATGTATATATCTAGGGCAACAGATTTCCTTTCATGATAAAATGGAAAAACAAGCACAAAGAAGCATGTCATTAAGCTGGAGAGCATTTTGGACTATTAAGTTTATATTATTAAACCAAACACTAGCTAAAAAAATAAGATTCCAGACGCTTGAAAACCTGTGTATACTTTTGTACATTATATGGGTGCCAGGAATGGTCACTAACAGAAAAACAAAAGCACAAAATTCAAATAATCAAGGAAAAGTGCAACGCAAGATCCTGGGAATAACTTTCAAGGACAAAATACCTATAATATTAATAAATCAGTTATCTCAGACAACAGACATCGCACCAACAGCTACCAGAAGCAAATGGCAACGGGGCGATCATATCGCAAGAATGCAAGACAACAAGTGGACCTACAAGGTTTCCATATGAGACTCCCGGATAGGAAAATGAGTACAAGGCAGACCCAGAAGAAGATGAAGAGACATCTTCGAGGAACATGCAGGTTCAGATTGGTCAAGGGTAGCAAGAGGAAGAGAAAAATGGAAATATCTCTAGAAGCAACTAGTGCAGTGAGAAATGGAGTAACCAAAGAACAAATCATTCATTGTCTTAAACAGCATACGAACTGGCGTGGAATAGCTCACCGCGTTAGTAAAAAGCAAGGTTTCCTTACTTGTTAGGAGACGTTTGCCCTTAAGGGACACAATTGGCTATCTTTATTTATTCCTAGAAATGTGGGCCAGAACTCAAATTGATTTTGTCCCTGGCTGCTAACACAAATATCCCGTCCTTGCGAACAATTAGACTCTTACACATTGGCAAGGAAGATTCAACCATCATTTTCTAATTGTATTTAGCTATTACTAAACAACCACAGTGGAAACGTTTCAGTTACTAGATATTTCGTGTGATATTGCATTCTACACAGTGTTAATGAACTATACCATAATAATTTCAGTCTTACACAAGCAATTAGAGATAGAGTATCTACGTTCTGTCTGTTCATACTTCAAAGTTATGGCATAAGTTTCCAAAGGACAAGTACATCAACGACTAATGAAGCTCCCGTTCGAAACAACAATGGACAGAAGTTGTGGAACATGTCTGATGCAATCGGTATGACAAAAGTATTGTTATCGAATTCGAGCCTCTTAGATTATTACTATATATTACTTATTTGTTTATTAACATCAGGCCACACAGTTAGGTGGATAGCTCCCTCTGGATGTACATACAGTATTAACTGTTGTTCAGTGTCGCACTGTTATATGACTAGTCCAAGATATTAGACGTTTTATAGTGCTAAATCTTGAAATACTGATGTCGAGCTATTAAAATATGTAGTTTTCTTTCTTTCGAAGCAAGAGGGCGTTCCAGAGCATATGTTTATTCAACTATTTCACTTTAACACTGACTTATTAGTATCTAATGCCAATTCTTCTTTTCCATATATTGCCGTTACTTTTCCTTCTGAATCATAGATTCCCTATCTTAATTGCGTGTTTAAGACGTCTAAACGGTTTCTGAAAGTGTGATACAATTCATTTACACCCGATATACTTCTATTTTGGTCACTCTTAGGATGGCATTCGCTGTTTCCAACGGAAATTTCTGATGTTTTATATTTTACATGTGGTGGATAAATGTGTTAATAAGGGGTCACAAACAAAAGTGGATCGCGCCTTCAAATTTAAGAATCGCTGCGTAACCGATTCAACAACAGACGCGGGGGTTTCATTACTGAGCTTAAAATCGTACATCTAATTGCCACATATTCAATTTACCTAGAAAACAGTATATTTTAACTCAGATGTAATGCTGTTTTTTGTATTCATGTTTATTTATACCACAAGTGAAAAGTTATGTCTTAAGATGAACGTTCTGAAACTTTGTGACATTTAAGAATTTTGATATGTTACATTCATTCCGTCTAAGTTCTAATTTTATGGCATATTCAGGGTCGATTTCATCAACAGACGTAAAAAGTTAACATGCTGTTACACTTCTTTAACATTCAAATTAACAAAAATTCTGTTTCATCAACTAATGTTAACTTTAACAACGTGTTAAACTTCGCGCTAGGTTAACATCACCTTTCCCTTGTGTTAAAACATTAACACGTTCGAAAATGGTGACAATAAACGCAGTTGATGTCAAAATTCTTTATTTGGAAATATTAAGTGTTATAACAGAGGAAAAGCTGTAAGATGTAGTTACTTTGAAAAAGTTACGCAAAAGAACAATTTTTATAAATGTACAGAATGCGAAAAACAGTCGTCATAGGATTATAGATGAAATAGAGAGAGGTTAGAGCACCTTCGTGCTTCTGCTCCTTTTAATATTCGTTGCATGAGCCTCATGTTTTAATTATTCTATACAAACAAAAGGACACCGAAGTGCGTTCAGCAATCTTTCGGTTATGACCAGACTTCTCGACCGTACAATTTGCAACCTGTTAACTAACATTATAATGGAAAAGCTTAGTGGAACGCGGGAGTCTTAATGTATTGTTAAAATATGTTAACAAACAAAATGTTAAAGCATTTTTAACCTCTGTTGATGAAACTGGCCCATTATGCTTTAAGTTATTTCATAAGGAATTTAAGTTTTGGTATTACATGTAATGGATGGTATTCTCTACCCAGAGCGAGGGTGTTCGCATTTAACGTGGTTATAAATAAGTATTTCAGTCAGCACTTTCTGGAGACAATAAACGTTTAAAAATAAAATATAGTGCACAGTACTTAATGCTTTCGTAACTATACCTATGCATGTATAACCAAAAAAAGACAATGCATTTCTAATTTTATTCTAGAAGATCTTTTTCTAGTAACTATACCTCACTCTCTCTAACTCGACTCTCAGTTTAATTTTACAGTAAATAAAAGCAGAACGCCATTACAATCAGGAAAGTCGAGAGGAGTAAATGGCAACCGAAAAAATCTAAAGCATATATTTTGTTATAAAGTGATTTCTTCTGATATATAAGAACAGTACGTTTGGACAGCCCTTGTGCTGCATTAATAAAACATCCCTTAGTGAGCAATGTCGTGCACGTCGCTTAGCTTTTGTTTTTTAATCAGAGAAAAAAGTGATGAAGGATCGATAACAAAACACACAAGCGTTCCTTAGTAATTTACAAGGCAATGTTGACCTCGTTACTTCTGCATAATCCAAACATCCGGTGAAAATCTCCTTTCCTCCAAATATCTCCTTAATATTACGGTTATATAAGAGGAGAAATTGGTTCATTTTATATGTAATAGATTAATGTTTAAACAGTTTGAGAAAATTCTAGTAAAACGTGCATGATGATATGTTGATAATCTAAAATAAGCATATTGTTTTATATTGCTAACTTTTACCTTTAAAATATTTTACTTTACAGTAAACAATGCTGTTTGGTTGAAATAAGGGTTTATTCAGAATTTTCTGATTTGAAGGTTAAGGTTTAATCGAAACAATCTCCCAGAGACCTCTAGTAATATAAGCTGAAAACTAGTACTCTTCTTAAAGATTCCTTTTCAGGTTAACCGTAAAAGATTAAATTTTAGTTAGTGTTAAACAAATGAATTATAGTGAGGTGGGCATTCAATGCTAAAGCAACAAGAACAAAAAATATCACATTACAGCCCAGCCCTGCGTTTAAGCAGATACTTAATATAAATTACAACACACTTGTGCTGTGAATATCGTGAAACAACAGGTTAATATCCATGAATGTTAAAAAAAGGTAATTACCATCGGCGTTGTTAGACATTGCTTTTCCCGGAAACGTCTTTGTTATGTTCTTATGCCTATGCTTTGTTAATTATGGAGTAAGTTTTCCCAATTTTTCAACCCACGTTTAACAGATGCTTTCGCAAAAAGCGATATTCGTGTCTTTCCTTTGAGATGTAATACCGAACACACTTGAGGGTCTAGAACACGTGAGATAAAAGGAAGCAGAGAGAAGTGGACAACATATACATGCGATCAACTGCCTTAGGCGAACACACAGGAGGAGGGGGAAGCCGCCACTCCACGTTTTTCCCCTCTGCCGCAAGCGACATCACAACATAAGACTGGATTGGCCCGCCCATTATCGACGTTTCACAGCGATTGGCTGTCCAGGCGCATGTCCGGAACGGTAGGCGTGACAGCTTCTAACCAATGAGTAACAAAGAAATGCTAGTGTCATGGCAAGCTTCAAAATGTGATAAATAAATTAAGAGAGAGAAGATACCTTATTTTAAAAAAATAATAATAAAAATAAACACTAGAAACGTAAAAGAAAATAAAGATAATTCTAATTTGAAATAAGCTGTTTGTTTTATTACAACGCATTTATGGAGGTGTTTTGATTTAACAAGGCATGTATTAACAATAATGAAAACATTTATCCAGTTCAGTGTTCATTACATTCGTTCTGTAAATATGCGGATGTTTCTAAGTCCTGAAGAATAAACTATGGCAGTATTACAGACAATTGTAGAAATAAATGTGTGTTTACTGTTTCCATGGATAACGAAATATCGGCAGATCTTCAGACCAATGGATGATGTGCCGGTTTATGACAAAAGGTAAGGTTGCATAATATATTTAACGTACATTTTATCTTAATAAGTACTTAGTGGTAGTGCATAATTCAGATGAGTTAGACGAAAGTAATTATTAACATCTATTTCAGTTTTTTTTTTTTTAATTACGTATAAAGAATATTCACGCTTTATCTCTGCTACGGTATAGATTAAAAAAATGCTTCGGCCATTTTTATAGCGTTCTGCAGCAATGCTAATAAAGCAATAATACATACCAATAAAATTATGAAACATTATATAATCATATGTTTTAATAGTTACATAAATTTCATTCGATTTGTTTAAATTGAATATATGTTTAAACTAACTATAACATATAGGAAAGTACTGCAATGTAAATTTTTGGGAAAAATCTTAAAAAAAAAAAAAAGCAAATAAATAAATAACATATGATAGCTTACGGTCAAGGAAATAAAATAACCCCATTTTGTATTTACACTTATCTTCGTATGTGGTATATGCTTCAATTTTAAAGCAAAAGAAACACCTTCTTAAAGATGAAAACGTGTTTTATATACATATAGTTAACACAGGCTGCTTCAAATTAAATGTACCCACATTTTGGTTCATGTAACCAAGGAGTGAAAAAACCTACATTTAAAAGTTAAGTATAGTACAGAAATTTTATTTAATTTTTTTATTTATTCTTTTTTTTATACTCAGCCTTATAATACGCCAAAGATAATATTCTATTAATGTAGAAAGATAGCTAGTTTCAACTACGCCAGTTCTACGAAGGTGAATGTTTACTTTTTGAAGTAAATAGGCATGCTGCACTGAGGATAGTCAACAGTTCATGAGTATGCTGGATGTATTGATGTCAGTTTTTAAAATACTTTTCGATATACATATATTTGCATTAAATTAGTCACCATTATCTAAAAGCAATTCTTCTAAGACAAGGTACTCAAACTAGAAACTGTATTTTGTAACACACTGTTCTAGAAAATATTTATAACTCATCAGTGTTACCATTCTGGCTCAATACGTAATTATTAATGGTTATTAATCCATTTACGTGGATTCAAATTACACATTTTGTAATTTATTACATATTTTTTAACTCTTACATTCCTAATGGCGTTCTCAAAATGATACTGTTTTGCAATTAGTGATCTCATATAAATTTGTTTTTATGATTTATTTGTATAAATGATCATATTGGCAACCCTAAAACCATGCCAGACTGAAAGGAAATAACAGTTCATCTCATTATTGCGCATGCCCAAGTGATACTGTAGAGTCTTTTAGTGGAGGAAATTTCATTTTTTAAACAGCAGTTTAGTATAACGTAAAAATAAATATTATTAAAATAATAAAATCAAATTTTACCCTGACAAAATAGGTTTAAACTTACCACCGCTTGTTATACAGTAGCGTGCAAAGATTTAGGTAATGTTTCTTCCATGCGAAATAGGTGAACTGTATCTTTAAAACAAGGAATGTTTCGGGATAGGCAACTGTAATAAATTTCACTTTTTATTAGTAATTTACTTATAAATATTAAAAGTTGTGTAAAATATAAATCGCGTAAATAGTCAAAGATAAATTCATTTAATCTATTACTATTTTATGTAAAATACATTCACATCATTTGATTTCATTACTTTCTGCTGTATCGCCTAAATTTTAAATACAAAGTTTTCTTCCTTTTCTCTTTTCTTTTTTCGTTCGTTCTTTCTTTCTTTCTTTTTTTTTTTTTTTTTTTTTTTTTTTTTTTTTTTTTAATCCTTAAAATTATTAGTTGATTGGCTGCGGTCTTTAACACTACAGATCCAGGAAACTCTACCCAAGCACAAATAAATAAAAAAATATAAACAAAAATGTTAAAAGTTAAAGTTATTTATTAGTATCTTGTGCATAGAACTTGCTAAAAATAAAAGAAGCTTGCAAAAGTCATTTACTGATGCTTTTAACTCAAATCAGCCCCTCTCAGGTAAAGCTTCATCATAGCTGTATATCATTTTAAATGTTAAGGAAAATAGTACGTTCTTTCTGCCATTATTAGTATTCGAAATAAACATTAACTTCTATATTTCTTTTTAACACATAAGGAATTTCATATGTGAAATAAGAGAAAATTGTGCCCTTATCGTTTCTCTTATTTATATTTACACATTAATTATTTCACAGTTAATGATTTTGTTTGTTCCAATCCAGTTGAATAACTCGTGAACGGTATAGCTTAAGGACTCTTAAACAACAGTAGGTACGCACAGAAGTAAAGGAGAACTTCTGTCGTTTCTTTTTATTTATATCTGTATAAAAAGAAATAAAATAAATCGAAGTTCTTAATCCAATGGATAAATCTATTCAATGATTATCAAGGGAAAATTAAATTTTACTCTGCATTCATCGTAGAGGTAATAATTCTATTTGGAGTGGGCGTGATGAACTACTATATGACGCGGTATGGCCGTGACAGAATTTTCAAGAGAGAACCGAGAATACAGTTTTTTGTTTTGGAAAACTTCAAACGGGTTAATGTCTTTCCGATAGTGCAAATGGGTTAGTATCCTTTTTCTGCTCCAAGAAGTTCCAAAAGCAAAATTGAACCAATTTCAGGTTCATAAAGTACCAACAATAGGTATGGTAATTTATTCTTCTGGAAGTCAGCCCTGATGAATCTGTCACAGCAAGAGAAGAAATGGAACAAGAAAGAACAGCAATTAGCATGGGAGATCATAAAGAGAATTTTCTTTCTTCAGTAACTTAAAAATAAGTAAATAAACGGGCAAAGGCAGCAATTTGCAAGGAAACACTTAAGAAGGTTATTCCTTCTTCATCAGATTTAAGAAACAGAACAAGAGGAATCAACTTCTTCTGCAGCAGATTACAAGGAAACACTTAAGAAGGTTATTCCTTCTTCATCAGATTTAAGAAACAGAACAAGAGGAATCAACTTCTTCTGCAGCAGATTACAAGGAAACACTTAAGAAGGTTATTCCTTCTTCAGCAGATTGAAGAAACAGAACAAGAAGTATGGACCTTTTACAGCAGTTATACTTGTTACACTTAATTATAGAGCAAGATTCTAGAGAACAAAATCTGCTTCAGAAAATCTCAAAGAAATCTTCATTTCTCAGAGGATATGTTCATATTTCAGCACACATAAGGAAAAAAAAACATTATTTAAAATACATTTCTATTTCAGGACGCCGTATGAAGATAGTGATGTTTCAAAAAGTTTCCTAAGACAAGATTTGTGAGCCCCTTTCATAAAAGCATTAATAAAGAACATCTGAAAGTGGAACAACGATTGTAATCACTTTGCAATTTTGAACGTTACTAATAGTTTAGTTAAAAACATGTAACAAAAACATGTCAGCAAGTTAGCGCTGGTGCTACTTATAACATCATTTTCCTCAGAACGGATGTTGCCAAGGTTGTTCGCGGTCCCCAGGTTGGAGTTTAAGTCTGTGTTCAGATGTAGAAAACCTTGGATACATTCCAAATCAGTCCCACCCACCAGCAGTTCTATCTATCAGTCGATACCTTCACGTAGGCGGTATCTGTCCAGCAGCAGATATGCTTTCCGTGCACACGAAATAAAGCATAATTGTTCATTAATAATTATGTCTCCTGGACTGGAAAATGTTCGCTTTAACTTGGAAACGCCTCATTCCCTACGAAGCAGAAGTGTGTTCAACCTCAAACGTCCTTACAATGTTAGTTCAATGTTGCCTGTGTGCATTCGTTTACTGTTATACATATAGACTTTCATTTCAAAATTTAAATCTATACCTATTTAAAATAAACTTAACTTAAACAAAAAACACATCGATGGGAGAAGTTTAAACCATATTAATTACATTTTAAATATCATCCCCGCTCCCCCATCCACACGATTCTGGCATTTAAGGGAAGTATTAAAGGGAAGGAGAGCTCAAAAAGACATATTTTTGTATCATTTTAATATTTGGAATTTTCTGTTTGTTTATATGATTTTCATTAATATTTCATTAATGTTTAATTATGTCACTTCAGAAGCCTTTCTATTTATTTATTGTTATTGTTTTTCTTTTATTTTGCTTTCGCGAGCACTTATTCAGTTAAAATTCTATATCTCAGGAACTATTTGCTTTAAGGTATACACTATTTCGAAACAATTTAGCAATAAAACACAACTTTATACTTAATGTTAAGTGGTCTTTGCAGTTTTATTCTGTACAAATTTAAATGATTATAACATTCCAAGTTGCCAAGCAAAAACAGTAAACAAAATAAGTGACAACAAATGAAGCTAAATTAAAATTTAAGTATCATAAGGCAGAGGTGCCATTTGCAAGTTCAAAATAGGAGTGATTAAAAATATAAAATGTCATCAACATTACTCTTAAGCTTTCTCCTTAGTATCTAAATTAACGATTTTTAAATTAAATTTATTTTAAACAGGTAAAATTTTAATAGACAATTTTTGAAATGTACAGCTTACATTTTTGTTCCATTACTTTAAACACAAAATGATTAATTCATTAAGTAATTATGAATAAATATTAAAAATCAGGAACAAAGATAAAAATACGGATAAAGATTGAAATAAAGTTATATAAATGAAAGTTGCTTAATTCTAAAGGAATGAAATAGGCTATAGGAGAACTTCAACAGTACTCGTATGCATTAATGAAGTGCTAAAACTCTCTTATATTTTTTCATTTAAAGAATGTGAGCATACTATTTGGAAATGAATCCAGGTACAGAGAGAAACAATTATTAGATTTTGGGCTTAGAGAACTTGAAACTGTGTTGAAAACCAGGGGAAAATGACTAGCACAGCAAAAAGAAAAAGACTAAAAGGGAAGTCTATCACTAGAAATGGAAAAATTCCTTCCTAACAAGATATCAGCATAAGCTTGACGCGCGCTAGGTAGCTACATGACGTCATAAAGATTGGGGTTAGAGTGCATAAACATGCTGTCGTTTATATCGGGAACGCTAAGCACAGTTCAAGATCAGCAACATGTATGGTTGATGCTAAGTCAACTTTATGTCCATAGTAACAAAGTCGTTACTGTTCATAATATTTGCATGTAAAGAATGAAAGATGTACGAAAATAGAACAAGAGTAGAATATGTTATTTTGAACCTAAGGTAAATTCAAAGATTAAAATTGTTAAACGTCACCATGTCAAAATTAAGGAATCGAGAATGTACATATCCAAAACTCAACTGAAGCAGAAAAATCAAAAGTTAATGTTACAATGCAAGAACCATAAGGAAGTGGTGAATAACGAGAAAATAACTGCAAATATATAGAGTAGGAAAAGTAAAGCAAGTAATTGTAATTATTTCTTTTTCTTTGTTTCACATTAAATATTGACTATCTGTTTTTACCATTCTAGAAATGAATATAGTCCAGGAGATAAGTTTATTCAGGGAACAAACTTAAACACTGTGCTAGTGCAATGCACTCGTACACATACTTTTGATGCAATGGCGGTACAAAAGTATTAAAAAATATATGACAATCTCAGGGCTCTAACAGCTCATCAAGATGTCTCAGGTTCGGTTCCCTGGACTACTTAAGAAACGTTTCTGACTTGGAGAGTTCACCGAACTCGTGAGAACTGCGGGCTTTTTTATCTGAACAGTAGGGAATTGAGTCTGGAAAGACATTGCGTTCATTCTACAGAGCTCTTATATCCCTAATTATGTTCTAAAAAAAATTAAAGGTAATAAACATGTCATTTGTTTTAAGAGTTTTACATTTCTGTCTAAGAATTTGAAGTTGTATACGAAATTGCTTCTTGTTTTTCACAGTAATTACAAATGCTTGCTTTAGAGCATGACGCAGTGTATCTTACTGTGAAAACATAATATTCGACCACAATATATGAATAAATGTTGCATATATTTCTTCCAGTCTTCATTGCGGACGATAACATGGTCAAGACAGATATGACATTGTTTTAATGAGTCCTTTATACAGGTAATATAAAAGTTCTTGCTCTCTCAAGTAGCTATGATAGAATCCTAAGGATGGGCTTGTGGAATTTGTTTGGAATGTTTTTGCAGGTTCGACAGGTTTTGTAATTTTAACGTGTAAACTCTATTCTTTAATTGCGTGGTCGCTAGTATTGTTTTGTGTTATTCGCCTTCCCCTTAGTATACGCAAACCATAAATGTAGTTTCACATCTGGGCAGGCTTAGCATTTGTAAAGTTAATATAATTTAGTTGACCAAGAAGAAACGTTAAATATATTTATGGCAATGAAGTTAGTAAGCCATTCCCAGCACCGTTCTATACGCTCTGTTTTGTACCATGAGTTCAGATGTCAACTTTCAAACAAATAACAAACTAATGCAGAATTTCAGTGATGTTATCGTTGACCCTCCAAGAGTCAATGAATCGCGATTTCGGAGAGCCATTTTGAAACTCTCTACCACTCAAGATGGCAGGAAAAGTGTTTTAGCAAAGGCTACCAACGGAAAGTAAAATATCAGATTTACTTTGTAGCTAGTTTAAATTTGATGGTCATAAAAACTACTTTTGTGTGTGTGAAATTAAAACGTTAAACACCAATAACTTTAACAAATTAAATTTCTATCAGGTTTATAATATGACGATCAGGTTAGCCGTTTTATCTCTCTTCCTTGTCACTGGTGTTAGTAAGCAGAAAATATGAGACTATGGAAATGAGCATCAGAGATCTAATAAATTGGCGAAAATGTAGCTACTGCGAAAAAATTACAACCAATAAAATGCACGTAGTTGTGCAATAAAAGCTTTTTGAAACAGCGCTAAGAATTCTGTACTTCCAAAGCAAATATTCTATTTTACACTTTGTTCTCTTTTCGAAACAAAATAAATAGCACTTTACGTTTCGATTATATTTGAAAATGTTTATTGGGAAGCAAAACGCATGAAAATGTTACATTTGGAGTCACAAAATTGATCAATAAAGTACATATTTCATATACCACGGGAAATATATAGTAAATAAGTAGTGTCCTATCAGAAGATTATTACATTATTTATTTTTAATCCATATTATCATCTACAGGAAAGATATAAATCATAATGAAATTCTAATGTGATACTCGATACGTTATATTTTGCAGAAAGACACAAAAGTTAACAGTTTTAATCAAATAATTATATATATATATATATCCTTTTATTTCCCCTATTTCGACTAGTAACCTCTAAGAGATGATTTGCTTGTATAGGTAGATCGCGAAATTTTGATCAGCAGAAGAACAATTCCATTTTATAGACATGCGTACAGAGACTGCATTTTCTATCCAGTTGAGCATGCTACAACACATTCCAGTCTATGACACTTAAGTGCTATAGGGATCTTATAAAAATGCAAGCATGAAATAAAATAACTTACGTCTCTTTGTGAAATGTCAACATTTTTTCTTCAGAATCAACATTATGGTTAACTGTATGCGTACTGTGTGTCAAATGCTGTGGCATTGTTTTTTAGTTAAACGCCCCCCCCCCAAAAAAAACTAAGAAATATGAGCGAATTCTTATTCTGTATTGAAGATTCTGAGAATGGATGAAAACTTGGGCCGTCAGAAATCACCATTAAGATGCTCAGCACACACGTTTTGAGACTCCCAGTAGTTCCTACAGATAATTTCCAACAAGGTCATACAACTCATTGGTAAAATGTTTATAGTTCTTAATATTTTACACGCTCGCTTCTTTCTCTTCCTCTATTTGAACTCCAACAACTTGAACTCTCTATGTATCTAACCTAACCTAATTTTCTCGGGAATCTCCAAGTCTCGACTAATCAGTCCTTACATACTTCTTACGGTATTTTCATGACTCAGGATGATTTAATCGGAACACTTCCGGGAAAGTTATTTAGAGGAGAATATGGCGCTACCGTTTACGTGCTTACAGTAGTAACAAGCGAGTTAGTAAGCAGTACGCATGTATTTCTTTCACACCTCGTGCACTAGTTGCATAATGTTTGTGTAGCTCTGAGCCACTGTCATGTAGATGTCGTATGGGATTGCTAAACTGTTTACCAACTTAACTATCCATTCAGATAAGAGCGGGCCTATCCTACTTTGTAAAACAAATACTTCTAGTGACATTTCAACTATGCTACTAGAGTGTTGGGGCAATCCAATCAAGGCATACATTTTTTTGGAGCTATACACGTGATTTATATTCTCATTAATTACAGTTAATCAATTGCTTAGGCCACAGAACAAAGCACCAAAAGTATTGGGACATTACAATTTTTGATGTCAAGATCAACAAGTGGATGTCAATAATATAGCAAACCTGTACAAATTATATCTACTATGAACTCAAGCTTTGTTCACATCTGCATTGTATTGGAACTTTTAACGGAATTCTGCTGAAAAGGGAGCTGAAGATAATGAAGAAAAATCCTCTCTGGAAAGTAATTAGAAAAGCATTTGAAGCGCCGAAAGGCTGCTTTAGGATTACTGAGTCCTTTAAATATCTCAAGAGACAAAGGTTTCCCCGCACAGATCTTCTTCGTTGTGATATTTTCTGCAAAAGCAGTAGATACCCACCTCATTTTGCATTTAATACCTCACCAATATGTGATCTTATTAAAGTTATTGTTGCATCAAGTGAAGATTTCACGTCCGTCAGATGTGAAACTTAAGATGAAACATGTGGCTCCCCTAATTATTGGATTCTAGTGTTGAGAATTTTTGCACTTAAAATCATAAAAAATGTGTGCAAGTATCATAATGGCAGGTCCTACAAGGAAAAAAATGATTGGCATTATAAGATGAAATATTTTAAGTATTAGGTTTAACAATTAACACTGCAATTTTTTAGTTATTCCAAGTTAGGGAGTGTATGAAATGTTGTGACACAATAGTGTTTTCCCAAAATAAAATAAATTTATCCGCAAAAATAAATTTATGCACTAAATTTATGAAGTGAAGGAAGAATTGGATTAGCATCCACTTCACACACTTTGCCAATTTCCCCGAGCCCCTTCAGGCCATCATTCTTTGCGAAGACATTCATCAATTTGTGTCTTACAACTTCTCTTTACCTGCCGCCTGTAGCCTCAGTACATTTTATTCACTTTGGCATTTTATAGTTCATTCCTTGGTATTGCTGATGCAATTTTATCTTGAAATCGAAATTGATTCATTGATTAATTTTAAAACTACTAATATTCCATTAAATGGCTACGTACATATTTTTGATTGCTAGATTTTATTAACATATTAAATAGCATATTTAGTACTTGAATTTCCATTACATACTTTCTATTTAAAATCAATTCTGTAAGAACCAAGTATATATATCCTCTGTACTGAATTCCTTGCACAGCACAGATCAAGCGGAAATAAAAAGTGTTTTTGAACTGTTTGATATATGGACAAATTAATTGCAATTTAAATACAATTCACAATGAGTGATATACTGTGATTTAAAATCTATAATATCTGAAGATATCATAGTTGGAAATAAGTGTAAAACTTTAAAGATTCAATTTTATTTTATGGCTATAGGGATATGAAGATTTTAGATATTTTTCTGGTTAATTTATTTACGGACGCTCTTTAACATCTCAGGTCATTAGCGTCCTATTCAATTCAGGGCGTGAAACGGCCGACAAATTTTGCTCAGAGGCCTCTCTTTGAGGCTTGAGGTTCTTTATCGTGCCGCAAATGTACGACACGGGACCCACGGCTTTACTTCCCTTCCGAAGAAAGCCATACTTACGATTTTTACTCCTGATAAAATCCATCGGTCCTGGAAGGGATCGAACCCGTGATCTTCGGTTTAGGATGCAAGTATGGTTACTACCAGATCACCAAGACCGAATTAGGCACTAAGACTGAATATAATGCATAAAAGATTTTGCTTACAGTAAATGTTAATTAAAATGAAGGTATAATAGGTGGTAATGGATTTATTGCTTGTAATAAATTTTCGGCATTGAACAAATATTTAAGAATGCCACCTTTTGTATTTCCAACAGGTCTTCAAATCACTCACTCGGGAGCCTTGAGGTGTAAAAAACAACAACAATAAGGCATGCACTTATTTGTGTCTGTTTCTCTTTTTATCTCTCCCTCTCTCTCCTTTTCAACTTTCGACGCCATATGGGACTGCAAAGTACATACACGCATTTCTAAGTCAGATGAAAGCTTGATGCTTCAACAAGTGAGATGAAATCTTATCTCAAGTAGGGTTCGAACCTGCGATATCTGAAAGATATATATTGCCCCTTAGGGAGATAGCTAAATAAATGTGTTAGTGAGAGCAGACGCAAGGTGTTTTCCTGTTGTAAATTCCCCGCGGCCTTCATCATTTTGGTTAAATGAATCGCATTTGCTGCACAAGGAAGTGTATAGTAACTAGACGGTCGTGCGTGTATCTGATCATTATAATTTGGCAAGTTAGCTAAAGAGAAACCCGCTCATTCGGGTTCGTGCGCATATGGCAAAAACTGGCATCCGTCAAACGGTTTGAGTGAAACTTTGTGAACCAGAGCCAAAGACCTCTGCCAGGCCTTTCCGCTTATGTCATCTGGTAACTCCATTCGACATAATGAGCATTCATGAAAATGCAGGCATTTGTCAGTTAATTTATAGCAAGGCGATCTCATTGCTGTCAACCTGATGACGGTCGCATGGTATTGGAAGATTTGGCAGTTGCATATCTCACTTTTCTGGATTGTAAGCCGAAATATATCCAACGTAAACAATTGATCTGAGTGATTAATACTATTTCGCTAAGGACCTTCGTTTTCAATTTGCCTCCTCTTTTACACTTGCAGTTTCAAGTTAATTATTTAAAATAGTCTCCTAAGGAAAGTATTAACTTTCGACTGGAAATTTATGCAAAATATTTAGTCCAGATCTTTTGATTACTTTTATGCTGTCCAAACTCTTGCATCGCTCTATTTTTATTGCTTACTAATAAATTTATTTACATATGTGTCAAATATGCAGTGAAAAGGTAAAATGTTTTACGTAAAACGAATTCATTCAATTTAATTGTGTACCAGTATAGCCAAAATTTTCACTACGGCTTTATCAAATGTTCCATGGTGACAATACTATTTAACTGCTAAAAAATAAGACGTTAAATCATATGGAACAATTTTCTAATTGGATGAGAAAAAAATATGTACAAAGAAGTTACGAGTAGAAAAGGGGCTTGGCACTTAGTGCTTGGAGAATCAGACAGAATGGTTTCAGACGCTTTGATATGAAGCTACAGGTCCCGATATGGATAAACGTCTTAGCTAAGTTGCGATGTGACGCGTGTCCAGTCAAATTTAAACCAAATTATTAACGGAAGTGCAGTCATAAGCAGGTGCCCCTCAATCTACACGTTACGCACTGTTGTTCTGCGTTAAAGTGGTAAGGCATTTTGGGAACTACAGTAGGAACGTTACTGATTACTGCACTCTAACTTCAATTAATTAAATGACTATATGGACTGTGCAGTTGTTTGAAAGGCATGGTTCATCGTTTACGCATGAAGAGCTGTGTGACGTAATGAAGTAATGCTATGCATTTGACAGAATGAATAAGTCTGTAAGGTAAGCAATTACGTTTTCAGCCCTCTTGTCAGTTCATAAACACATATGTAGCATTCAAATTAACTCTTAACAGTATTCGGAGATTATTTGTTCCTATTTGTGAGGTGGTCATTTTTCGATCCTATTTCTATTCGTCAATTTTTTGTACATATTTTTCCACGCCCTGACAAAATAGAGGCACTACACAGCTTAATTTCTAGCATCGCATTTTGCAAAAGCAATCTCATGCAAGGACACTAGAGGTCCTTTAGGATTAGGTCTGAAATTTGTCGCAAGATCATGATGAAGCGATTTAATATGTGCAAAAGTACGGAAGTAGACAAGAACTTCAGAATAGAAGTTGAAGCACCCTGTATTCGATTCAAAAGACTATGCTGAAAATGCTTTAGGTCTTGCACATGGTTATGGGAGCTATATTGTAAAAACAATACACTTTCAAAACAAGTATTGAATTAATTACTCAATTAGCTGTTTTCATGCTTATTTTATAACACATTATTGACTCCGAGGTAGCTCAGATGGTAAGGCACCTGACAAAAGTAGGAAACGTTTGGGTTTCAATTCTCGGCAGCGGTAAAGACATTTTTCTCCACCCTATTATATCTAGATCGGCTTATGTTCAATCAGTCTGTTATCCAATCGAATGCCTGGGAGGGCGTCTCCTGTGTACAGGGCGTTCAATAAATAATGATCATAACTTTTTTACAACAAACCTCTACTCATCCTCGTGGCTTTGATAATATTGCTCAAAGCAGTCCCCATTAGATGCAATACACCTCTCCCAGAGTTTTGCCATTCTTCAAAGACACACCGCAAACTATTTGACATGTCTTTCAGAATTACCTCCGCAGCCTTCACCAGTGCTTCTGTTTATTGAAAATGCCTCCCACGAAGGAATTTCATCAATTATGGGAAAAGGAAAATGTCAATTGGGGCTAAATCTGGACTAGAGGGAGGGTGGGATATACACTCCATTCACTCTTGTGACATATTCAGCACCGTTTGCGATGTGCGGCCAGTGGTAGGGCATCCAGCTTAACGTGTAATATAGCTATTCAGGACGTTGCTCTATTACAGTTGTGTAAATCATATGTACGACATATGACTCAACCATTCCTTGAATATAAAAAAATGAGATGACCAAAACGTTCTCAGCAGAAGCAACTACTTTTGCCTTTTGGTGATAATGGATAGCTCCACATAGACCTTTCCTGTTTTCTCGGGAATAAAATGGTGTAGCCAATTTTCATCAGTACAGATTACCAATGAAAGAAACTCAGCATCTTCAACTGCATACAATCCCGCACCGGCTTGAGCAAATCTGTTGTACCATTTTCTTCTGATCGGTTAGCAATACCTGTAGCATTGTTGAGAGATACTTCAAATTACAATGCATGCATTGTGCAGTAGTGAGACGACAGTCACGACCTCTGAATGACGTAGGAGCGAGTTCCGTTTCCGATACACACAGTGGCATCCGAAGAATGCAGGTTAAAGAATGAGAAACCGCTGAGTCATTTTATGACGGAAGAAACCATTTTGAAATATTACTTTAATTGGTGGTAGACGATATGATAAGAGCACGCGCAAGAAGGAACCAACCTACTGTTGCAGACTGTTTCAAAATTAAAATATAAAACTTTTAAAAATGCCAATTGTAATCACCTGCAGCAAGCAAACGACGATTCATGTGTGATCAGCAAAGATTTCACTATACACCATGTTTGCTCATTTTCTACAAATGTTTATCTATTCCTGCAAGGGCTAAATTTGTCTGCAATGAAGTAAAATTCAGTGGACGCTACACATCTTAAAGCTAATCTGCATTTTTTGTTCTTATGGAAATGCTTTTGTTTTACTACATAAATGAGCAACATTGGAGAATATAGTAACTGCTATAGCATAATACACAGCATTGATGTTTATGGGGAATGCATACAACGTTGCGCATCTTGTAAATGACATGTGTTATGCATTTGACAGTTCACAAGGATACTTTTGTGGAATATTTTCGAAACAGTACTCAGTAAAAAAAAGCGCAGTTTTTTTCAGCATTCCCTTCCAGTGATTTCAAACTGCAATAACGTCTAATCTGTATTAGATCTATCCCCGCCCTCCAAAAATGGCACAATAACGCTCGCGTAACACCAAAACCACATAAGTTGAAATCATTATAGATTTATTTTACATTTAAAACACTACGCTCGATATTAAATAGGTAAGTTAATAATGCAATAGCATATTTCTCATCTTTAAATCCTGTTTTTTTATTTTTCACACCTTTTTACTATCTAAACCAGACAATAAGAATTATAAAAGTATTTTATATAGTGACAGAATTCCATGCGGGCTTAGTTACACATTTACTGAATAGTTTTAACATTTTAACTAAAACAGTGCGTCCTTCTCACTGAATTTCAAATGAACAAGCGAGCTTGCTTGATGGCGCTGAACTATCAACTCAGGAACAGCAGAAGTTGAAAGTGAACTAACACTTAACTTCCATTGCCTGGTGTCCTAATCAAAAACTAAAGAAACGTATGCGTCACTAATTATCTAAACATATTTAAAAAAAACTGAGAGCAGTATCTCTAATCCACGGTGTCCATGTGAGATATTGCAAGCGTAGATTGAAATAATGATATCATTCAACTAAAATACTAAATCCGCTATTACAGAAATACATTTGGCGAGAAAACACTTCCGCAACTGACACAATGTCGACTTATTCCCTTACTGCACCACTCTTGCCTACTCCTTGCAATTCTTTTATTGCAAAAACATTTTCCAGAAATCAATTTCACAGAGTAGAACTAATCATAGTAATCATAATAATTGCTCTTCACAGAACTTTCTTAATGTCCAACTAAAGGTGAATGGTGTGCTGCATCTTGGGTACAAACCACACCAATTGGATGAATGTGGGCAGTTTTCTAAATTGCATAAACCTAAAGGCAATATATTATATTAGAAATTAAAATATAATGTAAAAAATTAATGATTTACACGCCTGTAACGTAAGTTTGAGGAATACGTGAATAATATCGCCTCTACTGTTCAGGATTGAGATTTCTTTTGGTTTGAATATTTCAATCCGCTCTGAAAGGAGATAGAATACATAGGTAAGATCTATCTAAGCTTATTTAACGGATTAATGAGGTTTATGCTTTTGGAACAGAGCAAGATTTCATACGCGATAGTCGCTAGTTTGCCGATTCAGAAGTTTCAATTACAAGAACAAAAAATGTTCGATTAAAAATCAGAGTATGATTGTTATACATGCACCATGATGGGATCTGGAGCATAACCCTCCTTCTGTCCCTCCCTCCTTTTACCCCCACCGCGGCGTGCACACACTCCGCAAAGCCTACCTATCCGCTAGGCTTTAACGCAGGGCAAGCCAACCCAAACCCATGGTCGAGGTGATCAGGAGTTCGCCCCTTCTCCTCTCTGTTATGTCCTGCGCCTTGCGCTGCTCAGTGCTTGCTTGAGCTTTCATTGCATCTCTCGAGGCGAGTCCGGAGCGAGCGAGCTGCCTGCCTGCCGCGACCACGATCATCCTCAAGGACAGGCGGCCCCGGTCGACCTGGCCAAACTGTCACCAGACACGACATCTCGCAGTGGTGGGGGAAACGGCGAGGAAGCCTCTCTGCAGTGTCATTGTTAGCAAACGGTACAATTAGAACCTCATAAAAATCTGTGGACAGGTGCACAAACTTTAATTGTTTAAGTTCAATGTTTACTTTGTGTGTCATGTAGTGTCTGGTGGAAATTAAAAATTTGTCTGTGATTCTAAAAGTATAATTGTTTCAAGACTACGGGCCACGGGAATAGTGTCAAAATTAGGTACTTTGTTCCTACAAAACATTCTAAATGTTTATGTTATAAGCAAGATAGTCAACATGGAGTATTTTTATTAAAACACTGTTTGTCTTTGCACTTGGCTCAAAGAATCCTTGAAAAACTGTACTTCCGAGACCGCGAAACATTCCCCAGAAGACGAAACACCTCAACGATCGACAAGATAAGCACAAAAGATCCATAGCCACAACAGAATATTTCAAAGAAAACTGATTACAGTTTAAGCACATCAAAGATGATTTAAACAATTTTGATTCTGGATCCACGTGAAGACACGCAATTTTTGCGACAATTTCATTTGGTTATCGCGTGAAGCAGTGAGAATGCTGAGTAGAGGTGGATGGTAGCCGAAAAGGGTGTGAGAGATTCCGGCACATCATGTTAATATCGGCGAACACGGCGACTGCTGTGGGACACGAATATCCTAATTCCTGCTGCGGTCGACTTGCCAATACTCATCCCCTGCTCTGCACGTGGGGCGCTAAGATGGACCTGCCACCCCCGCCACCAGGGTCTCTGCCCTGCACTCCTACAGGTAGGTAAAGCACCTTATTTCGCCCCGACGTTTGTTTACGTGTTCCATTTTGTAGGCTGTTGTTCGTCTCCATTTTTTTTTTTTTTTTTTTTTCCTCCCCAAACCGACCCACCATAATTAAACTGAAGGCTACAAAGACTTCACTCTAAAAATCAAGTCATTCTCTTTTTGGAATTTGTCATCATTGATAATACTATGTATATATTTCCCTTATCTTCCTAAATAATTTCGCGAACAGATATACAGTCCTTATAGTACTTAAGTTTATCTTTAGAACTTCCTGGTGCACCTTTGAGGCGCTTTTAGAGTGAAAGATTGTCACGAAAGAAAAAGTACTAAAATTTATCTTAGTTATTAACTTTTGGAATGTTTTAGGCGGTTTTATGATCAATAATTTTCAGAAGGAAAAATCAACAACAATGATTAAAGTGCAGTTATTTTTTAAAACCACGATTTTCTTAAAATATGTAAATTGTAATAAAACTAAGTAGCTACTATAAATATACATGTGTATTTTTCTTGTAAAAATGAATGTATATGTATATCGATATTACAACAAAAAACTGTAAACATAAACGATGCCTCAAGTTCATTATTTAGTACGGACAGGTATTTGCATAATTTTCAGTGTATTGACAGGTCGATATATCTCGTACCTAAGACTATAAAATACTAAAAATGTTAGCGCTCATTTTTCACCACGTTAAGAACACAATTAAAAAAATAGTATAATAAGGTGACATTCTTTCAAGTTCCTCTCAGTAAGGAAGTGGAAATGTTATTTATGAAAAAGCGGAAGAATTAAAAGCAGATTTGACTAGATTCGGAACTTGCAGATATTAAGAAAATATTTTCGGCTACAAACTTAGATATGGCGCGGTTCACAACATTGTAAACAGTTCGGATTCTTCCAAAATAATATGAAACTAGTTTTAGGCAAGAATTTACAAAAACTAATAAATAGTTTATTTCCAGACTCTATATTAGAGAAAAGTTAAGAAGCCTATGCAATCTTAAAAACTTTGTACAAACATGCGCTTTGAAACAAACAAGAATAATTATAAATTTTCTAGGAATTCAACTTTCTAATCATTGTAAAATGCTTTGCACATTTAGAATTGCGCGTAATTATACACCAAGTTAATCTAGTCTTAAATAATAGAATTTTGCATTGGCTATACGTCTCTATTAATTTATAAAATGTCTTTACAAATACATAAATATTTTTAGTTATTTTTTTAAAAGTTGTCTTCTATACCTATCAAACGCATGGAAGCTATTATTATGATACAACATCACAAACTGCAACCTGAACATTCTTTCTATTAAAATTCCATTCTCTTCTGCCTTAAAATTACTCCTTTCCTCTTATTCGACCCCATCTTTCTCCAAGTATTATGAAAATTACAGTGTGGACTTCTTATAAAAGACCTCAGGTGAACAAAATTCACGCAGAGATTGAACGTCTAAGCTAAAATGCTCTGAAAAACCTATTAATTAATTAGTTTTTTAGTGATACCTTTTGTAAATCGTAAAAACAGAGAACTTTTTTTACTCTGGAGCTTAAACGATTAATAGACAGCTCGATCCGGTTAACAGGCATTATTTCCATGGTGATGAACTTAGAAATTATTCTATTGTCTATTCAGTCACAGTATATAGTCTTGAAGTACCTTCGTAACCTACGTCTTTATGTTAATCAAATATGTGAGAGCTCAGATTCGAATGGAATACTACTGAAATTTCATTCATAAGCAACAACCAATATCCTGAAGATTAAAACAGTTGCCTGGTGAATTCGAAATTAACAAATCGGTACCATTATTTTCCAAACTTTATTTCAAAGATAGTTTTGTGGTTCATTTTATAATTTGTAAAGTTAAAATTTATGGTAAAGTAGTGTTACATAGTAAATCCTAGTACAATTATTATTCTATTTACCTATACTTCTACCCTCTAAAAGAAGAAAAATATTTATAGAAGATTTAGAAATTACAAAGTTAGCTATGTAATGTACAATTGAAATTTGCAAAAGAATATTTCCTTCATGCATGCAAAATACTGACAGTAAGAAATGGAATTAAAATATGGGGGGACATGTTTTTATTTCGTGCTGACAATCTGAAACTTATTTTTTATTTATTCATCACAAACTTTCTATTGTTCTTGTAAATGTGGATCGTTTCAAAACTTCATACGCAACTTTTGAAACAGTTTCATTTAATGCAGCAAAGAAATTGACCGTTTTTTTTTTTCAAACTGTGACACTAAATAAGGGAAACCAATATTCTCAATACTATAGTCATACACAGTTCCAGAGTCATCTAAATTATTTATTTTTAATCCTCTTCAGTTTAACCAGGTCACATTCACGTTGATATGTATTGAATTTGTACAAACTCGATTGTAATTTTAAAAAAAAGCCTCAGAAACAACAGAGTAAAAAATAAAAATAGTTAAAGACAAAATAAATTAGGTGCTCATGTGCACATTAAGGAATAACTATTAACATTGAAATAAATCTATCAGCTAATCAAATATAAATGATGCAGCTTAAGATATTTTTTCAGTGGTTCATAAAGTAGCATCTTAAACCCAAAACCTCTTTTTCGTTACTGTGACCGATTCTTCCACAATCAATTCATTTTTTATCCTTGTATATTTTCCTCTCTTTCACGCAAATGTTGTTACACAATGCTAACGTTTAACAATTGCCGGTAGGTTTCATACCATCTCCCCATGTTGCCATAACACGTTCTTCGGAGATGCCATTGCTTCTCTAAACAGGCCGCTGAGTGGCTCTGTGTTGCTCATGTATATTTAAATACAAACAAAAGAAGTTACAATTTTAAACGGTAGCAGATATAACTACTAGAGGCGCCAGCAGGTTTTCATCTCACAATCAGCAGGGATAACACGGTCCTTAATAATTTAAAATTATCATTAGCATCATTATACTCTCACCCCCTGCCCCTTGCTATTTTTAAGTACTTGAACAAGTTTATTGTATGTTATAAAAATCAAAAAACACATGCTAAGATAATAATAATTCAAAATGCCAAAATCGGTGACTGATTTGATATCTTATATCATCATTAAAGCTACTGTGATTCATAAATTCTATCAAAAATAATGAGAAGCCTACAAAAATATTAACATATTAAATTAAACTGAGATTTTAAAATTGCAATACCTTCCTTTTTGTCACATTTATGGACAAAAAGTATATGTACATGGAATTATGTTATAGTAGAATGCAAAATTACTCTTCTCATTTATTTAACCGTAAATTGAACATGTTATACTCTTATGTATTAACTACTGTGAAACTGTTGCAAACAAAACTACATGGAGACATTTCCCCTTTATACAGGTTCTGTAATCGAAATGATTCCTTTTTTGTTCTTCTTTAAACTCCAATGAAATTTGGTTGGTTGGTATACATTTTAAAAGAATATTAAGCTCCTGCTCTATTCTCTAAAGGTTAAGGTCGGCATAGCTGCAACAGATTTTCTTTGTTATGCCAACGTTAACTTAGGAATGTCACAATTGTTGACTAAAGTGTTGGTAAAGAACTAAAACATCCAAATATTGCTATCTGAAGGGTAATGAAAATATATTTCTATTCTCAGTCACTTCTACCAGCCCTTAGTGGCTGCACGTGAAGAACTAGGGTTTCTGGAAATTAGGCACCTGACACCATTATCAACAAAAATACAATTTCTTTATAAATCTACCGGCAAGTGTCCATCCTATCCACGTGGTTTGCAATGGTGAGGCAAATGCATTTAGCTCTTAGTACTCAGTCTTTATCTCTCCGTCAAACTTTGCAAATGCACCGAGCATAATAGCATAATTGCATGTGTACATGAACAAATGTTCCAGGTCTAAGTTTAGTGTACCTCCCCGGCATTTGCTATTTATGAGAACTGATAGTGCACGAGATGAAATTATGAATTGGGATTTTTTCAAGGAAATAAACGAGAAAAAATCTCAGCCAGAGAGAATGGTCGTGAAGAAAATCGAACCCCAGACCTACAATGAAGAGCGGGTTTGCTCAGGCTGTAACCGTTGGGACACATATTCGAAGGGTCCCGTATTCAAATACTGCGTTCTTACAAAGGGCAATGCAGGCTGGATTAGTTTTCTTTTCTGTCTGGGAGTTGCCTCTTCATTCATCCTCATTTCACGTGTCTTGAGGCTTTCTGTTTGTGATGAGATGGTCCTCACATTGCACTGATACCCAATCATGAAATATATGTACTCAATGTGTATCCAGAGAACATGGTTCTTCTAAAGGCTACTGACGGAATGTAATTCCTAATAAAGAGTCGGGGTAAATATTAAATAGGAAGAACAAGAAAAGGCTATAAAAATATTTACAAACCCAAGTATCTCCATTTTCTTGAAATCTACACATAGATGTTGGATTATCCAGTTTTGTGTTTATGTTTCATTCTGTTCAATTTCTATGCTTACCTGCCTTTACAGTACAGAAGGCAATACGGTTTTGCATAACCTAATTCCAAATGGAAAAACTTCTTTCTGAAATATAGCAACCTAAAAACAGTGAAAAATTTAAAGATATAAAATAAAATGTACTGCAATTTTGTAAATCGCTCTAGATAACTCAAGATATTTCATTTCTCCCTCTCTACCTCTCGTAATTTTTAATTACCTATAAATTATAGCAATTTGGACTACCAATCATGCCTTTTAACAGGTCAATCAAATAAAATGTAAATGGCTTTCGTAAATTATTTTGGAATTAAAAATAAATTAAAATAGAATTGGAGAATGAACATATTTATACGTTTTCTTCCTTCTTCCTATTTTTTTTAACAAATCAGCAACTTTTTAATTTATCAGTTCCACATTTCTAAACTTAAATGAATATTTAATCATCTAATGTTTATTTTTGCCTTTGTATAAAAATAATCTTCATAAGTGTTATTTTAATACAGTATTATATTTAAATGCATTTTTAGATTCGATTTTTAAATCTTGTTTTTGTTGGAAATAATTTCAAAAAAGAAGCCAGACCTCTATATATATTTTTCAAGCAAAGTACGCTAGCTAAAACAGTTACAGGTAAGCTTGGAGATAACGCAGGTCAGCATTTTTATAATAAAATAAGAATTTACGTGCATTATTTAAAATCCTTTAAATTATCCGTGTTTTTCATATTTCATTTTTGTTTCGCGCGCATGAAGGGTAATATTCGGAGTTCTTTCTGTGTTCAGTGTTGGTAACATCGCGTGAATGAAGAAAGCAGACATTGGCTGTAGACCGATAGGATTAAAATTGAATCAATGTTTCGACGTGCTCAGTTTAGAAATTTGAAGAACAGAATAGTGTTAACGCCCGTTTTAACTACTGAGGCGTCACTGATGATACATGAGATGAAATGATAAACTGGGAAAGAATTTTGTTTAAGGAAGGAAATGTTCCAGACTTGTTTAGGGTACCTGCCAGGTATTTGCCATTTATGAGGACTAAGAAAAACTGGAAAAAAACCTCGGTCAGGGTGGATGACCCTGGTAGGAATCAAACCGCAGACTGCCCTCACAAGTCCACACCTTGGCGACCTCGGCCACCCTTGGCGGTACAATTTGAAGAAATTTGTCTCTTCATATGATGGGAAGGCAGAGTCAAGTCAAGAAAAATAGTGAGATGTTTAAGTTTGCAAAATGAACAACTATATTCAGATATTTTGTACATTTTTTAAATTTATTTTTCCAATACCAGGCCGGAATGACAGTACAGGTTTATTTCTGTAATACAAGTACAATGGGCCAAGGACAGAAATGGAGTAACATCGATTCTGTGAAAGACTTGGGTTAGTAAAAGTTCATATCAGGAATTTTACATGCAAATTTATTATGCCATTTGTATCACAACAAGGAATTGCGTTAAAAAAAAAAAATAGATTCTGTGGAAAATATGCAATAAACTGCAACGTGGTACATGTAATATGTTGGTGAGGGAAAGGGTGTTAACATTTTCAGATGTTAATGTGGTAACCCTGCTAAACTACATAAGAGAATTAAAGAATATATTCCATATCCTTATCTTAAGGTTTCATGAATGCCACATTTTGCCGTTCAGAGTTGCCAGTCTGTTGATTTGTAGGAGTTCCAGAAATTCAAAATGACATCCTTATAGCTTCCTGTAGTTCGCTAACGTCGGAGTTTTTTCAACATGCAGGTATTAGAGAAGAACTACGCAAGACTCTGTTCTGTAAATGGTGTCTATCCAAATGCCAACACAATAGGCATACTTAATGCAAGTATTTCAATAGAAATAGCATTTTCTTTCTTCAGCAACAAATAAACTTTAAAAGCACGATGTAATAATTCTATTCAGCGGAGGATATCCGTCCGGAATTTCCTTTCAAAATACAATTCTCTTATTTTTATATGACAGTGCTTTAATTGCTATTTTTGGGAAAATAGTTAAACTTTTGTTTTTGAATGAAAAATATCCCCCCTTTTTTTTTATAAAACTTTAGCTAAAGGTCTGTTGTTCTTTTAGCCTATTCTAAGCAGGTGTGAGACACCTTCATTTCTCCATCAGTAAAATTACACTATACAAATAGTTGGTGTTTCCCAATTCATAAGCCTGAATACGCGGTATCATATTACAATCACACTGTTCACTGATCACTGTTCTTTTGAAGAGTATCCTGTTTTAACTGGTCTAGAAAATTCTTGGAAGTGAACAATGACTTGAAGATGATCGACATGTTACTTTGATTCTATTACTAAACATTAATTTTTAGACATTTTACTTTCAAATCAGGTCCTAAATGACATACGATGTGTTCTACTTTCGAGTTTGAGAACATTAAACTGTTCCATATTTTAGGCAAATCATGAAGCCAGTTGCAGCTTTTAGATACGCATATTCATTTCCACTGCTTCAAAATTCTAGAGCTGCAGGAGTTTCTATCTCCATGTGATATGTTGTTGCTGCAGAGTTCACGTTCGATTCCCTGCAACTGGATGTCTTTGAATTGAAGTCAAAAAGCACAAAGAGAAGTCAATCTTGTGGTTCCAGGCAACAGACATGTTACGTTACACTCGAGGTTATAGTAACGAGCGTGCAGGATGACTATAGTCTTTGTTTTTGTGAGTATATTGATCCATTTCGTTAGAAATGACAATGGAAATCGTTTACAAGTTAAATGAGAATCTGATGATATATGTAAGCTCTGTGGCAGGATCTTATAGTTCTAGACCGCTTGTTTTAATAAGATATTCTGAAACTTTTAATGAGAAATGTACTCTTTTTTGTGTTTGTTAATGGATTTTCTTCCACAATTTTACGTGCTGGTACCATTGTTCTCTGGGTATTGATATTTCTTATCATACCTCTGAAGGAGTACATATTATTTAAATTAGTCTTTATTTAGTCATCCTAGGCATACTAATCAGTGGGTTTATTCACAGGAATGAATTAAAAGAAGCTCAATTTACTGCTGGTGTTTTAATTGTTTCTTACAACTGCATTTTTAATTAAGGAGAGTAGGTGTTTTTTGAGGGGTAACATGTACTTAATAAGAGTTAAAACATGAAATAATTAATTAGTTAACACAGTATTAAAATTAAGATTCGGTCAACATTTTTAATATTTTTTAATATTTTTTATTAAGCGAATATAATTTATTCGTTAACTCTTTTAAACGCATATATTTTCTCCATTCACAGAACAAATTATATTACTTTTCATATAACAAACTAGTGAGCAGACACCGACTTTAACATTACTTAAAACATCTCCCAGTATAAATATATCATTGTCTTTCGATAGTTTCATTCACAAAGAATTCTAGAATATTTGAATTTATTCATTCTGTATATCCCTAACAACAACATTATTGCCATGGACAAGAGCAATGGCAAGGGTACATAATATTTAATTTAAATTAAGTGTTGCTTTCATTAAAATGTATTACTGCTATAGTAACTGATATTCAACCAAAGCTATTTTAATCACTTAATTTGCCTCACAACAATTAGACTAAATGTAAAACACTAAATTAATAACATACGAACTTTTGATATTACGCATATAAATCGTAAAAGGAAATTCAGGATTTTATTTAATTAATACTGTATAAAATTCATAGATATACAAGTAACATTTTCCAAATAGTGTGTTTTGTTTCACCAGTCCACTAAATGGTTTTACTTCAGTTGTTCCAATTTTCCATTCTTGGAAAATTCCTCAATGAATTCTATATCAATGGATGACCGTCTTCGCACATATATTTATTTCGCGTTCACTATATATCTATATATATAAGAAAAATAAAGTAATACTATTAACAATGTAACAAATTAACAGTAATTATAAAAGCAGAAAAGGATAGAACGCTAAGAGAAAGTCACACTTGTAATCGCTATATTTTTTTTTTTTTTTTTTGAGTAGTGTTTAACGCCCGTTTTTACTACTGAGGCACCACAGGCGGTACGCTATATTTCGAACTACTTCAGTTCTTCTATGGCAAGAAGACAAGTGACGGTGATAAAAGTAAATATTGAGTATCGACGGTAACGTTATGCAAGGAAACAGATGAAACTAGAAATGAGAGTGTGTGTGGGGGGGGGGGGATTAATACGCAAGATATAAACGAGGCTGTATACGCGCTTTATGTACTTATAGTTTGTTGTAGGAAGTGTTGCATATACGACTATTATTTCTCTTTACTTTATTTGTTTAATTTTTAGATCTTTTCTGCAGGTTATTTCGACGATGTTTAGAGGAACCGTCGCATCGCTTCTTAAAGAGAATATTATCCTTGAGTATTTTTAATTAATGTCATTGATATTTCCTTCAGAATCCTTTTTAGAGAAAATTAAGTGCAGCGGTACCGCCACCAGTGACCGAGGTCGTTAAGGCAAGAAGTAGTGAGTGAGAGATCTGGGGTTCGAGTACCTCCAGGACTCTTCTCCCTGGTTGAGGTTTATTCCAGCTTTTCCTCAGTCCCCATTAATAATAAATGCCAGGGACATTTATTTCCGTAAAAAAATATGGTCTCAATTTATAATTTTTTATCTCAGGTATCATCATTATCCACTGCCTGTGAAGCTCCAGCAGTAAAGTTAGAGTTGCGTTCTATTGTAAATGGCAAGCAGTAAAACGGGAGAATTAAAAATACACCCGAAGTTTTCCAGCATCGGCAGAAATCGGCAAACTTGAGAAGAGAAACGAAGACCTAGTTTCGGAATATTGGTTATATTGATGGAATGTAAAATAAACAATTGCCGAGCGTTTTGTAAATCTCGTGCAAGTAATTTTCCTTTAAAATGCATTTGCTGGTGCCATGTAGGTAAATAAAAAAATTATGATATTTCGTCTACTGAACATCTTTCATTATTCATGAAATACGTTATTCTGCATTTTTCGTGCTTGTTAATTGCATTCTTATTGTTCCGTGTCGCTTAGAATTTCCAAAGAATAAATATTTTTACGAAACACTTTTCAGATTTAGCCAAGTAAGCTTGCACTATCGGAACCAAATAGTCGGTCCAGGTGGTGTAGTTGTAATCATACATGCATTCTAAACCCAAGGTCGCGGGTTCAAACCGATCGATGGATTTTTTCGGGAGTAAAAATCCTAAGTATGGCTTCCTTCGGAAGGGAAGTAAAGCCGTGGGTCCCGTGTCGTACATTTACGGCACGAAAAAGAACCTCAAGCCTGAAAGAGAGGCCTCTGAGCAAAATTTGTCGGCCGTTTCACGCCCTGAGTTGAATGGGACGCTGATGACCTGAGATGTTAAAGAGCGTCCGTAAATAAATAAAATCAAAAAAAAAATCGGAACCAAATGCAACAGTTTAATTATATTTTCAACATCATTAAACACAACCCTTTGTCTTTTAGACGATCAAGTGATTGTGAAATGAAATGAAATGTGAGCTGTAGAAATAAACAGAAGCAATTGGAATTATATTCCATTTGTTGTAATTCTTTTGTTAATGCAGTACGTTTTGTCTGTTTATTGGTTGGAATGGAAGTGAAAACCACGACCGCAAACATAGCGTTACCATGTGGTCGCCATCGTGTAAGATTCAGTGGTTTTAGGTGTAAGATAAATCATCTCATCTGCACCGCAATATCCTCCCTGGAGCCACCAAACTGGCCAATGTTAGAAGCTGTCAATGTAGTGAAGATGCAAACAATCTTTTGTGAGAGAACACAAGTCAGCCGTTACCCAGGCAACACAGACATTTGTTTTTAAATGAGTTACACACACTTTCCTAGCATTAAAATAAAGAAAAAACAGGACACATATAATAATAAATAATTAGAAACTAAAGGAACTCTGTATTGCTTAAAAAAATAATTTTGCAGCATCCCCCAAAGGTTGTAATAAACCTATATAACCAACTTTATTAGATTCAATATCATTACAATCATTTCCAATTTTCAAAAAATTAATGTAACTTTCACCTCTCAAATACAAAAGAATTTTGGGAATTAAAAAATTGCTGCAATCTAAAATAAGCAAAAAAACAATTCCTTCCTCCTTGTAATACTATTCGAGTTCACGAGGTAATTTTTCTACTCGTAATTTAAATAAAAACCCAATTTCCCCGTCAAAATCCGTGTAGCATTATCTCATCACAAAGTTTAAAACACGGGAAAATGGATCATATACACATAAGACCCAAATCTTTTGAATTAAACACTTGCACAAGTTTTACCCAACACTGAATATTTTGAATTCTGTGCTCATATTATAAATATCATTGATTCCGGAAGTTAATATAGAGTGGTAATAACATTACCAACATAACAAAAATTAAATTCTTTACGGATACTTGTTGCTGCTTTTTTTTTTTTTTTTTTTTTTTTTTTTGGCGAAATTCATTACAAGCAGATGTGACAAGACAGTGCAGATTAGAGTTTAGATAGCAACATGTGCCAGTCTGAGCGATCTCCAGCTGTGTATGTATACGCAGGTGTTGCCATACCAGAAGCTGGGATGCATCGATCATTTCTGTGCTATGATTTTCTACAACTTTAAAGTCGGCTTAAGGGAGAGAGAATGTCTTTAAAAACTGCATCGTGCTTTTGGGTATCTTTGCCCTTCGCAATGCATTATTTTTTAATGGTTTGCAGATTTTAGAAGAGGGAGCATTCCCTCGAAGATGAAAACCGCGCAGGAAGGCCGGCTACAGCAACAAGGGGTTAAAATATAACGAAAGCAGAGCGCATGTTGCGGGAACCTCATCGTTGCTCATATCAGATTCAAGCATTCCTAAATATTGGATTGGCAGCACTGAAAACAATCCTCTATAAGAAAAACCTCACGTCAGGAAGTTCTGCAGTCGGTGAATTCCTCGCCACCTCACAAATAGGCAGAAAAAAGGACGTTTATGTGCATTGGTGTCAGGAAATAATACAAAAGTTTGCTGGAGGAAGATCAAAATAAATATTTAACATCATAACAGGTGAAGAAAGCTGCATTTACGAGTATGATCCTGAAACTAAGCGACACTGATTGGTCTGGGTCTTCCCAGGAGAGGATCGAGCGAGAAGATGATCTGTTCCTTCTTCTCAGTCAGTGGTCATTTTGTGACAGTTCCACTGGAGGGATAAAATACTCTCTCTGACACATGGTACACCACTGTCTCAAGTCTTCAGTGGACTGAGAACGAAGCGTGGAATCTTGTTGCCTCTGGCCACACTGCACCAGACACAACGCAATTTATGCAGGAATCAGGGGTAAAATACTTGTCCCATCCTCCTACAGTCCAGATTTGGCCCCATCCACTTATTTTTTTTCTATTCCCCAAAATAAAATAAAAAATCCTTGGCCAACGTTTTGGGTCACTTGAAGTCGCAGTAACTGCGTGCGTTGAATATGTTTGCACGCTATCCACAGAAGCATGGCGTTCAGCATTTATAAATGGTTTGAACGGATGAAACGTTGTATAGAATGCAATGGAGAATACTTTCAAGAAATGCAATGATAAGACCTTAATTTTTAAAATGTTATTGCGTTCATTCTCAAAACTTTTAAAGTGGTCTCCACGATTGGATTCTGTGCCATTTCATTAAGCTGGTGGTATGGGCCCCGTACTCTACAGCCAGAGGCACCTTTCAATCAAAGTTCATTAATGATCTGAATTTAGAGAACGAAAGGATTGAAAACCTACGGAAATCTACAGTTCTGAAATAATGTTAACATTGGTTTCCTTTGCGCATAAGTATTTGCCATTTCTAAATATTTATTTTTATGCTAAGAGGAAAATGAAACGGCAAGCATGTAATTGCACAGAGTGACATTGGCTGAAAGAATAAACTTCGCAGAAACTTCTGCACGAGAGTTTCATGAGTAGACCGCTTATAATACTGAATTCAAAACTTGTCTTCTTTGATTTTATTTTATACGGCCTTGTAGTGAAGCCTTATCTGTTATAAGCACAATAATCAAAGAAGCATAAAAATGAAATCAAGAGATACATAATTTTTCTATTCAAGAATAACGAGAACTAAAACAAAATTAATTAATAAAATCTGAGCAGCATTTAAAATATAAATTGCCTTACCGTAAACAATTGCACAATGTGGGTTATTCACACCTCACTAAATACCACTAATAATTATAATTTATGATTTTAGTAGGGGTTATTTCATAATACAGCAAGATTATTTCAGTTAAGGACAGTCTAAGCAAGGTTGCTTAGCCGCCGAGCATGAAGTTAGTGTTTTTAGTTTATATTTATATTTTTACTGACAGCTTAAAATGTATTTAAAACTCATCCAACTCAATTGGCATAGCAAAGCCAGCCATGGAGATCAAATGGAAATGGAGAGGACACCAAAAGGGCGCTAGCAGTTACCATTTGGAGTCCCTACATCGGTAAAAAGGGCAAAGAAAGACCGAAGCTCTGATGGACGGACAGGCAAGCAATGATCAAGATGAGTGGAAACTGAACAACTGAACTACTGAAATGAGAAACTCCTTATGGTAAAACTGAAGTTTAAAAATTGAGTATATGGACAGAAAATGTTAATGCCTTGTAGAGGTATTATTTTTTCACTTAATTTTTTATTCTTCGAATTTCTCTAAAATAACTTTTGGCGTTTTATTTATTTTAGGTTTACATCAACACTTTAATTTTCCTAAACTTTATTGTATAAAAAATTTAGTAAATGTATGTTTTACTTTGAATTATTTAAAAGCATAGATACACATGTAAATAACCACATATCAACATACATTTGCTATTCTTTTATTTTATTTCTCAATTGAATACATTATAAACTGAGTGTTTCTTTACATAACCTTACTTCGCAAAAGATGACATAAAACATGTAGCAATTTTATTAGATATTCTTTTTCACCAATCATCGCCGGCCATTAGCATTAAACTGTACTTGGAAAAATAAACTCTCTGCATCGATCGACAAACAAGGGACCCAAAAAGATTTCAAGAGAGAGTTAGTAAAATGCAGTTGCATAAAGTTCAATGCCTGCAGTGACTGCATGATATCAACTTGCTGATTAGGATTGAAGCAGCACTTACGGCCCACCCCCGTAGATATGTAAATATAATATGTATGTGCAAACCTAATAATAGTATTTTAGTAATGATGCATTATACATATGTATGTATATATGTGTTTCGTGAGATGTAACGTTAATGTGTTATTTGTTTGTAGAATTTACCAATGTCAACAAGCGTTTTAAGCTTTCAAATAATATCGAATGACACGTACTGGCAGGTGAATTTAAATCAGTCAATAGTAAAAGTATATTTAAAACTTTTAAACCAAGGCGTGAGAGTTTGTTTGGGTGACCTCTTGGCTAAAGTTTAGTTTGTTAAAGTCTACACCTGCAACGCACGCATTTCTAAGTCCTATATGCGTCGAGATATAATAATGAGGCATTCATAATAAATTCAATTTCAGAGGTGGCTTTCAGATTCAGTTCACATCCTTGGCAGTCACAGCAGCTAAATTTATATTCGATGTAGATAAATTCTATCGTACGCAAAATACCAGAGGACGCGACAGATCTTGAGCATAATACATTACCGTATACATAAAATATGTTTCATCGTGTGATTATTTATATTACTGGTCTGCTCTCCAAGTTCTGTAGAGTACGAATCAACAAAATAGCCGAATAGTCCCCTGAAAAACTGTCAACGAAGCGTAAACAACACAACAAAACCGCTCCATAATTTGACAACAAACCTTAGGTCAACAGCAGTAACACCACCGACAAATCCATCTTATAATTTGGCTCACCAACCCGTGGTCAATATAATGCGCCTCCGGATTTTTCTTTATTTGCATTACATTTAAATGCTTAAAAGTTAGGTAGCTTGTAATAATATCGATCTCTCTTAACAGCTTGAAATAAGACAATTTCTGGACTCTTTCAGGCAAACCAAAACATATATTATACTGGGATGAAATAAATCGCTCAGTAACACAAATAAGCCAAGCTTAAAAACACATGTTTTGTAATATTTTATAAAGCCAAGCCATCTGCATGCGGACTTCTTTTTGTAGAGACTCGTCAAACCATCCATAATCTTCTCAACTGCTCCTACTGTTCAGTTCATCCAGTATTAATATAAAAAAAGGATATTAAATTCTACTTTGTGAACTACATCACCAATGAATGCACAGTTTTCAAAAAAAAAAGCAGCCAGCGACGTTACTAAGTTAATATATGTGACATTTTCCACTTTTGCTAGCCAATTTGCGATGACAGCAGATTTCAATAACATTTTTTAAAAAAATTCGTAGCGGATATATGAATTCATATGTGTGTGTTTAGCAGCTTTGAACTAACTATTCCATTTACTCAAGAGACACGGGATACAATGCTTTCATTTTCTTCGACATTTAAAAACAATAGTTTGTCACACATACACAGTATGAAGTTCTTTCAAATTCTTTTGCAAGACGTCAATTGTTTGCGGCTTTGTAACGCAGACTTCTCTTTCACTAATCTCCAAAAGAAAAGAAAAACTCCGTTGGAGTGATCTATGTACATTTCTTTTGTTGTCCCTCGCCTTCCAATTATTTTGCCATCAAACACCCCGTAGTGCTCTTCCGTAACGCTGTGAAGCACCATTATGTAGCAAAATAACCTCAAGCCGGAAAGAAGAGGCCTCTGAGTAAAACTTATCGCTCTGAATTGATTGGGACGCTGATAACCAAAGATGTTAAAGAGTATCCGTAAATAAACCAAATCAACAATCATCATGAAGGAAGTAAAATTGAAATTATCTTACTATAACTCTGGAATGCCATAAGTACTCAACACTTCCAAGTCATTGTACCATTTAAAACTCAAGGACTGAGGACTCCCTTGGCATGATTATTAATAAATATTAATGTATTCAGCCTTTCAAGAACAACTGTATAATTCTCCTTACACCAATAGCTACAACTGTGTCATCTGCCCTTCGAAGACTGAAAGTTGCTTAATTTTTTCAAATTATTGTAGATAAAATCTAAACATCTCATTCTCCTAACTTATTTATGATTGTCTCCAAAAGTGGAGTCTACTGACGGGATCCTCTAAAACCGTATATGAGACATAGTACGTATGTAATGCTTGAATATAAATGATAAAAATAGCCTAAGAGGAAGGACCTCCTAACAAGTAAGGAAAGTTCGCTTTTTCCTAACGTGGTGAGCTATTCCACGCTAGTTGTTTAAGACACTTCAACTGATTACTCCATTTCTCACTGCACTAGTTCTTCTCCATTTTTCTCTTCCTGTTGACACTCTTGACCAATCTGGACCTGCATGTTCCTTGAAGAAATCTGTCCATCTTCTTCTGGGTTTGTCTTGTGTCCTTTTTCCTATCCGGGGATCTCACATGGGAGATCTTGTAGGTCCATCTATAGCCTGACTTCCAAATGTTGTGCTTAAGAGAAAACCTACAAGTAGACTTTATAGGACAGCATACTTCCTTGTAAATTATTTAAGTTTCATTTCATTACATAATGAGGACTTGACAGGCCAATGCAGATACGCTTTCCGCAAAAGTTTGTAAAAAATTGTAGATCGTCTTCCCTGTTGATCGAACAAGTTGGATTTTGATAATTCCCCAGGGATGCCTTTAAGGAATGGCTAAATCAACAATTGCCCTTACTGGGATTTTATTTAATGTATATCGGTGGACACTATATATGATATTTCTATTGTATTAGATTCGATACAATATATAATTTGATAAGGCCTATGTTGTCTTTTATAAATCGTGACTCGTTAACAGCAATTAAAGAATCTGGTATCTGTTTGTTAAAGGCACTCAAAGCCTAGAGGTTTCTCAGCTTAAAAGGGGCGCTTTTTGTTTATATTTACATTACAGTATGATGCAGAAAGGAGAACGTCTCGAGTATTTACAAGAACTGAGTTGTTGGGTTACGTTTGAATTTTGGCGGAAAGTTAAAAATCAGTAATAAGAGATGAATAGATTTTAATACGGTTGTCTCATCACTGCAAACAGTGTGGATGCCAAACTGATTTTAGAAAACGTATTAAAGACAAAGAGGTAATATCATTTAGCAAGGTAATAATTGACTAAGTATTTTCTTTTAATTATTTAGTTTTAAAGTATGTTTTACTAATAATAAAGTTTTCACTCGTATTATTTTTTTTTAGACACGTTCTAAGCTCTAAACTCAATAGAGTAATTGAAATTATTTTCGTTTTGATATTTTTTCATTGTAATAGTTTAAGGAGAAGAAAACCTGGCCAGGAACAACAATGGCAGATAATCATCTCAGTGATTTACGTATAGCATCTGTTCATCGAGAAAAAATAAAATCAGGAGGAGCATTTCTTTATTGGGATAGATCATTGTGAAAATGAATAAAGTTTTTGTTTAGTGAATTCGACACAAATCTAAGTATAGTTCATTTATAACTTCTCATAACAGAATTCCGTAATCTTGTGTTCTTTCTTGTCAAAAATGTATTTCAATTTTAAAATGCAATTTTATGTACTATGTAAGCAACAATTATTTACGTCAATCTTTTCTTAGACTTTACGTTCATGTAACAGAATATATGAATCGCAGTAGCTGTGATAATGGTAAATGTTAAAGAATTCGTAAGCGATTGTAGGCATTCTAATTGTTATCTAGATCATTTGGCATTTTATTTTGGCTTGTTGTAACATGTCAATAAACGTCCTCAAGTACTTAAAAAGCACAAAACGGGTTAGAGAATAAGGGTAGATTGATGACATTGAAAATCTTTCATCACTTGGTAACCTACGTATGTGTTTTGCCTGTACCGAGAAAAAAAAAAAAACGAGCACCCAATTCCATTCTTGAATTATCAAACTAAAGCCACTTTCACGTCAAGTGTTAAAAGCAAAACTCCTTTCTTTAGTAAACAGCTTCATAATGTGAATTGGCGCGATCTAATGTAAACAGTTTAGTTTGATTGAACATGTATACATTTACTATCAAAAAAGTAATTTTACGGTAATGAGAAGGCTACAAATTACAAACTGCAATGGATAGTAATTTTTGGTCCAATCCGCTTGATTTACTTAACTTTCTTCAAGGAAATTATTTTGCTAACTCCGTTTTCGCTCCCTCCATTGTTTCAATGGTGCATACCGACCCATAGAGGATACCATTTCCAAGTGGTAAATTATCCACTTGGGTAAAAGTCTTATTATGAGGCAGAAACATTGTGTAGTACCAAATTAACCAACAAACTTTGATGCGAAACTCGAATATGATACTCAGTATATGACAATATTGTACTGTCCTTCCTGAAACCGTCAGATTATTAAGTCGGGTTTATTTCTCAAACTCGCAACAGTTTCTATTAATAGGTATCAACACAGAATGTAGAAACAGAAGATGTGGTAGGAGCAGAGACCTTTGCAAATAAATGTAAATTAGGGGTTAAGGAGTGAAGTGTATAAGTATGTAATGCTGGTTGCGTCGGCCAACAGGGGAAACCAACTGGATCCAAATCGAATAAACTGTCTTCTTTTCATTCATAACAATTACAAAACAGCTTAGACTGTTAACTGAAAAAAAGAAATATGTACTAAAAAGTAAGAAATAGTTTGAAACTGAAATATGACTTTTATACGTTGATATTTTAAAATATAAATTTAATTCGTGGTTAGGTTATTTGTGTATTGTTTTATATAAATATTACATAATACAGACTATAGAGGTTATATGAGTCAGTTTATTTGCAGAAGTTAAAAGTTCGTTAGTTTATTTTTGTGTTGTTAATGCTGAAGATGCGTTTTTCATAATTTTACACAAAATTCCACCATGAATACTTTATAAAATGATTTGTATATCCCCGTATTTTGTAGTCTATGTTACTTTCATTCGAAACAATGCGTGCAGGGACGTTGAAACACGCAAACGGAACGTTGTTTTCTTTCGGAGCCTGAGATTTGAAACCAGTCATAAATGTTGGTTTCGAGCAAGTCCGTGAGACACAGTGCGCAGGACGAACAGATACAGCAAAGCAGGTTTTATGCACGACTCTACCAACTAATATGCATTAGCATGCTTATACCATGCAATAAAATATGAAATATAAAAATAAGAAAAAGTAACTAAAATCTGACTTGTTAGGTATGTAATAATAGAAATATTATTTTCATTTCAGTAGGGATAAACAAACGCATAGTATTTATAATTTGTAAATTTTAAATGACATATTTCTACCCTCACTTTTTACCCCTCTCAGCATTTGTGTTAAGCTTTTTATGCACTTGTGATTCATCAATATGTTATAACAACCTGCTGAACAGTAATTAAAAAATAATTAAAATTCCCATAATCATTGATGAATCCTTCATCAACTCTAAGGAAAGACGGAGGTAAACAATTTCTTATATAGCTGTTTAAATTGCAGCTACTGTTTGTTTTATACATATAGCTAACCACAAAAAGAGCATGAAATTTTGGAATTTCTCCGCTCACCTTTATGTAAGAATTATTAAAAAGTATTAATAAGCTGAATTTGCTTTAGCTCCTTCTCTCCATGGTATATCATTTTTATACTGACTATTTTTTTCTAGATCAAGCAATACTACGATAATCTGTCATGTTGTTTTTAGCATGTTTTCACACGTACTACAAACAAAAAGTATTACAACGTAACACAATATCTTTTCTTTCTACTGGGATTAATGTTTAGAACAAGTTTACAGTAAAAAAAACACACACACAAACTTGGTATTATATATCTCCAAACAAACTCCACACTGACAGCGCATATTTAGTAAACATTGTACACCATAGTATTGGTGCACAATCACTTCATATATAGATGTAAAATATACCCACGTCAGGATATTGAGCTACTCCAAAGAGATACCGTGATCAGATTTAATAATTTTATCTATGTTTCTTCAAACCTCAACGTAAAATGAAATTTGATTGCTGGTCTAAATTTTAAAACTAATTACAGTTCCACTCGATTCTGCTAAGGTTATCGTTGGCATAACTATTGCAAATGCTCTTTGAAATGCCAATATTTACTTAAGAGTTATTTGCTGCATGAGCAACTTGTTGGGAAAGAGCTTACATTTTCCAAATATTCATATTTGAAGCGTAATAAATATGTTTTCATATTTCATATTTTCAATTACTTTTTCCAACCATATGTGAGCAATTAGGTTTTCTAGGATTCCGACAGTTTGACACCAATATCTACAATTTCTTTAAAAACCTATAACAAAGAATTACCGTATTCACATGGTTTGCAGTGGTGAGACCGCTATAATAAATATATTTATTTTGCCCTTAGTACGCAGTCTTTATTTTTTCTTGAAACTCGAACGAAACCCAATGACTCAATTTTTATAAATACAATAGGCGCTCTCCCGCCTTCATAATATTGTAACAGTAAACACGAACAAAGCTTCCCTTTATAGAAGATAAACGTTCAGGTTACGGAGTGTCCTGTAACAAAAATAATTCAAATTCTCTAACGAAAAAAACACAGTTTAACTTTCTCTTATACTGTGGTAAATCTAACATAATAAAAATATCATATACACACATTAAATAAAATCTTAAAAACAGAAAATTGCTCCTGATTTCCCACCTCCCTTTGGGGTGTTCCTGACTAGTTTTAGTAACAGCAATAGATACCCTCTGAAAAGCTGCCCTTTCCGAAAATTAAAAAAATGACATTTTAAGAAGTGAGCTTAAAATATTCTCTACGGCAGATTTTGTAAAAGAAAATAATGTGCATTACACACAGAGACTTAAATTGCAGGAAAATATAACTGAAATATTGTAGTATTTATAATTTGTAAATGAATATGATAGTAAACAAATATTGCTACGGATAAGGACTGCTTTTCCTGGGAATTGTATTTGTAATTTGATGACAATCGTAGTGAGGACAAAGAGCACCATCCAGTAGGCCCCAAAATCACCACTCAAAGAGGGTTTTAAAGAAGCATTCTTTATGGCAGATTTATGGTACACAACGAGGACTCCTTACTTCCATCTATTCGTGGATTCCGTAAACAAACAAAGGATATAAAAATGTTTATCACCATTATCACCATGATTTATTCTGGTTATGAGAATGAGAAAGAATAATTTGGCGTTTGACCACCTTTACTGTGGACTTTTTGAAGTATTAGCATAAAAATATTATGAGCCTCAAACAATTACCTGTGCAAGCAACAAACAGCTGATTTTGACATAAAGGTCATATGTTTAGTTGTAGGTGATCATTGAAAAGCTAAAGGTTAAAAGTGTTGAATTAAATAATGCATGAAATTGGTATAACTCGTCCTTTTTATGTAATAAATATCTAAATTATAATATTTTAACATCATTAATCGCTATTATCACATGCTACCTGAAAAAGTTATATTTCAATTCTGGAATCTTTCAAAAAAAATCTTCACCACAATTTGACTATTGGCATCTAGTGCATGTTGCTTGAATCTCCCCAGAGCAAACACTATAATTCTCTAATAGGAAAAACATAATGAAACCTCCTCTGGCATTACATACTTCGAATTGCGTTTATAGAAGAATGACATGTGTTTCTGTTTAACGCAGTGTGATTTGAATAACTCTTGGGGGCGCTTCTGCCTGCCAAGGACATTGCATGACTGTAATCTGATTAAGATGGTAATATTACATTTCAGGTGATTTTTAGGACGTTTCAGTTTCTTGCTTTTGGCAATATGTTTTCATTTTATTCCCTTTCAACGCTTGCCTTTCCTTGCATGTCTGATGTTCTGGTAGACTTCAAATTCCTCAAAATGTCGCCAAACCGCCATATTTCTTTATGAAAAAATCTATTTTGCTTCACGAGAAATAGAAAGAAACCGCCTTTTAATCTGAAATCAAAAGACTAAGATAACAATGAAGATTCTTACACTCCACTGAGGTCAATTAAAGTTTGATCTGTGCAGATGTGTGTATTACAAATCTTAGTGAATCAATAATTGAATAACATGTAATAGTTTCATTCTTTTTTCGTTTCCGTCTATTTTGGAACCGTCCACTTTTGAAATGTTTGCCACATCTTACTCCTTATGGCTTGTAGGGAAGGGCTGCTTTTGGGAATAGAGACCATTACATTTTTTCCTGTTCATTTGCAGTCATCAATTTATGAAAGGATTTTTTTTTTACTTTCAAATTTTACTTCATAAGTTTACATATATACCAATAAATACATTTTTTATTTGAGTAACAGTTTCATATTTCCATTTGGGCTACCAATATCTATTTTATTTCTTTTATTTTTGCAATAAATGAATAATACATCTAGTTTAACTTACCTATTCCTGGTATTCCACTGAAATTTTGTTTCTTTTAACGATATATTGCGATAAATCTATCGTCAGAAAGATAAAACCCCAGTTATATCAACAAGAATGATGAAGTGGCAGGTAAAATGGCCGCAGTTTTGTGACAAACACAACAAAAATGTACGTTTGTGCCGAACTGTGGGGAAAATATCTTGAAAACAAGGGATACATTTGCCTTTATTAAATAAAAATATTCTCTTATATGGAAATATTTAAATTCGTATCTTTTAGCTTACTTGTCATCATCAACTTCATGCCATAGGACTCTTTCCATTTCTTACGTCTTATTATTCCCTCTACCTACCTATTGGTTTCAGGTTTAGTTCTGTATTAATTAATATTTCGTATCTTAAACATATTCATCTCTTCCCTTAAGTATCTACCTCTTCTAATCAAAGAGGGAGCTTGCTGTAACACATATTAGAAACTTCACCTCTATACATTCTGTTTTTGTTTTGTTTTTTCTTCATTCCTAGTTAATGTCTAGAATTCAAAATCATATAGTAGCAGAGAGAGAATGCCATCATTTCAAAAAACTTCAATTTCGTTTATTTTGTAGTAATTTAGAATCTTTATACCATACTACAAACAAAATAATTTTATTTATGCTTCTTATCTGTCTCTGTTTTTTATCCTTAAACCCCAACACAGCTTGCGTGAAGAAAGTCATATTTATATATTTTATTTATAGTATTTTCATTCTTTCAGTATGTTATGTGGTAACCAAAATAATTAAAATAGTTAATCATTCTTTCAGTATGTTATGTGGTAACCAAAATAATTAAAATAGTTTATCATTGCTACAATTTTACCTTTAACATTATTTTTGCTCTAGTTTCTCTAAACCTTTGAATGATACAAATGTTGTATTGGTTAAAATCATAATTAAGGCCTTAAGTTTTAAGCTTTACGACAAAATTGAAGCTCAGATTTAAATTTATTTTTGTATGGCAGTAATATAACTAAGACAGTTCAACTACCTCAGAACATCTGTTTCACAGTTGAATTCCAGCTTGTTTATAAAATATAAATCAAGATATCAATTATTTTTGTCCCCACCATTGATTCATAAATTATCAATTATTGTCGTTTTAAGAATATGTAAAAGTATCTTAAAATAAATGTTGTCACATTATTTCTAGAATTAATTTAATGTGTATTGTTGGTATTACGGATCGGTTGTGTTGTGTTTACCATGTAACCTCCGCTTTAGTACTATTAATTTCATAAAACTTTCAAGTTCCGTGATGGGAGAATGTTTTTCCACACCTCTCTCCACATGTGACTGTTTAAGAGGAACAGCTTCGTCATACAGTTGAAAATTCATTGAGGGTATTTCTATTAATAGTTTCACGTCGAATTCGGATTAACAAATTAAGCCGCCAGAAAGGGTATTTTTGTGGTTGACATTAACAATTAATGCTTTGGAGACGCTGTTCATTTACTGCTAAAAGAACCTGAGTAGCCTTTATTGTTTTTATTTGATCATTTCGTAGAAAATTCAACAAATGTTTCTAGTTAAAGCAAGACAACCAAAAATGGTAATTGGTGTGGAACGATGAATTATTAGCGTAGGTATAAGACAACTCTGAGAACAATATACCGCTCTGCCTGGAATTAACGAATGTTTTTCCCATGACTTACTTTGAACTGATGTAGCCCATCGGAAATAGAGTAAAACCTCTTGTTGCCGAAGCTCTGCCAAACGAAATACTGTTTAATTGAATAATCATAGGCATGCTTTCGTATTTCACTAAAAAGCATGCAGTTGCTGGCCAAAGTGATTTGTTTGTCTTTTGTTTAAAAAGTAAAAATAATTATGTCCTACCTTATAAAAAGGCAAGACATTGCTGCCCGTAAACGCCTCTTGGAAGCAGAAGAGAAAAAAGTGGAGTTTATTTGAAAAGTGAAGTTTTTTTATTGAAATTGTTTATTACCAAGCTATTTTTCCGTAATCGTTGGTTTAAATAATTTTAAGAGGCCCATTTAAACTCAGTTCATAGAACATAAGCGACAAGTATGTCTTATTCAACCAGGAAAATGTGCTATTGTGGAAAATGACATTCAAAATTTCCAAGGAATAAAATTTGAAAGAACAAAATTAATTCAACAATAGAATATTTTAATCTGGCTAAAAGAGAGACCTTAGAATCAGGGCAGCATCCGGATAATATAAACAAAGACATAATCAAGAACTGCACTCCGTTACTGGTGACAAATAACGTCTGCGCCACACTCCTGCTATCTCCCGCTTCTAACGGTTCTGTAACTCTGCCTCTCCTGACACTTTTAATCCACTGATAATGCTAGCCTATAGCGTAGGCGAAAGCTCTGGTTGTTATAATTTATTTAAACCAACGACCAGGCAAAATAGCCCGGTAATAATGGATTTCAATAATAGCAACGGCGACCATGAAACCCTAAATAATATTATGTACGTATTTACTTTCCTCCTCAATAGATTCTACTTTGAATTTTATTTTATTAACTTTACATTAGGCTTTAGCTACATTAATGGCAATCAATAAAAATGTCATGCAATTTCACAGAACTCCATCAAATATTTCCTAAGTCAAAATTATTTTGTGATTTTATGTGCCTTCTAGTAAGATACTCCTAGCAGTGCAGTTTTCAAAATTTAGGAAAAAAAGCATATTTTATTCTAAATATATAATAGAGTTAACTATCTAAATAATTTTTATTGAAATAAAATTTTAGAAAAAATCCCAACCCTTATTTTGGTGTAATTTTAAATGTAATGTAATGTAATTCCAATTATTTTCTCAATTGCATATTTTATATATTTAGGTTTTCTTGTTATTACTTTATTTATCCATGACTCAAGAGTCTCTGTTGAAAATTTAAAGTTGAATGGTGAAATTTAATCACCACTTAATTTCATATACGAGTATGCAAGCGAAAACGCCTGAGATGGTGTTTACCCGCGCTTAAAACCATATAAACAGTTATGAGAGGACTTTTAAAATGAGCCTAAAAGAAATTAAGTCAATTAATCTTAAAAATAAAAATCAGTTTTTTGACTATTTTTTACATTTTTCACAGGTCGGTTCCCTTATGTATAAAATATCCTGAGACAGTTGTTAAAAGCCTGAGAGATGTTTTAACATCTTCATATGCGTTTTTTTTTCCAATCCACTTTTTTGAGAAATAAACGTTTAAGCTTCAAATGTTCTTACAAAATAGTCTCTGATCGCTAAGTATTTTTAGCAAATATTTAAATTTTAGTAAAAGCACTCAACAAATAGATCACTCGTTTTAAAGCTGTATTTAAAGATTTAATAATAATTTAAAATTATAACACTGAAAAGTATAAAAAATGACAAGATAAAAACATGACAAAGACATAGGATCAAGTGTCAGTAAAATGATTCATAATTTACAAAACAGAACTTCTGAGGTATATATCAATCCCGGCATTACAACAGTGAGTGGCATATTCTATCATTGGCCAGTTAATTTATTCCCTTTAGAGATAATGGAGGACGTATTTTCTAACTATCTCACTAGGTGTTAATAATCACAGGAAGACAGGCATCTTAATTAATGTCAAGAATGACAGGTTCATAGTGACATAAAACTGCATTTGCAAACATTATAATAACTTAAAGAGGATAACTAACCTTTCACTGCACAAGACAAATCGTAAATCAATTCTTTAAGGGTAAGACAGGTTATGGAGTTCAAAGCCTTTGTTTTAGAAGCTTGTGATAAAGGACTACTTTATATAAATATTATAATTAAAGAACATCTCACTTCAAATAAAAAACTGGTGCTACAACTCTCCCCCATGCATTGTTCGTGTGAAACCTGTTACTAGCAAGCACTTGTAATTGCTTTTGAATATATGTAGGTAAATTTTTTAAATACAAGTTGAAATGAAATGTGGATCTATAGCAAAAGCGGTTCTTGCCAACTTTTCACAAACGCTTCCTTAACATGCCTTACTCAAAAACAGATTAACATCTGCGTTATCATCAATATTTATAGGTTTATCTGGTTTACAATGCATCTTTTTCTCATGACCAAGAGGTTCAATGATAAACACCTTCAAATAAGGAGGTGCAAATTCGAATCATTTTTCGATGAGATTATCTCATTGAATTTTAAAGTTATTTTTGTTCCCAGGATTAATGTGGTAAACCTGTGTCACCTAGAATATTGTAGGTACCATATGGCGTTGTCCAATTTATTCGTTCTCGTTCCAACTCTTTACTTCTTCGAGGGTAGACACTTCAGTTGTCTACGGAATTTCCTTTTTACGGAGATACGCCATGGTCGACATACCTTGCAGAAATATTTTCCCAGGATTTTGTTTAAATTTTATGCATCCTTACACGTTTTTATTTCGCGTTGAAAATTTAATTTCTGGTTCTTGTTAAATTTTACTTCCATATAAAAATGCGAGCACCGCCAATATTGCATAAAAATTTAACTGTCTTTTCGACTTTTCTTGGTAACGTTCGTTATTTATATTTTGATATATTGAATATTTTCTAAGTAAAAATTAAATTTTTTTTTATTTCAGTGTTATAACAAACTTATTGTTTTAAATTTCGTTATTGTGAACACAAACATATTGTTTTAAATTTCGTTATTGTGAACATATTTCCCACAGGCAGTTTATAATTTTCGTTTTCTCTTCTTTGAAATATTTTAGAAATTCCAGATCTATAGTTTGATGTCCGAGTTTAACACATTCGGTGATTTAATTTAACCTTCTTAGCTACAACATCGATATCAAGTCAGTGAGAAGCATTAGCGATCTCTTTTATCTATGTTTATCTTGTAGACTATATTTTATGTTTGAGTTACATATATGTATAAACATAAGGTATTTCGGATATAACGAAATTTCTCTTCAAATAACGTTTTTTGTGAATTTTATGCTATTAATGTAAAATATTTGGTATAATTAATAAAAAAGAAATGTGTTTTATATATATATTATAATTTTTTTCTAAATATATTATGCTCTTCGAGAAGGCTGTATTTTGTTATACTTGAAAGTTTTTAATATGGAATGTGACATTCATAGGTCGCTATAAGTAAAATTATACTTCTATAACAAAAGTAGTTTTAAAATTGGAACGTTCTTGCAGGGTGGTGAACATACAATATATTATCTCGTTTTACTTTCGAGTTCTAGTTCATTTATTATACTTTTACATTAATTATATATGCTGCCTTCCTGATTTTGTTATGTTTAAGGTTAGTGCCATTTCTTGCATGCATAGTCCATATAGTTCATTTATAGATACATTAACCAGAAGTATATCCTGAGATCAAAAAAGCTAATTAAGAGTTATATTATGTTATAAATTCTTCTTTGTACGAAATCTAGGTTAAATTGTCTAAATTACATTCTAAAAACCAACTTTTATCTAGATTGTTAATCAACAATAATGGTTTTTGAGTTCCAGAACTTTATCACCATATATTCCAGTTAGTTTGAATTTTATTTAATATTATCTGTCATCCCTCCATAGAATGTTCTAATGTTTTCTTATTAAAATATATTTACATTTTCTTTAATAAAGAATCGGGTAAACTGTGTCCACCCTAAGTTTATAACAGATATATAACAACTATTTTGTCATCATCCTGTCAGTTATTCAATATTTTAATAAGTCACAGATTTTTTTATTCTCTCTCTCTCTCTCTCTCCCTCTCTCTCTCTCTCTCTCTCTCTCCAATTTTTAATAATTTATTTCTGCATTTAATCTGTAATTTAGTTATCCCAATGTCTGATATTCTTCTTGATATGCAAACACAAAAATATAATAGTATTGATTCTTAACAGGCTAAAGACGTCATTTTTCTAGAGATGTTTTTATTTGCACATATCCTCTGCTGTTCGTGTATCACCAAATGCATAGTAAAATATACTGAGGATTTTCTCAAGGTTGTGCAGATTATTTGTGTTTATTTTCGAATACTTTGGTTGTCCACCATTCCACTGAACAATATAAGCAGTCAGGTTATTGCCGTCATTACATGTATGTATGCTTCCTTCCACATGCCCCTTTTAGTTTACTTGTAATTCAAGTGAGGTTTTGTTAAAATATATAAGAAAGGAGAATCTGACGCTAATGATTTGAAGAACGTGCACTAGGAGTATCTTGAGAAAGTTTCATCTTAACAGTTGGTTAACTGAGGAGGAACGAAAAGGAATTACAGAAAGCACAACAACACAAATTCTGGGGCTCACATCTACAAACATAAAGTTTCAGGATAGATATTTTTATAAAACCCAAACATAACACTATTTGCACAGCTAATATGAATTTACTGAAAGGTGATTCAGGTAGATTGTGATACTATAATATTATTTTATCACTCTGGAAATAATATTTCACAAAATTTAACATGTACACATTTATCGCTTTGAAATTATTTTCAATAAACGTTTTAAGATTAAAGTTCTTTGAAACATAAACTATGTTAAGGAAAACAAGAAAAGTGTATTTTCATAACAATGTGCAGTTTCTTCTGAAGACGAGTCCAAGTACTTCAATAATTTTTTGTGTCGGCACTTTTAATTCACTAATATGATTTACAAATTTAAGTCCCACAGCGATATATCTTCACTGCAGTACTTACAAACTTCAATACTGGACGCTCCATGTTTTTTATAGCACAAGGACATCAATAATGTGAATGGAAGCTTCTTTTTCAAATGTTCTCACGCTTTGGAATTAATGTCAGATAATTTCCAGTTTTTACCAAGAACCAAACACTTACTTACTGCATTTTTCTGTTATCGCATGATATTCTAATACAGTAATCGTGTCTAGGCTTCAGTACTCTTTCAAATTCCGTAATATGCAATATGGAGGAAGGTAGCTGTGCTCCGAAAAATCATGAGGATATTTCTGAAAACAATAGGCAAACGCTATTCTGCACTTTTTGAAAGAAAGCCCAACAAAGCATTATTGCAAATTTATTCTCACTTTGAACAGATCAAAGAACATTAAGCCAACCTAACCGTATAAACTCCTACACTAATATAAATTAAAAAAAAAACACCTAAATTAAAAATAAATATACCTCTCAAATAAGATATTAATAATCATAAAATTAAAGACAAAAATAAAGAAAATACAAGACAAAAATAATACAATAAATAATTAGAAACCAAAGGAGCTCTATGCTCACTACAAAACAATTTTACAGCGTCTCCAAAAGGTTGTACTAAACCCCATGTACCCTCGGTAAAACTCTAAGTAACTGTTGATTTTTGTAAAAGCTCATTGATATTAATAAGTTTTCTTTAAACACTGTAACTAAACTTAAACTTAACGCTGTAGATGTTAAGTTTGTTTAAATTTCGACCACACTGATAAATTCAGCGGGTCCAAAACACAAGAATATTCTAATATCTCAAAATTGAAAATTCCGTAGATGTTAAATATTGTGAAAATCCCAAAGAGTTTGATTTCGCAGCGATCACATAGATCTCAGCACATTTCCAACACTGAATGTTTGCATTGGATTAAAATGAACGTATAAGTCCTTTTGTTGTCAAGATATTTTAATCAAGTCCTTTGGTCCTAGTTGCGTGCGCTACTTGCAAAAGGTATTGAATATCTTTCCTGGCTGTATTTGGAACACTATGCAAGAAACCTGCTTTGTATTACAGTATCAAACATGTGCCTTGGATGTTCATGGAATGATAATGAATCCTTGGGTCTCCCGACGAATGATAGCAACAAACAACGCACCTGTTCTGCTTGTAACATATGGTTGCATTTTGTTCCAAAAACACTTAGGACAGCGGATGACACAGGATAAAAAGACTCGGTTCAATGAAAGCCACCGGATGGAACTTCTTTAACGTTATTAACAACGACCGCCGGAAACTTATATACTCTTTGGAGACAAACAAATGAAAGCTGAGAGAAAAAAAGGGAAGCCATGGCCTACCATACGAACTGTCAACAGCAGGAGGTCCCTAATAATCTGTTAACCGTCTCACCATGGCTAATTCTAGTAGGCGGTGACAATAAACAGCCAGACCACCGGGAATGCAAGCTCAAGTTGAAAAGACGATGATCGATTCGGCGTGCAGCATTGGCTCCTAATTCACTTCACAGTTGCACTTTACGCCTTACCTTCTTTTTAATTCGATAAACGTCGTTATTTCTCACACTCACAATGGGAGCATATTACATTTTGAAATGTATAAATGTTCATTCTCAAGGCAACAGTAGCTCAAGAAGAGCTACCTCCGGAAATTATGCCTGTATATTCTTTTTCTTTTCCTTCCACTAATTGAATAGTGAGCAAACAAAACAATAAAGTTCAGTATATTATAAATAATTAGTATATAGGTATTTAGAAGGCGGTAACATGGTTTTCATTGCTCACAGAAGCGGCTTTGGTTCGATCACAGTGACCGTAAGTGGGATTTGTGGCGGACGTTTCCCGGAACTCTTGATTTCCTATGCCATTGTTCCTTCTTCATCTCATTTTCATCATTTTGGAAAGCAACGGGAAGCTAGCGCTGTAACTGTCCCATGATGTAGTGAAGGACCTACACTCGGGCAATACATCTTGAATGAATGAGAGATTGCAAGTGAATAACTCAAGTGCTACATTATCCATGTCTTGAATATATAACAGAGTATCTATAAGCCATTAATAAACTTGACCATAAATTCAACAAAAAGTATAGATATTTATATAAATAGTAGTAGTAGTAGTAGTAGTAGTAGTAGTAGTAATAGTAGTAGTAGTAGTAATAGTAGTAGTAGTAATAGTAGTAGTAGTAGTAGTAGTAATAGTAGTAGTAGTAGTAATAGTAGTAGTAGTAATAGTAGTAGTAGTAGTAGTAGTAATAGTAGTAGTAGTAGTAGTAGTAGTAGTAATAGTAGTAGTAGTAATAGTAGTAGTAGTAGTAGTAGTAATAGTAGTAGTAGTAGTAGTAGTAATAGTAGTAGTAGTAATAGTAGTAGTAATAGTAGTAGTAGTAGTAGTAGTAGTAATAGTAATAGTAGTAGTAGTAGTAGTAATAGTAATAGTAATAGTAGTAGTAGTAGTAGTAGTAATAGTAATAGTAGTAGTAGTAGTAGTAGTAGTAGTAGTAGTAATAGTAGTAGTAGTAATAGTAGTAGTAGTAGTAGTAATAGTAGTAGTAGTAGTAATAGTAGTAGTAGTAGTAGTAGTAATAGTAGTAGTAGTAGTAGTAGTAATAGTAGTAGTAATAGTAGTAATAGTAGTAGTAGTAGTAGTAGTAGTAATAGTAGTAGTAGTAATAGTAGTAGTAGTAGTAATAGTAGTAGTAGTAATAGTAGTAGTAATAGTAGTAGTAGTAGTAATAGTAGTGGTAGTAGTAGTAGTAGTAGTAGTAGTAGTAGTAGTAGTAGTAGTAGTAGGTTTATATTGTTATAAAATTCTATATACATATTACAAATATATCTTATGCAGGAGTCGTCAACCTCAAAGCTTAAGTATAATATACAGTTTGAGGAAAAAATAATAAAAATGCAAAACTATAATATGTTATAAATAAAAAAAAAAATGCAAATAGGAAGAGCGATATTTATAGATATGAGTGGAAAGAACTTACACATTATTTACAATGCTACCAGTTATTGCGTTGTAAGCATAAAATAAATTGCTTATAGCTTCGCACACTTTGGCTAGGAAAATGTCCATATTAACCAATTCGTGGGATCCGCAAAAGGTTCCATTATTTTTTTTTTTTTTTCTGGAAACAGCGTTTATCTCTGGTGGTCCAATGGGTACAGAGATATGTACAGGTATGTATACTGTCTGTAATTATATCTACAGGAAGTAACATTTATTGCAACCTTATATAAGTATACAAAATATTTATTAATGATCAAGTTACAGCGTGTCATTTTTTTTTTTTTTTTTTTTTTTTTTTTTTGGACAAGAAGTTTGGCCGAGCTTCTTAAAAACACGAGTTGTAAAAAATAGCTTAGGAATGTGTATCATTCAATGATACCAATCTATTACAGTACAAAAGTTACATTTATTTAATAATTCAAGATGGGGAGGTTATAAGATTACTATTTTATGACCGCCTAAACCGACCATAAATCAAGAAAGCGGTTAAGAAAAGTTCAGTACCAACAATGAATACTGCACTCGTAACCAGACAGTGATACAGGCTAAATGTTAAATTTATTATGTATTTATGCCGCGTGTAATGTTTACGTCATACTTTTTTTATTGAATGAAATTACTGTATTATAAATGACAATTTTTATCGGTCTATAAACCGAGTAGCAATGCACAATGTAAGCAATTGATTTCTTAAGGCACAAAGAGTTTTAAGGACGCGCTTTAGGCATCAGCTGGGCAAATGGTAGATAACTTTACGCACTATCTTTATGCTTTTAGGGAAGTAAGTGGATTTTACCTTAATAGTGCTGGTTGCTATTAATGATGGGAAGCATGTTTAAAAAAAAGCCGTTTAACAATAATGAATAGAAAACGATTACATTCCTTAAATACTTTGTATACTTTCATATATTTTTCGACTTCATATGCAAGTTTCCTGTTTCTTCTACTTCACATGAAATCATTTTTACAATCGCAGCTTTTAAAATACTGCCAAATTTCTATGTGTGTAATCAAATTCAAATGTTTTGCTCAATATTCTCATAGAATAATAAAACTCTGTGTTCACTGATCTTAAGTTATGTCAAATCAAGATAACATAACATAAAAATATATTTTTACATGCAATTCATGTGTTAAGTACACTTGGAATTAAATGACAGTCCTTGGCTGGTAACTACTAGGTACTTACCTCCATTGTAGCATAAATAAATATTATATTATAAAGTATTCATGAATAGAAGCGATAAATCCACCATTTTAAGGAATGTTAAAAACGGACCTTTGTACCAATACTTTGTTTTTATTCGTAAGGCAAAGTATTGATGGGAACGGTGCAAACTGTCCAACCAGAATGATATTACGATCTCCTCTAATTCATGAATAGGAGCATGACTAGGGTTATATCTGCTACTATTGGTGTCTTGAGCGCCAACCTGGATCATAGTAAAATATAACGCTAGTACAGTCGTGCAGGGAAGCAAAAGGTACAAACACAAAAACATTTTTGACAGGTTGCATTGTTTGGGACATACAAAAGTAAAACTATCGCCAGTTACAGCTCAGGTTAAGTAGGTTCCTTCACTTGTCACTATCTTGACGTCTCTTCAGTGCGGTAAGTGCTCATGAATGTAATTGTCAGCAGCACTCCATTCTAAACAACGAAAATTCTTTCCTTGGCCTTTGGCAAACGTAAAATAAGCAGGTACATCTTAACTATTGTTCATAATGTACGTGATAGGGATTAAACCGAAGTTGTGCATTATGAAAAGCCATTGACTAACTGATTTCTTTGCAGAAAGCTTGGTTGCTACACCTCTCTCACTCGACTAAGGTTAAATTTTCCTTAGCTTCTTGATATTGTCTGACAAAAATTAGGGTTTTTTTTTTTTAATTTTTTTGCCGTCTTTGTTAGATTTCTGCTCGGAAAAAGTAATTACTGTAAACAAAATTACCAAATACATTATAATAATATATTAAGCCCTTCATACATCATTGTCGGTCCTGGTGGTGTAGTACTTGCCTTCTAAACTCAAGATCGCGGGTTCAAACCCGGCCAGGATCGATGGAGTTTTTCGGGCGTAAAAATCCTAAGTATGGCTTCCTTCGGAAGGGAAGTAAAGTCGTGGGTCGTACATTTACGGTACGAAAAAGAACCTCAAGCCTGAAAGAAGAGGCCTCTGAGCAAAATTTGTCGGCCATTTCACGCCCTGAATTGAATGGGTCGCTGATGACCTGAGATGTTAAAGAGCGTCCATAAATAAATCAAATAAAACATATTCATATATCATCTATATCTCAGCTACAGTCACAGAAACCGCCACGGGTGTCCGAGGTCGTTAAGGCACGGACTCGTGAGCGGGAGGTCTGCGATTCGAATCCCGCCAGGACCGTCCTCCCTGACTGGCGTTTTTTCCAGATTTTCCTCAGTCTTCATAACTGGCAAATGCCGGGGAGGTACCTAAACTTAGGCCTGGAACGCTTCCTTCCTTAAAAAAAAATCCTTTCCCAATTTACCATTTCATTTCATGTAATCGGTGTCCACCGCCTGTGGTGCCTCAGTAGTAAAAACGGGCGTTAAACACTACTCAAAAAAAAAAAAAAACAGTCACAGAACTGAGGAAGGCAACTACTACTGCACAGAATGTAAAATATCGGTACCAAAATGCAAGGTTGAAACCACAGAAGCTACTCAATAATATCTTGTGTAATTCTACAGAAAATTGCTAAACTGTTCATTTTTCGACCAACTATTCATTCCAATTTTTTTGAAAAGTAAACTAATAACATGCTTTAGTTATGTTTTAGTTAACAGAAGGTTACTTATGCCGTTTTAGTTCCCAGCCCGCTGAAACATTCACCTTTTATTACGCTGCTGCATATGAACGCTCTAGGAGTGCAGCCTTGTCACGGACGTGATTGAAAACATTTGTTCAGCTCAAAAAGTAGCTACTCTTTGTTCCTTCCTTCCGTGTATGTGCGACAACAAACAAGCTCCACACTTCTTGGAATCAAGGACATTTATTCTCACGATCATTGACAATCAGATCTTTTGAAGAAATTAAAATATGAAAGGGCTTTCATGTAGAGTATTGCTTTCTTCCTTAGCTTTGAGCTATTGTTGAAATAGCCATATAAAGTGCCTTAGCTGAAAAGCTGGGACAGATACTTCGAACTAAGTCAAAACGTTAATTCTGCTTGAATATTTAAACTTGTATCTACTATAACATACAGCCATAGTATATATGAATTGCTGCTTTAAAAATAATAACTAATAAAGATCTTAGAAAAATTAGTAGATTGATATTTTCTTATTCAAATAAATTGTAGTAATATTATTACAATAGAAAATTATGCAATATACATATATTTTTCGTTAAAACCATTTTCTTTTCTTTTTTTTTTTTCTTTTTCTGAAATCTTCTAATAATTTTATGAGTGTACAAATCTAGTCCCATTTTTCGAAAATGCATTTCCACAGGCTATATAACTAATAAATATTTAACTTTATCATCATTTCTATGTAGTCTATTTTTTCAGCATTCTTTGGCAATGGGATAAATGCTAAAATAAATTATAGAATATGATGCAATATCAATGGCTTAAATTAAAAGTAAAAATTTATAAAACAAAAGAAACATTAAATTGCACAAAAACATAGTTATACAGTTACATCTCTTAGCTTCGAAAGTACAGAACTGTAACACTTTTACAGCATTTCAAAAAGCTGCAGTTATTTCTAAACATCCCATATCACTAACCGCCATTAGCCGCACGTTTATCTCAAGAGATATTTTTGGTTGTGTGAGACAGCAAATAACATATTTACATAATTGTGTTTACACGGCAAAGTACGTTCGCACATATTTTTCAATATTTGCGTTAGTTCACATGATTGGTAATAAATACACCTTGATCATATTAATTTCTTGAATTTACAGGGTAGATCCATATATTATGAATCATGTCGTATATGTACGGGAAATTGAAACACTAATATCAATGGTAGTAGGGACATAAATTCAACAATAATGGTAATAGATTAATATACAAACACAAATATACAAATTTTATATTTTAAATTAGATAAATGACTCTGTTTGTTAGCCTTAACAAATCGTACTGTTTCATTTAATGTTTATGCCTGGATATAATGGCAACAAATTTACTGGTATACTAACTTATCAAAAGTTCAAAGTCAAAGCAATTGTGGACAATTGTATTTTCTTTGTTTTCTGCTTCTCTCAAAGCAATCGACTTCATCCGGAAAAACGGCATAGTTTTTTTTATCGGAAACTGATAATCTGAGAAAATTAATATAATGGGAAACGCCTGTTGTGTCAAAACAATTCATTTTCAACAAGAAAAATAACACTTTTTAGTATCCCTATAAATATGATATTTCTTGCGTAAATTCTTAATAGTAAAATGTTGACAGGCAAGTTCTCAAAAATAATTTATTAAAAAATGTATAAACGACGCCCAGTTTCCCTTTACTTTCTGAACAAAGTCAGTATTTTATGTCCATGACGATTACGATGACGGGGATGATCACAGTAATTATTATTATTAATTCTATTACTAATTATAATGATAATATAAAGTATGATGCAAATTCCTTAAAAGCAGCTAAACTATTAATTAATTAATTAATTAATTACCTTTATCACCGATTGGCTCATTGTACCATTGATAATTCCATTCATATAACTCATAATTCCAGTTTCCAGCTCAACAAGCACAATTATATCATAATTTTTTCTAGTTATATAAATAAGATCGTTCTGAATATCGAATGCATTCTTTTGGTAACCAAAAATTCTCTCTTCTAACATCAATATTATCATTATTTGAACAACCATTTCATTAAAGTAGCTATTTGTGTGTTTAAATCATGTAATTTATTCCTCCCTGTCCGAAGAAACTTAATTTACGAATTTATAAGGCAGATGATATTTACCTGATAACTAACTGATGATGATTCAACCCACTGACTAAGGAAAACTCCTATTTAAAATTCCCAGTCAGTTTCAACTAAGATATGCTTCTGCATCTCCGAGTTTCTGGTGTTCTTGTATCAGAGTTTTCTTAAGCCCATAAGTTAAATGTAGTTTTAGCATTTCTGGTTTCCGGGTGAATATATTATAATTAGCTCAGAATCATTTAAGGTATAAAATAAAGAATCTTATCTTATAATTCTGCAGTTTGTTTTAATTTTAATGTAATTTTCTTTGGAGGGAGAGGTCAGTGTATATTGTTTTTGTAAACCCGAAATCACCACTACTAACAACAATATTAGCATTACTGAACGTCTATCTCAGAAAGTGGGCCGTGTAATTTATTCATCCGGTATCCAAACTGGTGCCTGCGGGCTCTGACAACACAGATGTATTGTTTCCTTAGCGACATCAGAGTTGCACTTTAGATAACGCTCTAAAAGCGTTGAAACGATAATTATTGTTACCAGGAGGCCAGGTAGAAGCCTTCCTTATCCTCACTTACCATCGCTCGGGACTGCCGATGGTGGTAAACATCCTTTACCAGTGCCTTATCGATTATCGCTAGTCGTTAATTGTAAGCGTAATTATACTCGAGACTGCCCTAATTTACTTGCAGGATATGTAAGGACGTGGTGAAACACTTTATGAATCGACATGACTTTTCCGGTTACAGATTTTCTTTCTAAGTTCGCGTACCTCATACAATCAGTCTCGAAAAAATGACGACACAAATATAATAACATGTTAAATAAAAAACTTGAATTATCGGAGAGAGATGAACACCAGATACACAAACTCAGGTGGGAAAATTACTTTTATTTAAGGATTTTTTCTTGCCAAATCCAAAATATATAATTACTTACCAGAATTGCTGAGCATTTTAACTGCCCTTTCTCTCAAAAATGCTAAAATACACAGCTGTTCAATAAACAGATTTACACGTGTAAGACATGTGATTTCATGTGACATTAATACAGTTGGGGAACAATTGTATCCCTTTTGAAGTAAATTTACAAGAGCTGATAAAATGTTCGGATTAAAACAATTAATAACATTGTTTTCTTGTTATGTGGATGTGAAACTTTACTCCTCATTCTACAGTTGATTTAAAAAAGTTCTGTTGATTTTTTCGCAATGTTCAAAGTTCAAGCGTTGGCAACAATTAAATGTGCAACAAATAAAGTCAAGAGGGGACGAATTGTTGCCGATAGTAACATTGTTGGCTTCAATTAAGCTTAAGGTTCAATTTTGGTAGTGTCAACTTCTATTCCAAGAAGCGTTGTCAAACATGAACACCCCGAAGATGATTATACAAGCTTGTGTGTTCTATGAATTTAATTAAACTGGAGAACAATGAAAATGCAGCGGAGCGGAAAATATGCCAGGTCTTCGGTGTTAAAGCTGTGAATGAATGGCACAATTCCAGGAAGGCAGCGAAACTCTTGAGACAGGAAGACTAACAATAGATAAAATGGCTCTGTTAGTGACTATTGAGGTGAGCAACAGCCAGACATGTGAGAACGTAACACAGCAGTTCAACGTCAGTGCAGAAGCCATGGCTCAATTTCTATCAACTGGGAGAGATATAAACTCGGTCACTGTGTTCCACTCAAGTTGACAACAGCTCAGAAGGTGGCAGGAGCAGACACGTTTTACTGAGCAACAGCCAGACACGTGAGGACGTAACACAGCAGTTCAACGTCAGTGCAGAAGCCATAGGCTCCATTTCTATCAACTGGGAGAGATATAAACTCGGTCACTGTGTTCCACACATGTTGACAATAGCTCAGAAGGCGGCAGGAGCAGACACGTTTTACTTTGTCGTCACGTCAGCAGAATGACTCCTTTCTTGATATGACTGCTGAGATGCGATAAGAAATTGGTCCTCTATGACACTCCAAGACGTCGTCATTACACGTTGGCAGCCCATAAATCTGCCCCAAACAACCGAAACCACTACTGCACCAAAAGGAGGTTATGCTCTGTATTTGATGTATTGTGCATTGCGAACTGCTGTCAGTCGGTCAAACAATCAACTCCAGTGTATACTTTAACCGTCCTTAAAACCTGAAAGCTAAGGAGTTTACAATCATGAATGGCAAAGGTGTTTTTCTTTTGCATGATAATACAAAACCACACATGGTTAAGATGACTCGTGAAATCATTGTCCATTTTGGTCGGGAGAGACTAATGCAACCACCTTATTCTCCAGACTTTATTGTCTTTATCTTTACTTCTTTGAACTTCTATCACATGGAATTCGTAGCCTTTCTTCGTTCCTTCCTTCGTTAGGTCCACCATAGCGAAGGTGACTGTATTTAATGCAACAATATTGTTTATTCAAAAGATCATGCTTTGAAATGTCTGTTGTGAAACAGAGAAAACTTTTTCGTAACCTTACAAAAGTCGAATCAGAAGAGTTGTTATATGTGATCACGGGCATATGTTTTTGTTAAAGACAATTGTGGGCAAGAAATATAATAGAAATGTTACGAAATTACTTGTAATGATGTAAGTTCTGAAACTCTAAGAGCTAGAATTGAAAGGAGTGTTGCCAAATTCTTAAATTTCCAACACGCTACACCTTTAACAACACAAAATGACCTGATGGTGTACAAATATTAGATAATATTGTATATGCGTTCTTTTACGAGAATATGCATATTTAAAGAGTTTTAAAAAGTATTCTCGCTTAAAATAATAACAGAAAAAAAGAAGTGGGGAGGGGGTTAAATAGTGCAGTGTGCCTTATTGTCTTTGGGGTATTTTCATCGTGTTTGGCAACGTGGCCATTTTCCGTCATGCAGCCCACATGTCATTGTGAATGCCGCTTCTCAGTTGGGTATTTTATAAAGTCCAATGGTTTTTAAGACAATGTACGCAGAAATTTTGGAGTGTTACATTCCCATGATATTATTTTTTCAATTGAAAATATGACATCCTCTCTTAAACCTTTCCGGTAGCATATCCCCCAGAGATCTACAGAACTATTCACAACCATATTTTTTAATAATGTATTAACAAAGCTTTTATGCAACTCATGGACAACAAACGAATCAAGTGACGCACAAGTGACCTGTCACATTGAAATTTTCCACAAAATTATAAATATAACAAAAAGTCTTCCTGCTTTCGTCTTTGTTGTGCCACGAAGGTTTCCTTGAATGACACCAGTCATCAGAGGACCGCATACAGCCAATTTCAATATCAACTTTTCCTTTATGCTTGAACAAAGTAAGTAAAACCACTATCAGTTCTTTGGCGCGAATGAACCTTTAACACCTCTTCTGAAGTAACCAAAAAGTGCTTTGTTCGTTCCGCAGACCAGTAGAATTAAAGAATGAGGCGAACGCTTTCAAACTGGTGCTTCGGCTTCTCTTGATTTTTTAGACTCGTCTTCATCCGAGAAAAACCATGGATTACTTCCATAAGAATGTGAGACCTGAATGTGTTTTAATCCGTCCAGATTTTCGCTTGCTTTCCAGCTCATAGCAGTAGATCCAGGTTTCTTCACGTGTTATGACGAAACGAAACTAACCGATTGGAATTATTGAAGCCTTAGCTTGCCTGACACCCACTTTTTTCTCAGCTTCTGTCAAATATAAATGAAATTCACCAAGCACACATCTTTGTATCAGGAAGATATTGAGGATATTTTATGTTACATTCATAGCTATGACCAAAAGATATTCCCGTCTTGATTAGGTTACATCACTAACTTCTTCAACCATACCACTACATGGATGTTAATAGTCTCTTTGGCTGATAAACCATCAAGGCACTAGAGCTGAGGCACTTCCAAGCCTCAATTTCGCAAACCTTTTAAAACCAATCTTCGTTTATTGTCCTTAATTTCCAAAAACTAACGCAGTAGTTGGGTGCGTTGTACTGGCGTTTTTTTTTTTTTTTTTTTTTAATTTTGAAAAATATTCCTCCAAAAAATTATCGATTCATGTCTATTGTTTTGATGTTAACTTTAAAATATCTAACAGTAATACGTAAAAAATAGATCTATAACTTCACACCTATATGCTCATCATCGAACATTTTGTGTATTGCAGAAGTTTCCAGTGTGACCTCCCTATGACTCCCGAACCTGCTGGTAATTGCGGTGAAAGGCAAGGGACGGCATAGAAGTTAAACTAATTTGTTTCACTATTCGCCATTCCGTAACGCCCAATCGATTCTTAAGTGGTAGTATTGTATCCTAGTATCAGTGTCATGGAAGAGATGTTAGATCAAGACGCTGAAGAAACAGGAAGTCAGTGCGAATTGCAGAGCTTATTTTTCCATAGGTTCTGAAAATGTCATTAACACTGAATATTACTGAAAGTGTGTGATATTTTTAGTTTATGTACTCTCTGCTTCATTTGCTTAGAGAGCTTACCTCATTTTCGCGTAGTTTGCCTTAAAAAGTTTAGCCTCTCTCATTTAAATAGTGTACATGCTCAGAGAAATAACTAAAAATAAGTAAAATAATAGTCACTGAAAAAAGATGTTTTCAACTTTTGAATTAAGTCATAGCGGCTTCTCTATGGAAAGCGTCTGTTGTAGATTCGACCTCCAGATCGGCGAAGTGGAAGTCAAGGGCGCTAACTCAACGCGACGATGTGTCCCTTTTGATATAGCCATCAGGTATTTCCACCTGCCGATTAACAAAAGAACCCACGTAGATGTTGTGGTTATGTGGAAGGGAGATAAAGGACATTATTTGTGATGCTAATAAGGCGAAGGGGTTGTTTGCTCACCCTGGCTTGTCATTCTTAGCAATCAAATGGATCAACAGTTAACACATTGTGCAACTCTATCCTTCAGCAAGTGCACGAATACTAAGACGGCATTTCAGTGGAAATAAGCATCGCTTGGCCTTCTAGAAGCATAATCATCTACAACTTTCGGTTATATCTTAAAACCTTTTCCGACTTCAATTCCATCTTTTTTCTGGGTTGCTATGTATCGTTTATCTATGCGTTGATAAAATATTTGTCTGGGATATCGTTTTGGTTCATTCTGTTAACATGGCCTTTCCAATGTGTCTATAACTATAGATATTTTCTAGATGTCTTATAACTTCACTTAGAACCCATCCTTTCTTGTACATTATTTTTATTGAGCAAAGAAATCTCATTTCAAGTGCAATGGCCTTATTTCCATCAGAACTTTGTTTTTTATTATACAGGATTCAGAACCTTAAAGAAAAGTGGGTACAGCTAAAATGTTGCAAAATTAGTTTTCTTATTTAAATTATTTTCACTGTTCCACTTTTTTCTATTTATTCGTTTTAATTTTATATCTAAATGTTTAAGAAAACACATGTTACAACCTAGATAGTTACAATTATTTATTTGTTGTATCCTAGTATGTTTATAACAATTTGCATCTCATTTCTCATATTCCGAAAAAGCCATTGCCTAGGATTTTTCAGCCGAAATTTTAAACTTATATTTGTGCAAATTGGATCGAGATTAAAATGCTTATTTGCAATTTATCTTTTATGGTAATGGACTGATTTTCTGCATATATCACTAAAGATGAAATAATAAACTATATTCTTGATTAGTCTTTATGAAATCAATATTTAACTTATACTCCAATTTTAAAACTATTTTAGCATTCAGTACATACTTTTAATTGAATTAATTAAGTGCTGTGGAATATCTTTTACCTCTAAAATTGGCCAAACATACTCAAGAGAAAATGTTTTCTCCTTACATTCTCTAATCCCGTATCGTAGATTTGCGACACGTAAACCTCAAGCCTGAAAGAAGAGGTTCTGAGCAAAATTTATCGGCCCTTCACGTCATGAATTAAATAAAACTCTGATGAGCAGATATGTTAAAGAGCGTCCTCAAATAAACAAACAAATAAAACAAATATTTCTCTAAGACTTAGAAAAGGTAACGTATCGTTAACCTCAGCTCACATACGTTATTAATTTACTGGCGTCAAATTTTAAACATGTTATATACATATTGTTTTATCTTATACATCTACTTGTTTTAGGAATATTATCTATAGAAAGTATTCAAATCTTAATTAAAAATATATTTATTAAAATAATTGCGATTACTTTTAAAGCGCTGGACTTTTAGTTTGTGAGAAGCCAGTGCAATATTTTTAAAAAGAGTTTATATATGCCTATTTTCATTTTTTAGTGCCTGCGTTTTTCTGCCTCTAAATATGCGTGCTCCGTGAATTTCCCATCTTTATAAAAGTTGCACAATTTAAGCACATAAAGAGGTTTTTGACAACTTTCCCTGAGATGTAACTGACTCATCTCAAAATTCACCTTATAAATATGTGCGGAACTTAAAAGTCGAATCCCAGTAAGTTTTCCCATCACTAGTAAGCACTCCAAGATATCTTACGCATGCGCAGAACTGATAAATGATATTTCTGAATTGGCATAGTAATTAATAAAATATAAATATTGTATTTTAAGTAAAAGGTTATATTAAATAAATAGTGTTGTATTATATTTATTTTAAATATATAGAAATATTGTTTTCAATGCATATTTAATAATTATAAATATGTGTTATTATTATTGCTAATGCTAACTCATTTGCCAATCAAAGAGTCCCGCAATGGGACGGGAAAGAGTAATGGCGTAACCCGTTTGAAGTCGCGCTCCGAAATTCAACTTACTCAATGATGAAGATGGGAATGAGAGGAGTTAACTGAATGAGTGGCAGAGAAAACGAAAGATCCCAGAAAAAGTCTAAACGGACGAAGCTTTGCACTTTTACCTTTTTGAAAGGCATATTCCGGTCCTTGTGAAGCTCGCTTTATAATTTAAACATACATGGTGATCTTTTTAACAGATACTTCAATATTCTATATTTATAACTATGGAAACTTTTTCCGAATTTCTTAAAATAATAACCCACTTTTTTTTTTTTTTTTTTTTTTTTTTTTTTGCAAGATCAAAATGTTTATTAGGACAAAAGAATTAAATGTGAAATTGTTTTCTGTGAGAACGATGTTTAGCGGAGGAAATATTTGAGAAAAATTATTGGGACAACTTTGTTATTATTTCTAAAAGTCAAAGAGAATTTTAAACTATATATTTCATCAATCTATCAAATGAAATATTTTGTATGTGAATTATTTATCATCCTCTTTATGCTTTGGGTTATTTCCACACAACTGCTGCATTGGGGGTTGGTTTCTTTAAAATAATTTTTATACTGAATTCACATAATTCTCTTATAAGATGCACTCTTCGAAATACCGCCACGGGTGGCCGAGGTCGTTACGGCACGGACACTTGAGCGGGAGGCCTGGGGTTCGAGTCCCGCCAGGACCGTCCTCCCTGACTGAGTTTTTTCTAGGTTTTTCTGAGTCCTCATAAATGGTAAATGCCGGTGAGGCACCCTAAACTTAGGCCTGGAACGCTTCCTGAATATATATTAAAATATATAAAGGATATATATATATATATCCTTTCCCAATATATCATTTCATGTATCATCAGTGTACACCGCCTGTGGTGCCTCAGCAGTAAAAACGGGCGTTAAACACTACTAAAAAAACTCTTCGAAATGATATGTCAGTAGGTCTGAAGAGGTTGTGTTCTTGTTCAAAAGCAATTGGTGTTTACACTAATGCTTTGTTTGCAGTGGCGTCCCCGAATGTCAGCAGCAGCGGCGGCGGTAGTACAATGCCGTCCTCTACGACGGCGGTGCCTAGTACAGGCGGCCTGCCCCCTCCGACGGCTGCAACAGCTGCAGCTGCGGCTGCAGCAGCGGCGTCTCTACGGGACCTATATGCGGCGGCTGCAGGTTCAGGGAGCAGCTCAGGAGTGGCGGCTGCTGCTGGGGGCGGCGCAGGGGCGGGACATCCCTTGGCTTCTCTCGTGTCGCAGCAGAGACTTCTGGAGCTGTCGCGGTTTGGCCTGAGGCACTACGACCTGGCACAGCATATGCTCTCCCAACAAGGAGCCGTCACCAAGCTTCTTGGTGAGTACTGCAGTTTCAAGTTATTTCCTATGTCTAAGCGAGTATTTTAAATATTTACTTTCTTCAAGTAATATTTGGGAGGGTCAAATAGAAGCACACCATACTTATAGGCTCATTCTTTTGGTAAAGATGAACACCAATATGGTTTCAAAGCTAAAATCTCTCCCAAAGAGAAGAAAGTCTACAGCTAGCAGTCCTTGCGATATATCGAAATTACTCTCCTCTCACTGAGGGTCTTTGTTCAGTGATTCTTTACGAAAGTACAATATTAACGTTAAACGACGCAATATTAAAAAAAATGGGAGCTTTCGCTGTAAATGTGCCATACTTCAAAGTCCCTCTGTAGTTGCTTCTCTTAGAAACATCAAACATGTTGCTTTTATCGCAGTAATTGATATCCATGAACCACAAAGTAGACAACTTTTCTTATTCCCCTCAAGATGTATTAATTTTTTTTATCAGGAGATTACATATATGGCTCCCAAAAATATAGTTGAAGCTCAACACTCTTGATTTAAACTTTATTAATTTTTAATATTTTGTTATTGTGGCTCTCTACATATGAACAAATATCTTGTAAAAAGATAGAAAATTATATTTTGATACTATACATTTAGTAATAGTCTTGTTAAAATCCTTGAGAGAATCAGAATTTCAACTGCAGGCTTCTTTGTTCTGGCGTTAATATTTATCTTGTCCATTTTGCTACTTTTTTAAGTTATAAGTTTCTTCCTATCTTTTTTTTTTCAACTTTAGACAGACTGAATTGCTTCTAATTTGTTATCTGTATTCAGTTCGAAAATAAACAGTAAGCATTGTGATTTTATAACTTTATTTTAGCTTTAACAGTATCCTCGTGTAATGTACATTACTTAAGATAGTCTTGTGCAGATAGTTAAGTGAGCAGCATAATTTCGTCTAACATTGACTTTAATTCCTTAAGGATGTACCCCATTAACTTTCTTTCTTTTTGGCCAGATTTGATAATTATTAAGATATTTTATGTTTTATCACTGAATAAATTAATTTAGTTTTTTCACTTAAACTGTAAAATATAGGCACAGATATCCAAGAAAGTTGCCAATAATAATAAATAATAATATATTCTCAATAAGCGAGTATTTAAAATAGTATAGTTTCAAATTATGAAAGAATTTCAGTTAAGAATGCTAAAAAAGGTAAAAAAAAAAAAAGTTATCTTTTTCCGAAATTTGTCTTTGTTACCCTTTTAATGGCAAAAACAGTGTGGTACAGTGAAGTTTTTGCAACACTTTTTTTTTTTTTTGTATTGGCCGGGCTGTTCTATTTCTAATTCATTTCCGCCACACCTTACTGTTCTTTATTCATAAACCACACAGATACACAAAGAAGAATGCCAGGAGCCGCGCGCGCACTACCACTCTATAATTACAGTCTCTCCGCTCTAAAGGGAAAAACATTATCATTGGCTGCTCAGCCATACCAAAATGTGCTCCTTCAGGCCAAATATTTATCTACAAGTCGACATTCCTAAGCGGCATTGTAATGTTAAAGATCTCAGTGAAATGTATTGTTTCTTTGTGCTCACTCTTTTTAGCCTACTTACATGACGACATTCTATTTTCTGCATACTACCACACTGGAATTGTCATTTTTAATAGTTGGGGTTATCTGGAAATAAACTCAATTTTATTCCTCCTCTATTCAATGTAAATATTTGCGGGTATGTCTTTTTTTCCGTAGGGAAGCGAGCCGGAACCAATAGTTGACACGTTAAAACCTGAAATTGCTACAAGTGTGAAAACCCTTACAATTGTCAGCCTGCTGTTAAAAGTTCGTTTGTTCTGAGTGGGAATATCAGTGAATGGGAGTAAGAATATTTCTGGAAGTCGAATACTGCCGTGCATTATCATTCATGAATTAAACTTCGAATCCTCAAAACCTATAGCAGTTGACAGTGCAAAACTTTGAGTTAGGATATAGCACAGAGCGGCTGCATACTGAGAGAAGCCAGTCATTACTGTCGTATATGCATGTGCAGGTAGTAGCTTGTGTTTGTAATTTGTCATGCGTTCATATGTTACTCAGAACTTTTATTATATGTAAACTGTGTGCTAATTGTTCGTTGTTAGTTACCATGTCATTACATAAACACAGTGTTGAAAATTATGTTTATATGTAAAAACGGATCCTTACAGAGAACTGGTAAGGCGATTTGCAACAAAAAAATCCTTTCAAGTGTGTTCCAGGTAGAAATCGCCAACTTGTTTAAAAAGTTACGAAAGATAGGATCTCTCAATGGACCGAGCCAGTTGGATTAGGTCCTAATGCTTAGAACTCGCATTCGGAAGGTCTAAGGTTTAATTTCCGCTGGGCTGGCCATCCTGATTCTTTTTTTTTTTTTTTTTCTTCCTCCATATCACCTAAGCGAATGTTGCGATGGAAATTTACATTCCATGAAATTTCCGCTCTCCAATTTCATATATTCCATTCCATTGGTTTTCTTACTGGGTCAAAATTGTCAGAGCGAGGTGGGCTGGCGCGGTGTGATGGTGGCTTGCTCTTAGGGAAAGGTATGAAAGCGGACTTTCCGAGAGGCTCGTACAACTGGGGTAGGGACTCCGCCGGAATGGAAACATGTTAGGGATTCTATCTACATTCAAGCAGTCCTTGCCCATAGATCCTGACCGCCGTGTCTTCTTCACTTCACCTCTCCTTCCCTTCTGATCTTATTGAGGAGCTTAGGCATAAAAGAGACACCCGTGAGTAAGGCTCAAGTACCGAAAATCCTCCTGTGCCCCAGACTATCCACCCAACTATCAATGACAAGAAACGTGTTCCAAACCGCCGTGTTCTTTCGGAAGAAAAGTCAGATGAAATATAGCAATTCTTATGCAGATATCGCAATTTATTGCCACTAAGGAGCATCATTTTCAGCGTCTCTTATAACCCAAGTTAGTGCTTGTTATATCATTTTTAAATACAGTATAATTTAAGCTTTACGTAAAAATATAAATACTCAAATAAAAATACTAACTTTATGCGCGGCGAGCTATTTCCTTTTTCCAGTTGTGGCGTCTGCACTTCTCGTGCCTCGCTTAGGCGGCCCATAATTCAAATCACCTCACTGTAGAATCAGATACAAACAAACTTTTTAAAAATATTAGAAAAATAACTTGATAGACAATCTTGTGGTGTATTGTTTGCAAAATAAGTCGGGTTCATATAAAGCGGAATGATTTTCATTGTAAGTATAGATTAGGTAGTTCAGTACTTGTAAACACGTCTCATTATTATTAAAACATGAGGGACGATTGTCTTTCCACCTTTCATCAAACAAGTTAGCAAAAAAATATAATTCTGGCATAAAAGAGTATGTGATGCTCTGCATTAAGAACTATAGCCAATCTTTATCTTAATCACGTTCGCTCATAATACATAAAAACCATTCTTCTATTGTCAAAATGGCACAATGAACAAACAGATGATGAATTCCTGATGAATTCAGGAACCGTTTATCTTCTTGATGATGACGATGAATTGAGATATGTTTGCTGCCTATTTTGAAATATATCTAGAAAAACTAAAGAAATTTTTATCTTTTTTATTTTATAAAGCGAAAAATAGTGATTATATAGACAAATAAATTATCACTTGGTTAACTAAACTAAATTAAACATAGAACACCATAATATATAAATGCGTGTTCAAGGAGCCTCCCCCCTCCCCCCCCCCCCCCGCTGACTGACAGAGTAGCACTAAAATATAACTAATTATTTCAACATGCCATGCCTTCCAATTGAAAGCTGAATGCCTCTGAAAGCTGCTTTAAAAATGCAACTTGGTGTCTGCACGGAGGAAATGCAAACTATCAAGAATCTAATGCCATGAAAATTACTGTGGGCATCTACTTGCTATAGAGCGTGCAGGGCTAGCCGGAAATTCAGAAAAAATCTGCTACAGACCTTTCGTTGAATATTTCTTCAAATGAGTAAATGTATTTCATTATTATACTCTTTCTACCCCCAAATAATAATTGCATTTCCCCAACGGCCTTGTTTCTAGAAACGAAAATTAAGAACCGGGATGCACAGAGCATTGAAGTAAAGACGATTTTTAATAATGTTTAGCGCCCGTTTTCACTACTTAGGCACCACAGGCGGTGAACACTGATGGTACACGAGATGAAATGATAAACTGGGAAAGGATTTTATTTCAAAGGAAGGAAACGTTCTAAGCCTAAGTTTAGGGTACCTACTCGGCATTTGCTATTTTGAGGACCGAGGAAAACATGGAAAAAACCTCAGTCAGGGAGGACGGTACTGGCAGAATTCGAACCCCACACCTCCCGCTCACGAGTCCGCGCCTTAACGACCTCGGCCACACGTGGCGGTAAGTAAAGACGATCGAACATATGAAAACGTTGGGTAAAGTGCTAGAGGAGTTCTTAAGTATTTGAGTGTTCAGTCCAGAACATGCATTAGTCAAATACAGCGACTATTTCATTAATTTGAAGGTTTGTTGGCATACATCAAAATAAAATTGTGTAGTTTATATGACCAAAAGGGCGTAGTACTCAAACAATGGGAGGAATGAGCAACGTTTTAGATCTGCGGCAAACCACATCTGATCAACTGGTGTTTTGCAAAGACAGGTCTGACAAAGGAAAGTACGAAGGTATTTGCCATACAGTCTCTCCAACATGGACGTCACAATAGATGAACTTATTACCATCGTTATGAAGGCCTTCGAAGATCTTCCTGATCTTGCAGCAGTCATGATTTAATGTTTGCAGGTTAATGGGAAAAACATCGACAAACTATCTCACATGGTGAAGCATGTGTGATAGGGGTGTGTGCCTTTAGTTCTCTATTGCAACCCCAGCATTACTATCTCCTTTATGCTGCTGTGCGCCATGTTGAGTAACTATTTGTCTAGAATAGCGTTAATAACATCCACTCATTATTCTTTATCAATATCTATGTATTCATTCATTGTCAATAAATACATCTCTAAAGAAATGCGACAATTATTTTGGTACAGATGTAGTATATTGTTTCGCTAAAATAAAACATGAAAGAAAAAAATCCCTGTTTATCAGCGCTAAGACGATTGGGGTAGAAATAAAAGACGCAATTCTTTGGTGCATTGAGAAAACAGGCTAGCAATGAAATCCCCAGCACATTGTGTTGTTCCCAGTGGCAAAACGCATACGGAAGCCTACTTAACAAATTACTGGATATAACGTATATGATAAATGTAATCTGTAATTTGTAATTAATTACTGCGTTAGGGAGATTAGCATCCGGTGTAGCAATATGGGTATGCTGATAATTAATGAGCTTGGGGAGGTCTGGAAATAATAAATTTAACCCGAACTTGTGTGTATGTATGTTCAGCATTTGATTAAGATGTTATCGGCCCGTGACCGACCAAACGTGATAAAGATAGAGGAACAGATTGGGTAGAAAGCCTCAGCTACCAAAACTCATAACTTCACATTGTCTGTTTCTTTTATTTTCGAATGCCCTCCAGATGTCGCTGCTTGGTAGATTGCCAAAGAGACGGTGTGCTTTGCCGCGTGGTTCTAGCTACAACAATGACGACGATGATAATAATGATGATGATGATGATAATGATAATAATAATAATAATAATAATAATAATAATCTAAAACTATGGAAAATGTGCAATTAAAGAGTATCTAGTTAATTATGGATAGGGAGGGAATACACCATCAATACAATTACTTTTCTATGGCTACGAATGATTTCACAAAACACATATATAGTGTGAAAGCAAATTAAATGCACCTAGATAAGAAAAAATGTGCTACCAACTTAGCAGAAAACGGTTCTATTGGCGTCTTGAGCGCTACAATCGTGGATTATTCTCACGAGTGAAGAAGCTACGCTGTTACATTAATTATAATAATAATTAATTTGCGTGACAACGTAGAATTTCTCTTACATGAACCAACGTAAACAACGAATACATTAAATAAATTAATAAATGTATAAATAAGTAAGTTAAGCACAAAATGATGAGATACATATAAATAATTGAATAGAAAGACAATAAGGACAACACTAAGCAACATGAGATGGGATTTACAGAGAAATAATACGAGTAATATGTAAAAGTAATCCAAGTACGAGCAGTTAGGACAAAATATAAAATAACCCATTAATATATCAAGTATTACTTATTGATATGACAGAAACACTGGCAGAGACAACATTTCTTAGTATTTTGAGCATGGGTGTAACATTTTAATAAAATTAAACTGTTCTGTTTAAATAGCACAGATTTACGTGAAGGTAGACTTCGACTAACCATGATACCTTATGGAAATTAATTGCAAGACTCATATTCCGGAGATGTCAGGTTCAAATCCTAATAACGACTAATGTGGCTGAAGATTTCCGTGGTTATCCATTTTCAGAAAGAGTCGGTGTTGGGTTCATCTTCCATTTCATCATACCTCTTCATTGTATCTCTATGTGCATTTTTGTGTCTTTCTGTGTTTGTGATGTCTTCGAAGCGGCCCTGACTTTGAACTGGTCAGTTATGTAAGAAGTTCCTCAGTGTGTATTTGTACTCTATGCGTGTCCAGAGATAATTGACTCCTCGACAGCTGACTGATCTATACATTGATTTGTAAATCCCAGAGGGTGCAAGTCCTAATATGGGAGAGAGTGTAAATCGAGAAGGAAGAAGAATTATAGTCCTATGAAGTGTGGCGTACACCAAAAAATGGAGAAAATGTTGGTGATTACATAAAATGTGAAATAGAAACAGAAAGATTGGCTATCACCAAAATCTATAAACTGCACGTTCTCACGCTATCTTCTCAAAGTATATTTTAGTCATGTTATGCTAGAATATCTGCTTCTCATAAGAACTATAGATCTACAACATTGCTATATATCTGGTTAAATGCTATTCCCATGCTCGTTGTGTTGAACAAATATCTTAACTAAGAGATCCCTACAATCAGTGCAGATATCCATTGAAATAAAAATGAAGCACACAAAGATATGCGATATCATGAAAGAATAATAAGCACTAAATATTAAAACGGTGTACATTTATTTAATTATAAGTGCTGGTAGAAAAGTGAAAACAAGCTATACGGAGCTGTTAGATGTAGCTAATCAGCATTCTCTTTCAGACTGAACCTCGTTTTCTAAACAAAAATCTATTACCTCACTTTTCGGGGCATCTCTAGCCAGCTAACCAGCAGGCCGAAACCAGAGTAATGAATCTGCTCGACGTACCGTGTCGAGAGACGAGCACAGAAGAGAGAACACACTCTGTTACCCGGAAAATGAATGACACAAAGTTTCATGCCCACAGACGTCAACGCACAAGTATCTCAAGGTTGCTATAAATAGAACCTACATTTATAAAACAGCTGAATCAGTAAATTGACTGCAATTAGACTAATGAAATGTTCTGGAGGTCTGCGCCTTCTATAACTTTAGGGTTATTCCAATAGAGTTACTATGGTTGGCCTTAATATCTCTTTTTAACATAAAAATGCTTGCTTCTGAATTCAGTTTATATTCTCTTTATACGACATGAAATTTTTCTAGTTTAGTTTTGGGAATTTCAGCTCTCTACTCTTATCCTTCTCACCGCCACAGGTGGCCGAGGTCGTTAAGGCGCGGATTCCTGACCGCTCCCTGGCTGAGGTTTTTTCCAGATTTCCCTCAGTCCTCATAAATGGCGGGAAGTACCCTGAAAATAGGCCTAGATCGATTCCTTCCTTAAAAATAAATCCTTTCCCAATATAACATTTCATCTCATGTATCATCAGTGTTCACCGCCTGTGGTGCCTCAGTGGTAAAAACGGGCGTTAAACACCATTCATTCATTTTTCTTTTCCTTCTTCAATTGTCCTCGAATTCTCTCGGTAATAAATATTGTGAAACAAGAATATATCAGATTTTTCCTAGTCATCATCATTGCCCTTTATCTCTTCGTTTGTCTGCAAGTGAGTCTGGTTTTATCAACTGTCCATTATTATTATTATTATTATTATTATTATTATTATTATTATTATTATTATTATTATTATTATTATTATTATTATTATTAGTTTGGTTTATCTACGGATGCTGTTTAACATCTCAGGTTATGAGTCATTCAATTACGGGAATGAAATGGCCGATAAATTTTGCTAAAAGGCATCTTTCACACTTAAGTTTCTTTTACGTGCTGTAAATTTACGACACGAGACTCGCGGTTTACTTGCCTTCTTAAGGAAGGCATACTTTGGATTTTTACGTCCGAAAAAAAACCCACCGATCCTGACCGGTTTTGAACCCGCGATCTTGGGTCCACGAGGCAAGTATGGTTACCACTACACCACCAGGACTGATTTTTTGAAGTTTTCATAAGAAAACTCCGTCTCTTTAGCTCTGGCTGTGGGAAAACATAACCTGTTTGAGATAAATTGCGTTAATAAAGTGGATTGGATTGCTAAAATCGGAGGATATTTCAGTTCTTCAGCAAGGCTAGCCCACTAGGGCACCTCTGAGAGGAAGAGATGGGGTGAGGGCGACACTGGGTGGTGAGAGACGGATGTAGAAGGGAATCCCTAACATAGTTTCCAGATAGAACACCCCACTGCCGGCGGAGCTCCCCGTGCAAGGATTTCGAGTCCTTCAGCTCGGCTATTTCAATCAAATGCAGGGCATAACCTTTCCAAAGCGCAAGCCACTGTCGCACTGCACCAGCTCAACCCTCCCTGTAGCTTTCGATCGTGTGACAGAAGCAGCGGATTGAAATGTGAGAGCGGAAAATTCACCCCAGCATTCGCCTAAACGATCAGAGGAAACTGAGGAAAGAGGGAGGGAGGGGGGAAATGATCAGAATGACCAATCCTAAGGAACCTGGAGCCGGAATCTCCCGAATGCGAGTGTCAAGTGTTACCGCCTGAGCCATCCCGCTTAGTTAATAGGGTGGGTGTCTAGGAAAATTTGAACAAATTAAATAAAAGTTTAATGTTACTCTTTGTTCAGGCAACTAACACAGGGTGGTATTTTATACAACCTGAAACATACAGTAAGATACGTCACAATGTCTTGTAATCAGTTAGCGTAATACATGAACTGTATAATGTAAGTTATTACATATTTCTTACAATTCTTGACTACATCTTTCAGACAAACTCTCAGCTGCTCGAGTACTCTCATTTCCGAAACACTGTTCTTTCTTATTCTTCAGCCTTAAGGTTCACTTTTCGGATCTTTAGAAAACAGCCCCTTGGTTGAGCTGCATTCTTAAACTTTACACAACTGCATTTTCCTAAACTTGTATCTTGAGTGTTTATTGTATTATGCACATTACTAAAATATATCATGATATTTATGCCAAAACTTCTATGAGAAGTTTGTAAATTACACTTGTCCAGCACCAAAGTTGAAATTTATAAAATAGAGAGTAAACCATTTCATAGTAAGCACTAAGAAGATCCTCCATATCCAGTACCTCATTTAAATATCTCGTAAAACCGGTTCTATTTAGTCTATTGCATACATTACCATTAGTGTGATAGCACCAATTGAGATCGAAATCTAAGAACTTTATACTATTGGACGGTTTAGAAAACTAGTTAATAAATTATTATTATTATCGTTATTATTATTATTATTATTATTCAGTAATGTACAGAAATCTTTATGAACATTAACTATAAAGTGTTTTTGAGGGACTCCATTTTAAAACCACTCATGAAATGCAAAGGTATTTCATGCATATTTTCATTTCATTATTTTAGTTTGTTACCAGAAGAAATAAACGTTTGTGATGACAGTGTATATTCAATATATATTAATTCTGGTATATATACGATAATTTCATACGAAAGATCTAATAAAAATGACACATATAGTAGATAGAATTTCTTAGGCAAACAAAGCCATAAAAGTATTAAACGCAGCTCAAAGGTCAGCTAATACTAATGGAATACAAAGAAGGCATTAACCAATGTGTTATTATATTAAAGTTTCACTAAGGCAAGAAGAAAAAACAAAGACTGGAGGCAGCTAAAATAAAATATAAGTCAAATGCTGTAGAGTCCAAAAGCTATAAATTTTTAAAAATAAAGAAATATCAACAACTGGGAAAAATAATAGATTGTTAATATATATACCGAGTCTATTGTGGTTTTGTCGCCCGTTTAACGGCAGCCGGCGAGCGGGCAATCAGTGCGGTAACTCCCGGCAAAGCGAATGTAATATCCGCGCAACTGAAAGTTCCGTCAATTACAAGTACAATTGCAATGGAAATAAGCACAAATCTTATGACAGGATATTTGGAAATGTCCTTCTGGCATCTTTTTAGAAAATTTTCATTCTCACGCATCAGTTAATTTTCCGAATTTGAGTCATTTGAAACTTGAAAGCACACATGGTCACTGTTACCTAGGAATTGCAAAAAAGGGATACTGAATTTGGGTAAATTCTGGAATTAGATGTTACGAAACGTAAAATAATCCTTGAAAACGGTTAGTGTTCTTTATTGATGAAGCATGGTTCCATTAATGTGGTCATGTTTCGACGCAAAATAACAGAAATTAAACGGAAACCCCTGATTTTATACAGGAAACCCTCCTTGCATGGTGCGAAAATCTATGTATGGGGTGCAGTAAATGCATACAGAGTAATTGAAACTTTTTATTTTAAGAATATCAAATGCAAAATGATACAGGAATGACATTGATATAATTATTTGAACTATTGATGGACCCTGAAGGCCGATCTGGGTATTTCAAGCAAGAACTGGAGCGTCAGAATGACTAATTTCTATAAAAATATGCCAAAAAATGCTAGGATAACATTTCAAACATCTTCTGTCATAAAGTATGTGTTTATTTTAATTGTAATTGTAGTTTTAATTGCGAGAAAATTAATCAGTCGAGCGGATATAACAACCGCTACGCCGAAGTTACGATTCTTACTGCCGACCCGCGAGTTGCTGTGAAATGGGCAATTAAACCATTAAATACCCAGCGTCTATTAGGAGAATAAGGGAAAATCACTAGAAGAAGGCCGAAAATGGAAAATTTTTGATAGATACAAAAAGGGGAAATAACAGTGAATGGATTTAGAGGCATGAAAGAGCAGCTTAGCTGTTTATTAATCATAAATGTCTGATATAAAATATCTAGAGCTCAAAGATGTTGATTCTACGCGACTTAAAGCGCAGTACCAGAAGTGCTAAATCTACTTGTGTTAAACTCCCAGCCAAATAGTTCAATTCATGTAGACTTCGAACTTTTCTCCTCCTGTTTAACATTTCGACTTCGGGCCGATGTCTCAACCGAACCCAAGAGGTTGCTTTATAACTGTGCGAATTAAATAAAACTCAAGCATTTTGCGATTATCTAAAAACGTTTTACTTTTACTTCCATTAAACATTTTAGAACTCTTATAATACTGCATACTGTCCTAGAATGGGTCTCTAAGGGCTACTCTAGATCTTTAAAAGGAAATGGAATTATGCGCGCTCTGCAAAGCAACCCGGAAACACTGCGCTTTCTCTGACCGTCTCTCATAACATGAATGAATTGCATTCTATTTGCTCCCAATTTGAATATCAAAACAGCTAAACGTAGTCCATTGTTTTGTCATTTACCGCTCTGCATGCTCTTCTTCCCATTCTGCTTTCTCAACATAAACATCGCTTCCTTCTGCCCTCTTCCTTATTAATATGTGCTTTTTATGATTGCCATAATTTTCTCCTGGTCGTAATTTAAATATTCCATCCGCTATTTGTTCGGAACTGAAACTGCGTGACGCCCGGGTCAAGTGGTCACGTGGTAGCAACATTAATTACTAGACATTGCTTTCCGTTTAGTGTCTGACAGAACTTAATTTTCGCAACAGTGACTTATGCAGTTGTTGCTTTACATGCCGGCATAGAAAGCTGTGTGCTACTCTCACGGAAATGGGGAGGTTCATTAGCACGATTAGCATTTTGCCCAGTTACGAGATAACTTTTGCCAATCACGTTATTTTCTAATGATGATTTCTTTTCGTGACCAAGTAATACAGAAAGTGTGTGAAAACGGTGAAAACCTGGGCACGCTTACAAAACATAAAAGAGTAGAGTCTGGTCATTTGTTACACTTCCAGCCCTACAGTGTTGTACATAATCTCTAAATTATCAGTGTTTCGAATGCCGCTGAGCACAGATAATATAATGAAATAAAAATTGTTCTTTGTTCTACATCTAGTTGGTTTCGAGAGGATTTGGGACGTTAAATGCTTCAAATATTTACAACAGTAGCCCTATTCCAAAGCATTTTAAGATTTTTAGTATGGAAAACCGTAACGAGGGGCATAATTAAAGTGTAACGTAAAACACATAGGAAAAATGTAAGTTATGTTATGTGAGTGGATATCTGAGATGGCGGCGATCCAAAATTCAAAAATGAAGAACTATATAGGTATGCAGCTGTATAAGTGATGCTTATACAGAGTGTCATTTAACCTTAATTTTCTCCGTAATGCGTCAATGCTGCTTGACAGCATGATCATCCAATCTTGACCCACCACAAGCACAGGAATGTGCTGTACGAAATCCCAGGCATTCGAGACTTCTACTGCCATCGATTGCGGCTAAAAACATGAAGCATTCGCTGGAGAGTATTTGTTCCGGATTCTGCACAGACACAATCTATGTTTATTTATTGTTTTAACGCTGCAATGCGAACCTGCGATAGGCCTACGGGGTTATCCGAAAATTTCTCGGCCTCGACCATAGACAGCCATGCAATTGTTTGACTGTCTTAAGTATTCGTTGAAAATATCGTCAGCCGATTCAAATAGTTTTTAATAGATCTTTCTAAACTTGATTAAACTTCTTTGCAGAAAAATGGACTGCTGAATTTAAACATGGCCGTACTAGTCTCGAAGAACGTGCAACAGCAACAGAATTCGTTGAACGAACACTAGATGGCCGGAGAGTTCAAATGCATGAACTTACTGAGACTGCGGAAAAGTTTTGCACGAGATGGGTATGGATTTGCATGAAAAGTTCGCAATGACCTTTTAAAAACAATAGAACTGATTTTGTGTATCAACTTATAACTTTGACCAACATACCAAAATCACTGGACAGAAGCCGGTTGCTTAACCTCAAAGAAGACAAAGCATCTACAGGAAAAGTATCGCATCAATCTGTTAGGACCCTAAAGGAATGTACTGCTTGATTACCTTCAGAAAGGTAAAATCTGAAGTGTAGAGTATTATTCCAGTATTTTATACCAGCTACATGAAAAAATTAGTGAGAAAAGAACCGGTTTGCAGAAGAAAACCGCCACGGGTGGCCGAGGTCGTTAAGGCGCGGACTCATGAGAGGAGGTTCTGGGGTTCGAATCCTGATAGGTTTTTTCCAGATTTTCCTCAGTCCTCATAAGTGCAAATTCCTGAGAGGTACCCCTAAACTTAGGCCAAGAACGTTTCCTTCCGTTAAAAAAGAAAGGATTTCCCAATTTAGCATTTCATTTCATGTGTCATCAGTGTCCACCGCCTGTGGTGCCTCAGTAGTAAAAATGGGCGTTAAGCACTAGTCAAAAAAGAAGAAGAAAAATATAGTTTTTCATAAAAAACGTTGCACCTGCTCAAGAAAGTGTTTTAGCAATGGTAAAATCCATAAATAAGTATACATTGTTGAAGCATCCAGTGTACTCACTATATTTCGCTACCTCTCACTTCTATCTGCTCCTAAAGTTTAAACTTATCCTTCTTGGTCAACGTTTTTTATCAAATCAAAAAGCGGTTGCAACTATAGAACAGTATTTTATAGATCTTCCGGGAAACCGTTTCGGCATTGGAGTATTGTTGAAAAAATGTATTGACCTTAATGGGGTTATGTTTAGAAACATAAATAATATTCAAGTTAAAAACTGATTTATTGATTATTAAGCTGAGAATATTCAAACAATACAAATGTTAATATTAAACGACCAGACAGATTTAACAAAGATTTTAACTAGCTACTCCTACGCTTAGTTTCATACTTTTGATCATAGCAAGAGGCATGTGAATATCGTTTTCACAAAAAAATGTTTCAAGTTGCTAAAAGGTGGTAAAAATAAAAACATGTACCCTTCTGTATTGGAATGTGTCGTGATTGAACTGACGATAAGGAAGAGCGGATAAACGACTTGCACATACAAACTAGAAGCGCCTAAAGCTATTCGACATTCTTCCTGTTGCTTGAAGGAAACTGCGAGAGATCGCATACCAGGAACCTGAGCCTGCGAATACGAACTTAATCCCTCCTTCTCATACGCATGTTTTAAACAGCGACAAGCTCACAAGCGTACATTACATATACATTAGAAGACTGAATGCTGTTAACACTACATGAATTACTATTGCTTCAAGAATGCCTGAAATAACCTGCGTCTTCAGAGCGAAGCCCTAATATGTGGTTTCTCCTCAGTACTGTAACTGCTATAATTCCGATGACGACCAAGTTTGATCACTGTTTCAGATTCTAACATGTTATCGCGTTACTAACAAATGTTTTCGTTTATGAATTAACACAATCGAAAATAAGTGACATTTCCATAAAAAAAACTGTTCACGCATCGTTGATTTGTTTTATTTATGGACACTCTTTAACATCTCAGGTCATCAGCGTCCCATTCAATTCAGGACGTGAAACGGTCGACAAATTTTGCTCAGAGACCTCTTCTTTCTAGCTTGAGGTTCTTTTACGTGCCGTAAATGTACGACAGGGACCCACAGCTTTACTTTCCTTCCGAAGGAAGCCATACGTAAGATTTTTACACCCGAAAAAATCCATCGGTCCTGGCCGGGATTGAACCCGCTATCTTGGGTTTAGGAGGCAAGCATGGTTATCACTACACCATCAGGACCGACACACGCGCTTCAGGCTTACTTTGACGGGGAAAATGTATATCTGAAACAATCTGTAGCAATTATTTTCTTAACAATTGTTCCAATATTTTCCAAATAACTTCAGTTCTTCAGAGGCAAAACCATAAGTTTGAGTCTGTAACCGCTTAAATACCGGAATCGTATTGGTAGTGTACCCTCTTTTATTATTAGGTTGGCTCAACGGCTGACCGTTTGTGCCTCTGCTTCCAGTGGGGATACCTCTGGGAGAAAGGGATGACGTGAGAGGAAACGAGACGTACGCATGGTCCTTAAACATTATTCCCCCCTCCAAGAAGTTCGAATCGCTCAGAACGGCCGCTTTCGTATCAGATGCAAAGTCAGAAACTTTTCCAAAACGCAAGCCAACGTCACACCGCACACCAGCCCACCTCGTCCTGACACTTTCGACTTGTAACGGAACCATCGGAATGAAATGATGACAGCAGAAATTTCCTAGAAAAGAATTATAAGCCCAAGCGAGCAGAAGAACTCACGGGAGAACTCAAGGTCAGGATGGTTGGCCCAAGAAATTTGAACTGGAACCTCCCAACTGCGAGTCCCAAGCTCTATCACCTGATTCGCCGCACTCTGTTCCGTTATTACAAGTGATAATATACTTGTTGAGTCAAGTCAACAGCTGAGTCAAAAGAAATGTGTTCACTTTAATCATTACGTCATAATATACAATTATGAGAACACCTCTTTTCTGTCAAATTAAATAAACGCTGATAACTTTCGATGAAAGTACACGTGGTAATAGAAAACGACGTTTCGAGTTTTCCTTCTGCGTTAGAAATAACATTTTTATTTTAAATGTAGCTTTTTAGATGACAGAAAATGCAATGGTATTGAGCTTAAATATAAACCTACATAAAGTATTACTGGTAAAGGAAGATGTAATTAATTTTAATTAATAGCATTTCAAGTTTAAGTGGTGTCATTTGTGAACATATTACAATTTAGTTCAATAATAGTTCCAAAAGTTTCAAAAATTTTATTTAAAAGGTTCAACCTTTATACTCAGCACAAATTGGTCTATTCTCCTGTCTTCAAGCACTAATTAATTACCTTAAGGATAAAGCTAGAGATATTTTAGAACCTGACATGTATAGAAAGGCTATTGCTAAATAATATGTTTCACTGGTGTTGAAATTAAGACCACTGTTGCTCGCAACTCGGGACAATGGCTTGTCGAAACCAGTGTTTGGGGCTACGTCATACAGGAACGGGAGCAAAACGACCAGACAGCTTCTATTATCTCTGGGATCAAGGAAACACGGCCTGCCCCGTTACTGCTAGCCAAAATCCTTCCTGGCCTCCTTAACGGAAGCTGTACCCAATTTATTTATCTGTTCGTTATAATACATTAAAACATTACGACAATTAGGGGAAATCCTGGTATAAAGATGGCCTAATGAGTTACAGTGCCAGATACAGATATACTGAAGAAATACGACAAATACGAGAAAAATAAAACTATTTATGGGAAAATTGAGAACAAAATAAAGCCAAACACAATATATTTTGCAGAGGTATGGATATGGCGGTTTGAATGCCTCAAGGAATGTATCTTTTGTTATCTCTGCGCTTCCTGCTGAGAAAAGATCACAGATGCTGCTCCATTCATCTGATCTATGATACCCTCTATATGTTACAGTGCTTACAGTGATCAAGAGTCGCTATTAAATGACTGATCCCATGAACCGCCTAAACGACGCTGGAACATGGTCTCCAGGTAAATCAGAATCTCCTATTCCTGAAGGGGTGTTCGGGTTCGATTAGACATAATGGGAACTATGGCGTAATGTTTCTGCACTCTTGATACTGCATAAAGTAAACTGGCAATGAGCAAGTTTCATCATATCCAAAGACCGTTGAGAGATGGACATTTTTAAAACTTTCAGGTAAACAAAAATAGAACTATCTTGCCAACCTACCTCATGAAAAACGAAATTTATCAAAATGTTTCTCACATATTACATTTGCAACCGTGTCCTAATGCCAGTGTTTATTAACTGCCGCTATGAATAAAGAATGTTTCCTTTTTTTAAGTTTGCGTTAAGCTTTTTTGTGGAATTTTAACAGGTAATGCTCAAACCAAAGCACTAACTATTTCTTCCTTGTCTCCAAAGGTGTTTTGTTTATGAGTGCGGTTGTTATTCAGGGAAATAGCAACATCAATATAGGTAGGGAAGGATATTTCAGCGCAGTGAAATGAATGAGTGAAGAGATTGAATCAATTCCATGTATTGCAATGCCATATTTACTTGCAAGCGATGAATCCACCACACAATCTTTGCCGATAAACGGACATCCAACATACTACCGTCCAGTATGGCAAGGCATCATTGCCATATGCTCCCCGTAGATTCCCTGTTATTTAACTTTTCCTCCTCAATGTTGAACCATACCCATTGCTCAAACTTAGAATCACATCACATTTTAGGCCTGTACCCTTTGACACCAGTACTTCACACCTTCGTTTGGTTTGTCTGTAGGCTTTGCAATAGTGCCAGCGTGTGTGTTGAAATGGGTCTGCCTTTCCTCTACCGATACTAGCAACAGCAATACCCTCAATACTTCTATGAAAGGTGAGGAGTATGGCACTTTTTCCAACTCTCGTAAATAAATTGGAAAGTATTATTCTCGCATGTCGTGTATAGTAAAAGTTGGAAGAAAAATTACAGAGACATCCGAAACCATCAGTGGGAATCCAATCACAGACTTTTGGCTTACTGCGCAATATATAATCCATACTATTATTCCTCCCAAGACATGACGCCGATGCCTTTCAAATGACTTTTAGCTTTCAAAGTTTTCGATATACCCATTATCTGTTAAATCCCATGAAGAGACTCTAAACATACATCCAGATTTTGGTTAATCGTATTAAATGATTGAATTGGAAATTGCTCTTTCACACAAACCACGTAGAGGTCCCAACTGGAAGGGGATAAGCTACTAACATCCAAGTTCATACTTGGCAAGAAGACAATCTTTGAAATTTCAGAGACACACATAGTCAAGGCTGGATCGGATCATTACCTGGTAAATAGTGGTTCACTGTAGTCAAAAACTTCGATAATCGGACGTGACCTTTTAGTTTTCTTACATGATTCAATCTAAGTAGCAGAATTTCATGAGATATTCATATACATCACATGACTATCTAAAACAAAGTACAACGCATTAAAGGCCACCAATATAGGAAGCGGCACTTGAACTCTTGAGCCTGCGGTTAACAACCACTGGCTGGTATTACCACAGCGGTCAGCAGAAGAGTAATTATGATGATGCATCCATATTCTGAGTTCACTGCCTTCGTCACCGATAAATAGCAGCTGATTATGAGAAGAACGTAATTTACAGAACACCATGCTAATATAAATGTTTTGTTTCATGTTTGTTTTAACAGCAACTTTCTTGTTTGTTTGGTTAGTTTTAATTAGAAACACGCTTTTTAAATAAATGAATAAAAATTCCAGAACATAAATTTTAACTGATTATTCATTGTCGCTTATTATTATTATTATTATTATTATTATTATTATTATTATTGGCCTTATAACGACACCTTTATGAACCACTTGAAACCTTCAGTTAATGTCCGACAGATGACGTTAGTTGGGACACAACCTACTTTAACCCTCTACCTGGCTTATTACTTTAAACTGTAAGTTTATTCTGCATTGGATTTGCTTGTCATCTGTTGAAACCTACAGTAGTAAACTTAGTTATTATACATTCTTTCTGTGCCCTATGCTTTTGCAGTTTGCTGATAGATGCCGATACTTGCCTGACCGCCATCCTTTCATTTATCTCGTTCTATTTTACTTTTAAAAGTAAATTGTTTCTTTGAGGGTTTGTGATTAGAGAAATAGACATTATCTCTGCCTTTGGGACTAAGAGAACCCCAAGAATAAAATTTGCCAGCATAGGAGAGCCAACTTGGAATCTCCCGAATGCCAAACGCAGCATTCCCTGTGCAAATACTTTATTTCTGTTCAATTATTTCTGACTAAATTGTACTTTCATGAGAGTAAACCGTTTTTTTCCCGAAATAATACACTTTTTTACTATTAAAGTTTTTTAAGCTTTTGAATTGGTTGCTTTCACCCCATTATCAGTCGAAACGAATTTAACTGCGAAATAAAAGCCTTTCAAGAATCAACATTTAAGGTCTACGAGCTGACGACATTCGATGGCTATCTCCCAAGCAGCCAAATCTAACGCAAGAGTAACTAGTAATTATTGTGCAACTAATTTGTTTCTTGAACCAGCTGGCTGCTGTCGCGCCCCGAGCAGAAATCTGGGCTGCTGACGTTACCAAAGCACTGCGCGAGAAGAAAACGGGTACAAAAACTGAAGTTTCAGATCGCTGTCCCATTTGTCAATAGATTTATGATCAAAATCTTATTGCACTTCCTTGCTATTGGCAAGGTAGAGAAAAAACTATCGGCTCCAAAGAATCTGTAATGCCTGCTTTCTTCCATAAGCATTTCTCATTTCATTGCTTGTTTATTTAAAGAAAGTTCAGTTCTTAACATTATTTACGTATAAAGTGTTCATTCATTTCTGCATCATAAATCATTATTACGTAGGTTACAAATACAGCAGTATATGCCTAAATGTGGATAGGTTTTAGACGATAGGTCAAATTTTACGAATAAATACCACTCATTTCCATTAAAACTGTCTAGATTGTATGTGGAGGTAGCAACGAAAAAAGGATTCATGCCATGTAAATATGAATTATATATACTCAATCACTATTAACTCATTTTATAAAATTTATTACACTATTTCAATGGATATATTCGTAATTGTTAGTTTGAGAACTTAGGTTATTAATTTTAAATACTTTCACTATGAGGGAATTATATTTTTCAAATATTCTAAGAATCTGTAGATGCTATGCGTTGGAGAAAAACATATTATCAAATATATTCTTATTTTTCAGATAATTTAGCACGCTCTTGAAGCACTAATGTACATGTATTAAAAAGCTGTTCCTAAAATAAACTACCTAAAGGTAAATTTTGGAAAAAGAGCTATTTAAATCACATTATTAGAGTTATAAATATTTGCATCGGCCGCCCGAGTTTTCAATCCTAATTCAATCCCTACACGATTCCCAGAAACTTGGCAGAATCTTAAAAAGTTAAGTTTATTGTTTAAAATCGCAGTCACAGTGGGAATACACAAGTGCATAATTCTATCTCGTAATCAGTAACAGGACAAATGATTTACTTTTAACAATCAAAATCAATGATGAAATTGCGAATCTGAACTCATGAACTTACATAATTTATACTTGATTGCCTTAAATACTGAATTCAGCGTTAAATATTTTCCCTTGCTGGCATTGAACTTTATCCAGCTTACGAGTAGATTCAAACAAAGAGCAGAAATAGGGATGCCATAGTCACCACCACTACTTTCAACTAGTTCTATTATGAAAATCAATTATTATTATGAGAATTGTCATATTTTGCTCAGAATTTTTCAAGTTTCAGATAATTCCTGATATTTATTGTTTATACGTCAATGTATTACTTTATGTGTGCGACAATAGTGAAACCAAATAAAAGAAATTAAAAATTTTCTATTCCATTATTTTTAACCTAACGGGATGGCTCCAAAGGTAGCGCTTGGAACTCGCATTCGGGGGGTTTCGGATTTAAATCCTGTGAAACCGGCCATCCTGATCTTAGGTTCTTTTCGTAGTTTTCCCTTGGTTGCTTAGGTGAATGCTGCTATTGCACGAATTGTCTACTCTCCCAGCTAATTTAAATTTATTCATTGGTTTTATTGTCAAGGCGAGGTGCACTGGTGCTGTGTGTGGCGTGACGGTGGTTTGCGCATTTGGTATGGAAGCGGCACTTCTGAGAGGCCCATGCTCCTTGGAGAGGGACTCAAATTACGTCGGGTTCTCTATCTGGAAACAAGTACCCCCGTCTATGTCCGTGCCTTATCGCCCTTGAACCTGATCGCCCTCAACTTATCCTCACTCCCATAGGTTCCCCCACTGGGAGCTTAGGCACAAACGGCTAACCCTTGAGCAACACTGAAATATCGAATTTCCTCCTTCGCCTCTACCAGTTCAATCCAATGCAATTCCGTTATATCATTATTGAAATTGTACTTTGCTAAATAAGTTAATGTTTTATTTTATTTTAAAATTATTTTACTATAAAGCTTGGTGTTGTTTCAGATATCACTTCAACTTAGTTTAAAATAAAACTATAGAACATTTAAAAACAATAGTTCATATAATACAAATATTATTCTTAACCGAACAAAAACTCAATATACGATGGCGGATAAGTCTGATATAAAACAGTAAATAAACTTTTTTAATACATGAGAGGAAATGATATACTAGGAAAGAATTTCTAAACCATCTTGCAAAAACAAAATTTTAATTCTCAACTTAATTTTTTTGAGTTTAATACATTCCAATATTTTATTCCGTTAGAATAAAATGTATTTCGAACTGTGCATAATATTTGTTTACATTACAAAGAACCTCATTTCTCGTTCCAAGCCAATTTTTGAGGTTAGGGAAGAGAAAAAAAAGTCACATGGGGCAAAATCGGGAAAAAAGCTGGGTGAGGAATAATTCGAAGCCCAGCTTGTACATTTTTTGCCATTGCAACGGCCAACGTGTGAGCAGATCATTGTCCTGGTGGAGCAGCACATTTTTTTTTTTTTTTTTTTTCCTGTGCCAATCTTGGTTCAATTCAGTCCAATACCGATAACGACGTGTAAAAGCAGCCAGCAACAGTTTTACCGTTTTCTAAATAGTCAATCAATTTGTTGTTATCAATTTTCCCGTCACAAAGCGACGGCAGAAGCCATTCGGATAATGCCGCAACTTTGCCAAACACGATTTTGAAATGTCCTACCTCGAGCATTTTAGGTCTGGAGTCAACAAACGCGGCACCCATTGCGCACTCAGCTTCTTCATGTGAAGTAAGTACCTCATGCAGGATATTATGTATCTCCTGAACGTACAGCCTGCTGTACTCGTACAGCTTGCTTTAGTTCAGTTTGTATCTGGCCGCAGTCACATTTTTAAATAAAAACGTTTTATCACTGCACGATACCCTTTTTCCAATTTCTACGAATCGTGTTACGCAGATCATTTAAGATATCTACCAAAAAGGAACTGTGCATGCATCTGTTTGAAAATATGAATAAAACCTTTACAACAATCACGCCTACCAACAGTCATGCTCTTAACAAAATTTCCCAAAATTTACCAGACTCATTAATTCGCCCTTATATGTTGCTACATTCACAATTTTTGGTTATTTTTCTGGAAAAAATAAGGAATAACTTATGATGTTGGGCGATATGCGTTTTTACAAACAGTTTCTATTCTTCTACGTGTTAATATTAGAAAGAAATTGCTCAGGTACCACGAATTACAGCTCTTCACTATAAGAGGTACGCTCCAGGAATCTGAGCTCAGCTTGTAGCCGCCTTTTAGCTGCAGCGAATCCGGTGTTGCGGCCTACAGCTATATCTCCATACACACTTCTCTCTAATTAAATATATAGCAAAAGTACTTATTTGAAAAAAAAATCGTAAATAAAATTTTAAATTTATGTTACTCAAAGGCTGCTTTAGAGATAAATTATAACGAGAAAAGAAGGGGCATTTATAGAAGTTTTATATACTGCATAAGAGTTGAGGACATTGAATAATTTCCCGTTTTAATGGGCCATATTTGCCTGACAATGACCCAGACCTCTGAAATAAAGAAATAAAAAAAGTGTAACTCTCAGTGTAATATGTTTCTAAAGAACTTTCATTCTATAAATGAATAAACCATAAAAAGCATAAATCATAAAACTTTCGTATGATTTAACAGTTCAAGAAATTATAATACATAGTAACAACAAAAATATAATAGAGAAACCCCTAAATGTGTGATATTTTCTTTTCTTTCCCCTCCCCTCCTTTAATCACATGCTTCGACCTAAGTCATTCAGAAATGCAGTCTATGTACTTTGACAATGCTTAGGCGGTGCATAGTAGCAGTAAATACTTTTCTTTCATTTTACTTATTCCCCGATCAGTAAACGTATATGTTTAGCGTACATTTAGCAATACTTTTCTGCTGTGTATCTCTCAGAATTGCTCAGTTTACCTGCCAAAAAGCGTGACGGAGGGGCGTCTTACTGCTCTCAGCGGACAGGTAGGGTCACACACTACCGGGCAAGAACTAGTCAGTCTACCGGTAAGGAGACCAGCAACAACCGGCCTTCAATCTGACCGCTCTGCACTAGAAGTGATGTCAGAGACTAATTTAATCAACAGCATAATGCTTGACTGTATTTAGAAGTAATCATTATGTAATGTACTTAGATAGGTACTCATGATATTAAGAATAGAGTACCCTTTAAAAGTTTGAGCTTACTATAACCAGCGTGGTAGAATCTGAGTGAAATACAAGTACCAAGATATGTGAACTAAAAATACGCAAAATATTACCACAAAAATACAAAACCGATTTTTAACTTTGTGAAACGAGAAATAACAATGTAACTGTGTGAAACAAGAAAGAATATTGTAATTGTGTGCTAAATTTGATATTAAATAATTGTGTTTATGCTCTCTTCAAAATATACGCAATTATTTAAGTTCTGTGTAAAACGAAAGAAAAAAACTAACAACGAATTCGGTATGTTTCTTTTTTTCTCTCTCTTACTTCCTCTTCTTTTTCTTCTTTTAGTAACATATATATTGCTTCAAATAGCCATAAACCTATTGTAAGGATCACAAAAACAAATTACTATTCCATCCAGGACATCATTTTCCATACGGCCTTCATTCATGTACCTATTGTACATTGATACAAGTTGTATCTTTCATTTGAGTTCTTCTATTCTATGCAAATGTAGTTTCAATCCTGAATTTTTTTCGAACCAGTAACCTGTAGTACTCTCTTTCGAAAGAGAAATAAAATATATTGACAAAATTTAAAATTCATCTCCAATTCAAGCATTGAAGTTAAATAAGTAGTCAAAGTGTTTTAAAAATAAGCTCAATCGAGTATTTTATGCTATGGATCGATTACAATTTATATGAATTGGTATAAGTGATCTAGATGAGAATTAATACTAAAATCTGCCCAGATACTCAAAATACTCCCTAGAAACTACTAAAATATGCATGTATATGTAATAAAAATATCTTAAGCATCCATAAAAATTCGCAAAGTAGGTATGTTAACCAGATCACATTTATTTCTAAGCCGTGCTTAATAATACTGAACACAAAAGAAAATTTTAAATCGTACTAGGTAGCCCAAGTAATTTGTTCGCAAACGTTTTTAATCTAAGATATCAAAAGTAACTTAAAACTAATATTACTTAAAAATTATTTATAGTTGACATATTTTATAAAAGTTGTAAGCTTTACTCTGATAAGTTACCTTCTGTCAAGGTACCTACTTTAAAAACAGAAGAAGTTACGCTCAACATCACAGAATGTTACAGGACAGAACTTCAGGTATGGCATACACTGTTGAAACACCGTTCCCTTCAAGTATGTGAATAACATCAATTAACTGCTGTAATCTTCTTGAAAAAACAGCTTGGAACTTTTGTTCTACTCCTTAGCTACTCCAGCCCCTGAAAGGCTTCTTAAATGCAGAACAATAGACGCGATCTGATGCTTACACTATTTATTTGACCACCAAAAATCCCATAATTTGCATTTATATTCAGGTATACATAAAATATTCCCTAACAGCTTAAATCTCATTTTATATGAACAAAAACGTTCCATATTTATAAATTTTATTATGAAATATTCGTGTAAAAGTGGCCTTATATTCAATACCAATTAAAATATGCAACATTCTCCTCTCTGTGATAATAATTATCCAAATAAAATAACTAACTATGCTGACTATACAAGAAATAAATTGTATTACATGAAAATTAATGCCAATTCAAATATCTGGGGTGTAGGGTTGGAAGAGATCGTCATTTATGCAGTTAGGCAATTGCGTTTTGAAGCCCCATAGTAGTACTTTATTATAATATTGCAGCTTTGTCACTCTTCATATATGGAGCAAAACTGGAATAATAATAATAATAATAATAATAATAAATAAGTAAACAAAGTCAAGAAACAGATAAACCAGCAGCAAGATTAGAGAGTTGGGACAGATACGAAAAAATGAACTTACAGTAGACGGTTTAAGGCGATAAAATATTAGAATTATATTTCTGTGCAAGAATTCTTTCAAAAGGGAGAAATTAAACATAACATAATTCAATAATTGTCATTTAATGGGCTTGTCATTAATGAATGTAAGATATAAATGCTAAAAGGAAAAATGAGAGTCTAACAAATAAAATCAGATCTTCTTCTTCTTCTCTCTGGCATTACTGTGGTTTTGTTAAGAAGAAATTCATCTTCAACGTTTCATTGATAGTTCTCTAACACGATTCTGAAGATAATAGCAACTTCATCCAGCTATTTAATTTACAGTTAAATCCCTGTGTGTAGCCTAAGCGGACGTTTTTACAGTTAGGTCTGTGATACCCTAAAAAAGAGTATAATTTTTACATATAGGAAGTCGTTAATTCCATCCCCCACTTGCGGATGCACATCTATAACATGATAAGAGTTCGTTTTCCTTCAATCGTTATTTGATCTGCAACAGCCAAGTAACTTTATTGATGTTATTTGAATTACGGGCAACTGGAAAAAGGGAGAGAAGAGTCGCAGTGCGTAAGTTTATTATTTTTATTTTAGAGCATAAAATGATGTATTTACAACTTATAATATTAAGCGTTAACCTATTTTATATAAGATGTTGAAAATGATGCCCCTTAGTGGCAATACATTGCTGGGATCTGTGTAGGAAATTCCTGTATTTCATGTAACTTTTCTTCCATAAGAACATAGCAGTTCGAAACACGTTTCTTGTTATTGAGAAATTCTGTTTCTCAAGTTGGCGAATAGTTTCTTTACCTGGAACATGTTTACCAGAATATTTTCTAGCGAATCGCCTTACCATTTCCATGTAAGAATCCGTTTTCCACATTAATAACTCGATTTTCTCCACTATATTTATGTAATGACAAACTAACAATTAGCATACAATTTCACACAATGAAAACATCCTAACACACGTACGCACAACCACTCGCTGATAAAGCCTCACCCAATCTTACAAGTTGCTACCTGCACATGAATCTAACGGCCTTGACGACGGATTTCTCCCAGTAAGTAGCCGCGCTCTTATGGCCAGTAACTGTGATAACTTTACTGTGTTTACAGCATGCTGCTAGAAGAACCCAATAAACAATGTTCATAGCGGCTGTCTTTTTTTGAGAAAGTGCACTGCCTTTAAGGAAAATATTTCCGCTTCTTTCCGTTTCAATTTTTCCCTTCATACTTTCTTTTTACATACTGTATACAGTGAATTAATTAAAATTAGTACTGGTTTTTCATACAGAAGCTGTCTAAACCCATAAAATTACTAAATTATAGGATGTTACTTTTATTCTGCTATGGAATGCCTTGGCTATTAGAAATTGTGCAAGAATCTTGATATAGATAATACATAAAGTTAGTGAAATACGTAAACGTAAACCTGATAAACGTGAAATGTATTCGTGTAAGTTATTACAGATGTAGATCAGTGTGGTGTTTCCTTTTCAATCCTCTGTGTGTTGAACCTGACGGATGGTGACTGGGTATATATTGGAGTGGTTTGTGTAATGAGTGAATGTTTTATGTAATCGTTCATAGCTAACGCTGAGGAAAGTGGTTGCCTCTGGAGTTGTTCAAGGTGATCCCTCAATTCAAGGTACCTCTCGTGGATGATATAAATTATTTTAATTTGAGTAAAGATGCTTATAGAGCTGCTATATTGTGATATCTGTCTTATTAATGACACATATGAGAAATTTGCATCTAAGGCAAGAAGTAATCTGACTTGAACAATACGTTTCAATTGATGAATTCTATGGGAATGCCAGTGAATTTAGTATCCAGTTGGATATTCTCTTTGATTTTGAAGCATTCGTAGTAATAATCTTCCATTTATAGCACTATTTATTTTTTTTCATAGAAATTTTGAGGTTCAGTTGCTGTTGTTAAAGCATTGCCTTTTGATAGTAGGTAAATCAATTACATCAGCAAATCGCACTATTGTGAGATGATTATGAATAGTAAAATGAGATCTAAAATATTATATTTTGGAATTAAATCCATAAATGTTGGATACCCCATAAGATTGCTGGCTATGCAATATTTAGCACCAAAGTTTGCGAGTCTAACACAGTGTCGATACATCTATTAAAGTCTCATACCAATTAATTAGACCGAAAAAATCCCTAGTGACAAACTATCTCAGGAAATTATTTACGTGAGTTTTTGAAAAGAAAATGTTTAAATCCGATTTCAGTGGTGTGTGATAATTGAAAATTTATTAATAAAATATATAACAGAAATGTTTAAAACTGTAATTGTACAGTGAAGGAAAAGTAAAAAAAGAGATGCGACTGGCTGCAGATAAGCACATCTAAAAGTCTCTGCTGTGATGACAAATACCTTTATATTTTAATAATGAAAATTGAATGTTCCTTATTTTTATAATGTATGCATAATTGCAGCATTGCATGTAGCTATACACTGAAAGTAAGTCCAATAAGATATCCAGCTTAATAGTTTAAAATGTTACATATATAGTACACCTTACATGGTAGTAAGTTGTACATCATCAACATTGCTTGAAGCCGCATGGGTGGTCAATAACCATTGCTTTGTGGAGCAATAAAACGAATTTTTATTATCGTTGCTATAAAAGCCCGTCATTAGTAACGAAATAATGAGGCGCGCAAATCTTAGTTCAACCGCTGCAGCTATTGTTTTTCTCTCAATTCTGCCGATTGCCGGTTTTGTAGTAGCCCTGATCGTGCAAGTGTATTGCTCGAGAAAGTTCTAGAATGCCTAACCTTTACCGGAATCGTGATATCTATATCTGATCCAGGTATTAATAGACGGGAATTATAGGGAAGTATATATACGTCTGCCTCTATTGATCCGGGTGGTCTTAATCCGCGTGTTGACATAGTCCCACCGTCTGCTTCATTTTCTAGTTCATTATCTCATATTATGACCCAAAATGTAACAAACGCCATTATTTTTTCATAGCGGAGCCAGAAACCAAATATAGTCAACATTTTATAGTTTATGCATATTTAATCAAACTGTTTGATCTAAATTTAGAAAATGTATTCATCTAAATGTGTAACTGTCTCTAACGTTTGTAATACACATTACCTTATTTGCAATCCGACGTAAAAATCTTAAGTATGGCTTCCTTCGGAAGGGAAGTAAAGCCGTGGGTCCGGTGTTTTACGTTTACAGCACGTAAAAGAACTTCAAGTCTGAAAAAAAGAGGCATCTGAGCAAAATGTTTCACGCCCTGAATTTAAAGGGGCGCTGATAACCTGAAATGTTAAAGATCGTCCATAAATGAAACACAAAAGATATGAAATTTCGGCAAGAATTTAATTTTAAAAATACACAAGCTGCAATTAACATTTTTCATGCAAAACTATCCTTCAATACGTAAAACTTTAAGACAGTGCCAAGAGAAAAGTAGCGTTACTACGTGAATCATTTTAAGACTACTGTGTGAAATTAGAATTTGTATTTAAAGTGTTTTGAAAGCTTAATAGTGGTAATAATTATATGTAACAAACATTATAGACTGTAAATAAGATTTATTTTGTTTTGTGCACGTATATAGACATATACACACATTGCACACTTGCGTCATAAAATAAAAGGATTTTAGTTCATATATATCGATGTCATAAAAAATTAGCTGCATTTTATAACCTTTCAACAAGATTTCTTTCAAATTATCCCTATGACAAATGAATATTCTTAACCCATTTCAAATTAAATTATGTGTGCTAAAAGTTTATTACAGATACAGATTTCCAAGACTTCAACGAGTTTACTGTTCTACTTTAATTGTATTTACACTCTTTCGTTTGTACCTGTTCTACCTGAGGCTTATACACCAACGCCCGTGTCACTAGCCTGTCGAGGAGCAATTTATTCTAAGCGCAAACTGCACACTTTGAATCCTATGTCAGGACAGCGTTGATAAACACAGAAGATGCAAATACACACAAATGGTATGAAGATGAATGATGAAGTGGAAGATGAATCCGTGGCAAAGAAATTATAACCCAGCCCGTACTATGCGCCGAGGAAAACCAGGGAAAACATAGGTCAAGTAATTCGGCCGCAAGATTTGAATCTAGGACCTTTCTAATACGAGTCGCAACCGTTACTGCCTCTCAGATGAGTTTCCTCATAGAAAGTAATTTTATTAACAAAAGTATCTCAATATGTAATTTTGTTTCATATATGAGCTAAAATAACAGGAACTAGAAAAGCAGATTTTGATAAAACATTTAAATGGTAACACAATTCGCAATGTTTCGAACAGCTTGTGTTCTTTAAAAGGTACATATATATACACACATACATGTATATATATACATACATACTGTGCTCAGAGCACATATTTAAATAAGCCAGTTTTAGCCTCTCTTTCTCCATATATACACATTACAGTTTTTAAAAATACATGCATAATTTCGTAATTTTTGGGGATAATTAAATTGAAAAGGGGAATAGCCTTGACAAAATTTCTCGAAAACTTAAAAGAAAGCGAGTGAATACAACAAACAGTAAGTTTAAAACTCAAAACCAGATGTTGAAAATTAATCAATATTTTCATACATAACGTGACAAATGACGGATAAGGTTGGCTGAATTGCCATCTGCTGTAGTGGACAGCTTTGTCTCTCTGCATATACAAATCAAGTAATTTAGTTCCCTTAAAAATCCCGAAATTGTGCATCTCATTTCCTTTTCCTTTTTTAAATATGTATCAGCTAAGTTGCTGCTTCAAACACCTGTGCTTTATTGTTACACAATATGTAACATATTTGAACGTTTTAGGGTAAATAAATGTTTGCTAGCTACATGTGTAGAAAGCGGATATTTGTAATATTATTTATGGTTCTTTTCTATTATGTTCCATCCTATTTCTCACCAGGTCACGTTGTTTGTAGTAATTGCATAAGTTACCACGTAATTAGCAGTCTGTTTTTTTCTATATTTGACCACTTTCATAGTAAACTGGCTATAGACATCTGCTGAACCTTAAGTCTCAGGTTAGCTTCCTGCTCTCCTGTGAATGTTTCATCTTTAACAGGACTTGTTGGGGGTCATTAAGTAGAGAACCCGGTCTGGAAAGCCGAGATTAAGAAATTGAAATCTGACATAAGACTGTGCTGACCACATCATCTTTCAGTAACGAGATTTTGCAAGGAAGGGACGGAAAATTTGGATTTTATTTCTTCTTCAGCCTTAACAAGGACTGGAATTTTACCCCATTCCGAAGGTCTTGAAAATGATCTTTCCATCTGTTTCTCGGCCGCCTTATCCATCCCGGTTATAAAGGAATGCTTGCTGTGGTAGTTCATCATAGGACATTTTTTTAACTTTTGATATACTATCTATCTCATCAACTATAGTTGCTTCCATACTCAGTTCTGTTCTGATCTCTGCATTCCTTGCTCAATCTTTTCTAATTAATCCTAGCAACCTTCTCATAAATCTCATTTCCGAAGTTTTTGTTGTTCTCTTGTATGTTTGTCTCGTTATCCAAGTTTTACTGCTAAATAGCATCAGTTTCCGTTCTATATTGTGTTACGTTAAAACTGTAGTTTTTACTTATTTTCTGCCTCATTGCCTTCCCCAAATATCCACCAATTCAAAGATATTACACAGTCTCAAAAATAAGAGCTTGTTGAAGATAAAACGTCTTTAATATTCCATACATTAAGAGGGAACAAAAAGGAATTGGACTTGTACTAATAAAAAGAATGCGAAAAGCCTTTATGAGAAGACCTAAGCTTCTGTGGCAGCGACGCGCGTCCATTGTTAAAATCTTGGCTACCGGGTGTTTGTACGAAACGTTACCATGACCAAATTTACCACTTAGATGCCGCAGCACCCGAAAGTCAAAATTTTAGCTATTAATAATAGACTTTAAGTAGACTGCAGACAATATTAGCATAGTTCAAGCGAAAAGATTGAAAAACCAAAATTTTGAGGGTGGAAGATAGTGTGCATTGGAATAAATGTAATAAAAATAGTAGAAAATGAGTTTTTCAAAGTACTGAAGTTTTATGCAAGCGCAAGAAGTTCTACATTTTATGACAAATCCTGAAAAATGTGGGTAAGAAATACTATTTAGCAGTCGATATTTTATGAGAACCGGAATTAATATATTCATTAAATCTTCAAACTAAATAAAAAGTAAAAATAGAGTAATTTAACAAATTAATTATTTATTTATTAAATGTTCATACTTAATATGAATGTAGAATATTTACATTGTAGAACTATGAACGTTATGCAGCGTAATTTAGATAACATTGAACATAAGCAGTAGCCCAGAAATTTTTACACCCCTTTTTTTCAAAGTAAAAATAAAGATGTAAAGTTGAAACTCTACTTGTAATCCTCCTATTCTGCTAACCAAGTAATTACTGTTATTCCCGCAATTGGGCGGCAGAAGGCAGTTCGGAACTATAGTTATTCTGCGCGCTATATGATAAAGATGGAGCAGTGAACAAAGTGGATTATAGAGGAAATCCGAATATCAGAAGAATCCTATACTAACTCCTCTATAATTTTGAACTTCCTGCCTTAAGAATATAAACCTTTAAAAATTTTCCGCACAGTCGGCGAGAACTACAATTATCAAAAAAGGTTTTATCAGTTACCTGCTGCAATAGAATTTCTTATTGCTAAGAAATAATTAACGAGTAACAGTCGCAAAAACTGAAATCACAAATTAAAAGAATAGTATAAAGTACCTAACCTGCTTCAGCAATTAAACCAGAGGTGCTGAAGTGAGTTAATAACAACAATAAAGGCTAGAATTGTATATGGTTATCAGTAGAGTCCTGATTTTGGACGCCGAGAAGCTCCGAGCATTCCGCAATAGTTTAATTGTGTATGGAGTATTGCTCGGCGGCAACCTACCCTACTTACATGCTCCCTTGCATGGTAAGAGGGGAGGCGCCTTCATTGTAGCTTGAACCTGTCTTGACACAGCATTCTCTCCCTTCGAAGCGAGAGTTCTATGACTGATGGACGTTTAACGAGTATCCAAGGTGATCAAAGACAGGGTTCTAGTTATCAGTTATTATTCGTAGCCTCAGATATTTAAAAGCCTATAGGATGACAAACTGAACTATTCAACATATACCGCACAGAAAAGAGATAACTGTTGAGACAAGAATTATGAACAGTTTTATTGTTATTTAAAATCGTTAATAAAATGCTACATTATGTCACTATTTGCATAACATGTTTATCATCTCACGATAATATTTTGAAAGTAATTTATATATTACTGAAAACAGAATCAACAGAATCGTCTTATTGCAGCATACAGACTTACAAAATAAATTGATATTAATTACTCGAATAAATTAGTAATATTTGATAGTACTAACCTGTTATTTGCATGTGCCAAATATAAAGTTTTCGAAACATTTTTACTGCCCATCTAAATGATGAATCTATCGTATTCCTTCTGTAGGTATTATAAACTTTCTCGGTATTAATAATAACCATTGCAGATTGGGCTACTTGCAATTTAACAATAGACAAACGAACTAAATGATATCCATCAATATAATGACGCATAAGTATAATACAGTTAGGAATTCTTCAGAGCAATTTATTAGAAAATCTACAGTAATATTTAATACACTTTATTAATGTCTTTATATAATTCTGGTATATAAAAAATTAAACTCGTTTATAATACTGTACAATTATTGCAATATTATAGTTTGAACCCGATACAAAGTCTAGAGTAACATATATGCAAAATAATAATAATAATAATAATAATAATAATAATAATAATAATAATAATAATAATAAATACATTGATTAGTACATTTAGAGCTTTTGAAGCATTGATGCCCAAAGGAGCAAATTAATTCTTAAGCACACATGATATTTTGAAACCTTTAAAGCTGTTTCAATGTCACAAGAGAAAAGACGTGAGCTATAAAATGTTACTCCGGGAGGCTAAGTAAGTTTCAAATTCAAGGTTTACTGTTAAACCCCATAGACTCTGATGTCCGCATATACCACCTTGAGATTTCTTTCTTTCGATTCCTTGAAGATGTTACGCACGGCTAATTAGATATTTATATGAACAGTTTAGTAGTTTCATGACTGGGACGGGGACTAAGAAAGTATAACGAATTGATTGAAATTTTTTTCTCCTTCCAGCAGTAGCGGCCGCACGTTTTAATGCTACGTACGTAGTTTTAAATGTTCAATGGCATCACTGTACCCTCGCCTACCTTTTAAGTATTTAAGGACATTTATAATACAAATACACAAGCTACGCAGTTTTCACATGCTAAGTGATCTAATTAATAATTAGAATTTCCATAATCGCTGATGGATTCATAGTCATTTATTGTTGTTGCTGATTTGATTTATTTACGGACGCTCTTTAACATCTCAGGTTATCAGCGTCCCATTCATCAGGGCGTGAAACGATCGACAAATTTTGCTCAGAGTCTTTTTCTTTCAAACTTGAGGTTCTTTTGCCGTAAATCTACAACGAGGGGCACAAGACTTTACTTCCCTTCCGAAGAAAACCATACTTAGGGTTTTACACCGGAAAAAATCCAGCATCCTGGCCAAGATTGATCCCGCAATTTTGGGTTTATAATTTATTGTCGTTATAGCTATTGCTGTTTATAAATTACGTTAAAGTGTAAGCCTAAGGAAAGTGAAGTAAATAATGCCGTATATAGTGAGTTAAATTGCAGTTTGAAAAGTGAAATACTGCTTGTTTTCCTCCATATAAGGATAAGAAAGAACGTGGGGTTATGGAATTCTATTACAATAAATCATAAAATTACTCACCTGGAATTTATATTGGAATTATTTAAACATAAACTGAATTCACGCTGGTTCCTTCCTGTAATTTTATTTTTTCTAATAAAGGCATCTTCCAATAACTATTTTATCTGTGTAAATTAATAAAATAGATAAACCACAAAGACGAAGGGTATAACATCACCAAACAAACTTTGTGTTAACTGACAGCCCGTATTCTTAAAAATTAGTAAAAATTGCTACACACGGCTACTCTTGTTTACTAAATGCAGAAATGACTGACACTGCTGTAAAATAAAAATTAAATATATCCACACCACGATATAGAGGTTCTGTAATCAATTTTACTACTTTCCATACATATTAAACTCCACATAAAATGAAAAATGATGATTGTTACAACTTTTAAAATAGTATTATCGTCCCACTCTATTCACTAAAGGTTATTGTCGTCATAATTGCAACAAATGCCCTTTGATATAACTTGTAAACGTATATAGAGTGTCCCAATAACGCATTGCTACGTGATTATATTGTTGGAAAAGAGCTTAAATTTTCAAAATATTGCTGTCTGAAGCGTAATAACAGTTTTCGTATTCTCAACTACTTCTTCCGATACGTACATGTTAGGAAATGAATTTCTAGGATTCAGAGGCTGACACAAATATCCACCAAATACAAATTCCTTATAAGCCTATCGACAAGGTATGCACTGTTTTGCGACTGCAATAAAAGCGATTCATTCTGCCCTTAGAACTCAGCCTTTATCTTTCCATTACAATCAGAATGCCTCAATGGCTCAGTTCTTGTAAATATATGAGAATTTCTCTTTACTTATCATGTTGTAAATGTAATTATGAACAAAAACGTCCCTTTTTTATCTGAAAAACGTCCAGGCTGTAAACTGCCCCATTACAAACAGAACTCATTCAATGATTGTTAACGAGTGCACGATTTAAGACAACTTTTCCCATTTATTGTAGCAAATACAATATAATAAAAATATCATCTATGCGCAATACTCGTAAAATTGACCCTACTGCGGGTGCCCCTGCATTCCAGCATATTTAAATAGCCAGTTTTTCCAGATTAAAAAGTTCCCGAGAAGAAATGCATCAACATTTTCGGTATCTATTTTAATAAGGTAGTCGTCGTGTATATAGGATTCATTATAAAAATGAAAACACAGAAGGAAAGCGAGCAAGAAAAAGTGTAGCTTTGTTCTTTGAAAGAATGCGGTTCCCAGGGGCTTAAGGCGTGGATATTCATATGCAAATGGGTTGTAACGCAAACACTATAATATCTTGTTTTTCAGAAGGCATTGCTGTCCTAACGAAATTGAACTCTTCTTTAGTTTAGGATAAGAGGTTGCCTTTCTGGTCGTGATCGCATGCTCCTGAGCGGAGTCTGCGTCAGGCGATCCACTCATACCAATTTTCATCTTCTCGGAATTCTCAATGCAGTCAGGTTTTTTTCTCCTTAAACATCTCGCATGGTAATTCAAGTGCTTTGCTTGCAGACGAAAGAAACGCACAACATCTGTGCGGATATGTCCAAGTTTTCATTAGTTGTAATTTTTTTAATTATCGAAAAGTACCAACATTACCTTGAAACTACATTACAAAATCCTGCTTCTCCTTTCAGATAAGTCGAGTAGTTTATAGCCACAGGTTTGATTAGATTGCTATTCGGTATTTTTATGTGAAGTATTGTATGCTCGAAAAAAAAAACATTTCTGATTTGCTGATCTGTGCACAGGTTTGAAGTGCTAACTTGTTAGTCAATAATTAAGATTGTGCTGCCATGTAAACAGTGAATTACTATGCTATGTGCATCAGATACATAATTTAGATTACATATTATAAATATTACATTTATTTATTTTGTGAACATTATAGATTTCCCAATAACAATTTTCACTTAATCTGATACAATATCCCTACAATTACAGAAAATTGAAAAATTAAACAAAATAAAAACAGAATACAATAAATCAAATATGACAAAAAGTTATAAAAACAAACAGGACAAAAACGAAACAAAAATTTTTGATAATACTATATATGATAATTTAATCAATGTAACTTTGCAATAAATGATCACAGGATAAAGCAAAAGTGTTAAGATTCATATTGAATATATCAATAGTTAAATAATGTAATTTATTATATAAGGTTTGCATTCTAAGCACGGGAGAATATTTATATACATCAGTATTAACCCTTGGAATATACAAGATATTACGAAATCCGTTTGGTGTGATGTTTGGAATATAAAAGCATATTGACTGTCTTAGGATTAAATCACCAACTTTATTTTGTAATAATTTGTAGAGTTGCTGTTGATTTACTTTATTTATGGACGCTCTTTAATATCTCAGTTCATTAGCGTTCCATTCAATTCAGGGCGTGAAACGGCCAACAAATTTTGCTCAGAGGCCTCTTTATTCAGGCTTGAGGTTCTTCATCGTGCCGTAAATGTACCACAGTTCATCCATGGCTTTACTTCCCTTCCGAAGGAAGCCAAACTTGGGATGTTTAGGCATGAAAAAATTAATCGATCCTGGCCGGGTTTGAACCCGGGATCTTGAGCTTAGAAGGCAATTATGGTTACCACTGCAACACCAGGACCGACAAGTTTGTAGAGGAAAAGTAACAAGTGGTGATTACTTCTGTGAGATAAACTTTGGTACTGAAATAATTGAAGTAAAACATTATAAGAAATTAAATTAGAAAAAAAATTTAAAAAACTCGTACTTTATAAATTTGCGTTGAATTATTTCATTAAATTTAACAGATATGTCAATGTAAGGACTCTATATAATAGAAGCATATTCAAGTTTAGATTTGTAATTTGTAACACACACTTCGAGCTAGCAATGATTACCCTTTTCTCAACAACTTCTTTTCCTCTTGGGATAATATGCTGAAGCAGATTTGCTATCTTTCCTTTCTAAAATTCCTGACTTTTCCTTTATTGTAATGTCATCATTTTCGTCTTTTTAAGAAGCAACACTAGCCTGTTTTCCTTTCCTTCTTTAATAATATGTTACCTTTAATATTTTATCTATAAAGTTTTCGAATATTAGAATCAAGATATAAAAAAGTCATTAGCATTTCACTGTCTAGAGGTCATCTTCGCTTTTTCACTTTTTCATAAAAATACTTGGTTAGAAAGAGTTAAAATTAAATTTTGGGCATATTGTATGAACGACGTAAATCGTCCTATTCAAAACACTGCTTTTAACAAATGAATAATGTAATAAATAAATATTTGTGTACTTAATATAGCATATTAATATTAATATAGTAATAAACAAATACAATTTTGTAGAGAAAATCGAAAAGTTAAAAACAAAATTATACTAGCACCATCTTTTAGGAATATAAAATATATAGAATTTAAGTTTAATAAAATGCTCACAGTACCTTATAAAAGCATTACAACGAACGTCTATGTGCAATGTATGTGTTTCAAAATTAAAATTTCCATTCAAAAACATCGTTTATACTTTGAAAAACCAACTTGAGCATTTTTTATATATTCCCTATCTTATCCACGCAGTTCTGCACCTATTGTATTAATACAATGGAAGGTTATTTATACAATATACTCGTACAATGAAGCTTTTTCAAGGTACCAGGCAGCACAATCCCGAGGTGCACGGCTGAATATAGATTGCAAGCTCTAGATCCTAATAACTACAGTTAACAATTTTGGCTTTCGTGCAAAAAATGTACCTCTGGCTCTTTGGTTAACGTATAAAGTCCGAAGGAAGCACTACAGCATGCATATTTCCTATGTTTTAAAATCACAGTTTGACTCAAATTTATATTTGGAGTTGGTGTAGCCAACTTGCTTTTTTAAATTTTCTCTTCCAGTGGTCGCAAAGAAAAGGGCTTAGAATGTAAGCTTTGTATGGTACTATTTTTATTTACATTCAGAACGAAATAAAGCAACTATTTCACGAATTGACAGGAAACTTCACTACCGTGCCATTCAAAAGCACTAAAAGAGTATCAAACCATAATATAAGGATAAAAGAAATACTGCTAGTTATTTTAAAATATTCCGTTCAACCTTGTAACGAAACAACCATCTAGTCATAAAACTGGAGACTTTTCTGGGAAGGCATATGGCGAGAAATGACGCTTCAGGTGGTGCATGCACATAATAGATCTTCAGTAAATCGCGTCTGCAAATCGAGTTCCTTACAGATGACGCAAATCAAACATCAGTCGTAAGATAGCCGTCCCTTATGAAATACATTTCAGCTGTTGTTTTCTTTCTTCTTTTCTTTTCACTCATAAATACGAATTAAGCAATAATTACCGGAAATGAAACGTTACATTTCTGTGGAGGTAGCATAAACCAGTAACCTCCTTGCCTCCTACAAGGCACAGAATAAAGAAACTATTATTACCATGGTATTCATCTGACATCTCTTTTACGTTCGACACAATTACCCTGTTGCGGATTGCTTGGTATTTGTATGTGACCAAACCCTGAAATCTAGTTAACATATTGCGTTATTCTTTCTCGTGTCTTGAATAATAAGACATTTATTTCCTCTCCTGTACATTTCCCTATTCGTACTTTCATCATTGTTATGTGAAGGAAATGTTACAAGAATAATGTGCAATAAAGATACTTCACAATTCAAAAGCGAAACTAAATACAGACTTAATAAACAATTGTGTATTTATTTCAGAGTTATTTGAGTTAGCATAACACCTGAAACAAGCGTTTTTAAATGATAATAGAAGTAAACCAAATTTTATTTTGTGCAAATTACCTGAATTTTCTTTTTAGTTAAAAAGAACTTCATACTGAAATTTTCATTTTTAAGCGTATTAATCCAAGAATAAATTAGTTCTCAACTTAAGTGTTGGTCTAAGATATCATAAGAGCTGAAAAGTTCCCATTTTATAAAGACACAATTATTTACAGAGGAAAATAATCGCAATTTAAATATTTCTTTCTTTTCTGGTTATTGAAAAATAGCTAAGATTTCATTTTGTTATAAAATGACTTTTGGTACTATTTTATGTATTAATTATAGTCTAGGATTACCTTAAAGATTGAAAAACTAAGAGCATGTACTGAAAAGTTTAGCATTATAGGAACAAAATTTAAACTCTCTGTCGATTTGGGATTTTAGAGCATTTAAACTGTAAATAAAGAAAAAAACCGCAATGAATACAGTTCGATTCTTCATAAATGGTGCACAGTTGTGCTTAGGGGCTTAATGAATCTTCGTACTAGACATTTTAAAATAGCTTTCACTTTTTAAACTACCATCATGAATAAATCCAGTACACGTTCTTTTTTGTTATTTATCAAGGCAAATGTTTAATTCTCATAAAATGTTTTCATGATTCTCGAGGCATTAAAAGCTATGGTCTAGTATGTTAGATGACTTCAAATATTTTGCACATGTGCATAACTATATCCGGTATAACAAAAGACTTCAAAATCATAAAGTAAATTCTCAATGATGGAAAATACCTAGCAGAAAACGAACTTAAAGATCTAGTTTTAGCATATCCCTTTCATGGGGTCATCACCAGGCCAGCTATCACAAAGAGGAAACTTGCCTGTTTAACAGATTAAAGATATTGATTAATTTATTTATGTAAAGAGTTGAAAGTGCATATTGTCAGTAGGTCCCCGTCTTAAGAGCAAAACTCTATAATTCTATTTATAGAATGTAATATGCACACCTTAAGACAAAAATAATAATTCGGTAACTTCCTCCTATAATGCATGTCTATGATTGCCGCAGTGACCGCTGCGTTCTTATCTCTAGTTTGTTATGACGGCCAGGCGAAAAATGGTCGGAGAAGCCTTCAACAAATGTTTGTGCATTCAAGATTGAGGAACATTCGTGCAGGAGGGTATTTGATCATCACAATGATCCCCGCGATCGCCTTTCACGACTTTCGAGATCGAAGTACACCGCTTCTCTACCAGGCAACTGCCCAATTATCCTCACGAAGCTGGATATACCCCGTTCCCAGACCTACCAATTTAAAAATTTTCTAAGCAGATATCGAGAATCGAACCAGAGACCACCCGGCCAGCAATCAGCAACGCTAACCACTAGGCCAAGGATGCGGTCATCCAGTAAGCTATTGGTGTGTTACATGTTTTCATCAGAAAATATTTTCTGTGCATAAAGTTATATACGAATCAGGAGTGCAAGAAATCATAGGCTCGACTTTCATCTTACATCTTTACTTATTTTATTTTTTTTTTATTTGTATGTTTACGAATATGTAAGCTCCTTTTATGTTGCAGTTTTATTTCCAACGATTAATAGATTGGACAATTCCTGATCTACGTAAATATGACTATCGGCATCGGCCGTAAATATCTTATCGAGTTAATCGTAGATAATGATTGGATTTTATATTTTTTGTGTCGTTTTCCCTACAATACTTACAGTATATTATATAACGGAGGCAAGGTAAGAAATACACCTCGTTAACGGCTCGGATGTAGTTAACAAATGAAATTTAATTAGCATGTGTGTGTTCGTGCATGAGATTCTTCCCCCTTTTAGAGGTTCCTTAGGGAAACCTATATAAACTGAATGTCTATTTGCTAAGTCAAATTCTGCTTTTCATTTATCAGTAAATGACGGTTTGTTTCGTAGTCAAACAAAGTCGCCAGAAGCCAGTGTGAGGAACAGTAGGTATAAAGAGTAAATATTATCGACATGGCAAAATAGTTTCCAGTCCAGCCAAGGTAAAGAGAATAAATTGGATATTCAGGAATTATTTATTCACGAATGTTCCTCAATCTTGAATGCACATATATTTGTTGAAGGTTTCTCCGACCGTTTTTCGCCTGGTCGTCATAACAAACGGAAATTAACAGTTAAACATCTTAAGGTAGTTTTTCTGTAACATATTTTGTATACATAAAATGTTGTTTTCGGCATTTCTACGCATATTTGCAATTTTTTCCTCTGTTTTAGGTTATTCCAATCATCTATGATTTATAACAGTTATTATTAACTATTATTCACTATAATATATAACAAATCATATGTCATGTGATTAAGCTGTTAAAATAAATCGTAATTTGCACTCTGTGGACAACATTATTAATCAACCCCGCTCTCTTTCATCCTACACAGCGTTCATTAAAAAACTTATAATAATCAAAAACACAACACTGCCTTTAAAAAATACACACTTAAAGGTGAAAGTTACATCAATAATGTTACTCAAAGTGATTGGAACAAATAAAGAAAAAACTTCAAAAAGTGTTTTAAAAGTTAAAACACCTCAGCTTCTGCCATAGAGGAACAGTCTCACGCAAATATTTTTTCGATATAGTGAAACGGTTTCTCTTGTTAAGTTGGCATTATATTTCTGGGTTAGCCTCCCTCCATAATCGAAAAGGTGAGGTAAACTACACGACAAGGTAAACATTTTATTTGGTTGTTATAATAGTTACATAAATAAACATGAGATGGCATGTGAAGAAACAGGTTTAATAGTCTTAAAAACAACGTAAGGTTGTAACTAAATTTTTGCAGCTATATGTATCGTTTCAATAAAGAGATTATAGAATAAAAATGATTTATTACTTGGTATTTGTTTTGTTGATTTAATCAGTAGCCTTCCCAGTTACCGCCAAATTTTGTTATGTTGTCCATTGTTGCTCTCAGGGGAGTCAATAATCCGATCTAAGGCACATTGCAATATTTTCCGTAGCTATTGTGTGGTATGAGGCCTACTGTCTTTCATCGCGCGCTGCACTTCCCAAACTCTTTCCAGATACCTCTAAAATTCAGAACAATCTTAAAATAAGAGAAATGCATAAATGAAGTTACCCACTCGGGTGGCCGAGGTCATTAAGGCGCGGACTTGGTAGCGTGAAGTCTGGGGTTCGATTCCCACCAGCACCGTCCTGCCTGATTGAGGCTTTTTCAGGTTTTCCTCAATCCGCATAAATGGAAAGTGCCTGGGAGGTTAAGCGTAGGCTTGGAACGTTTTCTTCCTTTAAAACTCCCTTTTCAATATATAATTTCATCTCATGTGTCGTCAGTGTCCGCCGCCGGTTGTGCCTCAGTAGTAAAAACGGGCGTTAAACACTATTCAAAAATAAACAAATAAATGGAGTCTGTGGTGAAATTTTGTGAATATTGAATTTTTTAATTATTTGTTTATTTTTATTTATGAGAACTTCTGCAGTATTACAAGCCATTTATAAATGTGAAAGGTGTCTGCCTATGAAGGTATATGCCTTTCCGATTGAAAACGTGCTAATAAACGGGAATTAGAGAAAAGTTCGATCCTATTAAAAACTGGAAATAGAAACGATTGAATTCGGACTGAGATGCATGTAAAGGGGAATCCAACAGAGATGAGTATGTTCATGCGCGCTAACGTTAGTTATTTTTGTCCATCATTCCATATTTACCCACAAAATAAGCATGCGTGCTGCTTTATTCTATTTAACCTTCTGTATCCGTTATGTGTTTCCAAATTTTACACCTTGAATCAATAATTAATTCGTTGTTAAACAGGTTTTCCTGTAGGTTATCCAACATAAAAATAAAGCAAAACAGGTTAACCAGCAAAACTTGTGTAGAAATATGTAAAACAAATTTCAATAAGGACAAAAAAAGTTCATGCCACCAGGGATAGTACAGAATCCAAATTTAATCCAAAAGTGTATTCAAAAAGATATGAATCCGACATGTAAACGTGTCGCCATTACAAGCCGAATTCCAGAAGGCAGTCTCTGATTTAAAGGGTGTTTTTCATTCCGTTCATAGCTGAAAAAGTGCACAACGAATGATGGTGATTGTGTGAAAAAATAGCCATGTACCCTAAAACCTTCCTCTCTGCGTCTGTTGTAGTTTTCCTGAAAATTAATACTTGGCATTAATTTCGAAATAGCTTTCGCATTTTCCATTACTGGACGCATTACATTTCAAAGGTTTTCCTCCTAATTTAGAAATCCATAAACAGTGTTGCCTCGATGCTACATATTCCGGCTGGAACAGCGTGGACTGAACAGGACCGGATAGCTCTACAAGTCTATGGTGCTGTTGAAGACTTTTCTAGTCTAAAAACATATCTTTTCCAATGGATGTATCTTATGAGCCTCTGTTAGTATATGTTTGATAGCTGTTCCCCATGTTGCTTTGCTGTTGATTTACTAAGGGTGATATGCTGAGATGAAGGGCTTTGCCGTGATGCTGGAAAATCAACACGAATACTAAAGAATTTCGCAGTGCTGAATAAATGTCTTACAGCATCCTGTGTGGTGTCGTTGCTGGTTTTCTTGTTCGTACTTGCTACTGTTTTCATCAATGAGATGCTGTTCTTGTATGCTCCTTAACGTTTTCCAGCACTAATTACTCTCTTTAGTGCACATAGTGGTCTAAGCTTTAGCATTCATTGCAATGGCTACATCGATTATGTGCACGGCAAAGATTATGCGAATTTTTATTATTATTTTTTTTCCTTTGCGGTTTTATTCTTGACCTGAGCCACACTATCAATTATTGTACTTTGATTTGCATATTCGAAATGCAGACAGATACGCCATCTGAAGTATACTTTAAATAAGAAAAAGTGTAATTAATAAACTATCAAAACGTCGATTGACAAAGATAATAATCTGCTTTGCCAACCGCGTGCATAAGAATTTCCATAGCATTTCTCTTACATGTATTCATTTCCCCAAACTTTTTAATGGTGTTTAATGCACATTTTTACTACTGAGGCACCACAGCCGGTGGACACTGATGATACATTAGATGAAAGGATAAATGAGAAAACATTTTTTAAAGGAAGGAAACGTTGCAGGCCTAAGTTTAGGGTAACTCCTCGGCATTTGCCATTTATAAAGACTGAGGAAAACGCGGAAAAAACCTCAGTCAGGAAGGACGGTCCTGGTGGGAATCGAACGCCAGACTTCCCTAGAAGTGTAAAATATATAAACATACAAATTAGGACGAACTAGCTGTAACGATCTTTTGCATTTTCTTTGGTTAATCGATATCTTTCCCTAAAAGGCATATCACCATGCTTTCTAATTATATCTGGCGTCTCATTTCACAAATTCTAAACACAAAAAGCAACATTCGCAACTCCGTTTTGCAAAGAAAATGCGCCTATCCTCCTGAATGCGACTAAATTTTCGGCCGAATGATGAAACCAAAAGCAAGAATGAGAGAAAATATCTCGTAATTGGTGACGATGAATAAGGAAAAAGTTCACATTTAATATTGCGTCAGTGCGACGTCTGGTAGGCTATATAGTGCATAAATTACTGCCCTGACGAGAGCTGACTAGTAGCTTTTATTGCTAAAATACTAGCCCAATTTAGAAGCTATATCCAGAAATATGAAAAAAGCAGTATTCATAAACGTTTACTTGGATTTTCATAAGAAAAAGAAAGCTCAGATTGCAATCGGATGAAATTTCCCTAAGATCAATTTGAATTTCCCTGTTTTACTATGGTAGAATTTTCCCTATGATTGTCAACGCTGATGATAATGTAGAAATCGAACAGTACAGAATTCAACGACCACTTGTTGCTCCATTTTTTTCAACTAAGCAGCTCTACTAGAATATCCACCATATTCAAGAAAATGTCCTAAAATTCTTGCTGTAAAAATGATTCAACTCCTGTTTCCATAGGTTACATGTGTAGCTACACCAAAAGGCTTAACGATTATAGTGATGTTTTGTGTCAAAGCTCAACAAGGTTATATGTTTCAGAACGGCTTTTATCAATAACCAACCCTCCCTCTGGATGGTATGTGACTTTATTGAAAGAGTTCATTATTGGACAAACGTTTTGCGTTGGAGTGTACAAAACAAGATTTTCATTTAGCTTTACCTTGACTTCTAAAAAGCGGTGCTTCATTGCGTGCCTAATCTTCACAAGGCTGGAAGTCTAAAGCGTTGCGAAGAGAATTAATTAATTAGATGACTCTAAAAGACAACGACTTGATGCATTTCTGCGAACAGTTTTCTTGACGTAGATAACAATGTCGTAGTCGTGGTAATTTGTGGGATGTGGTCACGCCTGTTGATCGCTACGTGACCAATGCTGCTGTTCCCAGAGATCCTCTCAAACTTGGGCCTTGAAAGTGACAAGCGACAGCGCCTCCAGGGTATTATAGCAATATACATAATCAAAATCAAATATTTCAACTATGGGAGCTTCTTACTCCGAATTGCCTTTTATCCACTTCATTTCTTGCGGACCAGAAATTGACACATTTTCATATGTGACCCCGCACTAAAATATATCCAATTTCATTCCATAATTCTGGCATCACGGTTAGAAAGTGTTAGACAACTTGGGCTTGCGGTGTGCGGTGCTTGGTGGTGAGATTTGCTCACTAAAAATTTTCCGTTCTGGTTTCTGGAGTGGAAACAGCCCTTCGGGGGGGGGGGGGCTCAGCTGCCATCGGGTGTTCAATGTGAATATATTGGGAATCCAGCCTGCACTTCTGGTTGCCACTCCAGTTCTCCCCGTCCATCGTATTCCTCAATTCATCTTCCTACCGGAGGTGTCCCCTTGGGGGGCATAAATATAAAAGACGAGGTGTCGAAACATCTTCCTTCGTTCCTTATACCCTATCCTATACACATCGAAAAAGAATTCAACCAATAATGTTTAGAATATCACCTTGCTTAAGCATGATCGGCACTTATTTGTGTTTACTTGCTTATGAATACTTCTGCTAAGTTACTTGGGTAAAAGATCAGGTTTGATTCTGCCCGAATTTTGACGTTTCCTATACCTTCATATCTTAAATACCTAGCGATGGTCGTTTATCTGGAGTTTTTATGCAAAAGAGCAGATTTTAATCTTGCACTAATCGGCCACAATGCAAATATCCAGTTTCTTTCAATTTCGAGCTTCTGGACGAAAAGCATATCAATGATTAAGTTTTTATTATTAGGTTTATTTATTTAAAGAAGCTCTTTCACATTAGCGTTCCATTCAATTTGGTGCGAAAAATGGCCGATAAATATTGCGCACAGGCCTCTTCTTTTGGGCTTGAGGTTTTTTCTTGCCGTAAATCTATGACATGGAATCAACGACTTTAGTTCCCTTCCAAAGGAGACAATGCCTTGTCCGAGTTTGAATGCATAATAATAAGACGAATATGAATAATAATGATAATAATAATAATAATAATAATAAACACAATTCTAATTTTAAGTTATCTAAAGTATCAATATTTCATTGTGAGTATACAAGGCTGTATGTCTGAGCTTAAAGGATTGAAGTTGTTTGAAGAACTGTTTAGGACTTTCACTCCCAAAAGAATATGCATTATTATTACAATTATCGTAATCATAATTTTTTCATTTACGGACGTTTACATAGCTAGAACATTTTAGATCTAATTATATGAACAAGTTCAAACACTGCTACAAAAACAATATACTTTTTGCCATTTTTAAAATTTGCAATAATTTACAATTATATCAAATCTGTTTTCATCTGTTAGGGCAACGAGATACAGACAAGACCTATGTTACCTTTTATTACTATTAACATCTCATGGATAATGGTTTATTAGAATATTCTAAAAATGAACTAATTTGATACCCTTTGTATCTGTGTACCATGGAAGCTAAGGTTACTTGAAATTTCTCCTATAGACAAAGGGTAAATTACAGACAATGGCTTAAGCCAAATACATTGACCAAGCAGAATTCTACAGTTAAGGCATCGCCCTAAACAAATGAGAACGAAATTCGCTGTGATATTCTACCAAGAATTTCATATGTGTATTTCTTCTGCAAAATTATATATAATAATTTATGGATTACTTGTTCTAATTGTACACCAAATATATAGAATTGTATTATTATTATTATTATTATTATTATTATTGTTGTTGTTGTTGTTGTCTGTTATATGGCTCATAATGAAGAGTGTCTTTATAATGGAGCAATAACTGGATATTAATGGATTTTCTCTGGCGAAGGGTACTGAAATGTCACTAAGGGCAACATTATAAATACGCGTATGGGGAAACGTTTTGGGATTAAAATAGCCACAGTAGATGATAAACGAACAGTTTTGTAGTATGAAATGTGAAAGGTCGCATTTTGTAATAGTACCAGAGAGGAGTAAGTACGAAGTATGAGAGGGAAATCGAAAACAGTACGGAGATGTGAATAAAAGTCACCATAGAACAATTTTGTAAAAGCGTAATTAATGGAGGACGACTGAAAATGTGAGTCTAAATCCTATGAATCATCTAGAAACACAACAAAAATATTGACTAACTCACCAAAATTCAACAACAATGGAAGTCAGATTTGAGTCCCCCCAGCCAAATGTCGTTCCTAACCATTCGTATTTATTGATTTGTTTATTTATTCATTTAAATTTCTTGTTAGTTTTAAGACCATCTTGGAGGTCAGCGAAGCAAGCAGCAGGTTGGTATAATTAGGGAGCGTTGCATGCCGGGTGTAACACAGTAGCTGGGGAAGGAAGGAAGGCAGGCAGGCAGTCACGGCCACAACCACGCAAACACGCACTGCTCAACACGCTAACACGACTCACTCGCTCACTGGCTTCGGTTACCAACACGGATTCTGGGTTTGAATCCCTATGTTACAAGGACATGCCGAATTTACACATATTTTGCGTCTAAGAATGAAACTAGGAAGCATGAACCACAGATATTATGTAAATAAATCAGATAAAGGAATAACTCATGCATTAAAGTGACTTACTATGGAATGCATATCTCGAATTCTATTCCGTAAGGAGATATTCTCTTATTATTGTACACTTTCTGCATTTATCTACGGTTCCCTCGGCCTCTTCATTAAATTGGTAGCTAAAGATTTTCATTTTCTACAAGATCTTTAAGATGTAAAACAATGATCAAATCGTAATACTTCCGTAATGTCCTAACTCCTATTGGAAGCAGAGGTCATCTTAACATTTAACAAATTTGCTGTCATATTTATGCAGAACGAAAAAATCCTATAAGCTAATTCCTCACTGGCCTTGTTTTATCAGTTTTAAGCTATTTAACTGTAAAAAATAGCACATTCCATCCGGTTAAAATGAGGTGAAAAATATAGTGGAAACATTTAGGATGATTCTACTTACTTCAGATGCCCATTACAGTACTTATGTGAATTTTGAGAATTTACTGGATCTTAATACGCTCAAATCAAGTCTGAGAGAAGCAAAGAACGAAAGACAAATAAACAAATAAAGGTATTCAATGGTCAGATAATTGGTTCGGAATTATGATTAAGATCCAGAAATGTTCTGTCTTACACATGCGTTGAAATCACCATATTATATGCTGAAAGTGCATAGGGTCGCACCATTGACTGGCAAAAATAACAAGCGAATGCTCTCTTCAGTTAACCTATGCCTAATTATTTTAAACAAAGCCACTCCCCTTATACCAGAACACTGGAAATTTGCCAGATGTAACGTAAAGACCACATGTCTAACCAGATAAATGACTGCAATGTCAGTCATTAGAGCAAAAACTAAAAATAAGATAATTCTGTAAAACTTCGCTTTGATTTGACTATAGATGTGAAGTAACCTATGTGCATATGAGGAGGGGCAAGTCCCAAACTTGCTTGAATATAACTAGTTAAGGATTTTACGTGGGTTTCCCTTCTCAACTGACATATCAAGTTAAGTTGTTTTAATTGTTAATCTTTCCCAGACTCATACGCGACAAATTTTATTCATTCTTCATGATCGATATAATGGTTGTGAAGTAGTAGTCGTATGACTTTAATAATAGTTAAAGGAATATTGCACCTTAATGCTACCTCTCTCTTCTGTGATATTTTGGATTTAGCTCTTGAAGACCTTCTTCATTAAAACATTGTAAGGAAACTCGTGAACACAAATAATTGTAAAAATTCACGATGAACAAATAAAATACAAACAAACTAAAAGTGAAGATGAGGTCTTCTTAAAAATATACCCGTAATTCTGTAGAATTCTAGAGACCCTGGTTCTTAGTGGCATGTCATTTTCAACACGTTGCATATGCACGGAGTTGCACACACAGAATACCCATGAAAATGGGTACATTTTCTTAAGTTATTATAACCTTGTATTTAATACCTGATAAATAGGGAGTTTTAAGCTATCATATCTCCCGTTTTTTTGAGATTATCTAATTTCTCTGCGTATATATTTACTTTCTCCAAATTGAAACTGCAACCTGAGTCCAATTTAACTGAAATAGGTGAAAATAGAAGAATTAAACACTTTTTATAAAGAAATTCTCGGAATTAGGTTTGAATTCTTTCTTAATGGCCATATGTAGTCAATTCTATGATTGTGTTGTTATATCTTCAAACTTTGATAGCCCTCTCCACCAGGAATTATAAGGAACTTTGTTGGTTCCCTGGCCACTGTTGTGTTGTGAATATTGAGGAAGTAGATGAACTAGCCATAAGTGGGACCAGAAATAATTCTTCCTCTCAGTAAATATACTGTCAGAACTACCCTCTAACACAGCCTATGTTGCCTCAGTAGTAAAAACGGGCGTTAAACACTATTAAAAAAACTACCCTCTAACAATGGTCTAGGAAGAAACAGACTTTGACAGAACCTTTCTGACCAAAGCTGGGAAAAACTTTGATTATGTCATCTCAAGCACGCCTGACTAAAGTCCTAATTTTAAGGGATCGTAGACAAGTTAGGAAAGCTAAATTAATTGCTAGACATGACCCGTTTAGTAAACTTTCCCAGACTATGAGGCTATTTGATGGTGATCTTTCTTGTTGTCTCTGGAGGTAATCAGTAGAGACAGCTGAGCATTTAGAGCACATAAAGCTCTAGAAAGAGATTTTTGGAGGAGCTCGATTCTTAAAAAGAATGTACAAACTTCATAGAAAGTATCTTTGAAGCAACAGATCTTAGAACTATGAAAACAAGCAAGGGTATGCACAAAAAAGCTTCATTGACTGGTGTGTGTTTTTGCATTGCAGTTCCCTTTTGAAATACAGATCTAATAGGTCATCTTACGTGTGTTGATTACTATAATGAATAACTGTTTTAAAATTGCACGACTAAGAAATGTTTAGAATTTCGCTATTTTGAATTAAAATTACTGGTATCTGTTATTCCTTTCAGTGTTTAATGTTGTCTGTATAAGTAATTCTTTTATGATGTAGAACAAACGTGAAACAATTTTTATCTCTGTTATATGCAGTTGCAAACCTTAAATTACGATATCGCTGAAAAAATCTATGGAACGGATGTGGTATAACTTTATGAATTTTGTTATATAAAAAGCATAAGAACACTAATCTGTGAGTCATTTAGATGCAACAATAAGCTTAAAGGTCTTATTAAATTACTTAAAAGCTTGTTTGTCGTAATCAAATACAAAATATAATGGTGTTCAGGAAGAACGAACATTTTCCACTGTACTCCATACACTACATATTTTTAATTACAAAAATAATTATTTATATCAAAGCAATCTTTATAAATATTACATGTATTTCAAATTGTACCATGCAATTAGAACTTATTTAGACATAGGATTCTTCTTTGACTTTAGGTATTGCGATTATAAAAAGCAGTCCAACATTTTGATTCGAGAGTAATTAAAGAAATAAATATCCACATATTCGCCTCTTGATAAACCGGGAAGATTAAAAAAAAAGGTTTGCCTTTAACCACTAAACCACTAGAGAGAAGTTGTTGCAAAGAACTGTGTTCGCACACATTGCTGTCTGGCATTATCGTGGAATCCGACAAGAACTTAGCTAATACCAATTATTTTCTACTTGAACTTGCGTGTTGATACTTAGCTTTTGGCGTCAAGAAAAGGCTGCACCTGCTACCACTGCAAAGCGGATGTTGATTAGAGCAACATGTTGAGTTTTTGTCACTCATTGCCACTTTATCGTAATGCAGTGAAGTAGCCTCATTTTTGTTGTAGCGATTAAGGTAGGCTTGAATTTAAATTCCAGAATATTATTTATTGAAGCAAACTAGCTGACAAGTGTATTTCAGAAATCTATTCAAATAAACATAAGACATACCTAATGATAAATGATTTCTAATGCTATTAGCATATATAACTGAAAGGAGGGTAGCTGTTGTGTATATATAAAGTATTCAAATATTTCAAATGTTTTATATAAATACAAAGTTCTGTTAGAAATAGTTTTTGGGGCTCTTCCCAACTAAAAATGAAATTCTTTAAGATAATCTTCTAACATCTGAAACAAACTGGATGTCTCGGTTCAAAGAATAATCTTGTTATTTGTCACAATTTATTCTTACCCATATTGTACTGAAAATATCAAATGTATTAAAATAATTATCTTAGTTTATAAGTTATTGCAATGTATCACTGTGCTTGCTCCATATAACCAACCGATTGTTGTTGTTTCACTGTGTTACTACAAATGAAGTAGTTCACTTTGGTATTAAATATACCTGAATGCAGTGCGATATAAACGGAAACAAAAACAAATAAGAAGAAGAAGAAGAAGAAGAAGAAGAAGAAGAAGAATGAGCTAAACATTAAATGATATATTTGTTATAACTTCAATTGATTTGCGCTATAATAGTACAGAGTGAACAAAACATTTCGATCCATTTTCATCAAATATAATTTGTCAAGAATGAACTGTATGTGAAATGTAGATATGGTATGAATACATTATATCTTATTTCAATATGGCCACCACTCGTTTCAAAGTACTATGTCATAATATCCTGAAAAAAGTATGTTTTTATTTCCTAGTATCATTGAGCAGATTGGCTTAGGCGGTAACACTTGAGACTCACATTCGGGAGTTCCTAGGTTCAAATCCTGCGATCGATTAACCTGACCGAGTTCATTGTTTTTCCTCAGTCTGTTTTAAGAAAGGGTAATAATATTCTCTGCCCTTGCATTTCAACTTAATTCATTTTGTGTGTACCTGAGTCTTCTATGTTTGTGATGTCATGGAGGTGTCCCTGACACATACTGACCATCCATTTAGAGAACCCCTCAGAGTGCATATACGAGATGTTCTAGATGCGTCCAGAGTAAATAACTGCCCGACAGGTGACTAGCACGAATGTGTAAGCTCCAAGGAGCAAACGGAGGAGGGACAGATGCCACCTCGATTTGTTAATTTCTCTGTATTCATTTTCTTGGCAGCATTTTACCGCGTGAGAACATTCTAAAAAAACCTGAAATGATGAAGAAAGGATAACGCGATTTGTTTTAGTATTAGAATTAATTATTATTCTATGGAATAATTTTCAGTGTTATAATAAGTTTCCGGTAGCACCAGAAATATTGCCGTAACCTGTGCATATGCACACCCAGAAAATTATCTCAGCCCGGTAGTGCCAACCGCTACCAACAGGATGACTAAGTTTAGTGTCAATAGTAAATATTTCGGTATGCCTACATTTGGCAATAATTATTATTACGGTTTCTGTGTCATACACATGCCTGATAGCTGTTTCATTTTTTATAAGAAGGTAGCAATAATTGCTCTCAGTTTGTATGCAATTATGTCATTCCTTTATTTATGCAGAACCATCTGCAGGAATACAGGTCGTAAGTCAATTACCTGACATGCGCACTCGAAATACCCAAACCGTCCATACTGTAGTTTAGAAAGTCATCAACTAATCATGATGTGTTTTCAAACCGTTGCTATGCGATGAACAATTAATTAAGAAGTAAGCATAAATGTTTGAGGTAGGTTCTTTCTACTACGTTCATTATAATCTTATGTTGAGCTAATTTTATTTAGAATCTACAGTAAATCCTAACCAAACAGCAAAAGGCGTTCTATGTTCAGCAGTTTTCAAAGTGGGAATTGACAATCACGATACAACGCGAGTTTCACCAAGTTTTGGAATCTTACGTCATGAAGTCGTATTGCACAGCTGAATTCAGTGAATGTGGTATTTGCTTGAGTGAGTATGGGGTACTTAGATACTGACTAGATGTTGCTCACAAAGCCCTTATAACAGAGTGTTGAACATTAAGACAGTTTTGCTAGATTGTCTAAACTTGAAGAATGCTTCTAACATTTGACGTTTGCAAAATCAACACGTTTGATCACAGGGGAATTATACCCAATTTAAATTAGGCAATCTTTTTGAAAAGACCACGAATAGAGAAGACAATATTCCTAATTATAAAATTACGTTTCACACAAATGAGCATTTATTCCGGTATGGAACATCTCTATCGTTTATCATAGAAAAATCTGTAGAAAGGATAACGGGCTGGCACGTAACGATTTAATTAGTAACTTGAAAAACCTGTAAGCTATCCTTTAGTTTCTCACTGACGGAAACCGTATATATCAAGATATGCAGTTATAGTTTATTAAACAATTAACTAAATGTCTCTGTCGTTAGAAAAAATGTACGCTAGGATTAAATATTAACCAATTGAATACTGTATATGACGTGACAAGCGATAGAATTTTAACTCATACTATAACGCTACTTGGGCGTTTAAACTGTTTAAAAAGAAGTAAATCATTTAATTAAAAATTATATAAGGTATTATTGAATTGTTAAACTATTTAAATCTTAAGTTAAAATAAAACAATAAATTAAACAAATGGACATAAAATATCGTGGATAAATATTTAGAATTTAAAATGTTTATTTTAGATGCCTAAAACAAGAGGCTTAGGGTTCTTAAAAGATACACTTTTAACTAAAATAGATTTTAAGTGAATTTTGCACATAGTATAAATAAATAAAAGAATGCAAAGAGGGTACGAAAAATAGAACCTCTTTCAATCTAAATATATGATTGTACAAATTAATATTTTCTCCTTTTTTCGTTTTTCTTTCTCGTTTGCATTTTCATATCTTTAACCAAAAGTGGAAAAAATAGAGTTTCAAAGAGCCTATAGTATTTTTCCCAGTAGAGTATCTAAGTAATCAATTGTAAATATGAGACGTTTGTCGCTTATTATTAATCAATAAGTAGAAAAAAAGTGCTACAGAGCAGTAATTTACATTTGCAAAATATCGATAGGCATGTCGCAGCTGTACATTGCTCGTATTTTACACTGCTGCCTTTAAATGTATTTTATAGTCCATTTCTTTTATATAAATGTCTTCAACCCCGCCCCACCCGCTCTTTTACCTGAAACTTGCATATCCTATTTTTCATCGCTGTCTTAAGCTGAGCTTGTTGGCAGAATGGTCTCCCCATTTTATTTATTTCCAAAGCAGGAATGCTATTTATTAAGGATTTGAAATATATTTTAAGAAACATTTCATATTTGGTGGACAGAAGGGTCTTTTAAACTTTCCTTTGTCTCAGCTATGAACAACAGCATCCTCTTCTAGAGAGGACATCTTTTATATCTTGAAAACGTTCGATGTAAATGTGTGATCGTCTTTTACCAGATTTTCCAGCGTGACAGTACCAGTTTTGAAAGCAAAGGACTCTCTGGAAGTTTCTGGGAAAATGTTTGTTACCTCGTTGCAGTCGATAAATAAATTAACATTAAAATGCTTTTTAGATATAGCGTAACAGGATCATACAGAAAAGTACGTTTAGGATACTTCCCCGGCCGTGCCTTATATGCGGACTGTGTAAAATATGGAAGAACCTCAGTCAGGGAGAACGGCCCTGTCGGGAATCAAACCTCAAACCTCCCGCTCACGAGTTCGCGCCTTAATGACCTCGGCCATCCTTGGTGGTACCTTGTAGCTCAGAGGGCTTTCGACTATAGGCATTTGTTCATTGCATAACATTACTATTTTTATTTACTGGAGAAGAAGAGAGGTTTATAGGGCCAGATGTACTTAATTTGGGAATCTTAGGTCCTGTTCATTTTTTAATGGAGAATAATTGGCAAAATTCAAGCTTTAGAATGCTTAGACATGTCAGAAATCAGGAACAGCGGACATTCTTCAAAGTGTTAATAGGCTGCGAGGAGGAAAATCGAAATTAAGGTACAAAAAATGCTGGGGGGGGGGGGGGAATGAGGAACGCAAAGTCAAAAAAAAAAAAATAAGCTAAATACTGAGGAAAACTCGCATGATCCTGAATACTGTAAATCATTAACTTATGAAAAAAGTTTAACGCAGAAAGATGCATTTTAAAGTGTTGTTACTCCAAATGTTAATTTATTAATTTTTATTTTAGGAACATTTATCTCTAAGCTAATTCTCTACAAATATGTTTTTTTCCACACTAACTTCAATATATTTAACAGACCCAATGATTAAACATCTACATTTATTATTAACCTTAATCCAACATGGAGGTCACAATCTTCCTGCTCGATAAGAACTCAGTAATAAAGCTTTAAATAAAGCATGTATTAATAAATGAAAAAAGTTAAGTCAAAAAACCTAAAGATATAAAAGAGCAAAATAAATATAACATATTCAAACAGCAATACTAAGATCATCCTAAAAACACATTTATTCTAACATTTTATCAAATTGTAATGATAAATTGAATATAAATTTATTTTTAATATTCAATTCAAGAGCTCTGCTTATTTGTGCTTATAAAGGATCATATGTTAATATCGCTGTACTAGTTTTAATAGTTTTTGAGACATGATTTCCTTAACATTATGAAAATAGGTTAGTTTCTATAGGAAGGTCCTCTGTTCTTTAATAATAATTGGAGAAAAGTTGGTCAGGGTGCAATGATGGCATCATATCTGATTTTGATACTCTTGCATTCTACCTAAGCAATCTGGATTTGAATCTCTGTAGCCTTATGTAGAAAAATTTTGAATATTGCCGTTTTCTATGTCATTAATTCTATTCTTTAACTATTCCATTCTAAACGTTATGTTCATTACGGTCGTTTTCTGACTACTGTTATGAGGCTGTAAATGTTAAGAAATGTTAATAGCGAACAAATAAGGAATGCCCTTATTTGAATGAGTTCTATCGTAGACAAGACCCGCCCTCAGCTATATTTCCATTGAATCATTATAATATAACAAGCAGCATGATTGCAAAATATTATAATATGTTCTCATGTTCTCCTAAAGTGAAAGAAAGCATCTAAACAAAAAGAACAAGGGCACAATATTTAAGGAAAGAAGCAATTGAAAACGGTGGAATTGGATAAAAGTAGCTAAAATAAATATCTAAAATAAATCAAAGGTTTAAATAATTTTACATGTTGCAATAAAAAGTAAATTAACTAAATTAACAAATTTTAGTTCAATAAGAAATTAAATAAGTGAATAACGTTTATGAGATTTCTTAGATTACAATTCATAAAATATGTCAAAATAATTGTTGATCGTTACAAGCCCGCATATGAATTTGATCATGTTTTTGAAGACTCGCATATTCCTGTATTTAAGATATAAATTCCGCTGTAAGTGGCAGAATACTGAAGACTAAATTAGAAGTATGCTTTATTCCTGAAAGAAAAAAAAATCAGATGCTCTCTTCAGGGTATGACAGATGCAGGCCTACTACAAGCAAGGACAGCCACATTCCATACAGGCAAAGAATTTATTTAACGTCTCGCCGAATGAACTTGCCAATATTATATTTATAGTCATATAACGCGGAACGGTTCGTTGCTGACCTCTAAATAAGCCTTGCATATATTTTTCTTAAGTAAAAATTCAGCTATAGATGAAGGATGCTGTCACCATTACTTGAGCTAATACGCTATCCCTGCGTATAAATATGCCCAGTAATTATATACTGTACCGTATACGTGTTTACTTGCAGATTCTGCCAAGTATTTTACATTGGGTTAACCTCTATCATGGTTTCTTTAGGCATAAATAACCAAACACGGTTTATGAAAACTAAGTCCCCATTACCGGTACCTCAGCATGCACTGTCTCATGAATCCTCCCTCAATTGCTGTTTTTTACTATCATTAATGCATAACCTCCTCAACTGCAGACAGTACTCAGAGATAAGGAGATGGCCGCTATAGTGCGCATAAAGCCCATATACTACCAGGGCTTAATTTAGTCCTGTCAAACAAAAATCTCCATTCGATTATTGTGTCTCTTTCATATATATCTCCTTTCTGCAGTTGGTCAGGTGATGAAGTGGTAATCATACTTGCCTCCTGAACCTAAGATCGCGGGTTCGATCTTAGCCAGGACCGATGGATTTTTTCGGGCGTAAAAATCCTAAGTATGGCTTCCTTCGGAAGGGAAGTAAAGTCGTGGGTCCCGTGTCGTACATTTACGGCCATGTGATACTTAAATTTTATAGACAATTCAATTGCAATCATATTTTTTATTTTACAGTTGTCTGGCTACTTGGGTTGTTAATGTTGTAACCAACAATGGTTTTAAACTTTTGGGTGGAAGAGTGGAGTAGGAAGGAGAAAATCTACAGCTACTCCTATGTCATAGTCCCTAAGCTACTTTGCGTTTCTGGCTGTACTCAAAAGTGCAAACATAGAAACTGTGGTACATTTAGCGTTTCAAATTAAGCCCAACTGAATTCTTATGTTCGACGGAATCATCCAATGAATGCGCGAGAATTGGCGAACTGCTTGCTCACTGCGTCTTCTTCTTGTGACTAATGAAAATAGGTTATCTGTATTGTGATAAAGGTACAGACTTACATGTATAGTTTGATTCATCATAGTGAGAAATTATCATGCTGTGATGAAGCTTTGTAAATATATTAGAAATAATAATGTGTTATCTAAACGGAAGTTTTACTGAACCCAACATAGTTAAGAATATAAGCAAGCCTAAGTGACTTTGATTTCAGCTCCTCCCCATTTCTATGCCTCATTTTTATCGTATTCTTTACAAGATGAGGAAAAAAAAAAAAAAGATAACCATTCAGTTCTCCAAAGGGAATGCTTGTTGAGTGTTTGAGTGCACAAAACATAAACTATAATCAAATTAATGTAGATCTTCTCCTTAATTTTGCCAAAAAAATCTCTTTTCTCACTTTCAAAGATTAACTAAAGATATATTTAATGTTTTTGCAGCTTTAACATAAGAGGAGATTCCGTGAGGTTCAGAGAGTGAATAAAATTATTTGATTTAAGAATCTTAGTATGCTCTAAATTTAGCAATAAAGGAACTAAGAGAAGTGAAGTGAATTTCATGTTAAGTCCTAGACAAGAAAGATGTACTGACAGATTGGGGGCGCTGCGAGCAAAACTGTATGCGTATTCCCAGAGCTCATTATTAGTGTGTTTGTGTGTGTAACGTAATTGTGATTCGTGTGCATGTGTGTCTTTCCATGTGCGCACGCAACTGAACACTAATTGGTTATGTGAGGACAGTCGTAGAAAAGCGGCATAAGTCTCATCATTATGTTTTGTTTACAGTGAATAAGAAAAATGAAAAGGGGAAAAAATATATTAAATATTATCTGTATTTATAGAGTACAAACATTTTTCTTTGTGCGTTATATTTATCTAAAAAAATTACGCATAAAACAATGTTAAATATTATATCCTTGATTTCTTTAAAACATTGGAAACAATAAATTTGACAATGACTCTAAACTCCATCTTTTGAAACAGTGTATTGATAAAATTAGCCAATATATTTCATGATGTTTTGTTACCTTAACAGATAGTCTATGTTCATGCTGTATTAATATTTATTTGTAGTGTTTAATTAGTTGTAGCAGAACCAATTTAAAGTCGGGAGTTATGATCCTCTATCAAGTTGAGAATAAGCCTATAATTTATTATCTAAAATGGTTGTTTTTTCTTTTCTTTTCCGCCTAGTTCACTTAGTACCAATTGACTCGAAAATTTTATGTTTGACATCCCGTGTGCATAGCATTTACCAAACTATATGACTTAATTGTAGCCTATAGGTTTATAATTTTATTGTATTTAAGTGTTATGTTCTCCTTGGCGTCATTCCCTGAAATACATCATGTTTATTTATACACTTTCCTATTAAATATGTAATATTTAGATCAATATTAAGGTATTAATTTTTTCTGCATTTTATATACCTGCTACTTGTCATTTCTGCGTTTAAGTTGTTTTATGTTCTTTTATTAATGCCAATATTTTGATATCATAAAAAAGGAATGTTTTGTCTCTAAGTGACTTTTTATCGTCCTATTCGCGCTATTTGCTTATCGAAGTGACTTCGTCATCAACAATTATTTTTCAACTTCATTAACGCACCACTAAATTATTTTTATTGTGCTCTTTTATTGTAGATTTAGTCTTAAATGTTTTATGAAAGCCGTTTTCCCATGCAGTAAATTTCACTTATTTTTTGCAAGAAGATGAGTGTTGACTTTGTTAAACTTTATATTTAAACATAACTGCCGCTTTACAGTAACATCTAAACGTTTGATAAACTGAATCACCTAGGCTTCTCGGAGACCTTCAATTGTTACATTTGTATGCAACATTATATTTTATTTTCACTATGCTTTAATAAAACTTGAAAAATCCTTCCTTAATAAATATTTTCATAATTCCCCCTTTTGGTATTAAATTTCTCCTACTTACTATATAAAAGCAATCAACACTACATCTCTTGAGTTATTATTCTCTATTTTCTCAATTATCTAATTATACTACCAATACATGTTAAGAGAAAATATTCAAACTGGACCATCATCATAATCTAGTGGTCAGAGTTCAACCTGGATATGCCATGGGGATTTTTCCCTAGCTAGGAAATTCCCCATGGCGCCTGGTATGATTAGGCTAGAACTTATTAGACTTAAGGGGTTTTCCAGTGCACCATAATGATCAAATCTACTGGGTCGACCTTATATGTGGCCCGGCCTCAGAAAACTGACACAATTGCACAACGCCCAAGTTCCAAGGAACAAGGTAGATATTTCGGAAAATATATGCAAGCAGTTCCTTCATATTATGCTTATAGAAAGGCAAACAGTGTAATACAGCAACTAAAAATAGTAGCGAAAAATTTTGCTACTGCTATTGCACTTAACCCACTTTTTTATTTGCTGACTCTCTGAACATACGCAGCGCGGCTTACAGTTTCCTATTGTGAGAGAGGAACTTGCCAATTGCTTTGTGTGTGCAGAGACAAAGCAAAGCATAAGGCTTCTAACAGACTACACTGTAAACTTTATAATAACAATATATAAATATATATTTATTATCGCGTTCTGCTTCCATTATCCTACAAAACAAAACAAGATAAATGTGACAAACGTTACAATTTGTCCGTCACGGCAAGCGAGTATACCTGGGTAACCAATTCCAGAATGATTACGTTGTTAAACAGCGTGAGAACAAGTCAAGTTACATTGGTAAAACTTAGCGATTCTTTTTGGTGTAGGTTTTGACATGTTAATGAAAGACGAAAGAGTAAAAGCCGTTACACTAGCGGGTAAACATACTACAGAGAAACTGCTGCTAAATTAAACCGGCGAATCACTCTTAATGCTTCAAGAGCATTCTGAATGAACAAGCGAACTTTCCTAACATGTAAAAGGGTCTCCTACCGTATCACGGAATCATTATGGTTATGTATAGTCCCCAGGAAGGTGGATAGGTCGTCAAGATCCTGTTGAATTGCCAATGGTCACCAGATCAACACCCCTGGATTATTATCTGCATATGGCACACTCAAAGGGCATTGTATACGCCAAGAAGATTAACAACATGGACTACCCCAAAGAAAGGATTACGAATCCATTTCAAAAATAACTTCCACCACATAGCAGACGTCTTAGGTAACTAGGAACCGATTCTGTTATTAACACAAAATGTAATTTTAGTTTGACTTTTTAACCATTATCTATAGTGTATAGCCTTTCTTCTAATTTTATTTTTAAGGTCATACTTAAATCAGCTTAAATTAAGACAGCTTAAGATAAAAATGAATTAAATTAAATGATGGAGTACTTTAGCTCCTTTGGCGTCCATTTATCTTTAAAGAATTGGCAAAAACTCAAAAACATCCACCATACAAATAATGACTGACAATTGTAACAGAGTTAAAATCCAATACCTATCATAGTTTAGTAGCAATATATAATCCAATAATTAAAACAATGATTACCGAAAATTTAATTTTCAAAAGGAATAAGTTAATATGGATATTATTTCTAATAAGCAATGACACTACTATTACCACTACTACGAACAAAAATGGTACTATAATGATGGACTTCTGCCTGATATAAGAACAAATATTATCTTCCACTAAATTGTTTCTTAATGTACCAGAATCTTACTGGTTTGATCGTCCGTTTTATTTTAATTTAAGGTAAAAAATTTATACTTAGTTTTGCCTCCAAATAATTGTGACATTAGTGTTAAATCCATAATATAATTTACATACTGTAATGTAAATCTCCTAAATATTTAAGTTCAAGAATATCAGGTGATACTCGGCGATCGAGAATTCAAACACTCATAGGAATAATGTTGTCTTACCGAAGATTTCATTTCTTACATCAATCCATGGGAAGCAAACAAACTCATATTTGTGCTGTTGTATATGAAACGATGTAATTTCAGATTAGGAATTCATATTTGCGGTGGCCGAGGCGGCGTGCATGAAATGTCAGGAGTCTGCTACATCAATCAGGACAGGCGAGAAGGGGATGCTGGCAGCTGGACCACGATCGGGAGCCACGTTCCCACGTTCTCACTCTCACACATACATAAGCATCACCAAGCTTAACCTCAAAACGTTCTTCTTTTCTCTTTTTTATTTTACGAAAGCTGCTATTTTTAGCCTATTTTAAATGCAATTCCTGGATTTGCTTCCAAACATTTTAGGTATTTACATAAAATGGCCAGATCCTTTTATTTCTCTTGACAAAAGCGTTAGTATAAATATAAGCATAATAATTTTGTACATAATGCATCAAAAGTTACCACCATAATACATTCAGTCATACGAGTATAGGGTAGAGTAATTCTGTACAAATATTAAAATTTCTTTTGAGTTAAGAGCCTGGCTGAGGTTTCATGAGTGGATTTTTTCAACTCAAAACACCAAATAAAAAAAACAATAACACAACCATGGTGAAAAGCAGTAACTCAATATTTTGAAAACTTATGACATTATTGGTTAGGAATTCAACAACGGAGGCATTTAGGCGCCATGATAGCTATGATGCTATGTCGAGTTATATTTTGAGATTGTTAAAAAAAAATATAACAATAATCAAAAACTGCATATCAGCAACTATTGACCACCTATGCTCTAAAATGAAACGCCTTTTTGAACATAATTAGAGTAGTTTTATGTAGTTTTCTTAAGGTTTATCAGAAAATCGGTGATATAATGCAATGAACTCCAATTTTTCATTACTATTCTTGGTTTATCGCACCGTCCTGCTGCCAGAGGTTGGTGCTTAACAACTACAAGAACTGCAGCAAACTTATTAAATGTTCAAAACATGCCTGAAAAAAACCATATAACGAGTGCTAAGGGAGGGTGGAGGGATATATTTGCTTTTCACTTTCCGTACAAATTTATGTTTTAAAATGGATGGTTGCTTAATAATACTAGCTAACAGTAGAGCTCTAGGGTTCCCCCCCCCCCAGACTATAATTCGTCTGCGTACTCGAGTCTTATTTTGTTTACACTTCAATGCCACTCTTTCATTCATACCTTAGATCAATCTTCAATTTGTGTATATAGTCGAAGTACAGAAAACAATCTAAGACAAATTAGTTATTACTTGGTAGCCAGTGCAACTCAGTGTTGACTTGGGGGAAACTTCATTGTTTATTTTGAACATTAATTATGTATAAATACATATTGTCAAGTCATAGTCCGCGTCTTTTAAAATTTCTGTTTTAAATAAATTGAGCTTTGTGCTATATACATCTATTGTGATACTCTTGAACAAGATTTAAAAAGTGCTATCATTTATATGTTTTACAAACAAATTGTATGAAAGGGACACAGAAAACATCTATAAATACTATATGAATATATACGGCACACAATTTAAAATAAACAATTAGTGTTAAGAGATGACTTCCTTTAGTGCTATGGACGATCTTTCTTCTGCTGAATGAAAGGATATGTGGACGTAATTATACTACTCAAATGATATGCATACACTTAACGTGCTCTATTAAATGCTTCAGTGTTTGCTGATGGTATCATGTTAATTACGAAAAGTAAAGATGAACTGCAACAACTTATTTTAAGACTTAATACATTAATGCAATGCCATTTTACAATAAATATTATTAAATAAATTTAATATATTGTATTTAAATGGTGTTTCCTCCACGAAACCTAAATAATATCCTGTTGAATGCCTAGTGTAAAGTAGAGATTGCGAAGTTAATCTGCAGTTTTAGCAGTTGTAAATTATCATTTAACAGAAACAAAATTAAAACTTTATAAATTAATAGTCACGAAAATGAATCATGCATTTTACCAAAGTAACAGTAGAGCCAGCGATATGGACTTTCTCAAACATGTAATAAAATCTTTGTGATTAATAAAAAATTGAAATATTCAAAAAGCCACTTAATAAAACTAAATAAAATACAGAATCGTGGTTCTAATTTGACGAATGCATCCCAAATAACAAAAAACCAAAGGAAGCGCCCATAGCTCATAGAAAAGACTAAATTAACTGTAGAGATCAAAATCTCAAAAAGTAAATTTTGGTTTTGGTTTAAAACCTCATGAATGTACTGAACACGCGCACACATACAGAATATATTCAGACTAAGTCTTGCACGTGCGTGGTTTTGCGTGTTTGTGTTGTGGGGGGGGGGGGTTGGTACAGAACATTTCTGAAATAACATATGTTGATTTATTTAACCAAGAACCCAGATAAGTAATATATTGTAGTTACATTTAATATAAAAAGGGGAATAATATGAAATGACATAGTTTGCAGTACAAATTGATAGGGAGGTAGGTATCTTCATATGAGCAGACACCCTATTGTGCATTCATTTCCGTTTCAGTCTTAATTGAAACAATAGTGATTTTTAAAGATACAAATACAAGTATATCCGTATGAAATTTTTTGTGTTCTGCACACACAACATTTAGAGATGTATCCTATGTTGTAGCCAAGTGGTTGACCACAAAGACACAGGGTCCTGCTACTATTCTTATGTCTGGTGTTGTCAAACTAACTGCAAATAGATTTTGAATCCTAACTGCTCAAGAAGATACGCTTTCTCTCAGGGCAAGCTTAAACAACAGTTTTTTTATTTATTTGGGAGGGGGCTGTGCAAAAGTAAATCGCTGCCATATTGTTAGTTTTCGCACAGCGAGAGTAATTCTACATTGTATGGAAAACTATTTGTAATAAGCGCGGACTCTTGTTCTTATGTATTTGTCCTGTTTCAGGTACACTACGTCCTCCAGGCCTGATTGGAGGAAGCAAACCCAAAGTTGCTACACCCGCTGTAGTGTCTAAAATAGAGCAATACAAGCGAGAAAACCCAACCATCTTCGCTTGGGAAATCCGTGAAAGGCTCATTTCTGAAGGTAAGTTAATTGGAAGTGTTTTTTCGCATATTGCTGAGGATTCTGTCCGATTCTGTCACCTTCATCACTTAGAAACCTACCTAAAGAAAGAAAAGACGTTCCGAATGATTTTTCTGAGAGCTGTATTCCTCTAAAATGTTTAACATTTACCACAGTAAAAGAGCAGTAAAATTAGTATTTAAAATAATATAAGAATTAACAGTGCTACAAATTGTTCAATTCATACTTACTAAACGATAAACTTATAATTTTTCTAAAATTGGAATTTTATTTTTGTGTTACTAGTCACTTCAAATTAAAACTTATTCTTATGTATTTACTTTTGTCTTCTGCCCTCTCGATTTAGTCTGCTTATATTAAAGGAGAAACAAGTATGATCAAATAATGCGAATCAATTATTTAAATATCTCTGTACTAACGTTGCTCCTTAATGTAGGTATACTATCTCAGCATTGGTCATACCTATTAACGTGAAGGCCTAATACAATTCAAAACCAGGAATATTCTATTTTTTTTTTTTTTAATTAAAGCGCATTGGACATTCACATCTCCCAAATATGTCTGACACCAAACACTGCCAAGACTTAAATGTCATTGCATTCTTGTCACATGGCACTCCTGTGAACTTTTCTGATAAATCTTATGATTTATCCCATTTTAGTACCTTTATGTTTCTTCTGTGTCTTTCATATGCTGGCAATGGTTAACCGAATTTGTATATTATAATATTTTCTTTGTGTTTTTTCAATTCAGTGCTTTTCTTTAATTTCTTGTTGTTCTAAGCCAACTTCAAGTGTCATTTCTATGGTCTTCTGAATACATAGAAAAATTTATATACAAGGTGATTAGAAATGGAGGTATGTTTTAATAATTTTTCCTACAAAACGATATGAATGACTAAGTTCAAACAATTACATGAATTGGAGAAACTGTAATCAATTTCAAATGACGGAAATTTCAATAACATGCTGCGCTATTTCACTATCGGGAATTGTTGGGTGCTCTTCTCCATTTCTGACAGTACAGCCTGCAGCACGAAAGAAAAAAATGTCCCACAAGATGGAACAAAAACACAATGACCAGATTGCATACGATTGCCTGAATGAGCACTTCTAAGCTAGAATACTCTCTAACCGTTATCCCAAACAGATGGATGACCCTGGTCATCGACTTCGCCAAATTTAGGTCTCTGGTAAGAGTATTTTGTTTAGGAACAGCTTACACATCAATAACACATACGAATTATGGACTTGGTAATAGTTTTAAACTGAAGAAACGTTTGTAACTTTTAGCTAAGGTTTGTGAAGAATAGTGCAAGAAATTCCCATGCTGACATTTTTGTGATTTCAATTTTATTTTCATTTTCATAAAAACTTCCAAAGCTTATAATATTTTTCAATACTAATGTCATTATTATGGGTACAATGTATATAAATATGTTTTATATTAGTTTTAGATGAAAGTGAAATGAAGGGTAAATCAAGTAGTTTGATTGGTACTTTGAGTTGAAATCAACCGCTGCATATGATGCAAGGACGTGGAGTACTTGTATTATGTAGTTTAATGAATGCAGGAACATCGCTCTGTTGGCGGCTACTTTCGGTTGAAGGAGATTTTAATTCACTGTAACATCTCATCTTCTTATAATGATCCTCACTTCTGAGTTCTCCTGATCAGATTTCTCCTTTGATGAGTAGTGTGTTCATTATTTACGCGCTTATTACCACCTCTCCGTTGAAATCGCCGTCACTACAATAACCATCAAAGCAATAATGAAACAAAATTTTAAGCACTGACAGGGAGAAATGACCGATATTTTCATTAGCCACATATCTCTTAGACATATCTACACTTGATACTACATCAATTGTTCGCGGCTAATCTCGAGTCAAGTAACTCAAGAATTAAAAAGTCATAAACTTGATTATTACAATGAAAATAACGTATTATTTTCATTTGTTTGGAATGACTTTTTACACTATAGATGAAGACTTATTGTTAATGTGTTATACAAAGACAAACGAACGCTCCAAAGCCATGCACTTCAACCATCATTATTGACTGCTCCAGATTTTATTGCAAAGTAGTTGCAATCTGAAAGGTTGGCAAACGATCCATATTTTAGCTACATTACTGTATGCAATGTTTCTGGTCAGACAACTTATTATTGCAGTTCTTTATACCATCATTTCCATAGTAGTGCATGACAACGGCTCCTAGACATTTTGTCTTAGTGTCTAGATATTTAAATATTTTCATTTTCTGATATGTAAATCCTGCTTATAATACCAGTCTTACCATATGTTCGTGTGTATATTTTCTATAAAATAAAAATATGTTCATCACCAAAATTCTCATGCCATATAAAAACCTGCGCTAAATATATTAGTTTGTAATAAAATTATCAAAAGTAAAATGACCCGAATGAAATGTTACAAATCCAAGAGAAAATGGGATATTAGCCGAAAACGTATTTCCGTGTTCAATTTTAGAAAATGTGTCTTTATAAGCGACAAGAATAGAGGTAGAACTTTATGGAACTTGAGCGCTGATATCAAGGATGGAAAATAGCCCTAAGATTGGAATTGAAAATGAAAATTTAGATGAAGATACCTGCCTGATATTTCTGCAACACCTCATTTTCCTTCTTTCCAAGGTATTAAAATCTGTGTGACTTACTGACTACCAGTCTATTAGAGAAAAGAGAGAAGAAAGAAGGAAGGAGAGAAGCGAAATAATGGAGAAAAGAAATGGAGTAAGGCAAAGGTATTATTATATATTTAAAAAAAATCACTCTGGTGTAATACGTAAATAAATAATAATGTATAAAAAAGCAGTAGTGTCTAGGGCGAATTTCAACATAATTCTTTATTTCGTAGCTTGCGAAGTTTAAGAGCACAAAAAACGGTGAGGAATGGTTTAGGTTAGGTTAGGTTAGGTTAGGTTAGAAGCTGAAGAAATGGGGTATTCAAATGGTTACATATTTTTGTTACGTCATTGCCTTCTCAACTAAATATTAGGCTGCCATCTTATCGAGGATGAAGCAAACAAAGTTTCATACAGAGCAATGACCTGAAGGCACGATATTAAAAATGAAATTCTAAAAATGAGTGAGTTGTAAAGGTGCTAACTTGCCGATTAGGCACTGGAGTTTCGCACAGGGGCGACAGAGGGTAGTTGCGCAGTCCATTTGTAGCGCACACAGTGAGAATCGACGAACTACATTACGCTGAAACCAGTGGTGGGAAAACGGAGAAAACCTACCCAAGCTCCGCTTCGTCCGCCATAAATGCCACTTATGGCAGCTGGAATCGAATCGGGAAGCCTCGACGGGAGACGATCAGTCTTAAACACTCGGCTACGGTACCGTCAATATTGATTCTGAAAGACACAGAACTTTTTTTTTTCCATGATGAAAATCAAGGATTAGCTGACATTTCACCAAACGTTGCCACAATCTTCAGCTTTCTATTTGGAGGGAACTTGCAAAAGCTTCAGCTTCAAAGCTTCAAAAGCTTTGTAGTTCAAGCAGCGCCCAAAAAGCAAGAACTTTGATGGTAACTAAGTATCTATGCATACTTCCCAACAAGCAGCCGGTCTTCTGACTGGAATCGTAAGTCAGCGCTTAGAGCACTATAAACAATTTAAACATTAAAACTTTGTTCACAGCTAAAAAGTTTTTATATACATAAATGTCACTTCAATCAGTGCTGGTGAAGAAAATTTCAATATTTAAGCGTTGTGACTGATTACAGCGAAAAAGAAGTGAGGTTGCACATCCACGTTAGCATCTTACAGCAATGTAACCGGGGGCTGCACATAAAAGCGGATACGTCTGACGGAAAAACTCAGGAAATCAACTGAATGAAGCGATGAATTCCCCAAAGCTTTCCAGAGAAATAAAAAAATACTGCATGGTGGTCTAACATGAGCACCTTCTAGAACATCAAAACCTCAATGCAGGACGCGAAGATTTAACAAATAGAATCTTTACCTCAAAGGCAATAAATTAAAAAATATACAAATAAAGACTAGTCAACTTTTTGTAAATCTCTGAAAGTTTTGGACAAAATTGGAAACCTCAAGGAAGTCTTATGAACAACTAGTAACTGAAATAAGAAGAATTGTGTACAAATAATTTTAAACTATTACTCCATTACAGATCGACAGAGAGTAGTATTGCAAGAGGGCATACGATCGGCACACCGACATCCCGCCGGTCGCCTTCATGAGGCTTTAGAGATCGAAGGAGGCCACCTTTCAATCAGCAGCTCCCCAATTGTCCTCGCTAGGCGGGTGGACTTTGCTCCAGACCTCCGTAGTTTAGAAAATTACTTAACAGGTGTCGCGAATCGCATCCGGAGCACTATCAATGCGTACCACTAGACCAAAGAGGTAGTCTTTAAAAAAAACATTTCCCAATTTTGAACTCTTATTTACAAAATGTTAAAGCGCACATGACCTTATTTCAGAAGATAATACTTTTGTCTCCATCCGTTTCTCTTGCTGTGTTTTGTTTCATAAGAAAACGTTCAGATTTTATGCTGTGATAGGCTCTGTATACAACAGCGATTTCAGAATGTTTTATGACTTTAAAGAGTCAATATGCGGTACTGCGAAAGTGTGAGGTGCACTTTTAACACCCTATAAAGAAGAATGCAATATTAGATTCTTTATCGGTGTAAGTGTAGACCTTGTGCCATTATTATCAATTTTTCACCTTAAACGAACACCTTCCCAATTGTTAAGAGATTGCCTTTCAAGCTCGCTCCGGTGAAATCACTTAATTTGGAAACATTGGGAAGGAGGAGGGGGGGGGGGGGAAGAGCTTGAAGATGCATCGCTCACTTTAGCAAGATTGAAGGTTCAGAGAACTGTAATGTGTAATCTGAATGAAAAGAATGAGGTAAAAATTACTATAATTCCGGGAAAAATACAAGATTGAAGGTTGGCGCACCGGAACCGCTTTGCTACAAGCGTAAAAAATGATTGATACGAGTCGAGTTTATGGAAAGTAGCATGATGACGGGGTACTTTAAATCCTCATCTCTAGCCGCAAAAAAGAATTGGGCCTGCCCTTTCTATTAATGTTAGAGGCCCAGGGTTCGTAAACTTGTAACCGATATCCAATGCGCAGACGTAGATTTCGCAATGGTCTTTTGCCTCGAAAGCTGATTACCTAGTTATTTATTTGCCTATATGATTTTAAAAGGTACACTGCATACTTTACCTATTTTATGCATTCAAAGTACGCAATATATACTAGGGGATTTAAAAGTTTTCGGCCTGACCAAGAAAACACAAGATTTAAGAGAAATGTTTATTTCTATTATTTTTCAAAATAGTCACTTGTAAATCAATACAGTAAATCCAATGATATTCCAATGATTTTTAATACTCTCAGTAAAGTAAAATTTGTCCAACTGTAAAAAGAGGCGTCTGTCTCAGCTTTAAACTCATCTTTTGATGTGATCTTTGTCCAGGTAGTGCTTTTCAGGTTTGGGAACATAAAGTAATCGTAGGGAGTCAAAATTCATGAATATGTGTGGAAGCACTTGGAAGGGAAGGTTGTCCAGTTTAGTAACAACAGTCCCAGACATGTTCGAAGCTGCATTATCGTGATGAAAGAGAACTTTCTTTTTCGTAAGGCATGGACGTTTAGCCTGAATGCATCCTTCAGTTGGTTCAGTAGAGAAGCATAATACTCCTGTCCTGAAAGCAGTTTATGAGCACCACACCACGAGAATCAAAGAAAACTTGCAGATGGAACCGTTTTTGCTTTCTTTGGTACCCGTTTACCTGTTTCACCTACTGTTTGGACTGCTCCTCGTGTTTGTGTGTGTGTGATGACTCCATGTTTCAACTGCTGTTATGAAACGTCAGAGAAACTCACTTGAATTGCGTTTAAATAAGTCTAAACACCCTTGCGAAATGCGTTGTTGATTCATCGTTAACTAATGCGGTACCCTTAAGGGTAATGCTTCCTCATACCAAAAACTTCCTGTAAAATAATAGTGGAAATGGCTTATCGAGGTCTTTGCAATGTTAGTCAACATGCGTACCTTCAATCGGCAATCATTGAATATGCCACATGGCATTGTGAAAGTTTGCTACAATCTCTTCGGTCGCTTGGGACGCCCGGAGTGCTCATCATCTTTAATGGATGTACGACCACGCTTAAATTCAGCAGCTCACTTTTTAATCATCCTTTAGTGTAGATTATAAAACCTTTTGTATTTCTGTTGGATTAAACCATTCAAAATGAAGTGCTTTATCACAACTCGTATTTCAGTTTTATCTATTTTGTAGAAAATGTTAACGCTAGTTAGTTTACACGATCATCACAAACATGTGACTACACTTATGCAACTGAAACTTTACAGCGCGCCATCTAAAGGATAATATTTAACAATTATCATAGTAATTTGGTCATTTTCACAACAATTATCTGAATCAGGTCGAGAACTTTTATAGCACCCTGTATACATGCCTACAGGACTGTTTTTTCCTCAAATTGCTTTCAACCACTAGCTTGTTTTCATTGTTTGTAAATATTAATATATTCTCCGCTACTAAAGATGGTGTAGTTTTAGAGGTCGATGCAGGACAGTTTCTTATTTTAGAATCATGCGATTTGCATTAAAATAAATATTTTTTCTGGCAAGTTAAGAGCATAAGGCCTTTTCTTTCATTCAACCAGATTAAAATAACGTGTATATATAAATTAATTTAAAGAATGCGTATATAAGCAAGAGAGACAAGATGAAAATAGAAAGAAATATAAATAAGACAGATAATAAAAATAGTGTCATTAAATTTTAAGAAATATTATAAAATAAAACTTTTTACATTATGAAAACATAATCTAAGTTATTCATATCTAAATTACCGCAATAAGAACGTAACAAATACAAAATAGACAAACATTGTGTTAAGTGTTTTATGAAATGACAGAAATGTGCTCTGAACTTTATGTCCCAACTCCAAACTACACTGTAATACTATTTACTGTTTGTTTAAAAACTTAACTTTGTAAAAAACAGTCAATCATCCTTAATCTTGAGAGAAATTCTAGTTTTAAACAGATAATTTGTGCCTAATTAGAATAAATGTTGCAATTTTTTTTTAGGTTTTATTTTCTGTGTTCTTCTATGGAATGGTATTATTATTAATCTATTTAAGCGGATACCAGTTTGCTATGTTATAATGTATTACTCATTTTTAATTTTTACAATAATTTATACATTACTCAGGGTAGTTTCGAAGTCAGATCATGTGCAGTTAATGATATATTACAACTAATAAATGATTTCTAACATTCATTTGCAAAAATAACCGTATTGGCAACTCTGGAATCTTACCTGGCTGGAAGAAAATAAATAACGGTTGATCTCATTATTGCGCTTGCCCAAGTGTATACTATGCTCTTTTTAGCGGCATAGATTTTGTTTTTAAACATCAAAGTTGTATAATAATAAACACATTTTTATAGTATGTGATTTGACTCACCCAATTCGTTTAAAAACAATTAATTACTACGGATGTGATTGGTAACGTAATTCGAAGATTTAGGTAACGTTTTCTCCTATACAAATATGAAAACTGGTTTTTTTTTTTTTTTTTGGAAACAAGGCCTGTTCCACAATGACTGGAATATATTTATTTATAGTTCTAATTTATTGATTAATACAGAGCGTCCCGCTTAAAACACCAATAAAAGAAATGTCTATAAATGTTAAATAATAAACTTATTTAATTAAAATTTTCAATTTTAATCTTCAATAGATTTCAATTTGTCTACCATTTGTAGCACGGCAGATGTCAAGCCTGTTGAGAACTTCTATCCAGATAGTTATGGTTTCGGATCCTCTGCCAATCCATTCTCGCTAATTGTCACAAGAAAACAATACCTGGGTGCGAAGTGAGGAGGAGCACCGCCTTGCCAATAAATGGTTTCCATAGGGGGCTGTGGCACAAAATAGATCTCAAGTACGTCTAGATAGGCTATGAACTGTAAATTCAGAAAAAAAGCCAAATCAGATATTAAATTTGGGTGATCCGTCAGAGAAAGACACATGGTCTAAGTACGAAATCGTGTACAAGACACTCGCAATATAATCCAGTCTCTTGTCTTTATCGCAGGGCTTCCTCTGTGTTATATGAATTATGTACGTTCGCACACGCAACAGTATCTGTGAGGATGCTGGAGCTGCAAACTAACTTTTCGGATTTTTTTCTTGGCTTTCTTGTAAAGCAGGTTCGAATGCGTTCAGTTTTTTTTTTTTTTTTCAGAAGTTTTTTCCTGGGAATGTTTATTATTCTTCTTGTTTGCTTGAACTTTGAATCCCAGGCAATTTTTCTCTTATAGTCAGGATCGTGTCTTTAAAGGTTGTATTCTGAATGAAAACGGCATTGTACATTCTCCAAAGACTTTGCTTCTGCTAACCAAAGAACATAAATTTTCTGTTGAATGCTCACATAATTCTAGTTGTACAAAATGAACTAATTCTTGTTATTTATTCGTTTCTCAATCGCCATGGCAACCATATTACATAAACTGCAAGATGTGCACTACCATTCCTGGGTACATACATTCATTTTACTTTGGCGTATGTATTTTAAGTTATGGCTAATTCTTTTGTTGGTGTTTTAAGAGAACACCCTATATTAAGGACTGTTCTATGTTTGCTCAATTCGGGCACCGGCCTAAATTTGCATACATCCTGTCTGCAATATAAAATGTCACTTTTAACACTCGCATCCTCAATATTATTTTGCCATCAGCTATGTCACTTTAAATAATATTCCGAAAGCTGCTCCAGTCCCCCCCCCCCCGTTTTCCAGTATTTTTTTAATAACTAGAACCACAGCTGGTTTACACACAAAATTTAATTGCATTTAACAAAGAGCTAGTTATTCGATAATTTTAACGTATAATAAAAATTCGTGTTCATCATGACACAATTTTTGGACTATTGAGAGCAAAGCTGATCAATATTTTTATTATTTTCTTTAGCTTGCCATGGAGTGTCTTAAGGAATTCTTACACTCAAAAACAAGCCGAGAGTGGTGCACTGCCCGCTAATATAATGAGCATTCATCAACTCATCATCTGCAGCATCCGCTGTGATGCCGAAAATTGCGGTATGTTGTCAACGGAAAGGCTTTGCCTTCTTATTGCAGCTGTTCTGTTTCAAAACGAGGTGCTAACAACTTGTTCTACTAGGAGACCGTGACCATAGTACAGAAGAACAAGTCCAAATATTTGCATTTCAGGTTATTCTGAAATAGAATTCAATCATTAACATAATTATTGGAGAGTATTATCTAAACAATAAAAGGTTTCCGAACTAGCGCGCTAGTAAACTATAAAATTACTTCACGATTTGCGCCAGATAAGGAAACGAAAATTGTGAACAAATTCTGCTAGAATCTCAGCCGAGTAGATAGAGTACAGCTGGAATGTACGACAGAAAACTTCTTTTTGATAACTGCCTTCAAATACAACACAAAATATCTCAATAGCACAGAAAGAATTGTAGATACAAAATTCATTCTGCTTATCAAAAAAATGAAAACAGAAATTTACTTTTCCACGCCATTCTGCATAGTTGCCAAACTTTGCAGATTGGGGAACAAGAAAATCCGTTCAGATTGTTCAGAGGAAGATCCTTCAATGGAAATTTCTAATACAAAACAGGAACACAACAGATATGATGTCCAGTTATGAAATAAATATTAAGAAAACTCTCTGTAAGACTAAATAAGCCTAGGCGATTGTACAGTCCGGTTGTTGCATGGGTCTGCTTCAAGGGAAGGGAAGGCAAGGTAGAAAAACTAAGTGAGGAAAGGCTGAAAATCAACGATGAAAAGAAAATTTGCAAGATGAGTGAAGGAACTTATCATAGTAATGTCACGTAACAAAATATGACTTTAGCTACTCTGTCAACACCAATAATAAAATGAACCTTTAATACAACACCTCGAGCAAATAACCCAAGTTTAAGGAATGTTACCCATTCGATATTGACGGGAACAGTAAAGTAGAAATTTAGGGATAAAGAAATGATAAAAATGTTTACTTTAAATGTTAAATACACTACATAAAATTTAATGAAAGCTTTAAAATGCCATGCAAACAAAAGTAAACAACATGTAACATAGGTAATACACAGCGAGACAGAGAGGATCCTAGAGAAGCCAAAGGTGGTACCCGGCGAATTGGCACCCGCCGGGGCGTCGGTTGCAAGGTCCAGGCAAAGAAAGACTTTGGCGAAGAATGTTAATTTATATGCTCTTGTATGCCACACCCAACAACATGATTTTCCAGAAAAGTCTAAACCGCAGTAGCCAATTAAATTGCAGAACACAGTGTGAGTCATGTCATACATTTCATGAAACATGCATATCTCCGCGATGAGCAACTCAACAGGAAAACACAGTTATTTCGAAAATCTATGAGTATGCTGATTGTATTCTTTTAAGTTTATGAGACCACTGTACATAAGTTAATTATCATAATCTCCTTGATTTTCATACGTTCTACTTCTATATATGATAAAAAAAAGAAGAAGATAGCTTATAATCGATTCATATTGCACTGTACATTGCTATGCGTATATTAATGAAGGAAGCATTGTTCCTCGTTTGGAATGAATCATCTAAGTGTTTAAGCTTTTCTTAATCAAAGTTAATGGGTCATAATTTGCTCATTCATAAGTTTCAAAAAAAATACAGTAAAGTTGAGGTATTTATTTTTAGTTTAAAGGAGTTGTTAAACAAATAAAGAGACGCACGTTTCTACGGAAGAATTCATTTGATTTATTTAAAGATGCTCTTTAACGGCACAGTAATGAGCGTACCATTCTATTCAGGGCGTGAAACGGTTGATAAATTTTGCTCAGAAGCCTCTTCTTTCAGGCTTGAGGTTTTTTTACGTGTTGTAAATCTATGATACGGGACCTACGGCTTTACTTCCCTTCCGAAGGAAGCCAAATTTAGGATTTTGCGCCCGAAAAAATCCATCCACCTTGTCCAGGATTGAAACCGCGATCTTGGGTCTTCGAGGCAAGTATGCATGTAGACCGCCAGGCCCAACAGAATTTATAAAGAAAAATTATGGACGAAGACAAAGAGTGACAGGGAACATTTGAATCATAGACACGCTAGAATTGCTGAGCAAGATTAGGGCATGCATGAATTTCTTGTGCATGAAAGATTACCAAGCGATAGAATTGTTTTCCATCTATAACAAGAAGACTTGCCAATCCTAACTTAATAACTACAGTTTTTCTTATACTCATATGGAAAGTACTATTTCATGTAACTGATTTTATTGATTGGAAGGTTCGACTTTTCTGTACGCATACTTTGCCATATGCGTACCGCAAAATCTCCACACTATCAGTGATAATTCGTATTATGATATTGTCGATCCTGGTGGTGTAGTGGTAACCATACTTGCCTTCTACACCCAAGATCGCGGGTTCAAACCTGGCCAGGATCGATGGATTTTTTCGGGGCGTAAAAATCCTAAGTATGGCTTCCTTCGTAAGGGAAGTAAAACCGTGGGTCCCGTGTCGTACATTTACGACACGAAAAAGAACCTCAAGCCTGAAAAAAGAGGCCTCTGAGCAAAATTTATCAGCCGTTTCACGCCCGGAATTGAATGGGACGCTGATGACCTGAGATGTTAAAGAACGTCCGTAAATAAACCAAATCAAAAATTATGATATTAATTTTTAATTGTATAATATTATGTAAGAGCTACTTACGTTGTTGCCAGAATTATAAAAAGATATTTATAAAATAATATTAATGCAGATTATCTTTTGAATCACCCTGAAGTCAGTCGATCTAGTGGTCTAACCATACTTACCTCCTAGACCCTAAATCCGTAAAAATCCTAAGTATGGCTTCCTTCGGAAGGGAAGTAAAGCCGTGGGTCCCGTGTCGTACATTTACGGCACGAAAAAGAACCTCAAGCTTGAAAGAAGAGGCCTCTGAGCAAAATTTGCCGGCCGTTTCACGCCCTGAATTGAATGGGACGCTGATAACCTGAGATGTTAAAGAGCGTCCGTAAATAAATGAAATAAAAAAAATCAAACCAATATTTAATTATATATAAAGCTTTTATAAAACAGAGAAATTACAAATGCAATCATGACATTATGTATGTAAATAAAAAATACAATGTTGCAATATACAACATAGTAACAAAGTTCCTTTTTGGGAAGAGAAATGTTAGGAAATAGGTTATTTAAGTAAATAGTAAAATGTAAATATACACAAGAATTTGAAATAGTGTTGTTTGTTTATAAAGAATGCTAGGAAATGTTTAATAAGAACTCTTAATTTTGGGGAACATTTATTATACCCCTTGGCAACACTGGATAAAACTTCAGAAACTTCAGCCAGGATTCAAAATGGTGTCCAAGAAGCAGTAGGAGCTGCTTCTTATTTTCAAATTTTAAAGAACAGAACTGAACAAGTCCAATCTTTGAAAGCACCAATCGCTTCTGCTACTTCCACGTACTTGTAAGTTATGCCTTTTCTTTCATGTGGTGACTGCCCGGAACGGTTGTTAGAGCCTAATCACTTTGCCATATTAAATTAAATGGTAGCTACAGCACATTCCAAGAGATACAGATCACCTTGCACGTTTTCTCATTACCATCGCGAATTATGTCCTTCACTGTTTGTAGTAATATTTACATCTCTTCCATTGAGCAAATACAGGAGTACCAGCGAGACACAAAACACTGAGTTGAATTGAAAAGTTATTGCGGTCTGGAGGTAGCATACATATATTATTACTTTTTTATTTCTTAATAAAAAGAGTCAGAGGTCAGTGTAATCTAGTCCCTTTGCGGTTCATGCTTGGCGCCACCCACACAAATTGTATACAATTTTCCTGCACAGCTCCGCCCACACGATTGTTTCGTTTCGCAAAGCCACTAGCCTTACAGTTTGCCTTCTCATTCTGTCACTGCTCTCACTAAGTCTCAGAATCAACAATAGGAAGGCGTATGTCATGCTTTCCACGTGCAGTTAATATTGTGGCAGAGGGTGGGACTCCGTCTCTTTCTGCTTTGCTTGTTTGCTTTTCTAAAAGTATATGTTTACAGCTACCAATAGCATTTTCGGGCTGAAGTGCTTTGGAAAATATTCCAAATTAAATTCAGGTATGTTTTCATTATGTAGTTTTTTTCAAACACCATTTTCGTTGTTAGGCACCTCAAATGCTGGACATTGATGTTGCAGGAGATGAAATGATAAATTGGAAAATTAATCTTTTGGAGCAGGAAGAAAGCTTTGCAGTTTAGGGTAGTTACCCTGCATTTGCGAGGTTAATATGGAGAAAACTCACTCAAAGAGAGCGGTGGGAACCGAATCGCAGATCTCCCGGTCACGAGTCCATGGCTTAGTCATCTGTGATTGAAAAAACAGGAGAGCTGTACACTTATCGATAAAAAATTTGATCAGGCATAAATTTCGTATATCTTATTGTAAACAAACTGATAAAAATTAAACCCTGCTTGTGTTTTTAAAGTGTACTGCTTATATTCGGTAAGATAAAAAGTGTTCTCTCATTTTCAAATGCGTTATTTTTCCCATATCAATATCTTATCGAACTCATATATGTGAAATAGGTGTAACTCAATTAAATTTATTATAATGCTTTGAGTAAACAGGAATAAATTGTGGAATATAATAAAACAGAAAGGTGTACGTCAACATTTAATTACTGCAATAAGAAGACAATTATAAATAGAGGTGTAAGACAAGGACATCCGCTTTCCCCCTCTCTTTTAAATTTGTATACTGACAATACTATTTATAATTTAGAGATAATTCTAAATTCACATTTTAAAACAAATAATCACACTTTAAACACATCACTTTTTGCAAATGACCAGGATTTTATATCTGATTCAGAGGACGATTTTCAAAGGTCTTATTTAAATTAAATAATATTATAAAAACTAATTATAATATATCAATAAAGAAAACTAAGATTCTGGCATTTAGAGGAACAGATACTATAAGCACTAAAATAGTTTTAGATGGAAAACTCGTTGAATAGTTTTAACTATCTGAGATGTGATATCTGCTATACAAATTTAAGAAGATTTTTCTAGTAAACTTAACCATATAAACGGCACAAATAAAAGAACATTAAAAACACAAGAAAAAAACTAAAATTAAAGTTTTATAAAGTTATGGTGGTTCTTATATTGTTTTACAATGCTGATTCCCGTGCCCCGTAGAAATTTGGCATCTCGTAGTATTTCCACCTTCAGGTTATAGTGAGCTAGTTTGCACACTATTGGCCTCTTTCCTCCGAAATGTTTTTAAATCGATAAATAGAACAAGTTAGAAATAACTAGAGAGAACGCGCCCAAAGAATGAGAAAAAATCACATTTCAAAGATTGGATTTATCAAGAAAGGTGAAAGGAATGTGAGTAAATAAAAAAAAAAGTGATGGATTCACCTTTGACTGAAAATTGAGACCAAACAAGCCCTAAAAGCTCAACCCGTGAGTGTTGTTGAAGATGCTTTGGGTTTATAAGGTGTCATACGTTTTTTATATTCACTTATTTTGTAGCTAGTGTATTTTGTTTTCCTTTTCTTTTATTCACTAACTTATCTGCACATAATATACGAGCATTATTTCATATGGCCAGTAAAACTTCTCATAGAATGGACAGTAATCTCTACGTGTCTTAAAGTTTCGATTCGATATGTAATATTATTGCTTCTGGAGTGAGAGTTTTAACAGTTAAAACTTTCCTATTCTGGAATGATTCAACTTAACGATGCCAACCATGTGAAAATTTTGTTATGCAAAACTATTTCTCAAACTACAATTTTCATCGTTTTATATAGATGAAACATTCTTGCATTAATAACTACGTGTAAAATAAAATTAATTAAGAACATTTAAAATATACCATTTAAGGTCTGCATAAGCGATCGTTTTCAAGCACAATTTTCCATGAAAAGAGCAGTAATACATAACATAAAAGATTAATATTTACCAGATCTTATACAAAAACTTTCACTCTCATTTTTCCCCTGTATTAGGGAACTTAATTTGGTAAATTATACTTATGATCGTCTAACTGTAAAACTGAAATGCCCACCGTCATCTAGCCTGTATGGTGTTATGAGCGTACCTATCTGCTTGGACTAGGACAACGCTGCATCATTGCTTCATTTCTAAGTGGCGGAGTCGTCGAAACATAACACCATCGATTCACACTGGAAACCTTCGCTGCTTTGGGGGCATAGTACTCATACAAACTAGCATTTGGCCCGGGCGTGCCTACCTCTGGACGAAGACATACATTGAAAAATATATAGAATGTGTTTTTTAATGATGTTTTAACGCCCGTTTTTACTACTGAGGCACCACAGGTGGTGACACTGATAATACACGAGATGAAATAATAAACTGGAAAAGGATTTTTTAAGGAAGGAAACGTTCCAGGCCCAAGTTTAGGTTACCTCCCCGGCATTTGCCAGTTGTGAGATCTGAGAAAAATCTGGAAAAAACCTCAGTCAGGGAGGATCCTGGCGGAATTCAAACCCCAGACCTCCCGCTCACGAATCCGCACCTTAACGACCTCGGCCACCCGTGGCGGTGTAGGATGCTCGTGAGTGAGATGGCAGGTAAAGTGGTGGCACTTCTCGGTTGGAAGCAGGTTAATGTAAATGGAATAAAATAATAACGCTTTTCGTTGAATTCCACGGCTCATCACTATAGAAGCTAACCAGGTGCCTACATTTTTTTGAGTTTGAACTCAGAAAGTAAACAATTCCGACAAAATAATTTAGAATTTCGCAACGTTTGTCAAAAAAAAAAAAAAAAAGGTTCTAAGATGAGTTAGCTGCAAATATTAATCATGTCGAACCAACATAACGTAAATACAGACCAAATAAAAACGAAACTTAAGCGCAAGCTAATTTAATTTACTCATCTATTCTGCATCTCAGATTTTAGGTTTGTACCTTTTGGAATAATAAACAGGTTTATGATTATTGCACTAGTTTACAACATATTAATATTTCAAATAATTGACATCTGGTGTACCTAATATGATTCCTGCAGTTCTGTGAAATTTCCAGTGATTGAAGATTTAAAATCTCTACGTTGAAATCGCGGACGTGACTCCAACATTCCATGGGAGTCATTCAATAACTCGCTTGGCAAAAACAAATTAAAAGTGCTTGCAATATTCCCATAGTACACCATGTAAACATCCCTTTGAACTATTTATATCTATGCACTGGTCTATAAAATAAAACTTCTTTCAAAAGAACTAAATTAACTGAATATGTCTTTTTCATGCTGAGTTTACACTTGTACTTACATAACATTAAATAATATAGACCTCATTCGAGGTTACCGTAAGAAATCTATATGACAATTTTCAGCCACAACTTGTCTCTGGGAAGTTTCTCTTCATAGTCCAGCATATTGGCGCTCCGTTTGCTTTGGTACCTCTTTTCCATCACGGATGAAACCTCTCTCTCTCTCAAACCGTCTCGGGTGGCCGAGGGCGTTATGGTGCTGACTCGTGGGCGGGAGGTTTGGGGTTCGAATACCGCCAGGACCGTCCTCCCTGACTGAGTTTTTTCCAGGTTTCTTCAGTCCTCATAAATAGCAAATACCGGGAAGTAAGCTAAAATTAGATCTGGGACGTTTCCTTCCTTAAAAAACCTCCTTTCCCAATATATCATTTTCATCTCATGTATCACCAGTGCGTATATAAAAGAAATGTGATATAAAGGACCAATTATTATGACAAGATTACTTATAACTATGCATTTATTGTACGCAACATCGGCAATATAAAATGATAGAAAAGGTTATGATTAGAATTGGTAAAAAATAAGTTAGAATCGTAATATCGTTACAAAGTACCATCTCCTAGCTCGGAGCAATAGCTACAGATACACACTAGTTCAACTTTGCTTTATTTTTCATCTGACTATATCCGCATTTGTATGTACATTGCCGTCATTACACGTTAATGCTATCCCACAACTCGCCTTAAAGTAAGTTTATAGCCGAGCAGCAGAAAACCTATAGCCTAAATTAAACTTTGTCCCAACACAGGGGCAAGCAGTTAAATAAATTACAAAGAACGGGTTTAATAAATGAAATAAAAATAAAATAAAATAAAAACCAGAGGTGTAGGAAGAAAAGCATCAAGAAAAATGGGGGGACGAAAAGAAACAGAAAATGAGTCAACGAAAGATGAGAAATAAATGAAAAAGAGGAAAGAATGAGAGGGCATTAAGAAAACGAAGAATAGAACAGAAAGAATAACACTATAGCTCTTTTGTTACACACCCTATACGCAAGCAAAATCTTCGAATCCCTTTAAGCATGTAGCTGCTGTGAAGAAAACAACATATAAAAAGGCTTTACATTTGTAAGGCACGATCGATATAATGAATTATTAATCATTTATCATTCGTCAACTAATTACTCCCGTCCCGGTTCAGATAAGGGGGGATGGGAATACCTCGCGGGAGGTTCTGCGTGCCTGTGCCTGGCTACCTGTTCGGGCAGCAGCGAAGATGAGTCTACCTGATAACTCCATCATTATACCCGTTGTCGAGATTAGACGAAAGGGCAGGCAACCCGTTGTTCGTGGGCTACGTGTGGCCCTAAGGGTTTGTAAATGTGCCAATAACTCATTCCTCATAAGGATCCACAGCCAACTTTCTGAATCAGCCCTCATAATTAACTTATCAGCAATTGCGTTTTCGTTTTAATTTATGGCACTCGGTTAAATGTTTTGTTGCTTTAAGAGCAGTCATTTAGCTAACCCTTTTCTTTCTGTGATGAATGTGTTGCTTCTTTATATTAAACTAATTCAGGACACTGCTTATCTTTTAGGACGTCATTTACATTTTATTGAAGCAACTAGAATGCTTAGAGCTAAATTAGAGGAGAGTGTATCACACAGTTTGTAGTTTCATCTTCAGTTTGAAATATAATTTTTAGAAGCTCTAATTAAAAATAGTTACTTTGATGCAAGAAAATGCATATTATAACATTCAATACTCCATAGTTACCAACTTTGTTTTAATACAGTTATTAGCCAGTTTAAGCGGATACAAAAGATATATTTATAAGATATTGCACATTATTTTAACTTTTTGCACTTATCACTGCGGTTTCAAAATCAATTCAAAGTGCAATAAGTGATTTTACACACTGTTTTCTAAGATTTACTTCCATAAGTAACCATTTTGATTGTCCTGGAACCATGATATATTTATAAGATATTGCAAATTATTTTAACTTTTTGCACTTATCACTGCGGTTTCAAAATCAATTCAAAGTGCAATAAGTGATTTTACACACTGTTTTCTAAGATTTACTTCCATAAATAACCATTTTGATTGTCCTGGAACCATGCCAGGCTGGAAGAAAATCAAATAACAGTTGAATGATCATTGCGCATGCCCAAGTGCATCGGTAACTTCTTTCAACGAGAGAGTATTGCATTTTATACTGCAATTTAGTGTTAAGTATAGAAAATGCAAGTTTTGTTTGTTATTTTACCCACACCAAAACACGTTTAAAAACCACAATTACCACCGTTGTAACATTAGCAACATTATGCAAAGACTTAGGATTTAGGTCATGTTTCTTGTATGCCTCTAGTGAGAAATGCGCGAACAATTTCTCTAAAACAAGAAACGTCTTAAAATTACTGGAATACGTTTTAATTATAATTACTAATTTATTTATAAATACTGAATTGTATGATACAGGTGTTAAATGTGACATTGGCGTTTCATTTACTTACAAAATAAAATTTCTTTAAACACCTGTATCATAAATTACTATTATATCTAATATGTACACCCTTTGACAAGGAAATTAAGCAGTGTTTTATTTGGGAGAAGTCCGTAGTCTTCGTGTAAATTATGTTCATATAATTCCACATTTACACCCGTATCTCTCTTATATATGGGAGAGACAACAGGACATTGTAGCTGATGCCTTCTAATCTCTCCCCAAATAAATGACATAAATTTTGTTCTTAACATTTAACACGCAACAAAATAAAACTCTCTGAAAAGTGATGTGAATTCTCCTTGTAACAGAAAATGCAATTAAACTAATGCTAAATCCTCTAAGACAAACATATCAAGAAAATAAAGATAGAAAAATAATTATTTTATACATAATCTTCACATTTCAAATAATGACAAGACTTGAGACCTGAATTTCGCAATACTGTCAAAGACTTGTAAAAATTCCCCCTATGAGAACGTGATTATTTTCCATGTAAAAGAGGAAATTGCCTCTATTCAAATACCGAGGGTGCCAACAAATGTATAACATTTTCACAGTAGATCTCTATGTAATATATTTCAAAGTTGGACTGCAAACCAACAGTAATGTGTAGTATGATGTTCTGTAAACAGATGTGACTAACATTACATTATGCTAGCATTGCTACAACAAGTTGTTGAAGTTCAAAGGCAATGGAGACGTGTGTACAGAGCAAAACCGCTAACGCGAGTAAAAACTGCACGCATTCGAGACAAGTTTGAGATTCATAGAACCGTATGCGACGTTCACAGGGGCAGATCTGGGAGACCTCGCACAGCAACAAACCCCCGCTTCCTAGACTTTTGGAGGTTTTGAACACTCACCGCAGAGCACTCACGAAGAGATCCGATTGAGTTTCCACCGCGTTCTCTGGATCTAACTCCGTTTGATTTCTACCTATGGGGAACTCTTAAGGATGATGTATATCGTAGAAAACCAGCTACACTGAAGTTCTTCGGGAAGAAATTGAAACGGTAAGTGCTGCAATCGCTGAGGACACTTTCGCAAACATTGCCCAATCAACGTACTCAGAAGTATATCGACGCCGATGGTGAGCATTTTGAGCAACTGTTGTAACTGTAAAAGTCTTAAGATAATTAGTGCTCATTTTCTCTTTGTATGAACTCCGTTTTATTATGTTAATACGGTTTTTTCTTTGTTTGAAGTGTGTATACATTTTTGGCACCCTCTATATTTCTGCATCTCTATGCTGCTGATGTGGAAATTGCACATGCAACTTTATTTACATAACCTCCCTAGTTTCTCCCATCTTTAGAAGTAAATATGGATGGATTTCTGTAAAGAATTGCCTAAGGTGGACTGATTGCTTTTGAGATTTGGTATCATAATTTTACAAATGACATTCTTCACATACCTCGCGTCAATGAAACACCAAGTTATATTTCATCTCCATACTCTATAAGATATATTAATTTTTTTTTTCTTAATTTTTGCACCTTGAGCTACCTTTTCACTCGTCTGTCAGCCGAAACAATATCATGAACTTTATCGATGCTTTTGGAGCTCTAGGAAGTGGAGCATCTTCGATCCTTGTTCTGCCAGGCTTGTACTCATTTACACAAAGTCGAACGGTTTCATAGGATGATCATGCGTCCCGCAATGTAGGAAAAAATCCTCTTATGGGTTCTTTGCTGTTTTCTCTTTCAGAAAAAAAGAATTGAATCACACACGAATTTCATTCTTATCCATTTTTCACTGTCACTCGAAACGCTCGTTTAAACAATTGCCAAACAATGAATTAACACCAAAATGACTTGTGGTCATAGAAAGCAAAATTTCTGATCAGTTGCTCTCTATTAGAATGCGAAGTTACTTATCAAACTATCTTTGTACTTTCACAAATGCGGATTTTCCTTCCGTATGCTAATTCCATTTCTTGAAAATTATTAATTTCTCCCTCTCTAGATTTTTACCTGTAATTTGCTCCTTATTGCATCACTTTATATTTTTGTCCGATATTACACCTACATTTACACAAAGGTATTAGCGGAATATTAATACAGCATCACCTTTGGGGAAAAAAAGTTAATTGATTGGCGTTATTTCTTTAGCTTGAAAAGTGAGCAACATTATGTGTCACGTAAAATGTCCTCTACCTACATTTGTGTACAGCTACCGTTCGCTGACAAACTTCTTATAAGGTTTGCGCCAAAATGGGTACCATGAGAACGTGGGCATCAAGAGTCCTCTCCAGTACCTGTTATTACCCTGGCAACACTCCTTGTTTTATTTCCAACACCTCAAAAAGATAAATGGACATGTTTCTTCATTAGCGATTCATATTAGTTCATGTTGTTGCCGTTGTAATGGGAGGGCAGTGGTGTTGTGCCCAAATAACAATATTTAAAATAAGTTGCAAGTCATGAACAAAGAGCTATATTGAACAGGGAGGGTAATCAAACAATATTATCTAAGTGGGAAGTAACAATGGAAGAGATTGCTGTGGAGAGAATTAAAGTGGCTAGGATTACAGGGTGATTAATATTAGGTGTGAACAAACGAGAGCAGGTTTGATGGAGTTTACGTATCGAAATTACCACCTGCAAAATGAAAATGCAATACATTACTTTCTTCTTGCTCTTCTTTTTCACTAATGATTGGGGATAGCACTACAATTTTTTTTAAAAGTCTCGTTTTTCTGTAATAGGCAGGAACACTCCGTGTTTTAAGGAAGTAATTAGATTTTCTTATTAAAGGTAATGGATTTAAAATTATAAAAACACTCAAATTAGAGCACTCGCCTGTTTAGCTTTCATCAGCAGGTGGTTTTTTTTTTTTTTTTTTTTTTTTTTTTTTTTTTTTTTTTTTTTTTTTTGGCTAACAGTGAACGTTAAAATATTGTGTAACTGTTAAATTCGTTGTCTAAATACTTTTTCTCCTCACGTTTCTTATTTTCTTACCTGGTTCGTAAATTCGCATATTAGCTGGTGTTAACTCATGTCCTCGGTGATCGACCCCATGAACGTTTACTTTCTGGGTGATAGTTTATTTTCTAATGTATAAACTTTCAGAATTAGGCCAAAATGACCTGTTCTTCTGCATAAATATTACATTTTCGTAATTCTATTGGGCTTCTTGTTACCTTAGACCGATAATGAAAAGGTTTCAAAGATATCCGGTTAGTACCCAAATAGATCATATCCATTTCTTACACATGTGTGTATGTGTTTTTTATATTAATCTATTTCCCGCAGCATCATTTCTGCTGCTTCGACCCTCTTTGTTTGTTTTTTCTTTCTTTTTCTTTTTTGTCATTGGCCAATCTTCAGAGTCATACAACAAAGGCAGAGTGACCATAGTTTTATAGTGTTTAAGTAATGATTACTTCCTAGTTTTTCATATTAATACTAGTTTATAGTTCATAATGGCTTTAGAATGTGAAATTTCATTTTTAAATTTTATCATATGGAATTTGGTACTTAAAACTGTGCACTTGTTCTATAATAACGTCGCCAATGACAATTTTTGTCCTTAACTCCTTTTTAGAAATATATTTCATTAACGTCATATTTTTCTTCATATTTGGCATACTATGTGACAATGGTGGCCATTAGTTGCTGCGAGTAATTATGATTTGTGGGTCGCGGGTTCTATCTAGACTGTACTTTTTCTATCCGTTATCTGTTATAAGTGGCCGAACATATTGCCAAGGTGTTATGCTATTTAGTGCATGTCTAGTATGATCCGGAACATGTCTTGGGCTTAGTTCTTGCATTTAATAATGAACTTGTATACTCAGTGGTCTTTTGTTTCATGTTTTTTTTTTTTTTTTTTTTTTTTTTTCCAAAGCATCTACTTTTATCGTTTCCGCTGTACACAAATAGTATTGCAGAGTATTTCTAACTTTCCCTTATTTCACTTTTAGGAATTTTATTTATAGTCTAGCACGTTCATGGTACCAAAATTGTGGTATTTGCCGACTAATCGAACATTTTTCAAAATCATATGATTGACTACATTTCGTACTTTACAAATTTAAATGACAAAATGTTAAAAGCCTAAATTGTTAAATTTTTATACAAAGCCAACATTTGCTACCTTTTTGTCATTATGGCAGCTTCTCTTACATTCCGATTGCGCCATTAACAAATAGCGAAAAAGAACATTATTAATTCTAGACTACAGACAAATATCGCCGCTAAGAGACTATTCGTTCTCTAATATAAAGAATAGTCAAATAAACATTGTTCACAATTCTGCACAATAATGCAGCCTCTTTCATAACCCTAGAGTTCGAACCTAGAGCGAGATTTTGTTGTAATAATGCAATGTTCAAAATACATACTAAACTCGCGGGTAAATCTGCAGATAAAGTGTCATTATTGATCCGAAAGAATAATCAACTTCTAAACCAATGACTGAGTCTCCAGAAAGAAGAGTTGGCACTTCAGTAGAGCAAACGTAGATACGAATCGAACCCGAGCGCACGTGAGCGAGGTGGAGGGATGGGCAGGTATTATTGCGTTATAAGGAACAAAGTTTAAAGCGAACGTTTCCATGAAGCTGAGACACGGGACGAGGTCCAGCCATCTCGGACTGCGTGTCAGATGCAATAACTCTCCTCCAGATGGAGTAGTCGCCGAGGTGACAGCCACCTTGTTGCCAACATAACAGGTAGCCAAGACCACGCCCTCGCTCCATTTTCCCCTTCGTGCAGCAACGGAATATGACACATATGGGAGTCACGGGTTCGATGCCTACAGCACTTAACGGAAAAGAGATAAACAATACTGTAACGCAGGGGAGGTAATATGTAGGTGCTTCTTGATTTAAGTGGGTTGCGAACATTACGGGGAAATAATTATTAAAAGCATAATAGCAATAAAATCTAGCTAGGTATTATTTAGCTTCTGTATACATGGTATATGTGAATTAAAACATATTACAATAGTAATTAATTATTTATGAATTAACAGACTTATTGTGCAAAATAGGTAACAGAACAAAACTGAAACGGAAGTATTACGTCGTGAAGAGGGTTAAATAAGTAATAAATTAATTTTATACATTCATATTTGGTGTTTAAGATATTACTTAAATGAAATTTAAGAAACTAGCATGAAAGCACAGTCTGTAAAGTATACAAAATAGTACTGGAACATGAGTTCTGACAAAAGTAATAAAAATAATGCTTAAACATATAACAATAAATTATGATACTATTTCTTAATGAAAACCATTTATTAAATTTGGAAAGAGACAAGGAATAATAATTAGAGCATTTAAATAAAGTTACTAGAAGCATTATGTAGTTTCTTTCAGTGTAAATGTAATACAATTAACGTCAAGAAGAAAATAATCGCAAATCACAGTAAAGTACGAATTCTCCAGCTACAGTTGCACTTCAAAATATATTCAGAACATTATAGTTACAGACATGACATTCTCCCATACAAACTCTTGCATTACGGTAGACTTTAATCGATAGAGATTGAGGTCTATGATACCCAGAACGATAGAAATTCTAAAATATGAAATAAAATAAAAGAAGATAACTTTTTGGATTTATCATCATCTTCTTCTCTAGCAATAAAATGCTGACAAAGAGGATGAAAGGACGAAATGAACAGAAACACAATGAAGAGAACACGCACTTTATTGAGTGATGTTCTGGTATATTCTTGGAAGTAAATAGTTCACGGTTTATAGGGTTTAGTTTCAGAGATTCGGCTTCTTAATTGAGAATCGTTTCAGGTCTTTCGATTGTGAACATTGACATAATAAACCTGCGTGGATTGAGCGCAACAGTTCCAACATTACCGACCTAAGTGGCTAATGCAAAATATATAAAGTTAATAGCCTTTATAACCTTTATAATATTTACTTTTAAACTTATATTGATGACTTCACATAGAAAAGTGTTTAAAATAAATGTGAAATCAAATATATTTAAAATAGTAAACTTAAAACAAATAATTTAAACGTTTTATTGGCACAAAATGTGTATGTAAACACCATGAATGTATTACTAGACCAGAGAAATTTTGTTTTATTAACTAGCTGGCAGTGCCTATGTGGAAAGAAGTCAGTAGGCAGTCTCATAAAGCAAAACAAATGAAGAAATGCAAAGCAGAAGCATACCAAAACCTATTAACGGGTTATTAATATGAACCTTCTAAAGTGACAAACATATGAAAACTGGAAAAGCAATCAAAGCTGAGAAATGTACAAGCATTCCTGGAACTGCTAAATATCGAGGAGAAGATATTAAATTCCACATGAAATCAATAATAATTTGCTATCCAAATATTCATTAGGGAAAATTGCAATATGTTGTGATGAATAATGTATTTATTCCAAAATACGTTGACACAGAATGTTCTAAACATTAAAATTACGAAATCATATTTCAATCAGCTACACAGATGTCATGAAAACGTATCTAGTATATAGGCAATATGCAAATAATACTATGAGTTAGATTTAAGTCACAGCAAATGGAAGAAACTTAAAACATGCTCTTTTTGTTTGTTCCTCATGCTATTTTGATGGACCACTAATTGAAATGATATGTGCTTATGCGAATAAATAAAGATATAAATTATTTGTTTCCGGAATATTATTGCAAATTAATAAGTAAAAGGTTCGTTTTGATTTTAATATACTTAATTTGAATACCAAAAATTCATCTGAAACAATAAAAAAACTTAACATTCACTTTTTCTCAATTTGTACACGCCTAAGTCTACCAAAAACAGAAAGATTAAAAGCAAATATCTTCTTCAAGTTGCCTGGGAGGGCATTAAAATGTTTCCTTTCAACCAAAAAAAGGTAATTGCCAAATGAATGAATGATATTTAACGCCTTTTTTTGCTACAGAGGCACCACAGCTGATCGACACTGATGATACATGAGATGAAATGATAAATTGGTAAAGGATTTTTTTTAAGGAAAGAAACGTTCCAAGCCTAAGTTTAGGGTACCTCCCCGGCATTTTCCATGTATGAGGACTGAGGAAAGCCTGGAAAAAACCTCACTCATGGAGGACGGTTCAGTCGGGATTCGAACCCAGACCTCCCGCTCACGAATCCTCGGTCACCCGTGGAGGTTAGGTGACTGTCAGATAAGTATACCGGACTCAATTAAGTTTTAGTTCGCCCATTTTAAACATAATTTCTAATATGTTGGCAGTAAACAGCCACAGTTACACTAAATATTGCAAAGATATATAACCGACTTAATTTAATTTTGATATTTATACTTTTATTGTAGTTAAAAACGTCGGGATAAATGCATTTTCTTTCATTGCAATATAGTAATATCTGCTTAATACTTTATAATTTTCGTAACTTTTAAATTCAGAAGAGCTACACTATATTTCTGGTCATTTAAAAGGAATATAGCTGCTGCAGAATCACGCTTCTAAGGCAGTTTAGTGCATTTAAGTTTAAAAGTTTATCCAATTGCTGTGTTGGTGAATGCGAAAAAAAGTCCAAACTAATGAATTCTCAACAGATGATGTAGGCCAATAATAAAAACAATACACTCCATTCTCATTCCCACCAGAAACGCAGTTTAGATATTTCAGTGCTTGAACTGTGGCGTGCGAGTTAGGTCAAACCATTTTGATTCTTAAAACAGCTTCTTTTAGGCTGTTATCTATAGTATGGTATATTGGTAGAATATCTTACCACTTTATTTTACTAAAAATGAATTCCTTGTATTGTGCCATAGTAATAGCTATTACTGACTGATGGGGTAAGAGAGACTGAAATTTATAATAAAACATAAATGCAATTATATGTCACACATGAAAGCGGACAATTGAGTGCAAAAATATAGTTATCACCTATTTCTTATATAAAGATCAGTCGAAGTTCATGAGGAAAAAATATTCCAGATTATACAAACTGCTAATGAACTGGAAGCGTGCATATAGATGGATTTAGAAATTGACATTTTAAAAAACAAGTGCTAGATGGGCTTTATTCTGCATAACAATGCTCGTCCTCAAACTGCGAAAGGAATAACTGAAACAATACAAAATCTTACGTTTTAACTTTGATCGTTCTCTACAACAGTAGCATTGTTGTTTTTGAAATACTTGTTTAGAGGAGTTAATTTTTGTGTTGATAACAAAAATGTGAATATTTTTCTGCATTCTTAGACAGCTAGGAAATTAAATGGTGGCCAGAAAAGGGGCGAGAATGCATGGCTATTATTAATTTTCTTTAATATATGTTTTATTATTATCCAATATTTATTATCTTCAATTTGAAAAAAAATCTGCAAAATATCATGACAAAGATATTTTAAAATAAGCTCTGGAACAAAATCGTTCCCAAGATGACAGATACCGACACCTAAAGAAATCCTGCATGCAATGGAAATAAAAATCTTGAAACAAGACACGTCGGCTCCAACAGCCTTATGGCTTAAGCAAAGAAAACTATGCGTGACTAGTACGTTCATCTGCTGGAGCTGTACATAACGAAATCCATTATGACAAAAACTCTTTAAGTCCCACTTGAACATTAATTACAAGAAACTGCAAATAAAACCTGCATGATGTGCAGGCTTAGTCTATTTCATTCTCATTTTCAAGTTAAAACTAAAAAGTGCATGTCACGCACGCATTCAACAGCTGTCCCTTATAGTTATCCAGACAAAACGCAACAATGCACCCGTCTCATTTTTTTACAACTAGCTTTGTTTTGTCGCCAACGGCGACCTGTATGACTGACTTGGCAACTGCATGTGCATGGCTCAAATGTACCATTCTATTTTCCTTTTACTCTTGTTATTTTTTAATTCTAGACTCTCTGAAGTTGATGCACGAAATGAAATATCTCCAGATGTTACGTATACGCCATACATCCTCAAGATATTATAAAATAATTGTCAAGGCAGCATCTACGATAATTACATACTAAAGGATGCCTTCTCTTGTTAAAGAGCACCCTTCTATGGGCTTCCACTAGATTGCAGAGTACAAAAAAAAAAGTCCTGCTGCAAAAACTGCCACAGAAAAGATTAAAATGCGTATATAATTTCATATAATTATAAGAGCTGCGTCGAACGTGATTCTTGCAATGTTTTTAGAAGTACAGTCACCTCCAAAACTTAAGCCTTATGCGTTTTACTCATCTTACACAGCACAAATCCCATTCAGAGAATATTTAATCTATTTATATGTGTTTACTGCTCAAAAATAGTGATCAGCTTTTAATTTCATCATATAATGCAATAAAATGAACGTTTGGAACTCAATAAATCTTAAAAAATATCATAACACACTAATTTTATGATAAAATAAATAGCTAACAAAGCCATCTTCCTTGTTTTGTATGAAACAAAGAGAAAATGTCTTCCAAAACGGTAACAATTAGCCAATGGATAATTTTCTGCGCATCGGCCGCAAATTAAAATCATTGTGATATAAAAGAACAGGAAGGGAGCCACGAAGCATGCTGTGAAACACACAACATTCACACTGTGCAGAACATGTAAAGTTAAACCTATATCCAAGTGTGATTGGGTTGAAATAGTTGATCATGGACATTTCTATAATGAAAGTGCAATTTAACTTAACTCTACAGAGGCTAGAATGACACTGCAGTTATCGAACTCATTTATACAGTAATATTGCACCATTACTTGATAGTGCACTTCAGCAGTATTACTGAAAGATAGTACACATGCTCTGACTTCAATCATAACGCCTCCTAACCTGTGTATACATACTCTGATATCGTGTCCATGAAGAATTTGTTACATTTCTACTCATAATCACCGAGAGAGGTTCAAATCATGGTATCTTCTTAGTATTTAGTGTCAGCACAGAAAAAAAGTCTAGGCTTTCAAGGCATAATTAAATATTGCAGTAGTTGCGCACTAAGAAAAACACGTTACAAAAGAGAAATAAAACAGGTGGCAGGAAGAGTATGTTGCAAAAATTATGAAGGCTCAAGTGATGGTATGCAGCCAGCAGGACATGAAGCTGATATTTCAGCATTCAAGGGGAAAACATGTACGTTACTATTATTCTACTTATTATTGTTTATGGACGTTCTTTAACATCATTGGTCATTAGCATCCGGACCAAAAACTTTGAAAGCCTTCCCTTTCCTTTCTCTTTTGTATATGCCCTATACATTCTAGTTTTTTAAACTTCACATCGGGAAGTTTCAAATAATTTTTTAAATTCACTTGATTTCCCATCACCAAGATATTTGGTATAGTACGCCATGTTTCGGTTCTGGTGGTGAGTTATTGATTACATTATTTATTTAATAAATCAAATAATTTTAAATCTAATAAATAAACCTCTATTTCTGTATATATATTGTAACCTCAATTTTCTCTGAAGTTCTTCTTACTTTTGTAATCCAGAATAAGATGCCTATAATTTCTGTAAACTACTTGCTCTGAAAGACCTGAGAACTTCATGCACTAGCAAATTCAAGATAAAGCGAACAATGGCAAGAATAGTCTTTGAACCAGCTTTGGCGTTGATGAGCATGCAGCCAATGACTTCTGCATTAGAAACGTTAGTCCTACAATCAGACATGAATGCTGCAAATTGTATGAAACGGTAAAAGAAGTCTACGTGTTTGCTGGGACGGGAGTTACATTGTGTAGTGAAGGAGCAGGCAGTACAAAGATATGTGAATGTTCACGGATGACGAGCAAAGCTGCTGGACCCAAAGATTACAGGCATTTGATGGGCTGGGCCGAACCATTTGATTCACTGGATTCTTCTTCTTTATTATATTCCAAGTCTTCCGTTACAATGTCTACGTGACTGAAACCAATCGGAGACGGCTAGGGCAATATTATCCGACTGTTCTGCGAACAAAAGTGGAGTATCGTCCTTGTTAGCTCTAGAAGCAATCAGTCAACAAAGCGAATTACTGAAATGAGCCGCTCATCAAAAGCCAGTTGCACTAAAAGAGAGACCAGAAATCTCCAGCTCAAGAGAAGTTAATATTCGCAACGTCTATTGAGTTATGGCGCAGATTTCTCTCCAAGCTCTGCAGTTTTGAATCGCTGCATGAATACATTTTTGTGAAATCTGTTAAATTCAGAATGCATTAACATTGGCTGCCGTCTAGAACAATAAACTGTTAATAAAAACTAAAATCTCAACATGATTGATATTTTTCACAATTCAGTTGCCAATAAACTCTTCAATTTCACCCAATTCCTGAAGTTTGTGGTTACATTTTAAGTTTCATTCCCTGATCACAGATATCCCCTTTTTGAAATTTCAAAACTTTCCCCTACCTTGTGATATTCAAATTTTGAAGATGATTGAATTATCACATCTTTTGTTTTCCATCATTGGCTGGTAACCCGTAATGTTCTTATTGTTATATGAATTTCGACAAAATGAATATGTAAAAACTACTGAGCACATAATGTGTATTGTTATATGGTAATCAAAAATATTTTTGCTACGAGAAATAACAGAATGTAAGTGAATTAATCAAGAATTCCGAAATATGACATATTAGTGCAATTTAACATCAAGTAAATTATACTTTCATCCTACAAATAATTTTTTATCCCCTCCAAACTCAAATTTCAATAACAATTCAGGTTGCCAGGCAATTACAATAACAAAACATTTGATAAAATGTCAATTTTTTTTTTAGTTTAAAGTGCTATGGCTGGGTAAGAGGGGAAACCTAAAATGTTGGTTTTTAACTTCTTCCTCAACACCTAGTTGGCGTGATTTTTAAATTTCATTTATTTTAAATAGATATTTATCCAGACTGGCAAATTTTGAAATGAAAACTCTGTATATAAAAATATTTTACTCGAATCTTAGCCCTTATACCATTCTTTCATTATGACAACTTTTTTTAGCTCTGTATAAATATAAAATAACGAAAATTTGCATCTGTATATAAAGTTACTATTGCCATACTTTAAATGAAACAGGACAATATTTACTACGATATTAATACATATAATATATATATATGTATGTATATGTGTGTGTGTGTGTGTGTGTGTGTGTGTGTGTGAGATATTAATAAGTAGGCAAAACAAATCACTGTAAACTGAAAAGGTAGTTTTTTATCTAATGCCAGCCCATTGTTTCATAAATGTTGGACATTCCCCCTTAAAAGAGAGATTGTAGCGAACTTCTGAGGCTGGGACGCCTATGTTGTGCCGCTGCGTAGTCCCAGTGAAGACTGTGATATTGTTATTATCCACCGGCGGGGGGAGGGAAAGTCCTTAAATCTACCGGCCTACTTCAATTAGTCTATATGAATGAACGAAGTGAATTATTGACGACATAAATGTGGATGAAAAAAGTTCAGTTATATACGTTTTTCGCTTCTTTTGTATATTTGTCTTCATGCAGCTATATGCATTCATTATAATTAAGTTTTCTACTTTTAGCTCTTCTGGTAAAGGCACATTCACGTGTTTTCACGTGTATCCTTTTAATCTGATTAAAGTTATGGATTTATATAAGGAATATTCAAGAACGAGGATGGGAAAAGAACTTACTAAATATATACATAAATAACTCTTGCTTATAGCAAGAGAAACCCCGTGCATACGAAGGTGACATGTCCATGCCATCATAAAGAGTGCTAGATATTTTATTGTGCCCATGTGCATGTTGCATGGAGTAAACAGCAGGCGGTTTTGCATGTTCGTTCAATAGCTTAAGCTGTAGCAGCACGGTTAACGTGCAATAGACTCTTTTATGTCTTCCAATTCTTTTAATGTGCCACTGTTATTGTTGACATTTGTATTCTAATGAAAATTAGGATAATGATTTAAAGGGTTAAAAAAACTGGCGTATTTGTAGCGAATGATGATTAGGATGACAAACTCTAAAAAATTATTATAACCAGTAATGATTTCTCAAATATTAGACACTCATCAGAGTCAACCTGTGAAGAAAATTAAAAAACTGAAGATTAAATCAATGTTAACTTCACGCCAGAAAATCAGCGCAAGGCCTATGTATAAATAACTATAAACGTAAAAAATGCTCTTAAAGGAAGCTATAACATTATATCTTATACATTTCTTAGTTGTACACTTGGGTGATGAGATACAGGGAAACTTAGCCACAGTGCCTTTCAAAAGTTAGTTGAAATGTATTAATTCTAACCGATATGAAGTAATGTAAACTTTGGGTTATTATCTCTTTAAATTTTCTTTATTTTTTTTAAAAAAAAACCTTTACTTCTTAAATAAACTGTAATTATACGAAAAGATTTCAATTTAAGAATTTCAAGATTCTCCGAGAAAAATATTTCTATGAAGTTCTGCTTTTCTCTTTAAATTAAAGAGTTATTAAATACTTTGAAACCAACTATTCAACTAATATTTACATTTTCGCTCGTCGGAGGTGCAATTTTACATACAATGAGCGTTTATTACTTAGGCAGAGAAAGTGATACAATCTGTGCTGAATTAGACAATGCTTAGAGAAGAAAAAAAATGCTTATAGGAAAATATTTTTAAACAAAACCAGCATTTCTAAGTGTGGATTGTATTATGAGTAGTTAAGGAAACCCAATTTTACGACTGCTATCCGATCGAAATGCAGTTTCATTCTCTTACTGTGCAAAAATATGGAAGGGATTTTATGTAAGATTCTAATACTTATAAGTGTTTAGAAAGCAGGTTAAGTTCACCTAAAGTTACATTTTCCCTCAAATGAACTAATTGCATCAAAAGAGAGCGAATTTTTTGTGATAAAAATTTAAAATATTCATTAATAATGTAATAAAAATACGAAAATATTATTTATCAAAAAGTTGCAAATATGTCATTTTATATAATAATTTTAACAAGATTTATATAATAAACAGAAAAAATTGTAAGAATTTTTGAAAATATATTCTTACATTCAGCTTAAACAGTCATTTTCATTATAGCTTAATTATCTTCAGTTGTATTTACTCAAAAAAGTATAAATGCGAAATATAACATTAAAAAATTAAATTAAACCCCAATTTGTGAGTTTATTAAGAATTTTCTGAAAATGTGTATTTAAATGTCTTTTAATTAAAAATGTGTTTAATGAAATAGGAGCTTTAATACACGTTAGTGATTGTTCGTTCCCTGTTTTAAACTAATCAATACATTTAGTCCAACCCTTTCCAACTTTTTAATACTCTCAATAAAAAAAGATTTGTCCAACTGTGCGAAATAAGCGTCTGTCTCAGCTTCAGTCTCATCATTTTATGTGAATTGTGTCCACCTAGCCATTTCTTCAGGTTTGGAAACAAAAAGTTATTTCCGGGAGTCAAATCCAGCGAGTATGGCGGATGTGGAAGCACGTGAAAGCAATGTCATAGTTTTGTAGCAACAAGCCCAGGTTTGTGTGAAGTTGCATTATCATGAAGAAAACTTTATTTTTTGCAAGGCGTGGACATTTAGTCTGAATAGCATCCTTCAGTTGGTTCAGTAGTGAAGCGAAGTGGTGATGGTTCTGTTCTTTTTGGAGGCAATCTGCGAGCATCACAATATGAGAATTCCAGAAAATCATAGCTACGATTTTTCTTACATATGGAACAGTTTTTTACTTTGTTTAGTGCACTTTCACCTGTTGCTATCCACTGCTTGGACTGCTCCTTCGTCTCCGGCTTGTAGTGATGAGTCCATGTTTCGTCTACTGTTATGAAATGTCGGAGAAACTCACTGGAATTGCATTTAAATAATTTTAAACAACCTTGCGAAATGTTCATTCGAATGCATTTTTGGTTCACTGTTTAACAAACCGACACCCATCGAGTGCAAAGCTTTCTCATACTCAAAACTTCCTGTAAAAATGTAGCGGGCACGGCCTATCGATGTCCTTGCAATGTCAGCCAACTTGCGTACCTTCATTGAGTACAGTATTGTGATCTTTTGTCACAATCTCATCGGTCGTACTAGTTTTGGATCGCCCTGAGCGATGATAACTTAAATGGATGTACGACCACGCTTAAATTTAGCAGCCCACGTTTTAAAACGAAGAGGAAAAATCCTTTAATGTGACATCTAACTCTTTTTTTATTTTTGTTGCGGTTAAACCTTTCAAAACCAAGTGCTTTATCAGCGCGTATTTCAGTTTTTATCCATTTTGTAAGAAATGTTAACACTACTTCGTTTACACGATGGTCACAAACAAGTGACTACACTTGCGCGTTTGAAACATTATCAACGCACCATCAAAAGGATGATACTTAAGAAATTTGACCATCTTCACGACAACTCTGAGTCAGAGAGCCAGAGAACTTTTAGAACACCATTCGTAGCATCCAGGCGTACCCTTTGGAAAAATTCTTAGCCTTTCGCTTATTCTTTATCTACAGCTTTAAACTTTCACAGTTTTTTTAAATGTTCGATCGCCAAGGCCAAAAAATAATATACGAGTGCTTCCAGTACATTTCTAGCATCTATCGGTGAATTTCTGCAGGCTTAATATACTTTTATATGCACAGGGAAATGAATTACCGCGCCATGATCTGCGTTGGAAGGATAATTATGAAGTCTATATATTTCTTTCTTAACGCGGTTCATAAACTGTAGTCCGTGGACCCCTGGGAGTCCGAGAGGCACTCCTGTGTGTCTACGAAGCATTAGAATACTGTTAACAGCATTTATTTTTGAATGTGTAAATTCAAACAATAAATCTCGAGAAAACGAAAATTAAAAAAATGTAGGATGTATTGAGGTACAATAAATTGGAATATAATCAAATATTTGCTCCGGAAAAAGATTTCAAATAGATAAGTCGAAAACTTGGACCAGGTAAAACACTTACATGTACCGGCATAGTTTTCCTGGCAATAGCACACATCTTTCGTCAGCAAAATGTGTAGGCCGGGGCTCGCCTGCGGCTGCTGGACTACAACAAAATCTTGAAACTATTGAGATCTTTAGTAACAACTGACATGTGGGAAAAATAAATTTCTGCGCTCATATATCTAAAACATGTATAGAAACCATTTGGAAAACGTGAAATCAGAAATCAAAATATAAAGTTCTCCTTTAAGCCCGATATATCAGCACTTGTATCATCATGGGTGGCCGAGGTCGTTAAGGCGCAGATTCGTGGCCAGGAAGTCTGGGGTTCGAATCCCGTCAGGATCGTCCTCACTGACTGAGGTTTTTTCTAGGTTTTCCTCAGTTCTCATAAATGGCAAATGTCGGAGTGGTACCCTAAACTTAGGCCTGGAACACTCCCTTCCTTTAAAAAAAAAATTCCTTTCCCAATATATTATTTCATTTCCTGTATCATCAGTGTCCACCGCCTGTGGTGCCTCAGTAGTAAAAACGGCCTTTAAACATCATTAACAAATTTTAAGTGAAATGCAGTATCTTTAGGAATCAGCATTAACTCTAATGAACAACTTAGAAAAATGTATAGAATGTAAATATAGAATGTTAAAATGTGAGTTGCATCTAAGCAGTTCGTGACAGAGAGAAAGTTTGAGAATTGCCGCCTTAAGCCATTTGAATTCAATGAGTTTTGTTTTTTGCAGTAAGCCAATAACGCATATTTGTTGGCATAACCTTCACACAAGAGCATAGGTGTGTCAGGCATTAATTAACTCAACGGCCTGTACGCATTTAGCAGAGATATTTCTATGCGCCTGCATAAAGAATAAAAGATTCCACAGAAAAGCAGATTCTTACAATGGTGACTGGTCTCCCTTCGCTATGTTCTCTCAAGGTCAGCTCAAAATTAATAGTCGAGAACTAATCCAGCGCTACAGGTGCCCACGACCACACCAAGCACTCAGCCAAGCGCGATATTTTACTGTGGAACGAAAATAATGACTAAAGCGCTGGCTTTGCACCGTGGCCAATCGAATTACCAACCACTGCCTTTTGAATGTGTGCAACTCTGTGTGATCCTTTGTCAGAAGATGAACGAGAAGTTGAGGATATGGCGGGCATTTTACACGCCTGCCCCAGTTTTGTCTTTCCGCTCCTCGCTGGCATTTGATGTGCCGAGTTGCCTGTGTCCCAAAGCGGGCCAAGCGATTTTTAATTTCCCAGTTCCCTTTGATCAGAGCGAAGGAGAAGAAATGAATAGCCATCCATGATACTTCCACTTCTTACAGACATGAATATGTGAGAAGATGCAAGTCTAAAATATCGTTGCCTTTTAAGTTTCTTTTGTAAAGGTTTCACGATTGACCCTGATGGTTTCGAGATGGACGTTTAGACCCAGAGAGCAGTATACCGGGTATTTCATTATATTTATTTAGTTATATCCTGCCTTCCAAATTTAGTTAAATGGGGTGTCACTCCAGGCATTACGTCTATCTTTTTCACAAAATTACTTCACGTTTTATCCATTTCATAACAGGCAAAATAGAATGTTAATTATAATTATAAATGTTATAGACATAAGAATACTACCATATATAAACGAATTATTATTTAGATACTGCATTATTCTCTACAATTGCCTCTTAACTAGTTTGAATAATATACAATGCATATGTATTTTTGTGTGTGATATTGTAGGAAAAACTGATTTTTCAATTCAAGGACCTCTCTGGTTCCTAATTCTTAGAATTATTATACGCACGAGAAATCTTCATGTCAGATCAATCAATTATACCATTAACCCAAAGATAACGTTATGAACTATCCTGGTCCTGTAGTTCCATATCAAATCTGGTGTTGATTTTATGAACCTCCTTACATTTCAATTCAATTCCAACAAATTATAAAATATATTATTCTTCTTTATCTTTCTCGTAATTTCTTCTGAACATTTCCTTAATTCTAAGTGCCTCTAATGCTATTTCTACTTAAAAATCTCTTCTTAGTTCCTTCAGAGATACCACTTCCAAAAACTGTTGAACTCTTCACTCCCAATGATTCCTTAAATGCACTTTCTGTGATCGAATATTGAGTTAAGATGCGTTAGAGTGTAGTTAACAGAGTTCCTCGTCTGATAACAGCCATTGTGCCCATGCCAACTTGTGGACAAACACTTTCGTAATGCAGGGATATTTGTAGTTGTCTGCTACCCTCTTCTATAACGTTGAAGTTCGTGAATAATCAGACGATTCGGTTTCAATCATTGGTTGAAGCAGTTTTCTGCACTATATTTTCGAAGAATTTTTAAGCTCTCTAGACGCATATTCCAATTTCAAGAGACTTAGAGCTTTTTCGTGCGTATTCGTAGGTGTCATGTTAAAGCAGACTATCTCTGTATTAGTTAATCTAGACTTAAGTGAGACTAAAATTATGATATTCATAGACTCTAAATAATCCCTAATTAAGCCAAGGACTATCAAATAAAATGTCATACTCGCCTCTTCTATTATTATTATTATTATTATTAATTAATAATAATAATAATAATAATTAAAATAATAACAACAATATATAATAATGGTTCTACAACTGGATAGAGGAACAGAAGGGCGCATTGCTTTCGATGGTACAAAAAGGAAGACTAATAGAGAATAAAAATATATTCACGAACAGTAGCAGAAAGAAACACGGCAGGAAATCATCTCTTCCTGGATTTGCAAGAATGAGCCATATACCTCAAAACTTATAAATAAATTATTTAATTTACTATTTTCTAATAAATAAATAACATTACATTTCTAAGTATTCTTAAAAACGTTTTAATCTTATTTTTCTTAACATTTGCAAATATTTTCCGCAATAAAATATTTTCAAAATTTGGGCATGGACAGAAGCCCCATTTTTTTTCTTGCATCTCCGTTTATGCGGCTTGACATAAGGTGACATAATGACAGAATCTGATGCACCTATACCTCAGCATTAGATCAAATGCATTAATTTCTTTGTTATCTAAAAAAAAGTATGTAGCTATAGTGTAAACGAAATTAAATTACGAAAAAACAGCCGTGCACAATGCTCCCCAGTTGGAATCTTCAATGTAGTATCAGTGGAGGACTTTGTTCACTACATGATTAATTAAAATTATTTTATTAAGTTTTGAAGTCTATAATGTATAGAAAATACCGACAAAATATAAAAATAATTGCTTAAGGAAATCCTGCTGGAAAGGTGAATTACAACAACAAGAAATGTTATTGATATTCTGCAGGTCGACAGTACTATCTCGACATAAACCCTCAGCATATTAAGGAATTACTGTTAGAGCTTGTATCTCAATCGAAATTAGCAAGTAGCGATGACGTTGACATATTGGCTAGGACGAAATAACTCATCCATCTTGTCGCATTTTCTTTGCTAAACCCTTAAAGGTACGCCATCGTGCTTCCTAATTATACCTATTTGATCTCATTTCATGAATTCTACTCAAAAAAGCCACATGCATAACTGCATAGTCATCTATTTTTGCAAAATAGTTTACTCTCTGAGTGACACTAAAATGTAAGCCAGACTTTCGATTTATGAGTAGGAAAAACTTTAGTCCGTTATTAATTCACGGAAATCGCTTAGCTGAGTCGTACTAAAAGTCTATGCATATAATAATAGCTCACTTGCTTAAAACTTAGTATAGGGGTTTTCAATAAAACTATCATACATTTAAAATGAAAAAAGGGTATAAACCAAAGATGTTCATTTATTTCATTATTATTATTATTATTATTATTATTATTATTATTATTATTATTGAGCAAAGTTAGTATCATTATGTATGAATAAAACATCAGTTACATGGCCGCCGCGGCTTCGTTAGGTTGCGCCTATACGGGTCTCTCTCTCTCTGTCGGTCCTGGTAGTGTAGTGGTAACCATACTTGCCCTCTAAACCCAAGATCACGGGTTCAAACCCGGCCAGGATCAATGGATTTTTCCGGGCGCAAAGATCCTTAAGTATGGCTTCCTTCGGAAGGAAAGTAAAGCCGTGGATCCCGTGTGTCGTACATTTACAGCACAATAAAGAACCTCAAGCCTGAAAGAAGAGGCCTCTGAGCAAAATTTGTCGGCCGTTTCACGCTTCGAATAGAATGGGACGCTGATGACCTGAGATGTTAAAGAGCGTCCGTAAATAAACAAAATGGGTCTTCTTTTCAATGACAAACGTAAAATAACCTCTTTCACGAACAATGAACGTGATATTGTTCCTTACTTCATTAGCTGTTTCCATGTTTTGGCACAAACCCGTAATTTAACATGACCTTATAAGAAGTAATCCAGCGGCGTAAAATCGCATAATCTCGGAAGTTAACATCACGCGAAAGTCTCTGAATTTCTCCTTCAAAAGATCTCAGTATGACGCGTGGCGCCATCATGCTGAAACTAGACGTTTTTGAGATCCATATCTTCCATGGGGGCTAAATATAAACCTTTATAATAGCCCGGTATCTTTCACCATCGATAGTCAGAATCTACCCCCTTTCATCTTGGAAAAAATATGAATCAATAATTCCGCCCTACTACCACACCAGACGGTAACCTTTTGAGGATGGTCGTTTTCTTGAGTCTACATTGAATTCTTGTTGCTCCAAAAGCAGCAATTTTATTTGTTAACGAAACCATTTATTCAAAAATGGCCCTCCTTGCTAAAGATGATTTTTGGCTAAAAGCAGGGCTAACTTCTAATTGCTTCATAGCGCAGTCAGAATACACGGAGCAATCTATCGCCATTTGGCTTCAGTTCTTAGGTTAAAACAATTTTTTAAGGGTGTAACTTCAAGTCCTGATTTAAAATCCGCCAAGTTGTCGTCGATAAATGGCCATTGCTGAAAATTTTATTTCCATGGATTCCCGTGTACACTCTCTCGAGTGACGACTGTGTTTTCATTGGAACTTTTGCATCGTTCACGTACAGGCGTTATTTGACATGCGACAAAACCACTTGCCTCAAATTTTTCGATCAGATGTCGAATTGTTCTTTCTCAGGGACGAAATCGTACACCGTATACTTCACGTAATGCGTGGCGAACGGATGAATTGTTATGATAATAAATGTTAACAATTTTTAAGGAACGAAGAAATACGAACACAACTAAACAAATATATATAATTAAATGAAAAAGTAATGAAAATAAAAATATTTGGTGGCAGCATATATAAAGGAGAAAGAGGAACGGATACCAAACATTTTACTAAATTATAAACCTATATGACGTAGCCAAGTAGGAAGAACGAGAACAAGATGGAATGATATGTTTGAGGACGAAACAGGTCTACAGATATTTCTACTGGTTGTGGAATGATGTATCGTTCCACGGTTATTTATCAACAACAATGTAACCATGATTGCTATTGCTTCATAAATATGGCAGCTGTTATATGTTAAAAGTAGGGCAGTCTTATCGGAAGACCCCTGTCTAGATAGATTATAAAGTTCTCAAAAAGGAAAAAGAGATTTTTATGCTTATATTTTATAAGGATCTACGCATCCACTTTTTCATAAAGTGTTTAATGCCCGTTTTTACTACTGAGGCATCATAGGCGCTGACACTGATGATACTGAAATGAAATGATAAATTGAGGAAGAATTTTTTTTAAAGGAAGGAAGTGTTTCAGGCCTAAGTTTAGGGTACCTCTCCGGCATTTGCTATTTATGCGAACTGAGGAAAACCTATAAAATCTCACTCAGAGAGGACGGTCCTGATGAGAATCGAACCCCAGACCTTCCGCTCACTAGTCCGCGCCTTAACGACCTCAGGCACTCATCCACTTACCACCATATTCCAGAACATTTAAAACTGCATGTTAATACAGTGTAAGGTACAATGTGACTTTAAAGTCTGGACTATAGCATTCCTCACATTGTCCCCTCAAATTCAAAGACCGCCACGGGTGGCCCAGGTCGTTAAGGCGCGGACTCGTGAGCGGGAGGTGTGGGGTTCGAATCCCGTCAGCATCATCCTCCCTGGCTGAGTTTTTTTCATGGAAAATGCCGGGGAGGTACCCTAAAACTTGGCCTGGAACGATTACTTCCTTAAAAATAAATCCTTTCCAAAAATATAATTTTATTTCATGCATCATCAGTGTCCATTGCCTGTGGTGCCTCTGTAGCAAAAATGGGCGTTAAACACTATTCATTCACTCTAATTCAAAGCTCGATATACCCATACTGTACAAAACGCTTTTAAAATGCTAAAGACCCAGCAACAATCTGTTGCTGGATTAATCAAACTAAACTGCTCAGAATTTCTTTGGTTTGAATATAAAACGGAATGAGAGGCTACTAGAGAAATTGATTGGTACAGAATATTTCGCACGCGCACGTTCCATTTGTAAGTCCATTCTTTTTGTTTTCTCTGATTTGAACCTTTAACCTTTATATTCTTATTACAGCATCAATAATTATAAATAATTTGAACGCTCAGAGCGCAGCTTCCTGAAACATCTCTCTACCTGTCTCTGAATTAATAACTTGAATATGTAAATGTGCATAATAAATTGTGTAAGCAGAACATACCCTCTCACTTAATGCCAAGACGTTATGATTTGTTCTCCCACAAATCTATCTTACACGAGCCCACCAAGAAACATCTAATACGCCGTGTGAATAAATAGCTAGAGCGCCATCAGGTGCTGCTCGCAAATCAGAGCACAGTTAGATATACTAATGCCAACTTACTGTGCTTCATCAGGGTACGAGAGGAGAAGGTTTGTGTGCTGAAATTACCACAAAGTAAACACTAAATACAAAGTACATTTTGTGTTCACTTCACAAAACTTGAGTTAAGTTCTAGCGGTCTCAGTTAAGTTTATTGTTGTTTTTTTTAATTCAAAGTAAATATATCAAATGCTCGAACATTCAGGGCGTTGAACCGGCCGATACGAACAGCGAATCAAAGTAGTAAATGAAAAAAAGATCGCTTGTATTAGGCAAATTAACAGCGTTATCCCAAGTAGATTCATGTGAACATTTTTTCGCAAAAGCAGCTAATTTAAAATTAAACGTCATTACGCTGTTCTTGTACGCTGTTACATCTAACGTAACATCATTTACATTTCAGAAATGAAATATAAATCTTTTAAAGGCGAAAACTTGCTATGCATTTACGAGCTTACAGCTTTGTTTGACACCTAGAGGACCAATGCTATATTGATCTTAATCGAGAGCTGTGATATTTTAATGCAGGGTGTTAAAAGTAAAATTATACGGATATTTCAGTCCAAAACTTTCGTCTAAATAGCTTATTTAACATAATTTTGATGGGCTTTTCAAACCTATGTTGATTACATTTTAGAATTCATTCCCTTAATTGCCATCTCTATATTTTGATACTTAAATTTTGAAGAGAACTAAATTATTACACCACAGCCACAGGTCCTTTGGGCACGGACTCATGAGAGGGAAGTCTGGGGCTCGATTCCTACAGGACGCTCCCCCCCCCCCCGACTGAGATTTTCTTTTTTTTTCTGGTTTCCCTTAGTGTCCACTGCCTGTAATGGCACAGCAGTAAAAAAGTACACTAAAAAGTATTAAAAAATGTTATCACATATTTAATTTTTGTCGTTACTAGCAATCTGAACCTAATTACTTGAATTTGGATAAGATAAAAAACTAGTCAGTTGTGAAGTATATTTTTAATATTACAGTTATACAACCTATTTCGAAATTCCCGAATAACGTTTACATTCTATTCCTTCTGGTAGAGAATACATCATTTTGAGACAATCATTACCAAAATAACACCAATGCATTAATGTTTAGTAGTTTTATGGCATTATTCTCTCAAAATTCAAACAGCAATAATATCAAAGTTGCCAGGCTATGTAAAAAAAAAAGGTGATGTCTGCAACCTCTTTAAATTTTTAAGCATTAAAAGGTAGGAGTACCTTTAAATTTTAAAACGAGAGGGGATGGAGGTGAGGGGGGGTGGACCTTCAAAATTTATCAACATTGGCTTTAACCTACTCCTGAGTATTTATATTCACATGTTTTTGTTTAAATTAAATGTTTGTTAAATATATAGTTATTCAGACTGCAAAGTTTTGAAATTAAGGCAAACTTTCACGTTCGCGGAAGTACAAGAAGGTGAAGTACACAGGGCAGCTGCTCGCCGCACAATCGACAAAGTCAAAAAAAAATTGACTACATTTTTCAAAGACTGCTGCAAATATTCCCCGTTTGCTGCAAGGCAGACGTTGTGACCCTAAACATATTTAGATTTGCATATTGCAGCTCAGCTTGGAATTTAAGACCTTGTCTTTCAAACAACCCCATAAAATAACAGAATTACTACTCTGAAACTGTACGTAATAGTGCGCACAATAACAGACAACCGCCCTATTAGCGACTGTGCGCGTCTTTGAATAGCAGTACACGCAGCTAGTTACTACCCACGCAGGTTCCGTACACGAGCATGGAAAGATAAAATGTGTGCACTGTAGTTATAGTCAGATGATCCAAGGAGAATTCTCCGTTGATGCAATCAATGTCAGGGACAGTAATCGAAGAAATCATGGACGCCACTGCTACAGTTACTGCTTTTTGAATGTTGGGTGCTTTCGAGTTTATCTTTTGGAGCTTTAAATGAGCAATGCAATTGTGGGATATAGGGAGCATAGATCCAGTTCCGCTGGACTTTAATATCGTACCAACTGTTTGCTGTTTAAGAAGAATGTAACGCTATTCAGAATCTCGAGATATCCGACAGTGTCCACGCCATGGTCGGTTAAGGACAGGTAAGCTTCATATTCAACAGTAGACCATCAGCCTTCCAATATCCCGCATTTATTGGGGGATCTGACTAGTGTGAATTTTAAACGTTTCCCACTCACAAATCATTGATATGGTTTAGTACATGTCTTTAGTACAGTTAACTTGTGTAAATCAGTGCGAATTTCGGAATATGCCAAATATAGTTTACACAAGAACGATACAACCCAAAGAAACCACATAAAGGCTAAGAAGTTGGAAGATTATGGAACAATCAACAATAAGCAAATGCCTTCTTAGGCACCTAATTAGTAATTAAAAGTAAAATACACTACGTAAAATGTTTATTTCGAAACGTCTGCTAAATTATTATATTAGTTTTATTAAATATCACTTTATAGCGCTGTTTACACAGACAGTAATTATTTCCGAATGAAATAAAACATTTTCATTCATTCAGATATTTTAAATGCATTTTTATTATTAATATATCAAAACCCAATAAATGTTTAAATTTCAATCGCAGTAAGAAAAAATCCACTTGTGTGCTTTATATTACACTTATCTCAAAAGTACGGGTGTTCAACATGTAAATTATATATAAGGCAAAATTTAAATCCAGTCATGCTAAAATGGTGTATAAGAAAGGAGTGAAGTGTATTATTCTAAACTTTTCTGGGCATTATTAAAGCATCAATGAATTGCACAAAGAAGTTGTGAAGACCTTTTTATAAAACATTTGCAATACTGTTATAATGAGTAAGTTCTGAATGAAAGCTGTTCACAAATAAACTTTGTTGTACTAGAAAAAATTAGCTCTCTAGCATTTTATAAAATGTTCATGAATTTATTTAAATTGTAAAGAAAAACTTTAAAATAGTTTTAAAAAGAAGTTACACTAGGTTGTGTCTCCATTCGAAAGGTTCAATTTCCGTTGGGCCAATCATCCTAACCTTGGACTTTTACGTAATTTCCCCTGGCCACTTAGGCGAATGATATGATATTTACATTCCGCGAATTTTCCTCTCCCCATTTCATTTCATATCATTTCATTCCGTTAGTTCTGTTATAAGAACGAGTAAGCTGGGCTTTGGGAAGGATTCTGCCCCGGTGTCTAGAATGGAAGCGAATTTTCTGAGGGGGTGGAGGCCTCCACTAGTGTCGGGCTGTATGGCTGTAAACATATTAAATGCCCCATTTTTGTTTGCGCAGTCACCGCCCGGTGCATCCCTCATATCATCCCTTCCTCCCGAAGATGCCCAATTGGAGCCTTAAGCATAAAGAGCCTTCGTTGATCAAGGTTCAAGTATTAAAAACATCTTCCACACTCCAGACCATCTGCCCATCCATTCATTAAAGTTCAGCATAATACCAGCATAATACCAGCTAGATGATTCCATTCCATTTACTTATTTCCCTTCGAGAGCTGTATTAAGATTTCATAATAAGGTCTGGTCATACAATTTTTGGTTTGCTAGACTTATTGAGTTAGTAATTTTAGCTCTGTTTCTATAAAAGTAACATAAGCATCATGAACATACTTTATGAAGTTGATGTTCTAACAAGCATCAGGGAGACCACACTATTGGAACACTTTTACCAATCCAACAATATTGAACATTTCGTGCTTAGTAATCAAATCTGAAGTCGAAATGACTTGCCGAAAGAGATATTGGGAACGCCCATTGCCGAAAAAAGGCCAATTATGTTACATTAGACATTAGTAATTTCGAAAGTTATTTCCTTCTCACTTATCTCCAAAAATATAAACATTTTAAATATGCAGTACCTTTTTATTTTGTTTTTCACCGCGCCCGGACGGGACTGGTAGTCCAAAGCACACAACGCAGCTGCCCGCACCCAGTTCACCACGGAATCGGTGAAGTACCGAAAATGTGCTAAGGCATAAATTGTAAGAATGAAAGTTTAACATTTTTGTAGCAGAACGTGCTGATGAACAGTTAACCCCGGTTGTTTCGATTCCAATTCTAATCAATCAGAGAAAACATGCAATATTTCTTGTATTAACACATAACATCTGCGTCTTATTTTCTCGTCCAACAAGATTGCTATTACTTTGAATATAAGCAATATTTTATGAACTGTAGATCTATTAGGTGGCTGAACCCATTTTTGAAATTCTGTGCGACACTGAGCTGCTGATTCATTTCTTAAAAAGTTACAGCAAATGAAAACATTAGATATTTGAATCATGGCCAATAGAGAAATGAAACGAAATAAAACAGTAACTCCTCACTAGCCGACCGTATCTACGGCAATACACATCGTTTATTGTCGGCGTATGCAGCTGTGGCCTGTCAGCTTTGGATTCGGTTCGCGTGTGAGGAAAAACAAAAGGAAGGCCCGATATTTGATGACATATTTTGAACAAAAGGGGGACAAAAGAGAAATAAAATGTTTAAACACATAGAATTACTGGATGTTTAAATTAAGTGCTCATTGTAAAGCACACACAACAATAATGTAATTCGTATTTTCTCATGTTAAACAGAAGTACAAAAACGTTTACCTTATATTATACTACTTTACAAAATAGCAAACATATGAACCGCAGCTGTAAAAGAAAATGGGCTCCAATTTCTCTACAGAACTAATTTGCCTTCTTTTCAGTAACGCAGTCCGTATATTGCCACTCCATTGTCTTTCTCCGGGTTCTTAGTCCGCCGCTGCAGTATCAATACAGAGCTCCGGGCTTCCAGGAACTTGCCTTCCATCCTGCTTTGCTCGGTTAAACATGGGAATCGAATTGTTACACTTCGCCAACCTAATAACAAGAAACAGTGACGATGATGCTCTTTTGTTCCGTAATTGGCTGGTTTTCAAATTTCTTTTTGTGTTTGACACTATTTATTCTCTTTTCCTACAGGTTCTTGTTTTTGTTGCCCTTTCATCCCCCGAGTCTCTCTCCCTGCGTATTTTTACTATTTCGTTTCCGATCTGAAAGAAACACAATAAGTTATTTTCATCCAGTTTTATGTGCCACGAAATGGCCACATGCTGATATTTCTCAGAGACCGTATTTCCAGCAGAGAGAGGAGCTAGTGAAGAAAAATTTAAATTAAGTAAAATTCTTAGAACGCCGACCATCTTATTTGGCCTTCTTTATTTGGAAAAGCAATCCGTTTTGATTACGTCCTAATTTATTTAGTTTATACATCTGTATTTCTTCTTCAAAGTTCAAAGACCTTTTTGGAAATGGTAATATCAGATGATTTATTTTCAGACATAAATTACAGGTCTCAGAACGAAATACGTTTCATTGTGCTGCTGCTAATAAGTCATTTTGCAACTTTACTTATATTGATATATTTGACATGTTCTATTTCCACTGGCTGCTCATCAATATGCAGCAGGAAAAGAAAATATCGAGTTCCTTGTGTAATTTTCATCCCCAATAGTTTGTAAATTTTTGTATGTGGATTTAAAATCTCGGAAATACCAGAATTCTCTGAAAAGTTGGCTGTGAATATACAACGACAAGAGGATCTGCTAGTCAATGTTATTATACTTTGCATAAATAGGACTTAGGTTTAGTTCAGTTAACGTACTTCATCTTCCAGTGTCAATCTTATTGGGGGTGGTGCATTTTAGTGTCAAATCTTATTCCAGTGTCATCAATTTGAATTATTAACGGGTTTATAATAAAATTATGTGTATTATTGAAATTATCTTCCAAAATGTCAACTAAATAGGGTTGTCTGGATTGCATTAAAATTCCTCAGATACGTTTTCCATAACTACGTTTAGTCACTTGAAGTTCATTTTAATGTTTGTTCTTTCTTTTTTTTTTCCTTTGAAATTCATTTCTAAGTTTTCTGGAGCCAGATTTCTTAACTATGATTTATCGCCGTAATGTCCTATTTGTTATAACATAATCATCTGCAGAGACGACAGTTAAGAGTTCGTTCCCTTCTCGGACCAGAAGAATAGTTTCTGTGTATCATGGTACAAATTCAGCATATAACACATGCCCCACTTACATCTTAAAAATGAAACTGTTTATAATTACAACGCGCTTCCTAAGGGGCTATGTTTCGCCTCCACATAATGTGTTAGGCGTTAGATAGAACATCATTTTAATGTTTGCGTTCTTTTTTTATTATTTTGCTTTATTTTCGGTTTAACAGTATTAAGTGTATTTTTGGTATATTTTCAACATGATGGAAGACATGAAGTTTGTGTTAGCCGGATTTCTAGGTTTAAATATTTGTGGTCATATATTTAAATGGACTTTAATGTGCTTCCCGTGCCCTATAAACATTTTAGATATGAACCGCCCTGTTTACCGAGGAAGTGCATCCACCGCAACTGAAACGGGGAGATAAAAGATATTTTATATTATCTTATAAAAGGGAAATAAAATATATTTATATTATATTTTATATTACTATTTATATTTTAGTGAAACTAAAATGAAACTGCATTATCAGTCAGCACTAACCTGCGTTAAAAGAAACGCTGAAAATGATGCCCCTCAGCGACAATACATTGCCGGAATCTGTGTAGGATATTCCTGTATTTCGTTGAATTTCTCATCTGTAAGAACGTGGTAGTTTGAAACACTTTTCTTGTCATTTACTTTTAAAAAGTTACCGGACTGTTTCGCTACCATGGCATAATTTTTTCTTGCGAATCGCTTAATTATTTCTCTGCAAGAATCCGTTTTCACATTATGCGTCGTGCATAAAAACCCGTTCAAATTATAGTTGCATAATTAACAGAACAAGTTTCACACAGTTTACACTAGATGAAAGCACTGAGTAACACACTCGCTGACAAAGCCTCCTCAAACTACAAGCTGCTACTTGCATATATATTAGACGGCCTTGACGACTGGTTTCTCACAGTACGCAGCCGCGCTTTTCCGATTCTTAACTCAAATAATCCCACTGTGTATGAACTGCGCTGTCTCTAAAGCTTACCTATGTGCTAAACCTCTGTCATGGGATCCTTAAGAAGATAGAGCAATCTGGCCAACGTTCTGAATGTCTAAGTGATGATAAATATACACTTATATATAATTTGATTAATTAATATTTGGAACAATTCCCCTGCCCAAGTTAAATTACTTTGATATATAATCTCACTCAGTGAGTTCCCAGTTCAGTGAATTTGAAAAACAATACATTTTACATCTTTCTTTCCTTCAAATAATACACACACCCTATAGAAAAGTATTTCTTTGCTCTTTAACCCCCACTCCCCTGCTCTTACCCACGCACCCTCACTTATACACTACATTTCTCTCTGTTTTCCATTAATTTTATTGAAACATAAAATTCTAATTATCTCTTATTCGCTAATGTATTAAAGTTATTTGGTATCTGCATATATTCCAGTCTTCCTCTCACTTTTTTCCAGAAATTCTTATTATTAATAAATATATAGCATCGCTCATATAATGAAGGATAAAGGAGGAATCACAACATGCGCTTTGAAGGTAATAAAGTCTGCACAAGATTCACAGATTAACAATAGCTCTATTTGGAGATGAGAAATATAAATATTAGTGTTGCTGTTGTTTAATAAGATCACAGAGACCTGCTCAAGAGCAGTACAGAGTTTTAATCTTTCTCGAAACTCGGCTGCTATTGTTGCAGGGGTGTGTACAAATGCTACGGCGCCTTCTGTGAGTAGCATCAACCGCATCCTGAGGAACAGAGCAGCCGAGAGGGCAGCGGCAGAGTTCGCTCGTGCGGCGGGCTATGGTCTCTACCATCCGCACCCTTACGCCGCGGCCTTCCCCTGGCACCCCGCTGCAGCAGCAGCCCACCTTTGGTCTGCCCCGACGCTGGGGCTCACTCCAGGCTCCGGGACCACCCCCGGTTCTGCAGCCGCCGCTGCGGCCGCTGCTGCTGCTCTCGCTGCCAGCGGCTCCCCAGGCGGATCTTCTGCATCGCCGACGTCCATTGGTCACCAGCACGATGGCTCCGCACCAGGAATCCCCATGACATCGCCCTCCGATCTTATGATGCCGCGTCTCATAGGTAAGTGCCTGTCTTAATTTTGCATATTTTATACAGTGTTCAAAATGAGAAACCTTGCTCAAAAAAGCAAAACAGAAGTAAAAATAACAATGAAAACGAGTTGTCCTTAAAGAAATCTTTGTCAAATAACTGCTATGTTATGATATAATCTTTTGTCATTACTTTTTCTATTTTTCCTTCTACCTGCCATTTCAATACATTTTTAGTATTCTGATATGTGACATCTGTTTGATATGCACATATCACTGCAACTTTTCTATGACTTCCAAAAGGATCCTTTTACATTGCTTATTTCCTTTATCCTTCCCCTTTAACTTTACTCGTTTCCTTAACTTGCCAAAAGTAATTTTGCTGTCTATTATTTATTCATAGTCCTGATTACAGTTGTGTTGAGAAGAACATGTTAAAACACAAAATATGCATTTGTGATATACAAAAAATTTCTATTCCATAAAACTGAGCATAATAATCCAATTTTTGTTCGTCCCCCAGATATTCTAGTTTCTATTTCTGCGTGTTATATTCTAAAATTTATTCCAAAAATAAACATATTGTCCATTAATACTTTACTTCGCATCTCCATTCTTTATTTTCTATTACATCCTCGACACAAGCATAAACATATATAATATTCACTGGTCTATAATGAATTTCTGGTTTTACTTGCATTTAAAACAAAAATTCTATGATTTTATATTGCACACAGTCTATAAAATTGGGTTTTTTTCACTCCTGTCCAACGCATGATGACAGAACATTCTTTAATATAAAATAAATCGAAAAAGATTTCACATTATCCACCTGATTGCACCAAATGGTAACCATTACACAATATAAACATTTGAAAAACTTTCAGAATTTCGCATTCAGTTTTAATATTTAATGTGTGTCATAAATTTTTTGAGATTCAAGCCTTCATTCACGTTGTATATTCTCGAAGTTTTAATGGGAGAAAAAGTTAGAGAACATAGTGCGTTAAATGTGCAAATTTTATAACTGTAGTATACTATGAATATTTTGAGCTAATGACCTGACTTGTGTTATGTTTACTTTAGACATGGGCTTGTGTGGTAATTTTGTATATGCTGGATTTAAATTATTTGATTCATAGATGGAAGTTAGTGTCTTAACATCTTTACTCTAGACATTTGCTCTTTAACTGATTTATCAATCATGTAGAGCATTCTAATTTCTGTTTTATTTATATAAATACTAGGCCCCTTTTAAGAGCGTTTAAGCTTGGTATGTTCTGAATGAATTTTTGAGAAGCTGACAACTTTTTTTGGAATGACTAATATTTTTTAAATTTTCTAAAATTGAACCATTTCAAACATTTTATAATTATACGCATTTATATATTAAAATAACTTTAAAGTTTTACAATTTAAGTTTCCTCTAATGTCCTCTCTCTTGAAAAAACTTTTCTAAGCCACTTTTCGTGGTGCCTATTCATAGTGTGCCTCCTTACGTAAATTCTGAATGCCCAATTATATGGGACATGAACTAGGAGGTGCTCTCTGTAAAATATTTCATCGCTGCAATAAAAGTCACCTTCATTCACGCTACATTTTTCAAATATGTGCTGACCAACAGTTATATTTTGTAGCACATTCATCATCTAATACCTAGATAGATTCGCAACCGGATTTAGAGTATATTTCAAAACTATACAAAATAATTCGTCCCTAAAGAGACAGAATAAGAACTCTAGGACCAATGAGTTATTTATTTATTGTTTATATATGAGTGAAATATTAATATTTGTATTTTTTCTAAACAGACATGGACGGTAAAGATGAAACAGGGAGCTTAGACGGGTCAGATCAGCCAAAGTTCCGGAGAAACAGGACAACGTTCAGTCCAGATCAGCTAGAGGAGCTGGAGAAGGAGTTCGAGAAGAGCCATTACCCTTGCGTCAGCACACGGGAGCGTCTGGCCTCCAAGACCAGTCTCTCTGAAGCTCGTGTCCAGGTATGCGTTGTTTTAAATCCATCTCTGTACACCCGTGCAACATTGCTGGCTTGTTCTTCACATGTGAGAGTCTCAGACCCATTTTAACATTTTATTTATACATTAACGCTTAATGAGACAGTGGAAGTAGTAAAATTGATATGGGCAATATTCCTGAGACATTACTCACAGGTAAATATTAGCGAACAAAAATATTTATTATGACTGAGAGGGAAACGTTCAATATTTCCCTCTCAAAATAATGAAGTAAATCTGTGCAGGACTAGCCAGCGATCCTTCCATACGGGCGATTCTATATGAAATCGATCGAAAAATTAACCACACATTTTTTAAAAATGTTAATACATTCTTATACTACTGCAACATATAAATCCGAATTTTTAAAGTGTTATGTATATTGGAATAGTGTTTAACGCCCGTTTTTATTATTAAGGCACCACAGGCGGTGGACACTGATGATATATGAGATGAAATGATAAACTGGGGAACGATTTTTAGCCTAAGTTAAGGATCCTTCCCGGCATTTGCCATTTATGAGAAAACTTGGAAAAAAACCTCAGTCAGAAAGGACGGTCCTGGTGGAAAGCAAAACCCAGACTTTCAGCGCACGAGTCCACGAATTAACGACCTCGGACACCCGTGGCAGTCTAGTATTACATCCCTAGGTGTAGTAGTTAATTTCGCCAAGATTGCCCTAATTTATTAAAATTTGCCTTTTTTATAGACACACGACTCTCGAACCCTTAAAATATAATTCTGACTAACAATGCATTTAAAAACTCATAATATTGTTTAAATTACTTGTAAAGCATAGTCATTCGCTTACAAGATCAGAATAAAATATATTTTATGCATATTTGAACGATTTCCCCATAAAATTATGGAAATTTTTTCACAAATGGTTACGAAAAATTAATTTAGTTTACATGTTTGGCATAGTTTAGTTTAAAATGTAAATGAAAATAGAAAAAATAATTTGATACATAAAAATAAAGTCCTTATACAGGATGGACAAAAGTTCGATCCATAAAATAATGGTTTGTTGTAAATGAAATTTATATAGTCAAAATGATGAACATAATGGGGTCGTATTCGAGGTGAACATCTGCCTATCCCTGTGTTACAAAATTGTCGTTTGAGATTCTCTTTACGTAAATGCGGCGGCGTTCCACAATGTCCGAGAAATTTTTGTTGAGCGATTTAACACTGACAACAGCCACTCGTTTCCCTACAAACAGCATTCTGTACTGATAGTCTGAAATAATGTTTTTAGGTTTGTATGACTTTATGACACAGTACTTGGGAATGGGTGGTGGCCACGTGTAACATAAAAATACATATATAAATATAACTGTCATATAAATTTCATTTATGACAAATCATCATTTCATGAAAATGGACTATGTATTTGTCTTGCAAATGAGAGAGTTATCACATGGTCAGTCAAAGAAACTGAATTCTCTCTTGGTATCGCAAGACCATAGGTAGACGTAGCTAACAACACTTGTGTGTTCCAAAAATAATTTAACGAAATTTATTTAATGTGAAAATTGTTCTTCTTGGGGAACCAAAACATTAATGGATACATTTTTGTCAAAGAAACCGATAGTTGTATTTTAACAGTTTTCAAGTTAGTTAAAAGTAAATTATTTTATCTACGTACCTATTAAACTTTAGGTTTATGTTCTTCAAAAAATTCCCCCTATAAAAAAAGTGTTTCGCACTGAAATGTGTATAATAATGTATTTAAATAAAAACGACCATCAAATAACCAAATATCCCTTAACGCTCTTTATATATAATTTTAAGACAATACTAATTTGCAAGGTTCTTGGTGTTTGATTTCAAATAGAATCGCTCATAGAAGGTTAGATCTTCGTCAATAGGATCTTATTGATAATGACTAACATATCTGTCTATAGAATGTAAGAAACTAATTAATTTAATAGTTTTATTTTAGTTTAATATTAAACCAGGGTGGAGAAATGTTTGGGTTTAAGATCCTACATGAAGGTTTCATTGCAAGTTAATCTTGAGCGCAATGAGCATATTCCATCGAGGTAATTGTTGAAGTTTAAGGAACAGCAAAAAAATCAAAATTTGCACAATATGTTAAAGGTTTTAGTTCAGTTATCAACGATTGAATAGAGAGATTGTTTCTTTATCGCCAATCCCAATTTTAGCCAATAAATTCAATGTTAAGAATAAGTAATAAAAAGTACTATAGCTCTTTCGGCACTTTAAAGACAATTAGAGGATCAAGGGGCAGAGATATAATCCAGGCATCTTGGTCTAAGACATTGCTTTAATGATTACACACTATAGTAATCAGTTAACTGCATTATGAGAGTTACATTTAGCGATTGTAAGACGTGAATTTTAGTACTAGAAATGAAATCTAAGATCCTGAAAGTTGGGGAAGGGAACAGAAAAATCTAAATCAACTACAGAGCTTCCAGAATATGTTCTTACCGCTTGCACAGGGTTTAGGAAGTGCCACAGCCGGCTGCGCCTGTATTCTCACTTCGCTTCTTAAAACCGAGCATAACATATCACCTTACAGTAAATGCTGGAATCTCCTCCCTCAGCTAAACAGACATTGTACCGCGTACTTAAACATATTCCGATTAACAAGATTAATTCGGCTACTGTAATGTTTCAGATTTCATTTATTATCTTTTCCTTGAGTTCTTCCAATATGTGAGGATATTTTGTACAGTTTGCCCTTCAAGTTATCTCACAAATAAAAGTTACAGACTATTACATCTGGAGACCGAGAAAGTCATATACCAGCACTATCTTTAAATACTTCCCAAATTTTACTCGGGGATTCCTCTGTAGTATGATCATTGGCGGAAACTTCTTGAAAGCACCCACATGATTTTCTTCTTCTGTCAGCTGATTAAAAAATGGGGTCCGAAAGTAATTTCCATACTCCTCTCCATTTACTTTATACTCGTAAAAAATCGAACCGATTATGCATCTTGTGCTAATCGTACTCCAAATTCCTATTTTCCTATCATAGGATTTCTTGCATACAATTTGGATTTTCAAAACATGAAGAACGAGCATCTGTCTTTGCTAAAACTGTGACGTCTCCGCGTGTGTTTGTTTTGCACTCAATCATAGTATCAAATTTATTCACAAGATCATGAATTGCAGTAATGGAAGGAGGCAATTAACCAGGAAATTTCCGAATAAATTCCTCAGGAACATTTACACAAATACGCTGCTTTAAAGTCAACTGTCTTGCCATCTTCACGAACGAATGTAAACTAGTGACTGCTCGGAAGTTCAAGGACAGGCAGACTGGTAAGCGAACGTGAGTGAGGAGGGCTGCCGACCTTGGCCGAGAGGTAAAATCCCTTGCGAGCGGTGAGGGCATATTCTAGAAGCCGGGCAATAGACGAACTGATCGGAACCAGGACCTGTTGCATTGCTCACATGCCATTCGGTCTATTCTAATTAACATAAAAACCATTAAAACAATTCATAGGTTCATATCCTTTAAAAAGCACTTCATCTTTAAAGTTTGCCTAGGAAGACTCCCCAATTTCTGCAATTGGAAAAAATAACTTTCGTTTATAAAGATAAATAGACTATTTAAAACAATATTGACCACCTTCATGGTCTAGTGGTAGCGTTTTTGGATACCAATCCGGAGGTCCTGGGTTCAAATTCCGGTCAGGTCAAGCTATCTGGGTAAAATTTCTTCCTTACGGGAGTTTTCCTTACTGTGAGAAGGTTCATACCAAGGACTCCGAGCTCATATATACCATCATTAATTCAGTTAATTCATCCCTACAAACTTACACGTATAATAATCAGTTTAAAATCAAAAAACGTGGCGAGAAGACCAATGTAGTCAAAGCAACAATAAATAAAACACAAAAAATAATAATATTAAACATTATTTAGTGAATATACTATCTTTACGCATTAGAACCCGTTGTAAAACGTCAGCTTCATTTACTGAAAAAAAAATTCTTCCTCCTGCTGCTTTAGAACCCATTCCAGTGATAGGGTTTTCATCGATAAAAATATTTTACGTTGCAACGAAATAAGCAGTAACAGAACTTTGCAATGAAACCTTCAAGTGTAATTTGCATCTCTTTCTGTTGAAGACAGGTGACCCAATTGGAAATGATAATACGATCAGAATTTTGATGAAGATAGCTTCGCCAATTAGATGTTCTCGCTTTACATAGGGTGGGGCAATGTCCGTCTATCATTTTGACATGCGCAGAACTTTGTTAAGTAGGAAAAATGATTAAAGTATTATCAGCAATCAGCTTATGACCAGCAATATCATTTAGTAAACAATATAGGGCACTGGTCAGCTGCACATTGTGGTTTCGAGATAGAGATTTTATTGAGGTAATAAAAATGTTGACATTTTAACATTGGAAGGTACTGGATATCGTAAACAACTGGGGTACAGAGTCTACAGCGGATAAACATAGAGATGATTCAAGGATTGTACGGATGTCAGAAAACATTTGATTTTCAACATAGTTCCATACAATGAACACGCAGCCATGTACAAACAACCTAATTCTGAAAGTCACCGGGTCACATTTAGCATAAAGACACGAATATCAACCATGTAAGCTTCAGATGATATACAAACTTTCAGACCACAATTGTGACGCAAGGAGGGCTTTCTTCGAGCAGTTTGTAACACATCAGCCAGGTGTGATAATGTCTGAAGATGAATTTTTTGAGTTGAGTTAACAAACAGAACATGAAATACTGGAGTGATATGAATCCTCAGGAACTCCATCAGAAACCTCTCCCTAGTCAAAAGGCAACCGTTTGATGTGGGTTTTCAGCACTCGGGATTATTGATCCCTGTTTTATTTTAAGATGATAATGACAATGCATTCACTGTAACATCGAACCGATATTGAATGAGTTCGTATTTCTATAGCTACAAAACATCGATAGCATCAACAAGCAGTTTTATGGGCTTCCTAAGGGCAATGTTTGGAGGGAAGTTAATTTTACGCAAAGGAGACATTTCCTGGCCGTTCAATTTCCAGAAATGTCGATTTGTGATATTTTTCTCTGGGGATATTTGAAAAACAAAAGTTTTGCTACAAACCAGATAACTTGAAGCATTAAAGGAAACAATTAACATGTGAAATTCATGCGATACAGTAGCCAATGCGTACACATGTCATGAAAAAGTTGTTGCAATGCTGTGTGAGTGCATTGATCGAGATGGATGACATTTGAAAGAAGTATTTAAAAAAACGAATGTGTTATTAATGAAAAACATGCAGCTCATATGTTCCCATAGTGGAAATAAAGTTCATGTAAACCGACAAATACAGTACAAGTTTCAAAATGGTAGGTGAACATTACCCCCTCTATAATAGCAATTTCTATAATCTCCGAAAAGAACTTAAGGCAAGAGGTTGTGTACTTTTGTAATCAAACTCGTTCGTGCTTTGTACAGGAATACAAGAATGCTTCTGTAGCTACGAATCGAAACATTTCTCTTTATTTTGACCTTAAAGAACGGAATGGTAGAATGATGCTACAAATACAACAAACTAACGACCGACATTGAGCAAGGCTAAAGTATCGAAGTATTACTCTCCGCTCCTAACAGTTCAATCCAAACAGAGCAAACTGATCGGATTTCCTTTCTATTAGTTGCGAGGGCATAACATATGGGGCACTTTTTCCCCTCAAGTAAGAAAGTATATTATTTCCGGAACTGTCGTGTCAAGATGGATGTAACTAAACTGCTTGCAGGTAGGGCGGTAACGCAAAGCGTAGCGTGGCGGTGAACAAATTACTACTTTCCAGTTGGGTCACCTCGTTTAAACAATGTAATGTTGAGAGAGTTTGGAGAACAAAACACTAAAGCCTGGTGTTACACTTTCCCATTGACTCCCAGGTTTGGTTTTCCAACAGACGTGCAAAATGGAGACGTCATCAGCGCATGAACCTCCTAAAACGAACGTCACCACCTCCTCATCCTCCTCCGCAAGCGGTCACTCCTCCTCTTCACCATCCACAACAACCACATCCACCACCAGCACCAGCGTCACAACCCTACGGCAATTCCACCACTACCAACACCAGTACCACCCCCTGCACCACCACCACGTCTGGCTCTCCGGGGGACGTTTCCACCCCTGGCTCACCCTCCACCCTTTGCAGCAGCAACAGCACCTCTATAGCGCCTCACCGTCATCACCACCAACAGCCGCCACCCGGACTGATCCAGTCTCAACAACTTCTGCTTCAGATGGGAGGCGAAAATAGCGCCTTCAAGGCTTTTCCCAATCACCATCGGACAACGTTCAACCCGGTATCTTCTTCGCCGACGTACACCTCTTCGGATTCCGAAGAGATCAATGTCAATGATCACTCGGACGACGAAGAGGCGGATCATCGAGCCAGACTGATGGCGCTGAACAGAAAGCCATCCCCGGATGATGAAAACACCGGTCACGAGAGGTCACCTGAACGTGACTGGGAGAACAATCAGCCATTGCCACTCACGAAATATGATCGTGAAAGGGTTTAGCGTGACGCTCAGCGGATCAAAATAAAGCCCAAGTGTTACTCAGTTTGTGTAAAATGCAAAAATATGTGCTGGAACTCTACAACTTTTGAGTTACACAGCATTTCAGGGTGTTTTTTGGTCATTTAAAATTGAAACATTTTCCTTAAAAAATCAAATACTCATGACGAGTTAGTGAATATGTGAGAATCATTCTTTCCTTCAAAGACATTTCTTAGCTTGCTATGCATTACCATCTTTATAGGGAGACTCAGGATGAATATATTGGGACGGGCAACAGCCACGTATAACGAAGTGTTTGATGCTCAGTCTCAACTAATGGAGGGATAAAAAAGCTATTTTTGCCTACATTGCTAAACCGCAGATAAATCTCGCTCACTGCACTCTAGAGAAACAGAATTTGTATTTGATTTTGAGGTTTTTACCCAAGTACGGAAGATAGTTCTACATCAATACTAAAAGTTGCTCATACCTCAAGGAAATATAGCAAAAGTTGTATTCTCTTACATATTCATAGCCACTTGGCAGAAAACAGTAAAGCACAAAACACCACTTACATAATGAAAAATTGGATAATTTCTTTGGTCTGCCGCAAACATTAAATTTTATTTATTCATTTTAAATACCCATTCCTCAACGACACTATAGGCAAGTGAGCAGATAAAAACTTTGACATGTATGCAGCACAGAGATACTTAGCATAACCTAATGTTACTAATTTTGATTTTCCTAGGAAAAAAATAAACGTTACATTTTATAACTTCAGTATATCAAAACAAACTTATAAATGTTGGTTTTAAATAATTCCAATTGAACCTAAATGGGATATCTTGAGGTGAAACAATAGATACGCACAATATTTCCATTATCAGGGGAAGTTTGCGGCAGTTTAACGGTCAAATCTAATTTTGTCTAAACGAATTCATTTTTTACGTTTTACCAAAGGCCTCCCTACGGCCAATCAAATGTTCAATGAATGAGGAAATTATTACGTGTAAAAGATTACATGTAGATCACGACAGGTTCATAATCTAACGCAATTTGGCTATCTAGTCAAAAGCTTAAAAACATTGACACTTAAATGTTTTGAAAAATTTTAAAAGCATTGATGCAGCATATATTGACTCAAATTGTTTATTTAATTACGATATACCCTTTAGTGTATCTTTATCAGTGACCGATAGACTGTTTCACTCGCTCCGATATTTAATAGCTCAATGAATGTCATCTTTAGATGCCCTTGCTATTATTTTGTTTTAAAAAAACTCACTAAACACAGTGTTTGAAATATAAACAATTATTTTATGAAAAGTGCTTGTTCCTGGTGTAGTGAAAAATTGCTTTCCTTAATTTACATTTGATATGAACTAATAGTAATATTAAAATTTTCTGTATAAAATATTCATTTTGACAGATTTTACTGAAGAATGTTCTTGTACCTTGGAAAGATGACATGTTACAAGTCTTTAATGACAACGATGCAAAGAATAGGACTATGTAATAATGAATCCTTCCCTTCTAAGTGCATACAGTTTTCCAGACAATACATCCTCAATATTAAAGAAATGTCATAGCGAGTGGAAATTAACTTTTTATGAACTTTAACAATTCCTAAGGATGTAACATTTATGGATTATTTGTAGTTTAAATATCGTTGTTTTGTGATGAAAACACTTCTAAACCTAAATCCAAAAATGTTCTCTGGGTGATGTTTAACAATGTATCTTTAAGACTTAATGTGAAAATAAAAACTCCTTTGCACTGTGTGGCATCAAAGGTACTCATTCCAAGCGAAAATTGGTAAAAAGCACGAAATACAATAAATGCATTTAATAGAGTGGCGTTGCATATTCTTATGTGTTCTGAGCATGTATGATAAACACTTTATATGCTCATAAGGAATGTTTATGCTTAATTAATGTATCTTTTAATCAGTAGTAATTTTAGTTAAGCATGTTATTTATATTTTTGTCATTTAGGAATGTAAGTGTGATTGCGATTCCTAATTAGCGAGTTTACGGGTGTAATAATGTGTATTCACGATGAAAAATAAAACATGTTATTAAAAAAAAGCATTTTATTTTCGTAATGGGATAAAACAAAAGATAACAGTATCCAGCACAGGAAAGCACAGATGCAAAGAAACACTAAAAGGTCTTGCTGATATTTTTATGTACACTACAGCATGTTAGAAATATATACATCTTCAAACCTAGGGAGGAAACTAGAGGGCTTCTCACTCCCCCTTTTAAAAACACATACAACTCTATTGTTTAATTATATATCAGATCGTTTAGAAATTTATGGCGGTTCTGTGATTTAAACATTAATAAAGCATCATAACTACTCAAAATAAATGTTATTAATAAAAATACTAAGCATAATTAGTATCTAAACAGTTTTCCCATTGAGGGAACGTAAACCTTCACGGCCGGACTAGAGATATCCTCCCAGTTGTTATGCTGTGGTCTACTGGAGATAAGAATTCCAGACGTTTCGTCCACAACTGCGGCGGACATCTTCAGTGGGATGAACGAAGTCTTCAATCAGCGGAGGGCAGCGCTCACAGTACAAATATAAGTATTCTGACGGCCAACGCAGCAGACGCAGTGATACCTTCTCCAAGGAGGCTTCATCCACGCCACTGAAGATGTCCGCCGCAGTTGTGGACGAAACGTCTGGAATTCTTATCTCCAGCAGACCACGGCATAGCAACCCGGAAGATACCTCTAGTTATATTTTTTCCATTATTAGCAAGTCTATGTCATTTCGATAAAAATCGCGGCTTCTGAATGTCATCTCAGTTTGGTTATTGAACACTTCATTCTTCAGGAAACTGTGCAAATGTCTTAACAAGTGAATGTCGGCGGTGATAGGTCGAAATACGCTGGATGAAGCAAAATTTCGTAGCCCAGTTCTTTCTGCATATGGAGTGGTGAGTTTTTTATTTTTTTTTATTTTTTTTTTTTTTTCCGGATGTGTGGTCGAGTGTTATCATGAACAATATGCTCTTTTCTGTTTATAAGTGCTGACTCTTTTTCTTGCAGCTTTTGATGCATTAGTCAATACTTCTCCCTGGCAGGCAGCTTTTTATCCATGGTGTATAAGACGCTGCAGACCACCATATTCTCATAGCCTTCCTAAGTGTCATTTTATGCCGATCATTTGCAATTGTCCAAGGTCACAATGCGATCCAAAAAGAAATCATTTTTATGCAGAAATAGTGAAAAACACATTTCTGTCTCATGAAAATTTATATGTTCCTTTAATTCATGTTTATTTATCAAGTTTTTTCACGTTTCCTAATCTCAAGTGATCACAAACAGTTGTAGGCGTAAAGCGGACATGCTCGAGTAGTTTGACGTGTATTAGCTTCAACAAATTCTCTCAGTTTATCATCAACTTTACTATGACAATCTCGACCTTATCATCTTAAAGGCTGAAAATCCTGAATTGAAACTTTTCAAACCAACGCCGAACTGTTCGTTCGGGAGTTCTTCCTTCTCACCATGCTTCCACAACAAAATAACTGGAGAAGTTTGCGCGGCAGTGTTTTCAAGTATAAACTCGTGCAAGAAAAGTGTATGCAAAACTCTGTTTTCCAACATAATTATATAGCAATCAATGTTCATCAATGGTAACTCTAATATACTAGATCAAGCATAAACTTTAAAATAAAATGACAAATTAACAATGAACACCGAAATATTTTCACTTTATATGACGGGACCTTAGATAAGAATTTGAGACAAGGAACCTATGGCCGGCCACACACACCTAAGTTGTTGAAATTATGACTATTTAAGTAATTACAAATTGATGCTCAGAAATTCATACTTAAGTTAAATAAAGTTACAGTGTGCATTAGAATGGCCTCATTCGTCCTTAATAATTGAAATAAATCTGGCTGTTGATAACAAATGAACAGCGTTTTCATAATTTAGCCTTTAAATAATCTGCAAAAACTTTAGGCTAAACACATAATCGCATACTACTGCTTTAGATGCTGATAGGAATTCATAGAAACAAATTCGCAATCATATTTTTTTTTTCTTTTCCTATGTGGCGAGATAACTGTCAATTGTTTTATGCAACAGTTGTTTGTTTTGTAACCAAATGATACAAGACAAAACAATTGTACAAATAAATTGCAAATAAAGGAATAGTTACAGTTTTTCTGATTCGTGTTCCTTGTAAAAATAAACTATGAATAATAATAACTATTATTATTATTATTATTATTATTATTATTATTATTATTATTATTATTTTAGAGGTGTCCAGATGCTAACGCAAGTAACAGTACATTATCGGTGATGAACATATCAATCATTATTTATTACCATTTCAAATGGAAATGCATACCCTTTTGAAACTATGTCAAGTGTGAAACTTTTGATCCTGTGTTCCGAATTCCCTCTTATGGCGCAAATATTTGGGCGTTCATTAATACCCTAAATATTCATACTTTACAGTTTACAATGAGTAATATGCAAAACCGCCATTAATTTTCTGTCGACCTTATACTTCGACATTCTCATAACCATCGTCATTAAACTTACTGTATGAGCAGCACTATTGCTCTTTGCAGAGAAGTCAAATAGCTAGACAACATTAGAAAACCATATAAAATGAATGAGAAAAAAACTTGTTCTAAACATTGTTGACCTAATGTCTGTAACTTCGTCCTCTTATATTTTTGTATTTCCATATAGGAAAGCATAAGGTAAGTATTGTCCTCAATGACTCCTAGAAGCCAACATCATGCAATTGGGTATTATACAGTTTTCGTAAATAAACTTGTTACATAATGCGATTACATTAGAGCAGTTTTCAAATTCTAGTGTGAGAACCAGATTCCTTGTAGGCCTTGGTATGAATTAAAGAAGCTTAGAAAAGCATAAACCGTTCAACTAGGAGACAACCAAGCTCTAAGCAAGATATGCGCAAAAATAAAAGGGCAGTTCGTCGACTCTCTCTACCGCAAAGTCTTTGTCAGTGACAGCGACTCGCTATGACATGCATAAGCTCAGAATAAATGTGTTTGTGTTACTGTAATTTATGACATCTGCTGAAAATAATGTCCTGTCCGAATACAATAATTTTAAGAAAATTTTATTGAGATCATTCTATGTAGTTCTGATAGCATCGTTGTTAGTACCCAACGGACTTTCCTCCTCCTCCTCCTCCTCCTCCTCCTCCTCCTCCTCCTCCTTCTCCTCCTCCTCCTCCTCCCTCTCCTCCTTCTTCTCCTCCTCCTCCTTCCTCCTTTTTAATTATTATTATTAACAGTAGTAGTAGCAGTAGTAGCAGTAATAGTATCATTGTAATTATTAATATTGATATTTTATCTAGCAGTGTTCCTGTCGATCTCAACCTATTCACTCAGTAGTAGTTCTCAATATTTTCTTTTGACCTTTATTGAGAATTCGATTTTATAAAACAGTCGTAATTGATACACAGAATAAAATAAAAGGCAGGCACCAGAGTGCACTCTTAACTATGGCAGCAGTTAGAGCGTATACAATGGGCCCCGCTCAAACACAACTGCGATAAAGACAATTGGCGAATCCCTTGTATGTACAGTGAGAGTGAGGGCAGTTTGAAAGTCCCGATATATAGTTCAGCCGTCTGCGGTTAAACCCCGCGTTGCCGCTGGTATTTTCTTGCATAGACTTGCAGCGCTCAAGCACTTCAATATTTTAAAACTTGGTTACAACACATTAAATAACAGCATTTGGTGCTCACACTCCTTACAGCAGGTGATGAAAAGTTGCCCATTTTTACTAACATGCAATTCGCATTTTCTTAGAAAAGTATGACTGGCACACGTCAGTTCCCCTTCACTAATAAACCTAACTTCGGTTTGAATGAAGGTCTTACGTCTTCCTATGACCACATGACTTCTTTGACTCCCAGCCGTCACAGAACCTGTTTTATTATATTTCTGTGCTGTGTATTGGAATCGGGCTGTCAGGAAATGTATGCTGAATGCCTGATCTCGTTCGACTTTCTGTACCTGGGCATGCCTTGAAGATGAATACTGGACGACATCGTTAGCATTTCGCCATTGTACACCACTATTCACCATTATTGAAATGTCATTACTTACTGAACTACACATCTGCCCGACTCTATTGAAATCCCGCTCGCAACTGTTTTAGAAATGGCCGTGCCACTTGGGGAATCTCAGCGATTGGAGGAGAGTGAGTAGGTTTGCTGGTCGACCGATCTAAGCTGCCATTACTGTATTTAGAGTATAGTCACTGGTCAGTACGTTTCCGTTTCTCGGCACAAGAAAAAGCAGCATTTGCTAATCCTCTGAACTTAAAACATAAGAAAATTTTCGGAAACACTATGGCTAGAATGTTAGAACTTACTACCGACTATTATTGTCGTAATATTGGCAGTAAAACTTTGGCCCTCAACCTGCCACTCCACTTCTATTTTCAGCTCCTTTTCAAAGTAATAATATTTCATTTCTATATGCTATTGCCAAGGTACTTTTTTTTCTAAAATTATATTGTAGTTTATAAATCTGAATACTTCGTATTTTAATGGCTGTACTGTTAATTCTATACACCAATACAAACTGTTTAAGTTGTTTTCCCCTTGTGGTCCTTTGCGCCTTTATTAGTGCATTTCATTGGCCATCAGAAATACCTATGACAATCAAACGCTTACAAAACACAACCTTTTGACTTTTTTTTTCTACACTACAGGTATATTTGTCATACGAGCAAGTTTATTATTAAAAATCCTCATGGCTCTGCTCCCTATTTCCTCACCTATTGAACTCTTACTATTAACATTCTCTTTGTAGAAATAGAGTTAATAAAATCTTTACAAGTAATGTTATTTAAAATATCAAAAACTTGTCTCACCGTAGCGTTTAGTCTCAACATAAAACTAATGTATGTCCATGTCTTTTATTTGCTCTGCTGTAATTTGTTAACAAAACATCCTGAAATCGGGATTTTCAGCATACTAAACAATACAATATCCAGCAAATGCAAATGTAATTGCAAATCCAGATGAATACTGTAATTCAACAAATGCAACGTGCCTGTAGGTACATCACAGCAGCATGGAAGGTGTTTATGGTTCTTTAGTAAATATTCATACTCACCGTTTTTTTTTTTTCCTTGCTTCATGAATGATGTGTGTTTTATTCTGGCAGTCAAAATGTTTATGTGCACGGTATAAGAGAAGCTTATCTCTCTTCAAAAATGAAATTAATCCTTACTTTGTCCTTATGTAGGCAATGATAAATCCCATTCATCTGTATTTGTTATATTTTGCATAGTTTCATGTTAGTGTGTTTTATTATCACAGCATGTACACTATAAAACTGTTAAGAATATAAACTATGTTGTAAAAGGCAATATAAATAAAATATTTCTATTGTAGTACTTTGAACTAAATACTTTAAAACAAAAGGACCTTGTTTTAGATTGCAATAATTTTAATATATATTTACATATTCAAAATTTTATAGCAAGTGCTCCACGGGTCTAACAATAAGGGATAAAAAAGATGGCACCTCAAAAGCACAACAATAATCCATTCACTTTCGTAATTTTTGGTCACCTTTATCGCAATGGTTTAGAAATAAAAACGAATTTTAAACGCGATATGACATAAAAAGAAAGAAATAGGGTAGCAGCTCTTGATATGTCTTCAGTGCCATAAAAATGCCTACGCTCTCCAAACATTGTGTTATATAATGTATTAAAAATATACCCTTTGGCCAAATGTACTGCTGAGTTAAAATAATACAAGAACTCTCTTCAGCCTGTGAGGGATACGCAACTAACAAATATTGCGTGTTTTGTGTACTAGTTGTTAGTGTTTTATTTTTATTACATCTGAATTTCGTGATTATATTATTCTATACACGAACGCTTTCTATTATTTATATTACCTCCTCTGTTAAGAAGTGCCAACGTTTGTTCTGCAAAAAACATGTGTAATGGACTAACAAGCTATCTACGTGCAATGTCAACTATAAATCAAAAGTCGTGTTTGCAAACTAGAACACGCTATACTATTAATGTGCATAGATCTCGTATATTTTCTTCATTATAAAATGTTATTAGAATACAGTTATGATTGGAATACTACTCAAAGGATTATTATGTCAAAGTAATGCATTATTGTAATAGTTTATAAATCAAACACAGTAACTGCAGGTACTTATTATACAGTGCAGATACACAAAGTTCACAGGAAGTGTTGGAAGTTATTCTGCAGAACATCAGATTTATGAAACGTGTTTGTCCCTAGATGGAGTGTAATATATGTCAATGGAGAAGACGTCACTTTGCATTTCAAAAACTTAACGGTAAATTAGTAATGTATTAAAGCTCAAAATTTGAATATAAATTAACTCCTCTACACACAATTTTTACTGCGCTACTAAGCAAAATAATAAGAATTGAGTTTCCTCGACTTAATACATTATACTTCATGTCTACAACATTTAATGACAATTGTTATTTCTGTGTACCCAGATTGGACATTTTCCCGAATCAGATATTCGGAAGCTATCTTTCTGAATGCAATGTCTCTAAAGCACATTTTCCCAAATTTGCGTTTTCCAACATGTAGTCTCCAGATAATATATTAGTCACTAATTAAATGCTACTGATAATACTGTCCTGGAGGGGAAAATACTTACTGAGATTATAACGGCTCCTTCCACATCGGTTATCGGGGCAAAAGCTTTTCTAAAGCGCAAGCCATCATAACGCCGCACAGAGCTCGTTTCCTTACACTTTCAACCCTGCAACAGAACAAACAGAATCCATCACCAAAGTGACCAGGGAAAACTACGAAAATACCCAAAGTCAGGATAGCCGGCCATAAAGGATCGGAACCCAGGACCTCCCGAATGCGAATTCAGTCGCCCACTCGGTCATATTTCATATTAACCCATGTTTCTCTTTTGTAGCTCCCTCTCTTTTTCTCATCGGTGCCTTCGATATATGTATATATATATATACATTACCTTGAAATATTCCTAAACTATAATTTAAATTTTGGTATATAGCTGTTAACGCACCGAACTGAATGGCCCTTTTCATCAAACTGTCAGAAAATTTAACCTCTTGGTCAGGTTTAAGTATAATCAGGGATTTTTTGGGTTTACGAATAAGTGGTGAAGTTAGATTTGGTAGCGTTAGTTTTAAATGTAGCAAATGATAAACATTAACATTACTCCTTCGTTCCTCATACTTAGTACACTTTGCAACGTCGCCATTCGCGAAATTTTGCGTGTCAAAGCTCTTTGGCTTCTAATTGCCCCGGTTTCAATGACTGATTTTACAAATAACACTATCCTTTTGTTTCCTTCTAGTTTAGAGGAGGAAATCATTCTTGCCTTTTTGAACGTGTGGCATTTTGTGACGAAATAAGGGATTTGTTTATGTCCCTATGTCTTCCAAACGGACACCATTATTATTATTATTATTATTATTATTATTATTATTATTATTATTATTATATTCTGGACATTTGGCAAGTCCACTTTTATTTATTCAAATGCATATACACTCAGTTCTGGCAAATTAATTTTAAACTCTTATATTTAGTATTCCTTTAATTTTCTCAACTGATATTGCAGGTATTTTTCGATCTTGTGAAAAATTAACCTGATTTGCCTGAAGTAAACAATGTAAATAACAATCCCAAAATTTAATTCCCATACTTAAGTGTTTTCTACGTCATATTCTCTGTGTTTTCTCTTTATACTTTTGGTTGACTTAACAATTTTTTAACGTGTCTGTATCTTCATATATATCTTCAATGTTCCCCTGGTGATTTTAAAAAGCGATGAAATATATTCCAATGCCTAGATATTTAAAGATTTCAGAGTGCTTACAGGTATATCCTGAAGAAGAAAGTAACATATTTCTTGTAACATCTGCGAAATACATTATTTATTTCACAATTCTAACTGTCGCATCTGAAATCGTTAAAATAGATTAGCAGTGAGCGGAATACACTACTCGTATTTAAACATTTTTCAGCTTACAGTAATCTAAAAGTGACCTGAATAGTGTCTTCCTAAAACGAAAAGAAAAATGACATGACTTGCCTATGAAATAAAGCAGAAACACTAGAAAAAGAGAACGTTTCTGCTTTCCAACTAGTGAACTTGGATTCGAAAAAGTTACAGGTCCGAAAAAGAGAATGCCTAGGCATCGAGGATGCTGGAATAAGTTTGTTCCATCACCAATTAATTGTATTCTTGTCCCAGAGATTTATGGTAATGGGCATTGGATGTAAAGGGTTACAAAATTCAGGGCACTAAGATCTAGCGCAGTCCAAACTATTTTCGTTACTAAATTCGTGTCCATAACTTGCAGAAATTAAGCCTGTTAAACTAAATGCAAACGTGATTTTTTTTATCTCTGCTCATGCTTAATTCAGTGCAGAAAAACAGAACCTGCTGCATCGCTATGGGAATACAAACAGTAGCGGCAGTCCAGTGACCAAATACGCAGGCATTAATATGTATTAAAACAACCGCGTCTGGACCCCTCCCTCTTGCCGTGGCGTTTCTTTTGATCTTAGGCAAGACTCTAATGAGTGCCATCCCACAAAGAAACAAAACGAACTCGGAATGGGAATCTTTTTATTAAACGGTTTCTTTGCGCATGAGCAGGAGCCAGTGGATAATTAAGATTTGGAGAAAATTGGCTGTAACCTTCTTTATGATCATGATTTATTGCTTAAAGATTTAGACCTGCACTGGTACTTTCAAAATGTATTATCTGGGAGTGTTCGTTATGAACATTGAGAACAAAGTGAAGCAAGTGCAGTGCTATAACTTGCCATGAAAATATTAGAAAATCTTAAGCATTAACAGATCATGTTTTATGAATATATTGCCACTTTGATCAGTGTTCACTGTAGCAGAACTGAATTTCAAAATTGTGCTAGCTGATTGGTATTAGCAAAGCTCAAATCGACAGCGTGAATTTTGAAACCATGAAAAACCAGGTATTTGCAAGTAAGAAAAGTAGCACTAACTCGCCTTATATGGCAAGGATGTGAATTTAAATTAGTTCAAGTACCTGGTCCATGATTTTATCTTGCATTTTTTTCTCGAACCATTGGCAAATTGGATTTCTTAGATCTTTTGAGCAATTAAATATTGCTTAGCGTGAAAGTTATTGTTGTAGTGTTAAAAGCGATTACTCCTTTGCTATAGTTTTTTCCTCATGCATTCTCACTAGTCTAAATACAGGTACTGCGGCACTTCGGTTCAACCACCCCTCATTACTACCCCTGACTCTGCATTACAAACAGTAAGAGGATTTTCTCTGATTCTTAACGACTTTCAGTTCTTGAGCAGCAGCAAGAGATACGCAAGCAACATTCCTTTTTTTTTTTTTTTGTTTGTTTGTTTTGTTTTGTTTTTTTTTTTTTTTGCTCGTTCATAAGTGTCATTCTTCTTCCAACATGCCTTACTTGGCAAAATAACGCGCGCGCGCGCGCGCGTGTGTGTGTGTGTGTAAATTAACAGTAATAATAAAAGTAGATAACGATAAAACACTTAGATAAAGTCACACTTGTAATCGCTATATTTCGAAATGCTAGAGTTCTTCTATGGCAAGAAGACAAGTGACGGTGATAAAAGTAAATATTGAGTATCGAAGGTAACGTTATGCATGGAAACAGATGAAACATGAAATGAGAGTGTGGGAGGAAAAAAATTAATACGTAAGATGTAAACCATTTTTCAAGTGTGACTTTATCTAAGTGTTTTATCATCATCTACTTTTACTATTTCTGTTAATTTGTTACATTGTTAATTGTGTTATTTTATTTTTATTTTTCATTTATATATGTTAGCTCCATATCACTATTTCAAGTAAAACTACTAAATGTTTATTGTCTATCCGAAAAAGTATAAACAAATTTTAAAGAAGACTATAACAACGGTTCAACTATCCCCTAAAATGCGATAAAATCAGAAATAGAGCGCAGCAAATAAAAAAGATGCTACATAATGGGAGCGAGCCGAACGGAAAGGAAATATTTTTTACCTAGGATAACCAATAAGTATTATTGGTTATCCTATTACCAATATTAAAATAATAAATGTTTGTGTTTTAAGGAACTTTATTATTATAAACTCCCTATGTTACTTTAAACATCTTTTTACCACCTTTCTTTTAATCGTATCTATATATTCTTGGCCTTGCTAATGGTCTTCTTACACTTACTGTACCTTCTAGTTCTCCTTTTCTTATTCAGGTAATGTTACTTAGATGATTCTTTTTCGCAAAATGGGTTTTTAAACTTTCAACTTCCATTCCTCAGGTACGGTACCATCAGCATTTATGTATTGTACAAAATATTACAAAGCTCTGCTATATACGTCATTTAAATTGTTTTTTTTTTCACATAATGACTACGTTTATGCTTAATAATTAGAAAAACTTCATCTTTCTCATAGTTCCGATAACTAAATTTACATATTCCAAAATGTATTTTTTTTTTCCAGTTTACACAATTCTGGGCTCCTCTTTTGCTCCAAAAACTTGCCTGTAAACAATTTATTCCTTTCTTTCTCGAGGTCTCAAACTCATAGTTCTGTATCATTATTGTAGAGGACAGTTTTAATTTTTCCGGAGACTTTGCTATTATTCAAAAAACTCGTTTACATCTTAATGAAGTATGTAAGCAAAGCTCCACAAATTTACTAAAAGAGAATAATGGCTATCAGATGCCATTATTCTGTGAGCATAACTTCAATATTTGCAAATATTTTTCATTGCAGATTTCTATCGAAACTTAAATGAAAATTAGCACAAGAGAGTCTGAGATTATCGACAAATTCATGAACGTGGTGAGAGTAAAATAAGAATTTAAATATAATTCCTCTAAACTTTCCTTACAAAATTGTAATAATTGTACTTTTGTACTGAACCTTTTCAAAAGAATGTCAATTACCAGTAATGCCAATAGAGAAAAGCAAAATACTGGTTTAGAACTATTTCATGAATAGAATAAGAATGAAAATGATATATATATATATTTGAAATTCGAGTGCAGAATATTAAAACTTGTATAAAATGTTATACTTGTTAATATCTCTTCTATTCAGAAACCGTGAGATTGAAATGGCAAAATTGAACTATTACAGTCGCTACCGTTCGATTATCTAATACCAACTGAGAGAAAAATAAAGATGAAATACATGTCCCTATTTTTCATTTTCTGTCATTTGGAATTCCTAACGATAAAACCAATTTGACATTTGACACATCACTAAAACACTTTGAAGATCCCTCCATTTTGCGTTATGATTGTCGATTGTCCATGCTTTTGTTGCTATCAAAAGCTTCCTACCGCATCCAGCAAGTGGTCAGTGATGCGAGTACAGGAATCTTTTAGTAGAGGTATAGAATTGGCTACACTGACCACAAGACAAATGCACGTTGCGTGATAAAACAAATTTGATAATTTTTTTTCATAATTTCACTCTGTAATCCGGCTGTGAATGGTCAAAATTCAAAATTTTGTTTCGTTTCAGTGGTCGATTTTAAGATGACGTCACGTGAGTGAAATAGTCAAAGAACTTTCTGCAGAGTATGCTATCAAAAGAGTTGCGCCACTCTTGCACAGAAGAAAACTGGTAAATTGGGCGTTCCGCATCCTGGGATGGGTTTTCATTTTGAGGAAGGCGTAGTAAGCTACCAGTACGGTTTACGCGCCAGTCGTTTTGAAAGTCTAATTAACAACATGGATACAAATCAAGCAGATTCAAGCATTGAATTTCATTATTCGTAAACTACTTCTGCGATAACGTTATTGTTTTTATCGCATATGGATTGCTCTCAAGCATTAAAATAGCAGGCAAAGATAAAAAACTCATGTCGATTGTAGCTGCAAAGTAACCACGTTTTTTCAAGGATTGCTTTAAACCCATAAGAGGGCTGTTAAGTAATAAATAGGGAACTTTGAAAAAAAAAAAAACATGCATTTTGTTGCAAACAGCATGGTATTCTTTCCCAAATAATTGAGATTGGGAACATACAAGGTTTACATCTCAAAATGTGTTATTCTAAACAACCATTTAAAATAAATTTAATATAAACAAGATACAGTCAATTTAGATATTGAGTGGGAATTAAAAGCAATGTTGATTAGTCAACAGTTCCAATATAATCTGTATTTATTTAATATTAATAATGATATTACCCAAAATAGTTTTCATTCTGTTCAAATTCAAAGTACAATAACAATATCAACACAGTGGCCATGGAACGCTTCCTTCCCAAAACAAATTCCTTTCCCAGTTATTTTATCTCGTGTATCACTTGCATTAACTGTCTGTGATGCTTCAGTAGTGAAAACGGGCGTTTAACGCTCCTGAAAAAGAACAGCAATCAAGTTTCCAGATAACAGTAAAAAAAGGCAGGGGTACCATTTGAAATTTCAAAGTGTGGTCGTTAGGGATAAGAGGATGTAAAATGAAATGTAATTAAAATTGGTTTCAAACTTTTCCCCCAATATCTACATTGACAAGATTTTTGTTTAAATTAAATATATTTTAAATAGAAAGGTACTCAAGACTTTAAAAATGTTTATATCAAATTCCTGGGTGCAGGTTATTAATAGGCGCGTGCCAACAGCACCCACGCTGTTTCTGTCAAAACCAAGGTGTTTCATTCTGTGTGGGCTCAAATTAGAGGTGTTAAATTTTCGACTTATTTACTTAAAATAAATTAGGCAAGAAAAACAGAAAAAATTGGAACATTTGCAGTCGCGCCGATGCTGAACTAGCATATTCTCGGGTGAGGAAGACATACTCGCCCCAAATCTCTAGCAAGGTTTTGTTTCCTGCATGCCGAGCGCCACTGGTGACTTTAGGAGCTAGTGACCTGATCATCCGTTCTTTCTCTGTGGACTTGAGACGTTATAATTGTAAATAATAAACATATGGTTGTTCCTAAATGGGATTGCCTTCCTGTAGTTGGCTTTCCTGAGGCGTACAGGTATTCTGGGCTATTCTAACGGTGCAGGGATCATAATACATTTATTCACCAAGTGACTCATTTCGCAAAGTCCTAGGGCGAATCTGGTTTCGATCTTTATTGGAACAACTTGACCGTTCTCCCGGAAGAAACTTTATAGCATGGTTATTTTCCAGTTTCAGAAGGAAAGGTTAGGACTTTCCTATCGAGAGAATACAAATTTCAAGTGGTAGGAAAGCAGGTTAAAGCTGTGTCTTTGTATTTCTCATATTTTCCTCGCCTTTTAAACAGTAGATAGCATTAAACTCAACATGATCTACTTACAAGGTTTAGGCTTGAGGCCTACAAATTAAATATAATTTGTTTCACAAACGTGTGTGTGTATCGAAATAGATGGCAATCGCTTTTATTTTTAAGTAGTGTCTTAGCCAGGCTATTATCACTTTTTTCATACTTTGATAATATTTGTTCTGTTTTTTAACTTGGCAAGTCGTAATCTTTCTTCCCAATATTTGACATGTTTAATTATAAATTATAATTATTTCAATTATAATTTATAATATAATAAAATATTATTATTTATTATAATTTCCTGGCATCTTAGATTATTCGCATTCAGTTATATCATAAGAATAGCAGTGTGGTGCAATTTAATCGGTGCCTTTATTATTTTCAAAACAGTAATAGGAATAGTAATATTAGTTCACTTCCAAGGTTCAGTGTTCAAAGTGTCTTCTTGGTAATTCGAAGGTTTCGATTTGATTCCCTAAACGTTATAAAACTTTTTTGAAAAAAAAGTGTCTTCTATATAAGTAACGAGAAGTAATGAAGCCGGTCTAGGAAACCCGGGTTAAGATTGAGATGCTTCAATGCAGTAGAAATTGGCTTAGCAGCATTATTTCTTTAGTGCAGTTGTACTCAAATTACAATTAAGAAAATATGGAAAGTATCTCCACTCTTCTTTGATAAGACTTGTGATAGACATTTGCGAAGTTACTCGTTGGTGTGATATTGCTAGTATTTATGCCCCGTAAAATGGTTACATTCCTTCTTTCAGTTTCTCAAAGTCAGGGAAATATCTTTATTGTAGGAATGGAGTCAGTAAATAATGTGATTGGGACTCCCAAAACACTGTTCACTTAAGTTTCTCACACCTGTTCCATTACCATACAGATACTCGTACCGGCAACCCCGCGGGGGTACGTAATTCACCAAGTCCACAACATGGTCACAGACCTCTCAATGGAATCCGACACGAACCCCGAAGAGCAATCGCCCATTAACGAAGTTTAGAACGCATTCGAAAGCAATAACGAGAAACTTACGAGGGACAAAAAGCCTCGGAATGCCTACGCTTCGGAACTTAAGAAATCATTGAGCTGGATTTCCAGCGGAAGCTAATTATTGTCAACTTCTTCTCGGTAGATCTGATCAGAAAGTAATGGCATTCACGTGTAGTAGGCCGCAAACGTGTTAGCAATTTGTATGGTGTGTTTGTAGTAAGCCACTATCACTTGATGCAAACAATGCAGTTTTAGTGCCACAAACAAAATTTTAGTGGTGTAATATGCGAGTTATACAATTCGTAAACATTTTGTTTACTTTTTAACTATTCTAGAATCTGTATTACACATATTATACTACCAATGCTTATTATTGAGGCACTTATCCCAGAAAAACATATGCGTACCATCGCCATTTCTTCAAAAACTATTTACATCACTGCTGGTTGATGAACTTCAAGTGTAAAAGGTAATGTATGTACTAATACCAAGACCGTGCTTATGGCAGGTGTTTGAATTTATCATCAACCATATAACGTTCTAAAGATTTATTAGTGGACCCAAAGTATTACACTTTTCAACTCGCAAAATAAAGCTAATTTTCAGAAAATAAGAGATGAAAAAAGTATGTATATAAAATGCAAAATTCAGTTAAAGACTGAATGGCTAAGGCGGCAATGTTTGGAAAACTCCCATTCGAAAAGTTCCGTGTTAAAATCCCTTGGGGTCTGCCATCCTGATCCTGGGTTTTCTCGTGGCACTCTGGTCGCTTAGGGGAATGCTGGGGTGGATATTTACTCCCCACGAATTTTACACTCTCCCATTTCATATCATTACATACCTTTGGTTTTGTTCTGAATGTCCAGTTTGTATCACCAATAGAATATCACAAAAAGCATGAAGACCCGTCAAGTGAAAATATGAGAGAGAGAGCTGAGATTGTAAACATTTCATCTGAATCTGTGCACAATATCCTGCTGAAAAACATTACATTTGAAATTTATGTGTCGCAGCAGTTGCGCAATAACATTAAAGGAATAGAAGCATTTGAAAGATGAACTAAAGGAAAAGCGGCCAAGATTGGCGCAAAAAAAACTTCTTTCGCGAGGACAATGCGCCGTCCCATATATCGACAATCGCAATGACGAAAGAGGGCATCAAATTCATTCTAATTACTATATTGGTTTAGCCCCTAGAGACCTCTTCCTAATCTTTAACTTAAAATGTTGGCTCAGTGGAAGGAAATTTATGAGAATGCCGTAGACGATACCAATGACTTTGGTACAAATGGAAAGGAAGAACCAGACTGCGGGTCATAGCCGGAATTTGAACCACGGATCTTCAGCCTCCCGTGCTGATGAGTTAACCAACTAAACGACTGTGTCCTCCCCAAGCACAGAACCTTTCTCATCTGATTCTATACATTCCAGAGACCTTCCGAGGGTTCCTCTACCATGAGAAATTTATTCCTTGAGAGGTGACTACAAATGCGACGAGAGGAACACTGGATACCGTAGTTAGAATTGTGGTCGTCTGATTCTTCCTTTCCAACTAATGTCCTTCAGGCGGCTGGTGTGAATGAACAATTTCTATTTATAAGCTATTTGACAAAACTTGTTTTACCGATAAGATGAACGAATTTGGAAATTCATGGCCAAATAGAAACATAGAACTGATATGTTCAAAAATATATTTAATTTCCTTTTTTATTTCAAATAACCCTTTGTGAGTAATACTTTTAATTTGCTTTAAAAAAAAATAAAATATTTACATACGTAACATGTACTTCCATTCGTACTAAAAATAATATAAATCTGGACAGACCTATTTCAGTGGTGTATGCATTATGATATAAATAGCTTAAAACAGATATAGGAATAGGTCAAAAGATTATTAATTCGCATTTAATCTAAAAACTGTACTTAAAATATTATGAAAGAATAGCCTAGGAAGTTCTGAGCATAAACCTTCTCAATAGGGGAAATTATTTTAAGTAGCTCACGCGATGAAGTTATCCACGTGCGGGGTAGACATTAAGAGTTTCTTGCCCTAAATTATATATAAAGGATTAGTATAGAATACTATTTATATAAATAATTATGTATTGCTTATATAAGTATCAGGCTTAATATTATACAATTATAAACATTTAAACTAAAAAAGTATGCTCCAAAGTCATTATATTAGTACTTATAAATTTCAAAAATCAAAGTCTAATTTGATCTACTCTGAAATGAAAAATGCTAGTGTTTCAATGCATTATTCATGAACATGAAGGCTGAGTTAGACAGGAATTTTGAGATTCTTCCAAGTTGGATTAGATAATTTCAGAAACGAAAGCGCAATGAGAGCCTTTTGCATTCTAATGAACTTTCGAGATGACGTATACGCAGGGCGGCCAGCATGGATGCAGGTGCGGTACCGAACGTTTCCAAAATTTTATTTTTTGTCAGATGCCGTGGAGCTCCCTACAAGGAGTTAAAACGCTGCTTTAACACCAGATACCAGAGCACTTTTTTTCTTTTCTTTTCTTTCAGAGAACAAATTTTACACTTCATGTCCACGTCGCTTGGCCTTGGAAATCAAACGATGATCAAGGAAATGAAAGGTAACGGGAGAAATTCGTAGAAAGTAAATATGCATCCAAGTTTTCGCTAAGACGAGGGTAAACTATGAAAAAAAAAAAAACTGAAGGTCAGTATGGCTGGCCCTAAGGGATTCGAACCCAGAACCTATAGAATGCGAGTTCCAAGTTACCACCCGAGTCACCCGCTAGTGGGGGTCTCTCTTCGAATGTGCATACGTGTGTGCTCTGCAAAGTTGCAGGGACAGAAATCCTAACTAGAAATAACTCTTTTGAACCGGTTACTTTCTAACTTCACCAGTGCTGGATAACCCAATATAACAACACTATCCTGGTCCTCGCTTTCCGACAAAAGAGATTTATAGCGCGAAGGCTCGTCCCCTTTTAAGCAATTATTCATATTAGTAACATTATTCTAGCATTAATGAATAATACTGCCGACTTTTTATTTCTCTTTTAGTTGTTGGCTTCTTTTACAGGACGCGCCCTGAAATCAAATTATCTCTCACGCTTTGAACAAGATTCATTAAGGAGAGTGGATGCTGTTATATATTGCTGTGTAATTAACAACACAAATCGAAAATACGACTACGGCTTGAGATGCGATTTCGCACAGAGTGGAAAATCGTTTTGCTTTCTAAGCAATGTGTGTATTATATACACTAAAGTTAAGTTTAGAAATTAAGAGTGCAATTTTTCACTCTAGTTGGTTTCAAGAAATGCTTTTGTATCGTTCTGTAACGTTTAATGATACATATTTTGTTTCCGCCGTAGGCATGAATTCACAAAATGATCCAACAGTCATATTTTTTTCATTGTAATCACAGTATATGGTCCAGTAAAAGTTTCATGGCCTAATCATTCACCTAAATGTATTTTTCAGCTTTAAAAAGTAAATTGCTACCTAACATGTGTAAATCTTGAGGTATGTCTTCCGCAATTCACTTTTGTGTACAATTATGGATCATTTTCTCAAATATTCGAAATAAAAATAATTTAAATTTGAAGTATTCTTTATAATAGATACAAAAAAATGTTCTTGAAACTTTCTTTCGATACAATTTTAACTTAGATGAAGAAATGATATTTAAATACATTCACGTATTTATAGTTTATATTTTGAAAAATGAAAATGTTTTAAAATCATAGATGCAGAGTCTTTAAGAACACTCGTGTGAGAAAATAAACAGAAGTTTGAGAGCAATTCATGTAATTCATAAAAGATCGTTCCTCATATTCCATAAAATTAAACTATATAGGCAAGGTCATGGTAATATATTGTAATTGTGAAAATTAAATAAATTAAATTCATTTTGGACAATCCTGCCAAAATTCAAATACATAATTTATGATTAGTTGTATATTACAATGCATTTAGAAGACAATTTCCTCTTAAATACATTTATTCTCCTCACACAACATGCAGTGAATATCAGTCACTTTAAGTTCAGAGCTATAACAAAAAGGATTAGCTACCGGGCTTCCAGAATATGCCCTCGCAGTTTGCACGGGGTTTTCTCCCTTCCCTATTCAAGCCCCGCCTGCCTGTCCCTGAACTAACGAGCAGTCACAAGTCTACATTCGTTCCAAGAGTTGGCAAGACAAATTACTTCAGAGCAACTAATTTTATGTGTAAATATCATTATACATAGGAATCAGCTCTTCGAGTACGTGAGGAATTTATTCGGAAGTTCCCTGGGCAGTTGCATCCAGAACTGCATGCAATTCACAGTCTTGTGAATGAATTTCATAGTACTGTTCAGTGCAAAACAAGGAATACAAGTGAAGACGTAGTATTTTAACAGAATTAAACGAAATTGGTCCAAATCTTGAACGTTCGCCAACAAAATTACTAACAAGTTGCGGTTTCAGTGTCTTCTGCAACAAAACTATTAAAACTGAAAACTACAAGTGCTCACATATCCATTTCCTACAACAAAGTGATCCCGTAGCATGTGTGCGTTATTGTGAGTGGTTTCTTTCATAAATAACTAAAGAGTTAACCGATCCATAGCTTGTGTACTTTAAATATGAGGCGTGGTTCTACCAAAATGGTCGTGCAAACACTCAACACTCGCTTTTGGTGTTTTGAAAAACCAAATTATATGCAAATAACCCTCTTTATGATAGGAAAGTGGAGCTCGATGTGTGATTAGTACAAGACAGATAATCAGTCCGATTTTTTACGCGCAAACAATTGCATGGAGAGAGCTACCGAAATGACGTTTTCGCCCCATTTTTAATCAGCTGACGGAAGAAGAGGAATTAAATCGGCAATTAAACAACATTCCGCCATTATTCATACAGCAGTTGAGTTCATGGGCAAAATTAGGAAAGTGTTTGAAGGGAGAGAGTGTGATTAGTACTACTGTGGTATTTTCGACCACCAGATCTAACAGTCTGTGATTTTTATTTATGGGGTAGCCTGAAGGACAACGTATACAAAACAAATCTTGATACATTGAAAAAACTCAAGGAAAATATACGAAATGATATCAGAAACATCACAGTGGTCGAACTAAATTGTGTCAATTGTAATGTGTTTACCCAGTACAATGCGTGTTTAGCTGAAAGAGGACGACACTTCCAGTATTTAATATAAACATAAGATTTTCTTAATCAGAGTACAGGTGCGGCCGGCTATGGCATGTCGAGCTGCCGAGACACAAAACCCCTTGCGAGCGGTAAGCCCAGTCTGGAAGCCCTGTTGTTGTGCAAATATTTATCAAGATAGCATTAGTCCTCCAAATAACATGTGTTAGGTTCTTCGTATAGAGAAAATACAATATTCATTCTATAAAAATAAAAACAACTCACACAATTCTACATTCCACTACCAATCCGACAACTCATCTAAATCAGGTCATTGAGTAAGCAGAACCATGGATGATTGCAGACAAATCCTAGTTTTCGGTTTGATCTCGGGATATTCCTGCATCTCCAAGTATATTCCAACATTCTTGAACCTCTTTACTCTCTCGTTTCATTCATGCTCTTTTTTCATCTCGAAAACTATTTGGCAGTCTTGGATGTAGTTTATGCGACTGGTACGGAGTACTTTTACAGCTTGCTGAGGAACGATCGCAGCCAATAGAATGTTTGAACAAAACATACAAGAAGGGGTAAAGGGAGTCAGCGGGAATCCTGTTGGCGGTCCGCATTTCACATCTGGGTTCCTTCATTTTATTAATCTCATGACTTGAACATGATACAACAGACCTATACGTTTCAATGTCACAAGAGCTGTTCTTGTCCCGACTCTGGCAACTACAAAATTGTATATATAAAATTAAGTAGGTAATTGTTTTTTATCCTATGCTCGTCTCCGACCCCTCGGTTATAAGTCAACGAGCAGCTTAATACAAAAAAATAATCACCAAAGGCATTGTCAATAACTGCAAAGAGAAAATTTTGAGAACAGCAGGGCAAATGCTGAGGTGCTCTTCAGTAATGGATATGCCATCATCACATCTGTTTCAGTCAGTCCAGTTCTATACATGTAGTCATGACCCGTAGCAAGTCTAAAGCAGGCCATGCCAACTGATCCAGGTAGAGAACTAGAAATTCTTTCCGACTTTTTCAAAAGGAGTTCCACTTTTTCCCAGAAGCTTTCTCTCTATATAGGCTCAAGAGGTTAGATTTAATAGAGGAGGATATATGACGCTTTATATGTCGCACGGGCAAAGGTGGATCGCCTTTTCCCTAACTCATCTGCGCGCTCGTTTCCATAAATTCCGCAATGGCTAGTACAATGTGGCTCTTGACGTTCAGCAGCTTATTAATTTTTTCCATGCAGTCCTTGGAGATATCACATTCATTGTGATTATAAGTTGTTAAGATCATTTTTGCCACCCTGCAATCATAAAAAAGACAATGTTTGTTTTATAACACTGCTCTATTTTGTCTAAGGCTAAAGAAATGGTGGCTAATTCGCCATCAAAATTGTCAAAGTATTTCCCAAGTAGCATATGATGTAAAGTCCGTAGAGTAACCTCCAGCTCCAAAGTTTTTAATGGCTCATTCGGCCGAACTATCTGTGTAGACATGGAGCCAAGAATCAACCATGAAACGTTCATGAATAGTAGCCAAGACCGTACATTTCAATTTAAAGTCAAGAGCAAATTTCTTGCTAACATCAGAGACAAGGTCAAAATAACCTTCGGCAAGTTTAATTTTTTCCAATGGGCAGGAAAATCAAGGGTATCATGCAGTAGGTAGTTATAAAAACAAAACATCTGGGGAACAAACTGGGAATCACAGAAACACTGCTGAATGACCATCCCAAACTGCCAAAAGTAATGTTACAGAAGGTTACAGATATGTTCTCTGAAGTCCTAACATAAATTATGGTCAAAGATGAGGAAATTTTCCTTAAGAACAAATCAACATGTTACTGTTGTGCAAGAATTGAAAGCTGATGAATAGATAAGACTCAATTACTGTCGTTAGTTTCAATAGCCGATGCGTACATAGTTCTCTGTCTGTAATAAATGAACATAACAACTGCCAGATCACCTATATTTTGATTAGTGATAGTGTTCACACCGGACAGAGATACCTTTCCACAATGAAAAAATTGCAATATGATGTGCTCTGCCGTATTACGTCTACAGCAGTTTACATGGAAATCTTTCACAAGTTTGTCAACCAGTTGCACAATTAGGAACTCAGCAGGGTGGTGCCATATCAGAATGATTGTTTCCTTTTTTGATGATCGTGTTCTTTCTAAAAGATTGGCTTCAAAGGTCCCCAAATCTCTTCCTATGATGTATAGGGTATCATCAGGTACTACCGTGGAACTATAAGAGATAATTCTACTGGAAAAATCGAGATTTTTGTTTCCGATGTGTTGGTGAATGGAGAGTCGTGATGATAACGGCAAATTCTTTCAACTTGCTAGTTATGAGATTCCCATAAGCCAAGATACGTTCTTGATAATTGTCACTGAAGTGCGTCCATGTTTTTTAAAGCTATGACGAATAATCAGGGGCCAAAGAGAATGAAACATTCCTATTAAATTGTGAGAGAGTGGATATTTCGTGTTCTCGCAGCACATAATATAGGGAATTTGGTTTATTTCTAAATTTTACTATTTTTAGTAATAGCGAATCATTTGAGCGAATCATTTGAGGGAGTTATTTCCCTCGAGATACCTAATTTTTTCTCAGTTTGCTTTTCTTTCTACATTTTATGCTTTGTATTTCGGTTTGTTTGTATCTTTTTTTTTATTCAGTCCATGTCCTTTGTTCTTCTTTTTCTTCCAATATCTTTATACTTTCACTTTCTCTTTTCTTGTTTTATCTTGTTCTTGCAGCTAAAGATAGTTGATAATATACACATTCTTTCTTTTCTTCCTTCTAACTCTGAAACTCTTATCCTCTTCTTTAACATTGTCCGTGTAGCTAATGAGAAGCTATAGTATACAAAACGCTACTTATTTATTGCATAACAAATATTGAAATATATGCAACAAATTTTAATAAGCATTTCATCCACCTTCTTAGCTTAAATTTTAATTCTTCATTTCCTATTTATTTACCTAATTTTGAGACTGGATAAGAAAGTATTCTGTTAGGTGGTTTTATAGTTTTTCCTTTCCTTCCTTCAGCTCTACGTCAAATGCAAGTTTAAAAATATTTGGTAATTTTGTGTTAAGTCTGGGGATCTTCAGGGGCAGTTGAAGAGACACTGAAACTTAACTATGTACTTACAGGCTCAATGACATTATTCCTTTCAAGTGTATACCCCGGAAAAATTCTAACTATAACCGGAGGAGAGTGCTCAATGATGACCCCTTTGATTATAAATCCGATTAATAATTAACAGTCGAAATGAAACCAGTGGAAAGCTTCTCTGTAGAGTCCTAGAAATCATTCAAGGCACACAAAGTGTGTTGCTGTTTTATTAGGTACAGGGAGCCTGAAATTAAGATATATTGCATGGTATTTCGAACCCATGAGCGAACGGTTCTGACACAACAGGTGTTAATTTATATTTCGGGGTGCCAATAAAAACCTCGATGAGTGCAGAAGTTGCCTTCCCTCTCAATTAAAGGCAAGAGGCAGTCCCTGCTGATACCCATAAACAGGCGTTGTCCATCAGACCTTGTCTGATTTACTGATGTCATATAAACCAAGGGAGAGAACGCTTTTACGGTTGCTAAGGTATACGCTCTCTTTCATGTTGCCTTATTAGTCCGCATTTGAGCACCGCATCCTTGATAGAATCTTTTCTACACTTTGTGATCCTAGAAGGAATTTAGAATAGAGTCAGAGAAAAGAAAAATTTTAACTTAACTTGCCACAAGGACTTATTTTAAACAGTTTTTTATATCAGAACTAATGCTTAACATCTGGCAAGAGTCTAAAATTCTGCCTTAAAATCCGTGAATCGTAAAATACCTTAATGTTTGCTGGCGAAAGCAGTAAAATATTTAGGTCTTTACTACATGCAAATCAACAAATAAACACAAAAAATAGAGTTACAATAACAGAAGCTAATCAGCTACTGAAGGTTTTTATGCAAATGCGTCTTTCCTCAACAGCTGTTTCTTGAATAAACATTGTGACTATTCTAGTTTTAGCAAGTATGTTAAGAAAATAATTCTAAATAAACTTCAAAAGCATACAATAGCCAAATTTTCTTAATTATTTAAATTAAACCGACTGCTTCGCTTCTTGCAAAAAATAAGATTATTTTTATACTAAGTCCAAAGGCCAGAAAAGTTTCCAGATTAATGCAACTAGGATTGGAACTCTATTTTGCTGATGGTTCATTTATATATTTAATTTTATTTAAGGACGTTCTTTAATGTCACTAGTCATTAACGTCCCTTTCAATTTAGGGCGTAAAACGGCCGATAAATTTTGCCCAGATGCCTCTTCTTTCAGACTTTAATTTCTTTTACGTGCCGTAAATCTACGACATGGACCAACGGCTTAAGAAAGTCATAATTATAACTTTTAGATCCATCGACCCTGGACGGGTTTGAACCCGCGATCTTGGGGCAACGAGGCAAGCTGATGGCTCACGTCCAGGATTAGCCTTTGTCTTTTTTAAGATAATATTTTAATTAATTACAATAATTGCGCTTGTATTATAAGGTGCGGAATAATCTTCAATAACCGACTTCAAAATGCTTTTGTCTAAACTGTAAACAGTAATACACTGCCTTGGGGTACTCTGTAATTTTTCAGTGTTCCTTTATTAATGTATAAGGAATAAATCGACAAATTATTTACTCTCACTTCAAAGCTCTTTGTTACCACTAAAAATGTACTGACAGAGAAAGCAGAGACGTGACAACGTTGTTTTCCTTAGGGAACTTTCGTATACCTCATTCCTCACAGTAACATAAATAAGCAACTGGATAACTGTTATCTCAGTTCCAGCATAAAAGGCAATGAAGGCTTGTCTCTACTATACACAAAATAATAATTTAAGATATCATTTAGAAAAAAAATCAGCTTGTAAATTATATAAGTACACTTACTTTAAATTGTTGGGCTATTAACGGTGTAGAAGAACGCTTGTCTTAATTCTGTCATGAAGCTGTTGTTATCCGTGATTTTTGTTCTATCGGCTTTTAAATACGACGAAAGCAGGCTTAACATTTTTAAAGTAGTAAAGTTTATTGTTGGATGGAGAAAGTTGTATTTTCAGGTACATAGTCTACTTTGTTGCATATCCCGAGGCATTGAAAACATAATTGTTGCAAGAAACCAAGATTTGCATTTACACGAATTTCATTACAAAGGGCTCACTGGTTTCTGAACGATAAAGTTGGTGTCTTGCATACGAAATATATAGATGCAGGTTTATATTCTCTTTTCTCCAAGGCTAAGTGAGAGAAGGTATTTCTGTTGCTATAAAGTGTAAAAACGGATCGAAGAATGCGAACAGAGCGGTTCGAATTAAAAGAAAAAAAACATTTGATATATATTTCACATTTTTCTTCGTTTCTATAAGTTATTAAAATTAAATTTTTGTTCTTAATTTTTAAATTCTATATTTTATTATAAAGTAAAAACTATTCCAATATGTTATGACATTTGAAAATTATTACTTCTGAAAATATATATTGAATTGTAAGCATTGAAAATGATTTAAGATTTTAAATAAATATTTCTTCATAAATTTCTTTTAACGTTCCCATAGATGTATATCATAATCTTTGTTTCATTTGTAGTTAAAAGAAGTTATAAACAAAATCATTTCTGTTGCCATTAAAAAGTTCAAACACTTATGATATTCTCTACAAATGAGTTTCTCATCTGCTGTTAGCAGGCATAGTACTTGCGCATATCTTTTTTATGCAATATTTCATACCTATTTTAAGGTTTAAAATCTTTTGCCTGTTGGGATATTTATGGATTTTTATGTGATTGTTTACGCATTTTAAAAATAGCATAAAGATTTCAATATGTCGAAGTGAAAAAGGTTATAAAAATTAAATAGCATGTCCATCTCATAAAAATATTTATTGAGAATCTTGTTATGCATTTATTTCTTTTCAAGCAGTCAAACATTTTCTCCTCAGCCCAATAGCACAACCTTCATTGTGAAAGGAACAATGCACGGTTGCCTGGAGATAAGGATACCAGGAAATAGAGAGGATGTAGTTTTTAATAGTCCTGGCAAATTACCTTGTATCGATCTGCGCGAGACAAATCTAGGAAATTTTCGTGGGGGTGAAGATTCGCGTTACTTTGAATTGCCTGTAACCTGAATTTCATGCACATCCTTCATGAGTCATCTTCAAGGTTGATACGGTAAGTTTAAATTCAGCAGCTCATTTTAATCGCTCATAATGAAGAAAAATAATAAACTTTTACAGGTTGACTTGTATTTCTAATGAAAGCTTAAGACATGTGTACCAACGTAAATAACAAGTATATTGCAAATTATGTTGCTACCTATGATCGAGGCTGAGAGATTTTTTGATATGAAAATGAGTCGCTCATGCCACTAGTAATCGAGCGATAAAATGGGGATCTGCATTCATGCACGTAACATAACATGAGCACACCACGATCGCAAGTTAGACTGCAATCGCACCCACGCAACTCATCTCCCTCTCCGATGTAAGTTTTATGTCTCTTCCTTTGTAGGCGAAACCCACTAACAAATAGAATGCTGGAACTTGGGATCATTTAAAATACCATAGACACAACAATGGCTTAACTAATCCACATTATTGCTGCTTTTCCAATTGTAACACTTGGTCCTTCATTATATATTAATAAAATGAAACACGCCAGAGCAACAAAACAAGTATACATTTAAAAAACTTTATAAGAGCAAGTAGATAAATAGACAAAGAAAATAAAAACCATTTTGTGCCAAAAAGTAAAAAGCAGTTTGATAATACAAAACCCAAAATAATATAAAAAAAATGAATTTACAATTAAAAACGATAGAAGACTTACAAGAACCGTGAGCGATCTTGCGGTGACCAGTAGGTCTCAAAATCGACGGTTTCTCATCGAGCTCCTTTCTCCCTAACCCAAGTCCACCAAGGCGATTTCCTTTAGTGAGGCACGGCACATTCATTCTAAAAGAGCACTGTATACTCGTATAGCTATTTAGATTACAAAACGATGTATGCTACTTTTGCTCTAAATGAGGCATTAATGCATATGGGCACGTTAACACATTCATTTCAGACATGCTTCCAGTTCACCAAAGAGGAAAGCTGCTGTGCGGCAAATTGTACTTAACGTGAAAGCGCTCAACACTTACCCCTATCGATCAAAAAATAACATCGAGTATATAGTAATCCCCCAAACGAGCCGTTTTATTCAATAATACTTGTTTTTAATGATTATAGTTTAAAGAAGAAATCTCAGTATTTTTAATATACATATTAAATACATTCTGCAAAAGCAATCTCCCTTCATTAAATCATAAGAAAGAGTACAAAAACAAAACATACAAAACTAGACTTGAGCAGCTTCTTTAGGATAGGATAGGAGAGGCGCATGTTTCTCTGCTGGGTCTTTTGAACCTACGATCCGAAGGGAGGTACATCCAGGAGGAAATCACCCGGCTGTCAGGAGCCAGAGGCTGTGATTCACGGACGTAAGCTGGTCTCCCAAGCAGAGCACGTTAGACGTCAGAACGGGTACTTTTTCCAAGGTGTAAATCCACTGCCACGTTGCACAGCACCACCTTCGCCTAGAATTTTGTACCCTAAAACTATAACATGTAATAGGAAGCGGAAATTTCCTGTAAATAAAATATGCCATTCGCCTAAGTGACCAGAGGAAACCATAGGGAAAAAAACCCAAGGTCAGGATGTTCAGGTCCACCCCTTGGGGCAATGAATTATTTATAATGTTAGTACCATATGAAAGTCTCAGGGCACTTTTTCAGACTGCGGACTGAAAGATGAGCAATTAAATTGTTAATTGCTCTATTAAGTTAAAAACTGCGCTGTAACACTAATATTTTACAAGTGTAAAAAAAGTCCACATTTGAATTAAATATAGTTATTTAAAACTAAAGAGTGTCATTGGAAGGATCTGTTTACATAAGAAGTGTGCTTTACCAAATCAAGGAGATTAATTATACTTTTACTGTATATTTGTAATTATCTGATTTTAGTTTTCCTCCCCCCCCCTCCTTTACGGCATATGCATTCTATTAAGATAAATTTGTGACTAAATATCACTTAATGCAGTCATTGTTTTATAAATATGGGGATGTGAAATGTTAAATAATCTATTGCATTTCCTTTGAAGTACCTTATAGGCGTGGATAGCGTAACGGCTTCAAATGAATTACGTTGTAGGAGAGAATAGCACAACAGAGATAAAATAATCTACAAGATAGTAACAAAGCAGAATGATTTTTGAGAAGTTGGCCTACACCCAGTCATATCAAATGCGAAACGGTAGCCTACTGGAGGAAAATAGGATAAACTAACAGTCTGTGAGCTGGAGAATTTTTTGCAGTCCTTTGTGAACGGTTTAGTAGGCAGTTACAGGTTGGGCACTAATTTTGAAGCGCTTTGGTAAATTGATGAATAATCGCTTCGATGTTGTTGACCACGCTTCAATGACAACAATTTCTCAAGGTGAATTCTGCCATTTTGTTGATTCGTACTCAACAGGACTGGAAGAAGAGTTCAATAGTATAAATAAGCACGTGTTGAAAAATTATATAATTCTTTCGCGACCTCTGGTGTTTTGCGTACGATAAACTTAGCTACGTGGAATACAAACTTAGCTGCGGTGGGTGGAACTTAGTAGTGGAACTATATACTGCGAGTGTCGCGGTGTACATCCTACAACTGAGTGCCTCTCGCCGCGTATGAATCTTACAAATGGGTGCAGCGATGTGTGAAACTGAAAACTGCTTAACTGATGTATCGGAACTGCTTAACTGATAACTGGTTCTCAGATGAGTATCAACTTAAAACTGCCTAACTGATTGAAATTGTTCCTAATATTATTACAATTTATATATATTTCCCTTTATCATAATTGTATAACAATCTCTTATAATGTATACTTTATACTTTAAAGTGTATATGTATATTCCTCGATCATTTGTCGTATAGTTTAATATCTTTGTAAAATGGTAAAATTCATTTGTCTTTTGTCGGTAATAGAATTGAAAATACGTGGAAGTCATAAAACGTTGCATTTTGTGTTAGAGTGAAGCTAATCAAGGACATAGCCCATTGTGCTCTGGTCCTTTTAACAATATGTTTTGTTAGGAGAAAGCAACGTGTATGTGTAAAATCTTTTAAATGTTGTTAGAAGCAGTTGACCCCCTTACAGCTGGAAACTGTTAAAGTTTGAAGTAGCGTATTGTATGATAGGTATTAAACTCCTGTGGGCGAATGAATCAGATGAGGACAGGAAAATTTAAAAGCAGCCAGTAGAAGCAGAACTTAAACTTTTAAGCATAGACGCGATGTTGTTGCGTGTTTAGCGCGGCTTGCTTGCCCTAACGATTCGTGTTTGAATCAGATATATAAAGGCAAGATTGAACGCTGTTTGGTTATTCCAGTTTATTCTGTTCTAGTATATTGTCTACACTTAATTCCAGTCTACTGATATTGATATTCCCTGCGCTGATTTTCATTCTCGACTCCATTATAGTCTTCGGTTCAGTATTCAGTACCCACACATCGGGACAAATAGTCCAATAGTCGAAACATCGTCGAATAAATGTGTTAAAGTGTTTCGACTCTATCGACGGCAGCGCACCGATGTTTCAAGGAAAGCCATGTGAAATAAATCAGTTTTAGAAGTAACATTGAACAGCAATGTCAAAACCTTTCCCTAGTCCCGTTGCTTTAACATCAACGAAATTAGTGCAATTACCCCGAGTATTTGTTGCTTTGGGGACGGAAACAAAGACCTCCCAACTACACGAATAAGAATCTACACCAATCGAAGATAAACAACATCCATTCATACGCTCGCAAAGATGGCGCATATCGATGTGGAGCCTCCCCGACTTCTTTCCCCCACGAAATAACCGCCCTCATATGTCGGAACTGCGTGTCCGAAGTAGAACTTATCTGGTTCTGAGCTGATTCTGTGAACTGCGTGCCTCAGCAACGTTGAGTTTATAATGCGTACTGCGGACTGTTTGTATCTAGCCCCATGTAGAACTGTGTACTGAGAAATGAGTGATTCAGCCGAGCAAACGCTTTCTTATAAATTAAATTCAAATCAAGAAATCTTGACTTAACGACGCCAAAGGGGGTCACAAAGCACGCGCACATTTTGAACCTATATTTAAAAATTAAAACATAGATTTACCATTGGCTAGTTCAAGTTCACCTGCCACAATGCCATTCGCAATTTTTGAAAGTTTAAAACACTTTGTTGGCATTGGCTAGTTTAAAGGCTAACAATACGTCTGTCGGGTTCAAAACCCTTAACGGATTTAAAAGTTCTTCTGTTTATTAATCTTGCAACGGCAGTCCTGTTAAACATAGCATCACTTTCGACACTCGGGTTATGTACAGTTTTATGACCTTTGGTTTTCCAAGCTACCGTAACGGAAAACACCAAAGATTTTCTCTTTTGTATAATTCATATGTTAACATTCTGCCGTATAATACATATATACTTACATAGTATGTACATTATGAATTACAAATTAATAAAATGTTATGATAACTAGGTTTGCAACATATATATTATATTTATATTTCAGTGGGAGTGGGACGTAATAACTGTGTCATTTGCTAGGTCAATACGCTCTTATTATCATTGGAAATGCTCGCATTTTTCTCGTAATAGAGTTAATACCAATTTAACCAAAAAAAATACTAATCTATTAAGCCAGAATGATGCTGGTGCAAATGCATTGCCCTGTAATAGTGACCGAAGGATTAGATAGCAACACGGTGCAAGCGCATTGCCCTATCTGGGGACCTCCCAAGTGCGAATTACCGCCATGGTCACCCGCTCAGTGCAGCTTCATGCGCCAAATTTATATTCTTATTTTTCTGTTTTTCTAAAATGTTCATATTATTTTAGTTTGCTTGCTGTTTATATCTCCCGTTTTTCTTAACCATTATCTAAACGTTCCTGCAAGGATTGTCCTTGGAGAGATTCCTAACTGTTCAAATACATCGAATAGTTCGTGTTGCATCAGTTTTAGACAAAAAAAAATGCCTTTGTTGCTTGCTGCATTTCTGTTTGATAACTATCGTACTTTTCATTTTTCAATACTAATATGATGCCAGTTCACTTCTAGCTTTGGCTCTCTCAAAACGAACAACATTAAAATATTAATATATTAAAAAATATTAAAATATTTCATATTTTAAATAAAATAAAATGTTTTATAAACCCACTCTTATCCAACATAGCATTTAGCATTTTATTAGCTCAATATGTATCTAAATTCTGATAGTCTAATTTTCTTTTGAGGGCACTTGAAGTTGAAATATAACTTATGATACATATGGAGACAAAAAGCATTTGAATCAAAATGGAGTTCAGTTGTTTCTAACCTAATACTTTTTATGCCGCTGCTTGGAATTGTCGTTAGATTATTTATACTCATATAAAATGCTTTATCCAGTTGCAATTTTGATTTTCTTGAGTATATTAAGTAATGTACACATTTTAAAACATTTAAACATTTCATATTTACCCAAAGACAAGAGACAATTTAAAAAATCAAAGTAATCAATATAATTTATAATGGAACAAGTGTTTCCAAATTTACATGAAGTTAATCCTACAATACAAAATTAAAAATAAATATGGTAGCTTCAGAAAGGTAAAAGACACAACTCTATTACGTATTCTTTAACTAAAATCTTTCAAATTACTATTAGCAACAAACACTTAAAACATATCTGCGATTACCATACGCCACAGAGGACTGTATTCTTCTTGCTTTTGAATCCTTTTCTGTACAAAACGATTTCTGAATCTAAAGCAGTTGGAGGCAATTGTGTTAGGGAGAAAATAACGGTTCAGCATAGACTATAAGACCTACTGCGTCTAAAAAGGCCGTAGTGAGATAAAAATTGGTTCAGAATTTGTTAACCAGAAGAGCAGTAAGGCATAAAGACATGTTGGTGACTACATCGCTTGCATTTCGACCTGTTCTGCTCCCTTAAAGCTTAATTGGGTAGACTTAGTGAAGAAACTATCTCCACGAGGATCGGGCAGGCGTTGCTTTATATATGGAACAGATAAAGCGTTAGGTTTTCTGAGACAAACTGATTTTTCTTCAATTGAACGACCTCGCCCTTCCTCTCGTTCTACCAATTGCTGAACATAAAATGGACCGATCTCTTCCTTAATAAACCTCGAGATGCCTATCACTGTTCCAAAAATGCTGGAATATTTTGTAGCTTTCAGAAAAGGGACTGTTAAGTTAGTGCTCTTTATCGGCTTTGTCATCAAAAGTGAGCATTAGAACGTAATGTATGTAGTCGACCTGATGGGCATTATTGAGTAGTAGAATACTGAAGTACTTTCAACGAGAAGTATCTTAAAACCTGCTTTCCATAGCTCAAAATAGAATTTTAAGAAGTGCTTTTGTACATTTAAAGGGCATCATAACTATAATTTTAAATCTAACCTAGACAATCTAATTATCCATGAGTCTGAAGTTATTGTGGATAACAAGTTCAAAAGATTGAGCAACATGGCCAGAAATATTTTAAAATCTATTTGTTCTGATATTCTGCTCCAATATCCCTCTGATTTCCATGTAAAGAGATATCTTAATTAAAATTCATAAAAATTAATACGTATATTGTTCATCAGTATAAGAAAATTTTGATGTAAAATATGAAATATTTGATTTCAAATGCTGAAAGTAGCATGAAATGTCTATATAAAATATAGTATAGCCTTTTATTCTAAAATGTCTCTATTAATACGTAAGAAGCTAATGTCATAAGCAAGATGAATATACGAATTTTTTAATTACTTCATTGCACTGCTAAAAACTGATACCATGAATTCCAAATGCCTTAAAGCTATTTTTGACACTATGAATTATGATCAACCACTTTCGACTTACAAAAACACAAAATTTTCATTCTTCTTTAGTTATTTTTGTTTATTTATATTTAATTAGTGTTCTTTTGTTCCTTTTATTTATTTATATTTTAATTTGTGTTCTTTTTATTAGTATCACAAGTTCCTAAACTTGGTGTCCTACAGACCGTGATAGTTTGGTATACAGTAGATCCATAAAAACACTAATTCATACGTAATTCAATGTGTTACCTTCTTCTGTAGTGACACAGCTGTTTTTTGAAACGAAATAAGTATTTTATTGTTGAAATTTATCATTACCGGGCTTATCATTGATTTAAATTCATTTAAAAACCAGAGCTTTCGCTGACGTTACGAACGACATCATCAGTGAACTGAAAGTGTCTGGAGAGGAAGAGGCACAGAACCGTTAAATTGGAACGGGGTAAGAGTGGTAGGAGAGTTATATTGCAGACGTTGTTTGACTAGTAACGAAGTCCAAATCATGCTTATTTGAAAACCTATCTTTGTTTATATTATCTGAATGCTGCTTATTTATAAGGCCTCTCTTTTAGCCAGATTAAAATATTCAGTTCTACAACTATTTTTATTTTTTAAAATTTTATTTCATGGGAATTTTGAATGGCTTGTTCCGCAAACGAAGATTTTTCTGACTGATTAAGACTTGTGTTCTACAAACAGAGTATCAATGGATCTTCCGTTCATGCCAAATATACATTTTCACATTCGAATGATACTTTATATATTCCTATGGAGCACAACCATAACAACTGCATTCCGTGAAAGACCCAAGGGATCCTCTCAGCTCCGCAGCTCAAGGCTTATGATGCATGTGCAGTTGCGGCTTGTAGTTAGTTTGAGAGAAACTTTTCAGCTAATGATTATGCGTTCATGTGTTACTCGGTGCTTTCATTGTATGTACATTGTGTACCAATTGTTATTCCTTCGCTATGCCACTGCATAAACACAGTCTTGAAAAGCGGGTTTTTATGCATGATACATGTATGAAAATGGAATTTTGCAGAAATGTGGCTAGGCAATTAGCAAGAAAATATCTTGATAATCGTGTTCCAGGTAGAGGTATGTTCGCTAACTTGTTAAAAAGTTATGAGAGACAGGATCTCTCAGAAACAAGAAATATGTTCCAAACCGTTGTGTTCTTAAAGAATAAAGTTAGATGAAATACAAGAATTCCCTATATAGATGCCCACAATACATTGACGTTGAGGGGCATCATTTTCAACGTCTCTCATAACACAGGTTAGTGCTAATTGTTCATTTTAAATAAATATCATTGTATTTTTTCAGTAATAATATAAACACTAAAATAAAAATACTAACTTTAAGCACGGAGACTCTATTCCTCATTTCCCGGTTGCGGTAGCTGCACATCCCCAGTAACTAGTAGTGCTCATGCGGCCCTTAACTCAAATAATCTCACTCACTGTACTTGTCTTAACAAATATATTTTCTCGTCAGTTTCTATTAATAATATAAAGGGTATTTGAAGAGGAAATCCAGGGTATGTTAAACTTCAAAGTAGGCATCTTGAAAAAGCGAAAATTTAAAATTCAAATGAAGGACTGTAAATGGGAACAATAATGTTGTGCCTGTTATCAAATATCTATATAAAGTATCAAAGGTGCTTTTCAGTAAGGCATGTCACTATGCATTAAGATCCACAGTTTAATTCTTTCTCAGAGTTAGATCTCATGCTCATATAACTGAGCATTTCAACCGTGTTACAATGATAACCATATACAATACATGGTAGCTAAAAATATCGCTCCAAATTCAGTACTTAGATGAAGTAATTTGCATGAGTGAAGTTTTATCAAAGTATTTCTTCTCCAATGAATGCTAATATTAGGTAGCTGTGAACATCACCGCACTCCAGATAAATTATTCTATCGTTAATTCCATCCACTCGCTCTTAAGCTAGTCTACTTGGCACACTAAAAGGCAAATAAAACATTAACCTAAAAGTGCGGTTGATTAGTTAATGTTCTCATTTGAAGCTGAAATTTATGAAAGCAATATTATCTTTGTTCAACTAAAGTGGCAACTCTGTAATCCTAAAAATCTACTTTCAGTGAACTTCTAATCAAGAATATTTAAGCCCACTATTTCCTGTTCTTTATTTCTGTTGGATATTCGTAAGATATTCAAGGATCGTCTTGACCTGAAGCTGTGAACTTTAAAACGCCCATGGAAGAAAGTTGTAATATGCTCGTAAAGTTGAGGAGAGCTACATCCTGGTGCGTTTAAAATGATAGCACAACTGGGAGTAGCCCAGTTTCACTGTTTCCATTTCTGTTATTGCTTAGTGAGAATGCTAAAAACACCACAGGAACCGGGAAAGACATTCTTTATGAATAACGGTGGAAGCTGAGACTATTGAGGAGAAGTGGTTTGATGGGAAACATGAAATGGTTAAGGAAGGAAACTGTTATTAAGTCTGTACAAAAGCCTTCGTGCGAAAACTATTTCATGTTACCCTGTCAGATAACTGTGCAAGCAATTATCCGTTTACTTACCGCAAAATCTCTCAAATCTTCATACTGAAAATACAAAATGAGTAATACTTCAGCATTTAACAATATTACTTATTAAATTCCTTTTTATATATTGTTTCATTTTTGTTCCGAATGTTTTTCTGCTCTGTTTTTTAATAGTGTTTAGCGCTCGTTTTTGCTGCTGAGGCACACAAGCGGTGAACATTGATGATACATGAGATGAAATGATAAATTAGACAGGATTTTTTTAAGGAAGGTAACGTTCCAGGCCTAACTTTAGGGTACTTCCCCGGCATTTGCCATTTATGAGGATTGAGGAAAACCTGGAAAAAACCATCAGTCAGGAAGGAACGGTCCGGAATCGAACCTCAGACCTCCCGCTTATGGATCTGCGCCTTAACGGCCTCGACAACCCGTGACGGTTTTTCTGCGCTGAGAATGAAAGTTTGGCATCTTTGATATTTTAAAGTTTCCCGAACTTTGTCTCTGAAGAGCAGTGTACCAGAGACCTCCGAAAAGGTTACAGAAACAGTGAAGTTATTGCAGGAATCAATGGCTTAGAATCCTACACATACTTCTCTTCTGAATTCGGTTATTCCGAACGAACTGTTCTATTTTTAGTCCAATTGTGCTTTCCGTTTTTTTTTATATACTTTTTTATCGAATAAGGTGAACAAAGGTTCTGCCAGTTTCAAACTAGACATTTCAAGTCATATTCTAAGCAAAATATCTTTAGCGTTAAATAAGCCACTCTGTACCATAGCTCTCTACCACTTGACCGAATACTATGAATTCCATTTGGACGAACAGCAAAAAAGCTATACAAAACAGTTTCCAGATTGGCAAAAGTTCGGCCAAAGAACAACACGAGAGCAGGCTCCATAGTTTTCAGCTTTTAAATGAATACTTTTCAGTTGGTTACAGTGCACAATGCCGTTTATTGTTTGACCAGCTAGCAGTAGATTACAATGCATACAGAACATAACCTTCATTTGGTGCAGTGGTGGTTTCGGTTGTTTGGGAATAGATTCTTGGGTTGCCAACCAGTGACGACAGTGTCTTTTGCAGCCTATCAAGAAATGGATTCTTCTCCTGACCTGATAACAATGGGCTTGTGCAGCCTTCTGAACCATTTGTAACTCTTTTGGAATCCAGTGATCAAGTTTTTAACTGACAGAAATGCAGCAGAATGATGTTGAACAATTGTGCCATTTCCTCAAGCTCGGTTGCTGTTAGCCTAAATAGTAGCTAAAGAAGCCTCGTTATAGATTGCTGTTAGTCTGTGACTTATCCTTAAGGGTTCCGTTGCCTTCTTGGAACTTCGCGAATCATCCTTGCACCATCCGTTTATTCTCAGCATCCGCACTTAAGGCCTGGCGCCGCTGCAGTTGCATTGTTCCTCGGTTTAAATTTATAGAGCCTACAAGCTCGTATTTGACCGCACTTTAGTGCACTAGCTAACACTAGCAACACTGCCACACAACAAACGTAAATTGTAGCTACAGAACTTCCGAAAAGTACCCACGTTCCACTATCATTTGTAATTTCCCTGCTTTCGAATTTTAGCACCGGTTAATGTATTTAAGAATTTGTAATAATTGATAATAAAATCTAAAATATGAATCTAACCTAATCAAATAAATCTAATATATATAATTAAGAAAAATGCATATAATAACTACTCTAAAATCTAACTACAGTCATCTGCAAGCTTATGACGTTACACTTTCACCTTTTCATCAATTAACATAACATTTTACTATTAATAAATATAACTATAAATGCAATGAACTAATGCTTCAGTAACAGTTCGGTTGCTTATAATGTGTATGTCAGTCTGCTTAGAGGAAAAGGAACATTATTGCTTCACAAACGGTACAAAAAAACTCTCAACATGCGCAAGAGGGCAAATACTTTAAACATGTGTTTTCAACTCAGAGTAATAAAATAAGCTAAGTATGTAAATAAGGAATGTGGAATATGAGGAAGAACTAAAATTGAGCTTAAGTTTCTGGAAATTATTTTAAAAGCTGAAATATTTATAAATACACTTATTTAAAGCCTGCAAAATGATTGACGGTTTTTTAAATGAAGTAAAACAGTTATATTTTAATGTAGGTTGGTTTTTGTTGTTTCATCAAATAAAATTACACTGTTGCTATTTACTGACATGAAAGAATAAACCTAGGTTTTAAAAAATTACACTCTCCAAATGTTTCCTTTTGTTCTCATGTTCTCCTGAAGTCTGGCAACGCTGTACCATATCTTGTGTTGCGTTAACCCCTCGACCAATTGCTTCCTTCAGATCATTAATTGTTCGGTGTTTGTAGACATAGTTTATTTTAATTTGAAGTAACCCCAAAGAAAATAGCCACAGACAGTGAGATCTGGCGAATGAACTAGGATATGTTGGCTCCTCAGGAGATGGTATGTCCTGAAAACATTGTTGCAGAACTGCTGTTAAAGCCCTTGTTGGAACCAATACGTCTGTGGAGTTCTGGCGATAGAAAAGTTGCGCAACACAAAAATGTAGCTATTCGAATTCACGGTAACGGTAACTACGTGACATTTTCCTCGAAGAAACGCGGAATCACTCCTAATGTTGTACCCACTCCATACCTCACCATCACGCGTTCACTGGGAGTGGACGCTCATGCATGACATAACGAATTTCTGTCTGCCCAACATCCAAAGTTTATTTGTTAACAAAATCGGATAGGTGGAAGTCGCTCATTATCATCGTGTCATCGTTCTTCATTTCGAGCATAGTTTCTAAGAACGCTCTTCAATTTTCCCAAATATTACGACTCAACGTCTGTACAACCAGCATTTTGTAGGGATGAAAGTGTAAATCCTGATGCAGAATTCTCATTACCGACCTATCAGAAAGACGCAGAGCTGAGACGTGTCGTAATGCTGAACGGTGAAGGCTGCCTAGATGTTCTCTGGGGGTCCTTGGCCTTCCTTGATTAAAGTTTTGATTTAGAAGCCGTCTCTCTCTCCGAAATTTCTTATCCATAACGAAATTGTGTTACGGTTGGGAACTCGCCCACGCCGACCCACATTGAAATGTTGACGGAATCGTCGTTGCTAAAGAACTGCGGAATAATTTGTTTTGAAGAACGTCTGCAGCGCAAAAGCCCGATGCGTAGCGTTCCACAGTTCCATTGAGACTGAAATGGCATCAACAATGGCGGTTATTCCTATCCCTCTACTTCCACGTCACTGTCTTTGCCACAGTTATCTACAATCATCAGGATCCTGTATTTAAATGGGGAAAGTATCTCCTATTTAACTATTTAATGAAAAGTCCCTGTGTAAAAGGTATGAGTACCCGCTCATAGGGAAAAATCTCTACATCTCGCAACGCTGAATACTAGTAAAAGTTGTACCTATCAGTTTAACGGTCTAAATCTACGCAGCAATTCGTTCCGGCTTAATTCTGTTTTCTGTGAGGTTTACTCCTAACACCTGAAATTTGAGAAACCTTATGCGGGTTTTTAGAGAGCAGTCTTTTGTTGAGTCATAGCTCTTGGAGCTCTTTTCCATAATGGACCATAAAATATGCAGTTCTCTCGAATTTCACAAGTAACATTTTGGGGTGAATTGTTACATCTGAAATTTTGATTTTGAATAATAAAAGTACCCTCCTATAAATAAAAACTATAGTAAAGTTAAGAAGATGGCATGACATGTTATCAAAATGTATTATTATTATTATTATTATTATTATTATTATTATTATTATTATTATTATTATTATTATTATTATTGTTATTATTAAGAGTGATCCATGTGAAACTTAAAACATGGAGTGCATGGTGTTACTTTTTTCAAATTATGCAGTATAGAATGAATGAATGAATGAATGAATGAATGAATGAATGAATGGTGTTTAACGCCCGTTTTTGCTACAGAGGCACCACAGGCGATGGACACTGATGATACATGACATGAAATGATACATTGGGAAAGGATTTATTTTTAAGGAAGGAATCGTTCTAGGCCTAAGTTTAGGGTACCTCCCCGGCATTTGCCATTTATGAGGACTGAGGAAAACCTGGAAAAAACCTCAGTCAGGAAGGACGGTCCTGGCGGTATTCGAACCCAGACCTCCCGCTCACGAGTCCGAGACTTTACGACCTCGGCCACCCGTGGCGGTATGGAGTATAGAGTTTTCTTAACATTCCGTTACCGGAGTTGATCGAGACCTTTTGTTATCATTGCCTTGCATTTCGGTTATTTGGCAAGTGACTGTATTCAGTAATGTGTGATGACTAATGTATTCATAAAGAGCTGGTCATTTATTTACTGAACTGTATAGTAACTGTGCTAAACCAAACGTTATTTGTTCAAGTATGCTATTTCGTGTTACTTCGCTCTTCGGCGATTTTAACCCTCGCCAGCCTCCCGAGACCTAAGAGCACTACAACCATTAATTCCACTGTGGGTAAGCAGACAGATCGAGTTCCCCCTATCGTCAACAGAGATATATCCCAAAGCCTCACAACTAATTGCTTCTGAAAGGATGGTAGAAATACCGGGTAGATGATTAGGTCCTTAAAGAAGACGTGGAGGAGAAAGAAAAGTGTAACAAGAGATAAGAGAAGGCCAGGACGACCTAGTCATCCACACTTCATAGCCACATTAAAAGTTTTTGAAGCCAAAAAGTCAATAAAAGTCCCACCAATTAAAAGATAGAGAGGCAAAGGCAAGTGGAGAAATAAGAAAAAGCAAAAAAAAAAAAAAAAAAAAAGAACGAAGAAGCAAGGGAGGTTCGGTCTCGCCTGGTGTGTTACATGGTGCCCCAAACAGGCTCAAGATATATGGCCCTAGTCATACGCACGACATTGGCCTAAACCTTTTAGATGGCCCTACCTTGTCACCGTTTGTTAACCTCTCCAGCACCCGGTCTTCAGCTAGCCTACTTTCTTGCATACCGTCTCAGGCTATTTGATGTTATCACTTGATAACTGACCGGACTACGGACATTAAATTACAAAAGTTTTAATTTCTTTGTCTCTATCGACTTTCTTTTCTCTCCTCTTCTTCTGTGGTAGATAACACGACACGATCTTTATACTTTCAGCACTTCCCTGCGAAATTTATTTAGGTTAATTGTTTGCCTAAATCACAACAGAAGCTATCACAAAATTTAATGCGGAATACCGTAATAACCCTGGAACACTATTAAAATTTACAAAAACAGCACCGTTAATATAAGAACATGTTAAGAATATTGAAATCTCTATTTTGCTCTAATTATTATTAATGACAAATCGATACACTTTGTCACAGTAAACAGAACAGTTATTACAAATGCTAATGGATAAGCTTTCAAACGGTTGTTATTTTTAACTTGCTTATAGAAACAATTGTTTATTGCGCTTCCTGCTCCTCCTATAGCTAAAAATTGCATTGTTGCTCCGCATACGAACATTTGCTTCCACAATTAGCTAATCAAAAGAAGATGTTGCTATCCTTGTACCTGTCAATTGCTCTCCCCTGCACACTTTACAAGCGGAGATAACCTAGATCTCGAGAAAGCTGCATGTCTTTGAATAAAACTTGCAGCTTCCAGAAAGATCAGGTCACCATGGAAGGAAGATCCACAGATTATCAGAACATGATCCCTCCTCTAGTTGAAGAATGAGAACAGTAAGAAATAAAAGTTCAGGAGATGTGATTGATCCAACACTCACGTGCACTAAATGGGCTATGAAGCAGTTCTGCGGTCAAAAAGGTAAATGTTTCATTATAGGATAATACTTTCAACAGTACCGTTTGTCTTATTTTTGCAACAATTAAAACAATTCTCAGTTATTTCATTTTTACTTAATTTTTGCTTTATTTGGGAATTGCGAACCAATCATTTTACGTAATTGTATCTTCATTATTGTTTGTACAAGATGTATAAAGAAAAAGTTCTAACTTCAGTCCATTTATGGATAAAATATGCAGTGGTCGAACTATAGATTTTTAAAATGAATGCATTTATTGTTGCTGAAAGCATTTAAATATTTTAATTGTTTCTCATAATTTAAACATTTATGATAAATGTTCCCTACCAGTTCAGGGATGGCAATCTTATTATAAATATAAAACCGCCATATTTGTTTGGATAGAAGACAGCATTAAAAGAAAGGTTTTACTAGGAAAGGTGACTGGACACACACTGGAAACCAAGAAATTTAATCGTTTATTAGTTCCCCCTTTTGTATTTATTTTTATGTACGAATTAGTTGCAGTTTGCTAATCTGAACTTATATAATTATCCTTCTATAATTTCATTCATATATTCATTTTCAAAAATATGTTTCTTTCCGTTACTATAAATTAAAACATTTAGATAATTTAGATTTTTTACCCTTCTACATCTATTTTTCTGTAACTATGTGCTATTTAAAGTTGTCCTTTTATATAACACATTCGTTTACTGGATTTGTTATTCAATATAATACTAAAGAGCATTCGGATTCGAACTCCGACTTGATTATTGCCATAGTTCAACAGATGCCGGACTCGTTTTCTCCAGAACAAGTTGTTATTCATTGTAATGCTTTGTTTCCTCAGTGTACCTTCATGATAAGTCGTCCGATGCGATTTTGTTAACAACTATGTCAGTAAAGCAAAAGTCATAGCAGAATGAAATATGAGCAGAGCAAATTGAAGCAAAAATCGCTGATAAATTTGATAAAAATTTTAAAATATAAGAGATGATAAATACTCAATAAAATCTCAAGGAATCATAAAATGGGTTTATACAATTTTAAGTCCTTAAAGGAGATAACCTACACCACAACGCTTTGACAGAACTATTGGAAAGTTGACAGATGCACATTTCTTAAACACTTTAGTGCGGAGAGGCGAGTAAATAAGCTTCAGATATTAAACGAAACACAGTAAAGGCTTTTTTCTCGTTTTCTGCAAGGAAATTGGAAAAAAATTATCTCTTAAAGCAACACAACAAGCATATTGAAAAAAGTGGTTTTAGTAAACTTTCCTAGAAACATTCAAATTTAGCGCCAAAATTAAATTAATCTTAGAAGTAGGAATTGAATCCATTTCCGATATTTGTTGCATCGTATTCCTCGTTGTCATATATGCAACTGGAAACTATGGAAAATGGAGACAGCAAGATTCAGGATGGCCTGCAGTCGTAATGTGTAAATGATTTATGATTGGTAATATTCTAAAAAGCACAAAAACAGAATGATTTCTCATAGACCCCAATAAAGTGACGCTGATATATGTCCTTCTGTAATTAGAAACATTAAACGTATTTTGACAACATAATATAACTTGTGAGAACATGGAAATATTTTTTTAATACGATGACTCTATCAAAATACTGATGACCAGTAGTTGAACTCAAGGCTTTCCATTATTTAGGTAGCTATCAAGGACAGCATTTTTTAAAAAAAATACAGAAACCATAATGATGTCTTCATGCATGAAAAATACACAGGAAATATTAGAATTTCGTCGTTCTGCAGAAGGATAAAATTTTGTTTAGAATATTATACAGGAAAAAGATAAATTCCGAATATTGAGATAGTTGCATACAACGAATAATAATAATAATAATAATAATGTTTATTTTAATTTATTTACCCCCTTGTGATATGAAGAGTCTGACCTCTAAAGCATATTCACTGCACCAACCTCCACATGACTGATTGTTTTTTTTGAGCCTGCCAAGTGTCCTCAAAATAAGATATTCTGCCCATCCATGATCAGATCCCTAAAGAGAGAATGACTTCTCGTGGCGAAATCAACTACTTGGCATCTTCATACAATAAGCGTAATGCAGTACTTCGCTGGTAATTAGAAGTCTATAAAGAAACACATTTTCTGCCTTTACATTCACCAGATTGGTATCACAAATTACTTAACGTTGACCTTCTTTCAATAATCCCGAATGAATATGACTGAAAAATATATCATTTAATTGCAATGGAGCATTAAAAATTAAGACAATTTCTAGAAATATAGGTTTATTAGATATCGATATCAAAAAGAATTAACCGAAGGAATGAGTTCATGGAGTATTTTGAGAAATTGCTAATTTCGAGAAAAAATATGATAATTTACAAGACAAGAGATAATATTTTATGATTATTTTTGATATTGTGTAGGTCGCAGAGTTGAACCTATTATGGAGGATAAAGTAAATTTAAAAAATATAAAAATACAAAGGGATGTTCAAATTTAATCGACAATTAAAAAGTGCAGAAAAAAACCAACTCATTTCGTTTTTCATTGCAGTTTACAATGCAGTGGCAGCATCGCTTTTTAAATCATTGTTGCACTATCTAACAGAAATGTGGGTCAGCGACTGATCCCATGCAGTGTAAACGTATTTCTACAGAAAAACTAGATAAATTATATACTATGGTAACAATTATGGCCACGGGATTTTATATCAACAATCATTAGGCTACTAAATATGACAGGTAAATTTGTAAATAAAGAATTTTAGGAATTGTTATTCAACAAGCGCGGTCAATTAAACTTTATTTTACAAAAGACCAGGCTAAAACAAATCAAAATTGTTTCAACAGGTATCTATAAAGATAATAAGGGATCTCCTAAGGATTGTATTATAATTTAAATTACATCAAGAACTGTGAAAGTGGAAATAATGGTTCAGATTCTCTGAGAATGAACTCTTTTGACGTGTGAATAGGACATACCTCAGTATACTTTCTGCACGACTTGTAGGAATATTGTTCATTTGAACTACGGCCGGCAAAGTGCGGTTGAATACTGGAAGAAACCAGTCGTCAAATATGTATTGTTTATGTGCAGGTAGCAGCTTGAAGTTTTTAAGGAAGGCTTTGTCAGTTTGTGAAGAACGGAATGGGTTTTATGTACAATACATATGTGAAAATAATCTCTGCAGCAATGTGGTAAGGGGATTCACAAGAACAGCCTAGCAATCGTGTTACAGTTAGAGAAACTGTTCGCCATCTATGAGAAACAGGATCTCTCAATTACAATAAATGTGTTTCGAACCGCCTATTCATACGAAAGAGAAGTTAGATGAAATACAGGAATTTCCTACGCAGATGCCGGTAACGTAATGCCCCCGAGGTGCATTCTTTTCAACATTTCTTATATGGTAGTTTAGTGTTTACATTTTAAACACAGTGTAATTTTATGCTTTCCGTAAAAATATCAACACTAAAGAAGAAATTATACGTTTAAGTTGCGGGTACTTTGTGTCCCTTTTTCGAGTTGCGGCGGCTGCACTTTACCAATAAGCAGCCATGTTCAGTGACTCAGTAATCTCATTGTACTAGTTCCTTGTGTCTTGAGCAAAAATAACAGTGATCTTTCTTTGGAATGTTTTAACTGCATTAAGTGTTACTTTTATGTCAAATCATGCGTCTCTACAGTCAGTGAGGGAAGGACAAATTTGTAACTGCAATATTTATTTCCCTAACTGACTTGTCATATACACAAAGAGTAAAAATCTAATCAAAGCATTTTTTGTGAACAATCGCTATAGCTAAAAAATGAATTGCCACTCAAAGCAATGTGTACGATATAATAACGGCAGAAGTGATTAAGTCACAAAACTAATTTCTAAATATGAAAAAAAGTTCACTGGGGTTTAGGCGTTCACCCTCCCCCCCCCCCACACACACACACATCCATTGGTTTTAGACCTTTTTCCTACAAGCTCTTGCAATCCCGAACACTTTGCAATAATCTTTCATTCTGCCAAGTTTCCTTTTTATGTTCAAAAATATGTAGTAAGGCTCTTGACTATATGGAGCATAAGGCAGAAATTTCCATCTCAGTGTCTGTATAGTCTGCACTGTGTACGTGCAGCAATCTCCCGTAAGAGTGCATGGAATTCTGCGACCTCTTCCTTCTATTACTGGGCTCTCAAGTGCACTTGAATAGTGCATTCGCCGTCCCTAAAGTTACCCCACACAGTGGTTGAGGAATGAGACCATTGCATTGGAACACTTTTTGCTTCGGTTGTTGCAATGCTTCCAGATCTAATCCATGGTGACAAGATTAAAAAATTCTCATCCTCTTCCTCATAATGCGCCAACAATGAACGATCTGCAATCGTGTCGTCTTTGTTTCGTTACCAGTTGTGCAAAACAAGGTGCACGCACTTCATATGCTTTAGTATGTCTCTAAACTATTATACTGTGATGCGCCTATTAATACAGTGGTCCAGTCATCTGCGTTTGATGCATATTTCCATGGAAGAAGTTTAATTAAGTATCGCTCCAAATTTGTAAACTACAACTACTAGTACGCTTAAGTCTATCAGTAACTTGGCACGTGAATATCAAATATAATTTAATATAATTTAGAGGCCTAGATTTAATAATCTTAGTATTGATACGAGTTGGTAAGTACGATAACCAGGCGCGAAAGAGGGTGGTGCAGTAGGAATTGCTAATTCGTAAAAAAAAAAAAAAAAAAAAAAAAAAAAAAAAAAAAAAAAAAATCTGGCTAATAGAATAAGTGAGTCTGAACCAAATGATTAGCCTGGGTCAAACCCCAAACCTTCCAGTTCAGAACCCATTTGTCTGAACTGTACTGGCGACTACATAAATAAATAAAGGTAATAGATGTAATAATCGAAGAGAGATATTAGAAACAAAAGTGCTAGTTAATTATGAAAGTTTTAATTACCTCTAGGTGCTAAAAAGAGTTATTTAGAGCTCCTAGAATTTTCAATAATCGAAAAGAGATATTAGAAACAAAAGAGCTAGTTAATTATGAAAGTTTTAATTACCTCTAGGTGCTAAAAAGAGTTTTTTAGAGCTCCTAGAATTTTCCCCTCCCCGAAAGACTATGCTAACCTTGTGTCTCTCAGATCAGGATGTCAGCTTCTAAGAGTTGGCAGGTTCTGTCTTCATTCCCTATGCTCTCGGTTCTTAATGTAAGCAAACGAATCACTACACGTGAATGAGACACGAATATATAATGTTGGTCTCCTCGCAACACTTGGGCGTAAATAGTACATGTCCAGAAGTCCTCCATTAGCGTGCATCTTCCCACTCTACACGCCTCTTTGATGATCCGGCCGATTCTCATTTTTTTCATCGTCGCACCCGGCTGAAGTCTACAACCTAACGTCCGCTGTAGTGTCACTTACCTAGTAAATTATGTACCATAAACGAAAACATAATGTAAATACTTCCTAAACCCTACTTTCCATTAATAATGCTGAAAGTCAAGGGCCAATCGCTAGAGCTTGAAATTATTGAAAGCTCCAGATCAATGAAATACAAACACTAATTTTATATAATTTTCGTGCAACTCTTACTAAAGTGAATTATAAGTTTTATAATTATTATTATAAAGATACGAAAATGTTTAAAGAAGAAACCTTATAAACATTACAAATAAATTATAAACATAGTTATGTACTACATATAAGACGAGTATCTTATTTACACATAGATATCCATAATTACTTTTGGGGGACAAGAGATCCAAGATCATTTACAGCTTATATTCTTATTAATGACAAATTAGAATTATTGATTATGGACAGATACTCGGTCATATATGTAGGAGAGCTAATATTCATAACAATAACTTTAGATCACAGATAATAATTTCAAAGAGAAAAATATTACAATAAACACCTATGTTAAGAAGTGTATTGTTTAGGATATAAAAAGTACAATTACCAACGAAATATAAGCATAAACATAGATTAAGGATGAGAAGCTATAAGTCTGATTATGTATTGGGACAGCGTAAAAGAGAAACCGAATAATAAAGGCATGCAAAGTTTCTTCAAAATAGAACAAATAAAGAAAGAATAAAATATAAACAGAGATGCTCTATAGTTAAGAGAGATGCCAGTGAGAGAATATTGTACATAAATAATACAGAATGTAATGTACAGGATAATGCATTTAAAGAAATTAAACATTTAGATATCAAAAGATACAGTAAATTTTAATAAAGAAAATAAAAGCAAACATATTTTTAAAAATTATATTCAAAAGTGAAGAAGAAAATGAACCAAAGTTGATATATCGATGGAAGATATAAATTCAATTCGCAGCAATTTCAAAATAAATTGCCTGTCAGTTATCGAATTAACATGAAACTATTAAATATTTACAACTAGAAATGAAGTATATGTTTATGGACATATTTAATAATGGAAATAAGCAATCATTTTATTTTTTAAAAAAGGCACTCGAAGAGATTTAATTAGGAGTTTGTCTATTGAATTCAATGTGCAAACTATACATGAAGATAGCAACACGTCGACTAAACATGTAAGTGAAACATTATTAGGACAAGAATAGACCAATCATTGTCTAATTGTACATTCCTAACTGTGAATGAATAAAGAAGCAAATTTAATTCACCAGTTTTTGCTGACTACGAAGTATTAATATGGTTGTACGTCACAAAATATGAGTTATAATACCATATAGTTAAGATTATCCAAACCATCTTATTAGAATTATTCAATGCCTGTTTTAATATCAAATTTATGATTGATAATGGAGGGAAAACCACACATGAGGCAATAATCATAAGTCAAGGGTTAGGCAGGGTTCCTTTCTCACCATTATTACTTAACATCTATTAAGATGCCGTCATAAAAGAAGGCTAGCTAATTACAATGTGGACTAAGAATAAAAATAGATGCAATATTATTCGCTGACAATTATGTCGTTTTTTGCAAAATCAGTAAGGAACTGTAGATAGTAGCACACACACTTCAACATAGAATGAAAGACTATAGCCTGAAAATGTGTACTACTAAAATAAGATAAGTGGTTTTTAAAGGGACTGAACATGCATGATACAAAGTAGTAATCAAAAACAAAAAGTTTAACAAGTAAGATCTCTTAATTATCGTCTCCTACATTCCAAAGAACGATGAAATTATAATATTAGCAACATAACAAAGAACTAAGAGAAAAAAGACTAAAAGTTTATAGAGCATTAATGGTACAACCTTAGAAAAAAAATAGGAACGGCCAGAAAAGCTATTCTAAAAATATGTGAAGATTCGCTGACGTTGGGTTCACAATACTGGTTTTAGTGCAGTCTTCAGTTCATATTGCAGGTATGTCCTAAATAGAAAATGCTTTTGTTTGGACCGTTGCTCTGATGGCTGAGAGAACAAGCACGCGACTAGTAATAAGAAAGTGTAGATTCGAATCCCAATTATGCTTGAAAAAAAATGTTTGTTAGTTTTTGCAAGAAAATTAATATTCAATATAAGACAATGAACAAAATGCTTGAATTTTAAGTTATTTATGCATAAACAAAAAACGTGAATTAATAATTTTTGTTTCCAAAATAAATGTCACATTAATAAATATTCTGAAGTGAAAAACTAAAAAGAAACTATAAATCGCCTTTATTTCATTTAAAAACAAGGATTTCTTTATGTTGTTTTTGTGAGCATAAATATATAAAATTCTAAAAAAAAACTTGGCAATTGGAAGCTACATTATTATTATGTGTATACTAAGCATAGTTTTACTTGTAAAAAATTACAAAACAATTCATGCATGGTAGAATTCGAACTTGGGTAGTACTCATTGCTAGGCATCTGCTTTTAACCGTTCGACTATCAGCGTACGTCCTCCAAGAGGAACCTGGTGGAATATTCCCATTCTTCAGGTCAATGCTTGAGATACAGAAATTGCTACTCAAACGATAGAAAATTTAAAAAAGAGCAAAAATTCTATTATAATGAAAACGTCTGTTTTTGAAATAGTCAAAAATTTCCTATGAAACAGATGTTGCAGTTCAAATAATTGAAACTATTTATGATTGTGACATTTTTAACTATTTTAGATCTTACTTTTTCCTTCTTTTTGTTAAGAAAGTCATCTCTTGGTTTTTTTCAGCTGAAAACAGGAAAGATTTAATTTTAAAATATTAATTTGTTGTTCGTTCTCGGTTTTGTTATAACAGCTTGATCATCCGCATACAATAATGTTTTAATATAGATACCTACCCTATCCTAAATAAATTTCTGCGTTTTTCTTTTTGTTTAATTGGAGCAGGATTCCATCCTGAGCGACAAGCTACACCTTTGTCTGAAACCCTCTTGGTTTTAATAAACGTATTACTAAACTTATGTCCTAAGTTTAAAACTATTTTAGTATTCTTATATAGAAAGTTTACACTACTGATCAAAAGATGTGAAAATAGCCTTTCTTTTTCTAAAAGTGACAATAAAATTGTTTTTTTTTTTTACTTCGTCAAAGTCTTTTCATACCCAACAATATTTAAACGAGTGTGTAGATTAAAATGTCTTCTTTTACTAACTATTTATACTGGTCGAAAACATACTGTTCTTGAGCTAATTTTATCTCTGCTAGTTATTTTTTCATTCTTAAACATATGATTTATAACATATTCTATGTCTACATATATTCCTCTATTTTTCCCGGTTTTCGCCTTTAGAAGAGGAGTTTTATAACTTCAGACTGTCTGGGATGGTTGTTGTTTTCCGACATTTATTCGTTCAGGTAAAAAAGAAATATTTTTTGAATGCGGTACCACCATATTTTATTATTTTTATATTCGTTAGGTGTATTTAGACTGATTTAAAAATATTTTTTTTTTAATTTTAAGCTCCTCCTCCAATTCTTCAATTCTGTCTTCATTGATTTCCTCACAATATTTTCTTCTATGAAAGTGAGTTTGTAGCTCGTGATCTGTTGAACTCCTCCCGCATGCTACCTATAGTCTAGTTCCAACATAACTTCAATGCGCTTCTTTCTGGTTTTAGTACTTAGAAATTCCGGTGCCTACTGATGATGAAAATATTAAAATATCAAAGCCTGTTTATGCTTCCAAACGATAATTTCCTAACAAGGCTAATAGCATAATACAAGGAAAGCTATTTATAAAAGGGACAGCATCTGTTATTGTAAGACCAAAATTTGAGGCCAAAATACTTGACTAAACTTCAAAGTTGCATTCACAATCAAAGCGAGTATAAATGATTTTTCAAAACCAAACGTCCATATTCATTCCTTCTTGTAGCCTTCATAGTTTATTTTTACGTCAGATCTTATGGTATAGTGGTAACCATACTTGCCCCCTAAACGCAAGATTGCGGATTCAATCACGGGCCAGGTCAATGGATTTTTTCGAGCATAAAAATCCTAAGTATGACTTTCTTCGGAAGGGAAATAAAGCAGTGGGTCCCGCATAGTAGATTTACGGCACGTAAAAGAACCTTAAGCCTGAAAGAGGAGGCCTCTGAGCAAAATTTAACGGTCATTTCATGCCCTGAATTGAATGGGACGTTGATGACCTGGGATGTTAAAGATTGTTAGTAAATAAATCAAATCAACAACTTTATTTTTATTTATATACTCACTGCGTTTTCCTCGAATTTTCTTGTGTAAATTAGCACCATTTAGTATCAAGAATACTGGGAGCTCAATTAATAATGAATTTCTATAATTAATAATAATTAATTTTGTATTTTGATCCGATACAATGAGCTTTTACTCTTCTTTCTAATAAGCGAAGAACGCATTAAAAAAACCTGCATGCACGTTCACCCCTATGTGTGTGTGGAATAACAGATCACGTTCACGTCACTTTTCCCTCTTCTTGATTCTATCAGTTCTTAATTTTCGACTTCCCCAAGAGAGCTGTTCCATATTTGTCACTTTCCCAGATTCCAGCGCGGATGCGAGCTACATGCAAATGAAGATGACAGAGAAGGAACATGCTCCGTCTTCTGTGTCCACGGAGACACATTAAGGCAGGTTATATCACATTCACTGGGGTCGACCATGCTAATATCTGTTTTTTCATCTTCCACACCTACTGTACGAGCGCTCTATTCAATAAATGAGGCTTGCTAATTGGACGGTAGCACAATTTACTGACATGCGCACAAAGCACGCCTTGCTATGATAATTGTGTGCGCTCACGTAAACTAAACAGGCCATGTTTAATGCATTTGTATGAGCCGAGGCTATGACTGGTGATGATGTAGAGATTTTAAATTTTCTCTGATTGTGAGGAATGACATCATTTGCACTTACAACTGACACAGCCACAAAGGGAGAGAGGAGGGGGGAAAAGGTGAGAAAATGTACGCTTAGTGAACTGTTTGGGAGTGTTTGCAAGCGACGTGCACTTTCTTATCCTTTATGTGACATAATGTGTGATTTCATTATTTCAGAAGTACACTGTTTAATTTAAGGCATTATCTTTATCTTCGAACATATTTATTATCATGAAAACATCCATTGCTGCACTTCTGGTGAAAGATTTGGTTTCTCCCGGTCGATGGGTCCCATTATTTATTAAATAATAATTCTCCTTTCTAAAAAGTTGTCGCTTCAAGTTTTAAGTATTTAAACTACAGAGTGGCCCAATGGAATATGACGGTTTTCAGAACTTTCTTGTGGGGCACTCATATAGAATTCAATAAAATACTTTTTTCAAGAAACAAGTAGCACAATGCAATTTATTAATCTGAAACGTTAATTTTTAAAAATCAGAGTTTTTAATTGGGCTCCATGACAACGAACACGTTGGTGTAATCTGCTCGGGAAGTCTACCATAACTCGCTGTAATAAAACGTAATCAATGTCCCTAAATACATGAGTTATGTTCTCTTTTAATTGCATGATGGTTCGTGGCCTGTCGCAGCACACTTTACTTTTCAAGTTTCCCATAAAACATGGTCTGCAGTTCTCAGATCGGGCTGGCAATATCAGCAAATCAGAAATTATCCGTTCAGGAAACAGGGTCCGCAGAGTGTTCATTGTTTTACGAGCGATTTGAGCTGTGGCACCATCCTGCTGGAACCAAAACTCATTATAATCCGTCTAAAAGTCCAGTGTTGCCAGCATTCCTGGCAGATTAAGTTCTACCCTAAACCTTCTTTGAACGTAGTACACTAGCTTTTAAATTCAACAAATATTGTAACAACGACGAATACACGTTTTTCAATCGTCCATTTATCAATAATGTTGTTTACTAAATGGATAGAATAAATATCATAGTCACATGGCAACGATACCATAACTGTAATGCAAAATCGCTAGAAACGGCAGCGTTCTGAAAAGTCATGTTCTACAGGGTCACGTGATTTTTAAAAACAAAAATAAGTTCAAATTAACAAATTGCATTCTACTACTTGTCCCTTAAACAAGTGTTTTTATTTAATTCTATACGAGTGTCCCACAAGAAGGTTCTGAAAACCGTCATATACCATTGGGTATAACAATATGGGCGACCTTGTGTCTAAACTTTTCTGCAATAAAAATGCAAAAATATTTGTACTTTAAACATATTTTCGGATTTCTGTTGTTATATTCCTAATGAAAATTAACATACTTTCATTAAAATAGATTAATTCTTGCACGTTATAGGGTGACTAGACAACCCCAAAGTGTGCAAATTTTGAGAAATATAGAGTTATTCTAAAGTAGGTCATCAGTTTGAAATGGCTGTATTTTCTGAGCAGTTTAGATTCGTATATCAAGTTCATGCTTCGTAGTTGTTTTGACTGTGACAAAAGTTTTTATTTAAAATGAACAGCATACAGAAATTAATGACTAAATATTCCCCTTCATTATCTATTATAACGCTAATATTGCATAGGAATGGTCGATGTTCACGAGCAAGCAGAGATGCACAAATTGCCACTCGCTGATTTTTGTTGCTTTCACTTAAGGCGTGCGGTACTCAAACGCCGGATGTTTTAACCTTGCCCATGGAATGTAAATGTCGCACGGTGGTTTTTGCTCATAATTTATCACATCTGCTAATTTTCGGTTTCACTGACATGTATAATCATGAATTAAAGATGTCGGAGGTTCAACAAAGTCCGATGGTCTTCCTGGACTTGGTTTTCTTGAATCGCTCGCGTCAAAGTGGCCTTCTTTGAAACGACAGATTTATTTTCTTTCTATGATTTCTCCGGTGCATTCTCCCCGTAGACAAATTTTTCGTGCCACCTTTGCTTCTCTATTATAAATAAATGTCGGAAGTGCTCGGGTCCCCCACCTCGCCCTTGATACTTCACTTTAGCTTACAAATAGCGCAAAATTTGTTCAAATCTGCAAAATTAAATGCGTATTTACAAGCACAACTCTCCAAATAAGGAATGACAGATGACAAACGGTAAACAACGCCCTAGCAACGAGTGTTGTGATGACAAACAAAAACAATAAATACCATTATGTTATTGAGAGATTAAAGTTTGTTCCATGTGTATTTGTGTAACTTTCGTTGCTATGGTAACTCGTTATACTTATATAAATAATTGTGGTTTAGAATATTGACACCGAAAATAAGTTTAGCCTTTAAGAGTTCATGTTAGCCTTATTCAGTGTTATTATGAATGCAGTAGACAACATTCCAATGTATTTAGAAGACTTCAAACTCACATGAATTGAGATATGGACGTTGTTCTGTAAAAACTATAGTCTCTTTCTCACACAGATATTTAAAAAAAAACTGTAACAATGTGAGATTAATTAAGATTGTCATTCCATGTTTGCGTAAATGATATCATTCAATATATTTCTAGAAATGCCCTTACTAATGTCATTTTTAGCATGTAACAAAAACTGTTTTTATTGAAGAACATATTTGCGATTATATGTTAACTTTTTCCTATTTAGTCATGTTATAATATATCCCATTTTCTTAAGAACAAATTAATGTTTTTGTTTCTTCAGAACTTTAAATTTTGCCAAGATATGCCCATTTAAAACTGATCTGGCTTTATAATAATCTTATATATTTAAATTACTTTAATTAATTAAAGGAAAATTGCATGGAGTTTTCAAAATCTTTTAATTCGAATTCAGAAATGTTGCATAATATATGTGCGTTACTATTCAGGAAGTTTAGTTTTGGAAATGTTGTTTATTATAAACGTATAATAAATATAGGGAGGATGTAAAATTGTTTTTGTAATGAAATCTTGATCTTTTTAATAATAAAAGTTTTCTCTCATTATATGGACATAAATAAACAAACCTATAATTTCTCTTAGCTTTATTAAATAATTTTAAATATTTATCTTGTAACATTTACTACGTTAGTTTGGTATTTTGAATTTTAAATATTGATTGTATAGGAAAAAACTAAATTATTAGTCAATGATATACAATTTTATTATTCTATTTGAGTAATTTTTAATGAAAAACTCTAGGTTAATAGAGAAATGAGAAAGCAAGTTTCTAGGAAAATGAATCCTAATGAGAAATAAATATTGATATTTTTAAATAGTTGTTATAATTTCAATATAGCTTTGCATTAAAATGAATTATTCGTAGCGAGGCGTTATGAACAGAATGTATTGATCCTCCTAAGTTTGTTTTAAAAACAGGCATCCTTATCTTAAGACCAAGACATTTAAATAGTTGCAAGGGATATTGGAACAAGTATATCTGATGTAATAAAAGTTTAAATTTATGGAAGGTTAATTAAAGTAGTGCACGTGTATAACATGTCATTTAAATTTGAATTGTTTTCCATTGTATTAGACAATTCAGAGTGTCTAAATACCATACTTTATTTCTACAGTAATGAATTATTATGTATTTTAAATCAGTTTTAGCAAATATTTGAAGTGTAAATGATTACGTACATATAAATACAGTGAGACAATTCCGTAATAACAACAATGCCTATAGGTATTTATCTTAAATTCCAAAGAACACAAAACTGTTACGTAGCTTGTATACCATTTTCTTCTTCCACAAACCTATCACAAATGTTCATTTGGATACCATGGTATTTTCCCCCAACCTGGCGAAAGCGTTGCCAATTTCTGATAGTGGGACATCTGGAAGACGTTTTTATTTATTTGTTTTATTTAGGACTCTCTTTAACATCTCAGGTCATCAGCGTCCCATTCAATTCAGTACGTGAAATGGCCGATAAATTTTGCTCAGAGGTCCCTTCTTTCAGGCTTGGGGTTCTTTTACTTACCGTAAGTTTACGACATGGGACCCACGGGATCGAAGGAAGCATACTTAGGATTTTTATGCCAGAAAAAAAATCCATTGACCCTGGCCGTGTTTGAACCCGGAATCCTGGGTTCAGAAGGCAAGTATGGTCACCACTACACCACCAGGACCAACATTCCCCACCCTTTGAATTTATGATTGTCAGGTATATCTTTTTTACTTCTCATTTTGCCATTAGACACTTTAAACAGTAATAAATAATGGTGAAAACAGTATTATTGATAACGAAATAAAGAAAAACGCGTGCTAATAATTTCGACCGCACGGCCTTATTTCCCTCAGCATGTGGCAAAGCCCTTTCGTGTACTTCGCCGACGGTAAAATCACTGTTTTATTAACCAGCGAAATGAATAGTTTAATAATAACTTTCCTTTCCTTAATCTAATGTACGTTTACGTGGTAGGCACTACAAGAACAGTTTTTAGTCGTCATTACAGCAGCGTTTTATAAAAAATAATATCTGCCTTCCGGTAGAATATCAATTGCATAATCGGCTGAATATTTTTATTACAATGGTAGATAAAATTTCTCTCTGTACACATACGCCCATCTTATTTGTCGGTTATTGAGTGTAACAAAGCCTTGCGCACTACATTCTCCACGTAATTACTATAAAGAGAGGCTATGCGGTTAGCGACAGTTGGGTCTATATTATGTTTCATCTTTCCCTGCAGATGATATTCCTTCCTCGTATATATAATTGTGACATTAGCCTATCGTATTGCTGACTTCGCCAACGGCTGTTTATAAGAAGGATAAAGAGCAGAATATCTCATTATTTTCTTTACATAAGTCTTGCAAATGGATTTTTATTGCATTGTATTTTGAGGTTGGTAATCACTCAATTGTATTGTTGATTATAGGACTGCTGCCGTTCTAAATAGACTGTAATAGTTTCGTTTTGTTCACTTTGAGGTTATTTAGAACTTTAATGGCCGGAGTATACCTAAACTAGTAAACTGGAAATTTAGCAAAACTTAGAATACGCCCAAGATTTGCTACAACTTGTAAAACACAAAAAACACACAAAGTAGTCGCTTTGTAGATTTGAATTTATAGACTTTTAAAACGCTAAAAGTAATTAATAACAATCATTGTAAGTTTAATAGTCATATATGTGTATTCGGCCATTGATTCAAAAGAATAATCTGAAATAACCCTCAGTACGTAATATTTATGCATATCTAAACCACAAATGAACTACAGGATACCAAAAGGACATACCTAACAGCAGTTTTAATTTTCAAAAATTTTCATGGGTTATTTTCATTCCAAGATATTCGTGTTTAACTTAGTTCAAGTGATCGAGGTACCTTTTGAAATTGAATTGAAAACAAAACATACGGACAGAACATATAAGGTAATTACTGCCTATTCTATACTTATTAAATATAATGTCGTTTCTGCAAACTATGACTTTTTGAAACATTTGAGCTAAAGAAAAAAAACTAACGGTGTAAACATGCAAACTATTATTATTTTACATTTCAATTTCTAATTAGTGTTCTGTATCACACTGCAGAAGACAATATAGATAAAACATAATTAATATAACTGTACAGCCTTTGATAAATAGATATGTCTATTGAAAGAGCTACAGATAAGTGAACAAGCAGCCTCTTTTCAGTCATTCATTCATTTTCCTCTATGTTTGTTGGTGACCAGTTTAATAGAATGTTATAGAACATGAGGGGCATGTTAAAAGTTCTCAGCCTGACCAAAAAACACAATATTTAAGAGATATTTTTTAATTTTTCAAAGTAGTCATCTTGTAAATAAATGCATTTAGTCCAACGACTTTCCAACACTTTAAAATAAGATTTGTCTGTCCAACTGTGAAAAATAAGCCTCTGTCTCAGCTTCAACCTCTTCATTTGATGTAAATCTTAGTCCACATAGCCATTTCTTCAGGTTTGGGGAAAAAATTAATAAAAAAAACCGCTGGGAGCCAAATCCGGCGAATATGGTGGATGTGGCAGCACTTTGAAGCACAGGTCATGCAGTTTTGCAGCAACAATCCCAGGTGCATTATCATGATGAAAGAGATGTTTCTTTTATTTTCGCAAGGTGTGAACTTTTAGCTTGAATAGCATCCTTCAGTTGGTTCGGTAGTAAAGCCTAACACTCCCCAGTGATGGTTGTTCCCTTCTGGAGGTAGTCTATGAGAGTGCCAGAAAACTGTATCCATGACTTTTCCTGCAGATGAAACCGTTTTTGCTTTCTTTGGTGCATTTTCATCTGTTGTCACCCACTGTTTGGACTGCTCCTTCGTCTCTGGCATATAGTGATTAATCCATATTTCATCTACTGTTATGAAACATCGGAGAAATTCAAACAAGTATAAACACTCTTGCGACATGTCCATTCGAACGCGTTTTTTGTTCATTGTTACAAACGCGGCACCCATCGAGAGGAATTTTTTTCATACCCAAAACTTTGTGTAAAACGTAATGATCACGGCCTCTCCAGATCTTCGCAATACCAGCCAACTCGCATCCCTTCAATCGGCAATCATTCAGTATGACATTGTGAATTTTTGTCACAATGTCATCGGTCGTAGCAGTTTAGGGATGCTCTGAGCGCTCATTGTCTTAATGGATGCAAGACCACGCTTAATTCAGCAGCCCAATTTTTAACCGTCGAAAATTAAGGGGAAGAATCCTTTAACCAGAATCAAACCCTTTTTGTATTTCTTTTCTAAATAAATACTTTATCACAGCTCATATCTCAGTTTTTCCCATTTTGTATAAAATGTTAACACTAGTTTTTTTTACACGATCGTCACAAACAAGTGACTAAACTTGTGTGTCTGAAATTTTACAGCGCGCCATCTAAAGGACGATACTTAACAACATTAACATTAATTTGGCCATCTTCAAGATATTTGAATGAAACCGAAAACTCTTAATACCCATAGTATTGCAGGAATATGTTGTGAACGTTTGGTTTTGGGGCAGCACCAGCGATGTTTCCTCAAGGAGGTTGGTTTGTAGGAGCATTGCAGCATTTACTGCTGAGGTAGAGAGCGACTAAATATACTCAAAAGCAAAACATTTCTATTTCATCTTAGATTGAAATTTATTTATTTATTTATTTCATTTCAAACAGTTGAAAATATGCCTTATCTTTCTGAGGAATGCCTCTTTGGCTGTGTCCTCAAAAAGCTAAAATTATTCTTAAATAAACAATAACATTAAATAGCCCTCCAGAACCAATAAATATTAAAGGAAAAATTAAGCATTTAAATTCCCTAGACTGCCCGAGCAACATTTTTTTTTTTAAATTCAAGAGCATCTTTTGTCTTCATCTGTTTTATGGTAAATCAATAAGCTTATCTGTTCTTTCTCATGAGTTCGCAATATGCCTCCAATGTTTAAACATACATTCAGTCACATTTTCTTATGAGTAATTTTATCGTTTCAGAATTCATACGTATGTCAATAATGAATTTCTTTTGAGATGGACGGAACTGTTATCAGAAATCTTACAAACGTATAACTGTTGTTTTGTCCAGGACATCGGTCATGAACAATATTAGATGCTGCAAATCGTTGTTTATTTGTTTTATTTACGGACGCTCTTTAACACCTCAGGTTATCAGCCTCCCATTCAATTCAAGGCGTGGAACGGCCGACAAATTTTGTTCAAAGGCCTCTTCTTTCAGGCTTGAGGTTCTTTTAAGTGCCGTAAATGTACGACAAGGGACCCACTACTTTACTTCCCTTCCAAAAGAAGCCACACTTAGGATTTTTACACCCGAAAAAATCTATCGATCCTGGACGCTTAGATTTAGGAGGCAAGTACGGTCACTGCTACACCACCAGGGCTAACCGCGCAAATCGGCACAGTTTGATTTCGTTTAACGTAGTGAATAAAATAACTAACAATCTTCATCAGGAGTCCTCTGGAAGCTTCCTCGTGGTAAACACCGAGCGTTTATAAGTAAATTATCAACATTGTACTTTGCAGAAAGGGAGCATCTACGTAAGATATGACTTTTCTCCATCTTGCAAGGAGTTCAGCAGACAAAGCAATCGTGTTACAGGGCCAAAATATCTGTCTTTTCTGCACAATGAGCAGAAAGATCTATAAACTGCCGATTGATGAAAGAAAAGAACATTTTCAATTTTTGTTAGATATGCCCATTCTGCGTCTTGTGATTCAAATATAAAAAATAATGTTTAATTTACAATGTCATAAAAAACGAGAATAAATGGAGAACGAGAGGTAAGAAAGAAAATTTATTTTCAAATGGAATAAATAGGTGCACCAATGTAGAAAAAAAGAAGTATTAGTATAATGGAATAAAAAAAGCAAAAGAGGAAACAAAATGGAAACTAATTATAGTTATGTATAATATTTTAATTTTAGAGCATCGATAGCTATGGACCAATTCGCAGAAGGTCAAGTCATACCCAGCCCTCTCCGCTATTTAATTAACATAAATTGGGTTCGTGTGACTGGAAAGTTTGCAGCTGATAGATTGAAGCGGATTAGCATCTTGCATTGAGTTTGTGAAACATTAACAGGTCCAGCAGCTGAGCACATCTCGCAAATGCTGAGAGTAAATCCGAGCAGTTGAGGTTGCAAGGTCGAGGGGACTCGGTCACGTACCTGGGACTACGCCCATCCTCAGACCACGGAGAGATAAAACCCATTGCTATGGACCAATATTTAAAAACAAACCGAAGAGAAAGAGAGAGAGAGAACGGTTCACACTGGTTCGACATTCTCCTCACAAAACGTGAGTTAAACACCCAACATCTTTCCGATCGGACACTAAACTCGCTCCTTGATATCAGTGGTGGATTTTAGCTACCAGACGGATCAATTAGAGGTAGGCGTGAGTTTTATTTATTGGGACCGACTGTTATCTCTGTCTCTCGAATGCTACAAAACAAAAGCAACACTTGGTATTAGTCAGTGGCGGCTAGTGAACCAGCTCACAGAGAATGGAATTTTATATTTAATTGCCTCTAGCATTTAGATCTTTTAGCGGTTTCTTAAAAGATTGCAATTATGTCTTCATTCTAATAATAATAAAACATTAGCACCCTTACAGAATTATTAAAAAAAATGAACTTTTGTGGAAGATAAATATCTATTAAAACAAAAATAAACTGTTACAATGTGGATTTGTAAACGTCACATTTACTAACTTTAAGCGGAAATGCCCTGTCGGCACTAAAAACTTGAAATATAAATAATTATAATTATTGCTGGTAAGCTGCTGGATATCCTCATAAATTGTAAAACCAGGCGCCACTTTGTTCAAATCTTGACTTTTAACAATACGCGAGATTAACAAACCAAGTAGAATTTAGTTAAGACTTATTTCCCTATAGAGAGCAGAATAAGCCTATCGCCCCCATCACCACCTAGTAAGCAACTAAAGTATTACTTGGACGTGAAAGGGTCGATTATTTTCTGCAAAGACTCTTTTTCGAGTATTCATTCATTCATAGTGTTCTATCCAATAGCTGGTCTTTACTACACATTAAGCATTATCGTGCATTATTTGCAGCTTGTTTTCTAGAAGAGATACTGCGGTAGCTTCCTGTTGCTTTCCGCAATGATGAAGATGAGATGGAACAATGGGGGGATGAGTGGGAATCGGAGCACTAGGAGAAAAACCTGCAAACAAAGCCTACTTAAGGCCGCTGGGATCAAACCCGAGCCGCCTCAATGGAAGGCGAACAGTATAACAATTTGTCCTGGACGCTGCCTTGAATTACATGTGGAGTTCTTTAACTTGTCGTGAATCCCATGGCTTGAAGCCCTCCCGGAAAACCGGTGGATGTTTAAATCCTGAAAAAGTCATTCGAATCCGCAAACCTTGGGTCCCGAGGCGAAGCGAGCCACTGAGAATGACATTCTATAACTAATTGAGGTATTTCTTTCGCGATTTTCAATTGAAGCCGTTTATATTATAAAATCGGTTTTTAATTATTATATTTAAAAAAAATAATGTTTGAAAAGGAAGCTATAAAATATCTGTATAGCGAGGTGCATGCGCCGGCTCTTGAAATTCACAGTGCACAAACATAAAGAGGCCGACGCAATAAAGAAAATGATAAAATAAACTAATAAAAGAGCAATAAACGACACAAATAAAAGAACCATTAAGTTAAACTGGCGACGTAAAGCAGATTCGAATCCCGGTCACGCACAACACAAGCTAATGCGATGACAGTACAACACGGAGCAGTAAATAAGTGAACTGCGATAAGACCCGAGTGGCTACTGACAGGGGGAATTACATGACCCTCTGCTAATGTGATCGTACAGGGTGCACCGCAGGGCCATCCGGGGACACTGCGACTAACCTGTTCCCACACCGCCCTGTTAGCTCTGTTCGCTATAAATCACAAGTCACTCTCGCTTCTTTAGGCAAGGTGTAATTGCATCGCAACAACCTGACAAAGAACACCAACAGCATGAAGGATAAGAAGTACAAGAAAGAATGGAGCAAAGGTGCTGCAGGAAGAGGTGTAAAAGAGAAGACAGTGAAAAGAAGGAGGGAAAAAATTAGAAGAAAATGTAGAGTGTAAAGAAAGGAAAGGAAAAAGTAGGAAAAAAAAAAAAAGAAAGTCGATAAGTTAAGAAAGAAACCACGAAAAATAAGATGAAGGTGTGATGAAGGAAGTAATAATGGTGTCAACAAAAAAAATCCTAGCTTCTGGATATCCAATGGTGACATTTCTAAATCTTGCATTTTTAAGCAAAATTCTTCACTCTTTATCACGTATTGTTTTAACCATGTGACACACATGACCAAAGTTACATGTTGATATATTTAATATTTTTTTCAAAATATGTTAATTTACGTACTATATGCTAAAACAGTTAAGATTTTATAATTTTGTCCAATACTAATGCTAAGATATATGTTAAATTAAGGTGGGAAAACTGCCACGAAAAGTTGTACTGTCCTGGTTTATTAAGAACATTTTCCTAAATGTTACATCTTTCACATATTTTCATGATTGATCAATTGATTATACCGTAAGTAATATAAAAGTATTCTGAAAAAAAAAAAGAATTTTTGTTCCTCTTCTGTGATTATATGTTGAAAATATTTATAAACATTGGACAAGAATCTAAACCTATGAAACATTTTAATGTAAAAAAAGAAGAATTCGATAAAAAACAGGCATTTAAAAATAAATTTTAACTTTTGGTGTTTAAAAATTTCTCATGTGAAAAGGAATATAACTAATAAAAATACAAAATTCGTCATTTTTAAAATGTTTAATTTTTTTTTTTTTTTTTTTTAATATTTTGTCCAAATTTCACCAATGGGTACTGTTACACGTTGGCATTCTACATCATACAAGAACCTCTGCAAAAAAACAAACGTGTGCGAAAACTTCTAGACATTTGCTTAGATCATGAAGTTGAGGCGGCCGCTATCTATCAATACAAAAATGAACTAAATTGGATAGGCTAGTAACTTGAACTCAGCACATTACATGTGTTCCGGTAACCTTTGTTATAAGTTACTTTTTTCCTAAGAAGATGCTTCGCGGTAAACTTCAGTGCGTTTCATCTACTTGATTATCAGTGGCATACCATTACGTGCTAGTTTCTTTCGCGCACTTACCCTCCTCCTTTGGTAAAATTTTTGTACACGCCAATGCGCTAGCGCTAGCCACTTGCCGACCTTGATGACATTACAAACAGAAGGCGCAAGCACGCAAAAATAGATGAAATGGAGTCGATGATGAAATGAAACGTGAATTCTTTGCTGAAAAATGCTACCGGTATTTCCCTTTTCTTAAAAATAAACGATTATCTATTAACTCCTAAGAGTGGTCCTAACGTCAACAAACATTATGTACCCTTTCGCAATTCGCGCCAAGAATACTGCCCAGTTATCAGAAACACGTGGGAAGTATAAGGGATGTAATGACAAGAGAGCGGTAAATTCTGAGGTTAGGGAAACCACCTCCTTAATTGCCGAGTACCTAAACTTTGAAAGCACGTTTAAAAGAATTGTTTTCTCGCCATAGTTAAAGGCTTGTCCGTTTTATGCTTTACATAATTTGTCTCCTTAGAAATAGCAGCACGTGGTTCGTTAGCGTCAGCCATGATTACAAGCACAACCGGCTTGCGCTTTGATTTGTTTAATCAACCGCTGAATCAGGCGAGCTGCATCTTGGTAGTTGTGGCGCATCAATTTGCAACTTCGAAATTGAATTTCTTTTAGTCAGCAGTAATTAAATCCAAGTCATAAGTTTTGTTTTTTATATAGTAGATGCTATTTATTACTAAACACATCCTCAAATTTACATTGCTGACAGAAACTACTTTCTTTGCGTACATTGCTACTGTGTTGTACTAGACTGCACGGAGTCATGCTAATGACGTCATGTCACGTGACATTGTTTTGAATGGGATCACTCTAAGGGCGACTAGATTATAGGAAAACGGACACGGAAAACCTCAGTCAGGTTTGTCCGCCACAAGAAATAGTACCTGCCGAATAAGCGCTTGGGCCAACCCTTTCGGTGCGTCGGTAAATTATCGCTGCATTATCGACGATGCTAAAACATTTATCCTCGCAATAGCTAGTAGGGTTATCTGAGGTTACGGGCTACCAGTGAACTTCTTCCATTAAACAGCCCCGTTCTGCCCCAACACTGTTCGACATCATGCATTTTAAGAGAAATTGGACTGAGATTTTGATTCCTTTCAATAAAAAAAGTTGGCACTATTTTAAGATGATATTATCATTGAACATTGCTCAATAACGTTATGCTCGAAAACAGAATATAAACGTATATCAAATACCTTTTCTCTTGCCGATGCTTGAGAAATGTTCCCAAATGCCTAAGGGAATGGTTGAAAATGGTTCAAGCATGCGATAACGTGGATAAGTTGTGTCCTTAGTTTCCTGTTATTACCGACTTTAATTACACGAAGTAACAAGCCACTGATTGCGCTTCTCCGGACATAGAGAAAGATTGTGGTAAAGAGCTACAATTAACATTGTGAGAAGGCAATGCCACTATGCACTTATGTGATGAAGAGGTTTCTTGCCAGATAGCGCTAAGTTCTGTTACTGCGGCTAAGTTCAAGGATTATCAGCATAGCCCGGAAATTCAGGCATTTAGTTTCTTAAAATAGGAAGGCGAAATGCACTTAAAACAGTGAAAATAGGCAGTAATATAATTAAAATAGACAATTAATAAAAGTAAAAACAGAGAATAATATCATTCATTATTAATAAAAATAAATATTTAAGATATTTAATTCTTTACGAAATCAAGTTATAAAGTGTCATAGTCAGCCGCTTGTCAGAACATTTTTCATCATGGGGGGGGGGAAGAACGTTCTATTTATACTGAAGTGATTGGAGCATATTTAAAACAGGCTATTTAGTAAGAACTCATAACAGTTACAACAGAACATTTGCCTCTCAAAACATCATGGAAATGTTGATCAAGACAAAGTAAAGTAGTTTTGAATAGTCCTGGAGAATGAGCAAAAGATGCGCTGTGGTTTCGGATCGAGTTCATTTTCTGTTTATGCATTTATAGGGGAATCAGGTAAGTATCTCTCTTATTTCCATACTGAACTCATTGAAGGAAGAGTTTATTGCAAAGATGTAACGTTCTCATCTTTCTCGCTTGCAATTTTTTTGTTACATTTATGCAGCTGAGAAGTTACCTCCATCACAACTTTCTTAGAACTGTATTGTGCAGATGGTTACAAGGTTATTCGGCAGGATTATTCAAAACTACAGTACTTCCCGCATCCTATTTTCTGGTATTCCTATGCACGAGGTAACCGTGCGTTCCTTTCACTAATACAGATAAAGAGCTTAATTGAATGAGTTGAGGAGAAAGTTTTTGACTGCTTGAAAAGAAATAAATGTATAACAAAACTCTCAATAGAACTTTTTGTGAGATGAACATGCCATTTAATGTTTATAGCTTTTTTTCGTTTGGAATATATTAAAATTCTTTGTGTAATTTTTAAAATGCGCAAATAATAGCAGAAAAAATGCACAACTATCCAAAACAAGCAAAAAATTTTAAACCTCAAAATAGGCAACAAAAATAAAAAAGGCAAAAAGGTAAGATAAAAGCTGGCCCTTAAAGTAACGAAAATGTCTTTTTTATTTAATTTTTTTCTGACTCTTAAATATACCTACCCAAATAGAAATGATGTTTTGCCTAACTTCCGGGCTCTGAATTTATCAGAAACTCTTTAAAACAGCATATCCAGTGTGCTCTAGAATGTCATTTGCTTATTGATTCAAATATCACCTTATGTCTATTGCTCAGATCTTCCATAGAGAAAAATCCCATTAATATGGAGTTTGGATCCGAAATTTAGAAGTGCATAAAACTGTCATATTTTCCTCCTTTGGGCCTGAAAAAAATTATATATTTCAAGAAGCAGCCCAAACAGGAACCGTAACTTGCATTTTCCACATGGAAGTTACAATATCACATTAGATTCAACGATTAGCTTTAAACCGCTCCTGCAGACTCAGTGATTATCCGATCTAGCACAGAGGGGGGACAACGATGCTCAATTCAGTCCATAAGTATAATCACGTCTTTTTGCCATTTTCAAACAGAAAAAATCCAAAAGGTGACAAACTACGGAAAACATGCGAAGCAGGATACTAAACATTTTGGCCTAGGTCGCCTGAACTTTGTCGGCCATGTTTATGAATTATATTGGAGGCAGTGCAACATAACCTTCGTTCGTGCTGGCTCGGGGCTGAGGGCTATAGCAAGTTAATAGGGCTTCCGTGCGGCTACTGGAATTCCACACGCACGAGAGCGATTCGTCTGCAGAGATTCACGGCCGTATGTGTGTTCCCGGGGGACAAGCATCCTGCTACAGGATGTTTGTAACAAATATTCATCATTTCATTTGGAAGTGTTTTTAGTTTCACCTCCGAGGACTGTGTCAACTTGTACTAGGCAAATTAAAATGAAAGAACCTGAAGTTTTACTTCTATGTCTACTGCACAAACGAATTCGGAGCCCTGCAGTTAATGTTCCTCTTTATGAGACTCGAAAAACTTCAGAAACATCTCACAGTAAAGGGAACACAGTAAACACATAAGTTCTATAATAATCATGAGTAACGTGCTAGATAAGTTTGCTTCAGGAAGAAATGAAAACTAATGCAGAATATAAAGTGTTAACACGCTAAGGGTTAATTTATTCCCAAACAGAAAATGAATAAGTTACTAAATATTATACAGTGTGTTCCAATTATCTCGCCAACTATTTGATGTAAAAAGAAAATAAATTTAAAGAAACAATATGTTTTAATGTTTTTTCAGTTTCAACCATGAGAAAATTTTGTATTTGAGTATTGTTTATAACTTTTGCTATTTATATTCTACATGCACTTCAAAGCCGATCCTGGTGGTGTAGTAGTAACCATACGTGCCTCCTAAACCCAAGATCGCGGGTTCAACCCCTGCCAGGAACGATGGATTTTTTTCGGGCGTAAAAATCCTAAGTATGGCTTCCTTCGGAAGGAAAGTGAAGCCGTGGGTTCCATGGCGTACATTTACGACACGTAAAAGAACCTCAAGCCTGAAAGAAGAGACCTCTGAGCAAAATTTGTCGGTCGTTTCACGCCCTGATTTGAATGGGACGTCGATGACCTGAGATGTTCAAGAATGTTCGTAAATAAACCAAATTAAAAAAATAAAATGCACCTAAATGATTTAAATAAATATTGAATTTTTTTCATGCATCACAAATTCTACATATAATTCTTAATAATAAGTCGCCTTTAACGAAAAGTATTTTCATTTTATATCCAGAGTATGCTTCTCTTAAAAGGTTTTACACATTACTTGCCGTCACTCTCTTATGAATTACATTTGAATTGCCTTTAAAGCCTTCAGTGTATTTTAAAATAAAAATATGGAGGGCTATATAAGAAAAGTGTGTCACTTGTATCTTACTAATGAAATATACTTTATATGTAGCAACTTGTGTGTGTGAGCAAGAATAAATAAGAATAATTTTTCTATTTGATTGTTTTCACGTGTGCAATATTTTGTTACGAGTTATTGCTTTAGCTATGTCCGCATTTGACTAGAAGCAAAACCGTTTCCCGGCGCTAATAAGATTAACATGTGAAATACATTCAAGTGAGCACAAAGGCACGCTATCTTTACTTAACAATAATAGCTCTTTCTAAAAATCAATAAAGGCAAAAATGATAGTTTTTAGATTAAAGCAAACCCACAACATATATCACACATAACATTAGCTACACAGCTTCACAGATTGACATTACCGTTTCAAGATTTTTAGGCTGATTTCCACAACCCATGCATTTTATTCTCAAGGGTTTAGATCTATGTACTATATAAGGAGAAAAATATTTCTTAGAAAAGAAAAGCAAAGGATATCGACCTAGAGCCTCTCTAAAATTAAAACTTCATTATAGACGAATAAAATGATTTCTATTAATGTGTTATAAACGTGCATAAGTATGTCTAAAAATCATTCAATTTCACAGAAATAAAGACAAGATAATTTTCAGTTTGTAGACAATATTACACATCTAGATAGAAGTTAAAAACCTTGACGTACAAGTAGAAATAAAAACTGCGATTATAGACGTGTAAGTGTATATTAACATTATAGTAAATATTAAAATAAAGCAAATCAGTATACTGTGACCAGGTGGTAACCATGGACTCCTGAATTCCAGTCTCCATTGTGGTTATCATTTTTTGTTTTTTCTTGCGTTTTTATTTGAGCAACATAGCGAATGGTCTAGCACAGATGTTACCAAGTGTTTTAAGCCTAACGTATAATGAATAATTGATAAATTAATAACTATGTAATATGGCTTTTACGTTATGGTATGTACAGTGTAAGGCTTTTAAGTTTTTAAATATAACACAACAGGTTGCTAATTCAAATTGACATCATATTTCTCACAGCTACATAGAGAGAATCAAGATGGAAATTGCATATTGCTTCTAGACTTCATCTCTCGCTTTTTCTGTAAATAACTAAAGGCACAAACATGGAGCGGTTAAGAAAACTTGAGAGGCAGGAGCCTCGCTTTCTATCCACACTACACTTAACAGCTTTCTATATAAAAATAATTACATAACATGCATCATGCAAAGCTAAACACGGCTCTACTTCGCTCACGCAAGGGTCAGTAATGACCTTAACGCGAGCGTAGTCTCTGACAACCTGTTGACGCCATCTGACTCATTCTCAAGTTGACGCACACTCGCAGTTTCAAATTAGATTGCCTTTGTAACACGGTGGCCCCTGATCGGTTCCTGAATGCAGTCATTCTTCATGCGTATTGCCGCGAAAGAGACTTCTAATTAATAGCTAAAAGGAATAGCGGTTTTAATGCGCATTAGCAAGTAGCCCACCTAACGCTCTTTTAATCCAGTGTAACATTAACATGGCTTTCTGCTATTTACTAACTAAGATTGATATCAGGCACTTGTAAAAATATGCTTATGGCCGAATAGTAAACTGTTGCAATAGTAGTCGAAGCTAATACATTAACTAAAATGGTTTTCTCTTTCTTTTTTGTCAATTTATTGTTCTGCCCGAGTTAGTATGGGCATTAAAAGCTTTAGCCGAATTAAGTAAACAAATGACTGCACAAATAAAACAAAGTTCAGTCGTATCTAAAGTTATTTCCTATTTTCCTTTTCGTTATGCAGCAAAAATATTACTAAGTAACTTCAGAGTTGATGAACTTGATCGTCACTGAAAAATTTTGCACTACTTAAGACAATTAGGAAGAACAATAGGCATTTCTACATTTCATTTTACTAATGTCAAAGTTCGGCCGCCATGACAATTCTTTAGAAATGCTTATTTATTGTTAGTATAGTATTTTAATGTACATTTTACTTTACTATGAAACATCTAGCAATATTGGTTCTCACTTGAACTTCGCATTGGTTGTCATGGCGTCTTTGATTTAATAACGAAAATATTACTAATTGTTTTTAAAAAGATCGGTTTTAAATAATTATTAGGTATAAAATTAGAAATATTAAAAGCATCAAAACAACTATATACAACTTTACCCCAATAATACAATATAAATAAATATAAAGACCTGTTAATCTGTAAAGGAATATATGAGTGAGAGTATTATATGAATTAAAAAATATGCAAGCATTTTATATCAATGCATCATTTGTGTGATTGAGTAACTTGTCTGTTTCTGCTTCTCTGGTTTTTGTTGTTTTGGTTAAGTTGTCCCCGGTGTTATTTTTCATTTTTATTGTAACTGTTCATGCCGATGTACACCATGTTTTTTGTAAATGTAGATTGTGCTGAATGCCCCAGGAACTAAGCTAAGGGATAATGAATAAGTATTTTCCAGTTTCTTAAATAATAGCCGTGAGTGGCTAAATAATACTTAAAATTAAAATGGGAATGTTGGATGTACAACGGTTTATAGAGTTCATTAAAAATGTCATTCAATGCTTGAAATGTACGAATTTCCTCCACTGACATTCATTTGTTGTTTCGCTATGCAATTAGTTTGGTAGCTATTAATATAGTACTTACATGATATCTGCAGCAATTCCATCATTGAAGAGCTCTCTTTATAATCTTACGAACTCGAACGTTATATACTCGCACAATAACTTTCCAAACCGCACACCATATCGTTTCTATGCACTGATCACCTCTAAAGTGGATGTTTCGAACAACACAACATCCAGATGGCTGTTTCAGGGTTGCCAAAATGTAAAAAAAAAAAAAAAAAAAAAAAAAAAAAAAAAAAAAAAAATCTAATCTTATTAAGGATTATCAAACAGTGATACTTTAGATAATTACTAATGACTTAACACTATATTGCCGTTGCAACAACGCATATTATATGACATTTAAAAAAAAAGTACGGTGATATTCAAAAGTCCTGATTGGGTGCTGCCCTCTGGACAGTAATTGTAGTAATGCAACGATAGATGGTAGTACCAGTATTTCTTGGGAGTCAGTGAACGAAACATCATGAAGCCGAAATGCGGTGCTGATGTGGTTTGTATTTATTTGGAGTTGTGTATCCGGTCTACGTCGATCCGAGAAAAGATTAGTGGCAATGCTTTTAAGTTTTGTACAAACCTCGGTAAAAGTGCAACGAAACCCTGATAGAAACCCTGAATTAGATAAGCGTTATGTAGGGAGAGAATGTTTGAATGTTATATCAATATAGAGCTGACTGGACAGCCACTGAGATTATGACCGTCACCAAGGAAGTCATCGGCCATATTACATATTGCGTGTTTGCCAAAATTCCACAGTTCTTTAACAAATGGAAGTCAAGTCCACACGTGACCTTGCTGTTGAGACTGGAATTGCTTATGAAACGGATTCTAGCGATGAACTGCCGCCGCGGAATTAGTGCCCACGATTCTGACAGGTGATCAGAAGCAGCAACATATTGACGTCTGCTAGGAGCTTCATTAGATCGCTTCCAATCATGCAACTCTGTTCGATTATCATTGGATAACCAGAGCAGGATTTATGCCATGACACTAAGACAAAGCAACAATTCTCCCAAAACGAACAAAGGCGAGAAAAATGAAGAATAAATTCAAGCATATGCTCATAATTTTCATTAACATCAAGAGAGCTAGCTGTTCATAAAGAAGTTCATCCCGGCAATGTCAAAGATACCGCCTGTGGTACCTCAGTAGTAAAAACGGGCGTTAAACACCATTAAAAAATGTCAAAGAGACATTTCTGCTATGCTGTGCTATGCCAGCCACGAGTACCCGTTATACTTCTGACGTTAGTACAAGTGTACCTGGCCGGGTATTCGAGCCCTTCCTTAAGGGAAACGTCCGAGTAGATTGAACTCTGTGGGTTATGTGGCTAAAACCCATGGAATGTCATGTACATCAGTAATAGCGGAATGGTGAGTGAACTTAACGCTCGGGCTACCTGCAGATTTGGGGAGGTCAATGCTAGAAACATCCGATCTTGCCAGTGAACTACTGGAAGCTGGGCCGGATGGTGTGGTGCATGTTATTTGTGTATCAACTTCCATCCTCGAAAGGCGGGAGTTGTTTTAAAGCTATGAGGTACTGACCTATGAAAAATTTAAAGGGAGTGGAGGCGCGAGTAGGAAACCTCTTCTACTTCATTATTCACCATTGAATTTTATACCAAAAATAACACGAGGTCATCTCAAACATCCCACTTGGCTTCCTGCATGTTTTCTCCCTTTTCTCGATTGAGGATGAAGGTGGAAATCACCGGTCTGACATAAATTAGGTGAGGAAGTAGAAACACAGGTGGTGCTGAACACTCTCACAGAAGGCGATTTTCCGGATGCATATACTGACTATATTTATCATATAAACATTAATATTTTTATGGCATAAGCCAGACATTTGCATAGATGTTGATTTTTAGTTAGTCTTGGATTTAAATGTAGACAACAATATTTTCAAACATGTAATTTATAAACCTGCTAATAACACTTTTCGTGAAAGTAAAAATAAATGAAATTACATGGTTATATATCAAATTCTAAATTTAAATTTATTACTAAGTATTTTCACAGTCTAATGTTTGGATACATTTTAGGTTTTGACAAAAACAGGTGTTTTGGGGAATGAAAGGCATTAATGGCATTAAATCCTTGAGATTTGGTTCACGAATAACGCATTGGTATATTATGACGAAATTTTATTTTTATTGTACTGATGGCTAATAGTGGATAAAGTTCTATTTTTAGTGCGATATCTTCTTGTAAACATTCAATCCTCTCTGGGTGTATATTTTTAAAAAGTGTGATTCCTGGAGCTTGGTTAACTGTTATAGCAGTTTTCTTAATTGAAAATAAACTTCCCGGGGGGGGGGGGGGGGCAAGTGGCCACTAAGACTGTAAGACTGTGTCCACCCAAAATAGAGTGCTGCTTGTATTTTACCGAAGAATTGAAATGTTTCCTCAATTGAATTAGTGCGATGTCTATGACATATACAGGCAATCACCAATAATACGCTGAAGTCTCAGCCTGTCTTGCATAGTAGTGATTTTCTATACCACTGTCAGGAAGAATGAGTTTTAATGGAGTTTTCGTTCCTGTGTAGGCTAGCTTTGTTCGAATCTCATGTGATTATGTCTGTCCTATTCTGGAATTTTGTAGAACCTGAAACTATTACAAGAAAAAAGGATACAGGGGATATGAATTTAAAATACGGTATTTCGCTATTTTTAGTTGTGTTTTGCTGATATAGAAATATTTAATTGTTTTATTTTATAATAATTCTAAAAGTCAGTATTCTCCCTTAATCGCATTACAGTTTACATGGGACCGCTCTGCGTGTTATAGGTTGGTAAATTATCCTCCATAACTATTTCTACCGAACTGTAGAGGAATGTGCAGTACCTTACAAGAATTATAGAGAAAATTACGTTAAAAAGCTCAGTGAAACATGAATGCATTTCAAGAGTGATTTATGGTATGCACAGAAAAAAGACCGACGGATTGAGCTGATATACAAACAGATTTAAGGATAAGTCATGGAGGATGAATCTTTTTTAATATTGCACGTAATTTAATTTAACAATCACTTGCATTTTTGATACTCACAATGCTATAATTTTGAACGTAAAAAGTTTATGATGTGTTTAACATAAATTAAATATATCATTACTTTCAATATCCCATGTGCCAGCCTACTCTATACGAAAAGCCAAGCTTTGCCCCTGACTGCCAGTAACTGAAACAGATTTTACTAGCCAGTTGTTGAAAAACCCTGATACCTTTTGCCCTTGGCACTACTTTAAATGGGTGAAAAGGATTGATTTTGTTAATTTTTTATTTAGGTTTAAGTGGGTATTTTGGAGTTCAAAATATTTTTATTAATGTTTTATTTATTTTCGCTTTGATTTCATTGGTTTCTCGCAAAGTCTGTAGGTTGTGGACTGAATACTGTAGGTGTAAGTCTGTAGGGATGAAAAAATGAAATGAATTAACAATGGCGTAAATGAGCTCGAAGTCCTTGGCGCTTAAAACTATTCTGGTATTCACCTACTAAGGTAAGGAAAAACTCCGAAAAAAACTTACTCAAACAGCGGGATTCAAACCCAGGACCTCCAAATTTGCAGCCGCAAACGCTACCACTAGAACATGAAGGCGGTCAAATGCTTATTTTGTTTTGTTTTTTTGAAGATGAGAATAATAAATCAATACTTTCAAATAAATCATTTAAAATCTTATATTATGTTGTTTTTCGTTATAATAATTTTTATTAGGTCTCGAATCCTAGCATTTTTCACAATATCAAACCGCTTTTCTGGTTCATAAAAGTGAATACCAAATCTTTTTCGCATGGTAGGTAGATGAGCCCGGAAACAAAACAAAAAATAATATATTGTGTAGATATTTTTGCTTCATGTACATAATAGATATTAAAAACTGTGTTTTTGTTTGTTTTTTCCAGTGAAATTATCTGAGAAAAAAGACAAATTTCTTTTATGCCATACATTTTTAGGAATCGCTAAGCACTTTTGGATGAACAAGATGCAATTTTTGAAGGACTTCTTGTAGCCATGTTTTCAGGACACATGCACATGATATCTTATTCGCAATTATATGCCTTTAAGGGTAAAAATAGTTCACGAACGTTATAATTGCTTTTCTAGTATTCTCGTTTATTCAAAAAGTTGTAAAATGGTTAAATATTATGTTTTAAAGTGCAATTGAGGCTCTCAAACAAGGAATGCATATGAGTGATAGTTTCTTTTTAATAAAAATTTTGTAAAGCACTAATATCATCGGTCTAGAAAAGCTGGAATTTATAGCATGTGGTTGTAACTCATAAAATTTTATTTCAGGAGAATTAAGAAGACAGTAATTCATTTTTGGTCTAGCTCCATCTCTCAGTGGATGTCTCAAATCTTTCAAGGTAACTGAGGTCTGGGAAATTAAAATGAAACAAAAATAAAATAAACGATCATTACGGGATATGAGAGTGTTAGTTGACATATCCTATAAAGTCGGTCCTGGTGGTGTAAGGCTACCATACTTGCCTCCTAAACCCCAAGATCGCGGGTTTGAACCCGGCTAGGACCGATAGATTTTTTCGGGGCGTAAAAATCCTAAGTATGGTTTCCTTCGGAAGGTAAGTAAAGCCGTGTGTCCCGTGTCGTACATTTACGGCACGAAAAAGAACCTCAAGCCTGAAAGAAGAGACCTCTGAGCAAAATTTGTCGGCCGTTTCACGCCCTGAGTTGAATGGGACGCTGATGACCTGAGCTGTTAAAGAGCGTCCATAAATAATCAATCAAAAAAAATATCCTATAAACAAATAAGCTCTGAGATCAGTGATTAGATCTGAACTTGGATCCATCTGTGAGAAAAACGCTGTTTCCATCTCCCCAAAAATACAAAAATATGTGCTGATCAAAGGGAGATAAAAAGAACAAAACAAAATCACTCCCACCAGTTCTAGTGGCTCCGTATTCAGTTTAAGACTTCCAAGATCGAGCACAAATTAAATTTCCAAATAGTGCTGAGTTGGACCCCCCTGCACCCAAACAATTCTCCAGACAATGGATCAGCGTTTTTTTTTTTTTTTTCTCCTCTTGGAGCATTCCTGGCAGCTAATGGTGTGTGACCTGACCCATCAATATCAGTCTAGTTTAACTTCTTCACACCAGCTCTGCCAACTCTGGCAGAGTGGAAGATTATGCTCGTAAAAAGAAAGTAATGGGCCACGATAATAAAGAAACGTTTTTGTCTCGTGCTACCGTCCTCCTATTCCCAGAGTTTACCTTACCCTCGTGTACAACTTGGGCATTGTATTGTAGGATCAATTTATGAGGAGGTCACGTCAAGCTATAAAGTTTCGCATCTTTGCACGCAAATTGGAAAGCAGGATTTCGATTTTCATTTAGAGGCAGGTCTAGCCAGTATGGCTAATGTATCATATTCCTCAAGGTGGATCAATAGGGGTGCAACAACTGCCCAGGTTTTATGAAATAATAATAGATGTTTGATACCTCATGTAATCCCAAATGTCTGTTGTTATATTTCCATCCCGACTGCAACATAATTTTCTGGGTCGCAGAGGCGAGTGTCGAACATCTAAGATTCGGAAACATCCCATGCTCTTTTGCATTAGAATTAATTTATTCATTGATTATCCTAACTCCTCTGACAATATCATCGGAGATATACTCAACATACAACCTACAATCTATGTGTTCTTATTTTTAAGCACTTACTCTTCTTGCCGTCGGTCCTGGTGGTGTGGTAGTTACCATACTTGTCTCCTAAACCCAAGATCGCGAGTTGTTAATTCATTTCATTTTTTCATCCCTACAGACTTACACCTACAGTATTCAGTTCACAACCTACAGACTTTGCGAGAAACCAATGCAATCAAAGCGAAAATAAATTAAACATTAAAAAAATATTTTGAACTCCAAAATACCCACTTAAACCTAAATAAAAAATTAATAAAACCAATCCTTTTCACCCATTTAAAGTAATGCCAAGGGCAAACGGTATCAGGGCTTTTCAACAACTGCCTAGTAAAATCTGTAAGAGTAATGTTTCAGTTACTGGCAGTCAGGAGGCAAAGCTTGGCTTTTCGTATAGAGTAGGTTGACACATGGGATATGGACCAGGACCGATGGATTTTTTCCGGCGTAAAAATCGTAAGTATGGCTTCCTTCGGAATGGAAGTAAAGCCGTGGGTCCCGTGTCGTACATTTACGGCACGATAAAGAACCTCAAGCCTGAAAGAAGAGGCATCTGAACAAAATTTGTCGACCGTTTCACGCCCTGAGTTGAATGGGACGCTGATGACCTGAAATGTTAAAGAGCGTCCATAAATAAATCAATCAATCAAAAAAAAAAAAAAAAAAAAAGGAAAGTGCTCCTGTATACTTATAACCAACCAGGTATTTAACCATGAGTTAATAAGTCCGTGAAAAAAGTATTATAGCCTTACGCATTAGGGCTCTAAACCTGAATGCATGCCACTTTGAAACATAACTTGATTCGCGTTGACATCCGATCTATATGATGTCACAATGCTGCACTTCAGCAGTGGAAATACAAGCATCTCTTTATCTGTTTATTTTACCTTTGTCGTCAGCCATGGAAGGAATTGTCATAGTTTATAAACCCTTGCTGCCGACAATTGAAGATCGCGAAGCGTACACGCTGGGTCAACATCAGCTTGCGACAAATAAAGAAGAAGGGAGAATTCTATCTTCTTAACCGAAGTTTTAATTTATTTATGCCCATTAATAATGCAGTTGTCAAAGTTGTTTCTGTGCTTCTGCAATTCCTATGCCAGCGTTATGCTCTGCTACGAATCAAGGTGTGAGGAAGGCAGCAATAGTAGCGGATGAAAACGGATAAATCACACTAGAATCGGTAAACTTAAAATAAAAAGATAATAGTGTATCTATAGTGATAAGGACTTAACACGAGATATACCGATAGGGATAATCGATATCGCTAATGCATGGACTCGTGAACGGGAGGTTTGCGGTTCAATTCCCGCTAGAACCGTACTTTCTGATTGAGGTTTTCTTGTTTTCCTCAGTCCTCATTAATAACAAACAGCCCAACTTAGATGTAGAACGTTTCCTTCATTAAAAAAATATTCTTTCCCAATCATCTCATGTACGAAACATCTATGTCCGTCACTCGTGACGCCTTGGTGGTGAAAACGGGCGTGAAATACTATTAAATAAAATAGAAGAAGCAAATACGAGGTGGCAGCAGCGGCTCGCGACGGCAAGAACTTTACTGCTGAATGTATTTTGCAAATTTCTACAGAGCCCTCGTTTGGACGCGTGGCCGGCGTGATTTGATTGGCACTTGGAAGCACGCTGTTTGCCGGTGAAGCATAGATTTCTGTATGCATTCACAGCACAGCACTTCAAACTCAATGGCTTTTCGTGTACAAGATCGGTGTTTTCTGCACTCCAGTATCTATTATTTTGTGTTACTACATGGTCATGTAAATAAAATCATGCTTCGTCTGTAAAAAAAAAAAAAAAAAAAAAAAAAAATAAACGTGGGAGTAGAGCGAACATTAACATTATCAAACACGCAATTGCAGAAATTAACTCTACTCACATTATCGCGTGGTTGCAATTTCTGAATTACAGTTATCTTACAGAGTTTTAATTTTAAAATTTTGGTGGCTAAAATTTTGTGAAATTCTTGATTCCTGTACAAGCCTTCTCAGCGATTCCTTTGGATTTCCTTCTAAATTTTCTTCTATATAGAGTTTTTCCTGTGTAACACGGTTTCTTATCAAGAGTAGATCTGTTTCCCCAAACCTATTCAAAAGATTACGAACCGTTTCCCTGTGAGGCGCACGAACGATAACTCGCCGTTTGTTGTCACATACATGAAGATTCTGTGTACTAAAGTATACGGATCTTTTTGGCATTTGAAACAGAAAATATCCGACTTAAGGCCCTAAATACTCAGTGATAGCATTGTTTACCTATATTGTTTTAATAAGTTCATTTTCACATGTTTGTATATTACGTAAAGGCTATAATTCTCAATATAAAGCCACAAACAAATATTAATTGCTATGCTATTTGCTATGTTCATTTT